>JBBGZY010000471.1:5122500-5722500 GCA_037952925.1 Lithobates clamitans
TGCAGGGAAGAGAAGAAAGTGATGACTTGGGTTCAGTCTGGTCTGACAGAAGACGCAGGCTGTTGTAGTACCACAGTCTGGGGACATCTATATCATCTGCTGGTGCTGTTGATCTCTGGGATACTTGGACCAGATTGTGCTCCCTCTTATATGGACTCCTCAAGATCCCCATTTTCTTGTACACATACTTTTTCCAGCGTTGACTTCCTTTTTATTTTATTTAGACCATAAATAAATGGATCTTTTTTGAGTTTAGGTTTTTTATTTTAAATCATAGATTTTAGACACAATGTTTTAAATTAACAAGGGACAACAATCACATTGATTTTGCAAAAACACAACAAAAATAGATTAAAATAATGTTAATAATGTTCGAGTGGTAAGTATTTAAAAAAAAAAGATACATAACCAAAAACGGTTCTTTGGGTTAACTTTATATAAAAAAAATAACAAATCACTATAAAAACAAAAATTATAAAGGGTTCTTTGTGGTAACTTTACTAACATTAAAAAAAATTTAAAAAATATATATAAAAATGGGTTCCCTGTGGTAACTTTACAAAAAAATTTATAGATAAACAGAAAAAAAGTTCCACAACAATCATAAAATAAATATCTGGATAAAAATTACAAGAAAAGATGACTCCACCAAAAAAAAAAAAAGTTTAAAAAGTATTATTAGTATGGAAACATTGTTTTGAAAAAGCATACCATGTCATTCATGAGATCAAAGAGAAAAAGAATCCAGAAATCTGTTTGGGAGAACTCTGTTTGAATATGAACAGCAAAACATCTTCGTTCTTTATAGCATTCGTAAAGAAGACATTAAATGCGCTGCATTCAACGATCACAGATTTTGCAGCGTGAGGAATGTGCTACCTACAATACGAACACTAGTTTTACTAGACCGAGTGCTTCCGTTTAGTTTTTGCTTATGAGCATGCGTCGTTTTTTTGTCCGTTGGACTAGCATACAGACGAGCGGACTTCGGGGTCCGTCGTAGTTACGACGTAAAGATTTGAAGCATGTTTCAAATCTAAAGTCCGTCGGATTTGAGGCTAAAAAAGTCAGTTGAAAGTCCGGAGAAGCCCACACACGATCGGATTACCAGCCAGCTTTAGTCCGTCAACGTCCGTTGGACTTTTGTAGACGAAAAGTCCGACCGTGTGTACGCGGCATAACAACATCTTGCTGACCGGAATGGTACCAGCTGACAGGTGAAAAGCTAACCTTGTGCCAATATTCAGAAAAGGCCGAGTATTTACCTGGGAACTACAGACCTGTCAATCTAACATCAATAGTATGTAAATTATTGGAGGGCATGATGAGGGACTATATCCATGAATTTGCTGATGAAAATAGTATTATTAGTAGTAGAGTTGGGCCAAACACCCCACAGTTCGGTTCGTGCTAAAACTCCTCGTAAAAGTTCGGACCCGAACCGCAAACCCTATTAAAGTCTATGGGACCCAAACTTGAAAAATGAAAAGTGCCCATTATGAAGGCTTATATGCAAGTTATTGGCCATAAAAAGGGTATGGGGCCCAGGTACTGCCCAGGGGGAAATGTATTAATGCATAAACTTTTTTTAAAAACATTGTTTTTAAAAGAGCAGTGATTTTAATGATGAAAAATTAACTTTTACCTTTTTTACCTATTTTGTTACATTACAGCCTTTAGTTCAATTTTTATTTAACCTGAATTATATGTGATGGATCAGAACACAATAGTCTAAGTTGGTGAAGTAAAATGAGAAAACTATATACATAAAACTATTTTTCAGAAATAAAAAATAATTGGCATGTGCGTATGTATTCACCCCCTTTGTTATGAAGCCCAATAAAAGCTCTGGTGCAACCAAATACCTTCAGAAGTCACATAATTAGTGATGTCCACCTATGTGCAATCTCAGTGTCACATGAGCTGTCATTACATATACACACCTTTTTGAAATTCCCCAGAGGCTGTAACACCTAAGCAAGAGGCACCACTAACCAAACACTGCCATGAAGACCAAGGAACTCTCCCAACAAGTAAGAGACAATGTTGTTGAGAAGTACAAGTCAGAGTTAGGTTATAAAAAAAAATCCAAATCTTTGATGATCCCCAGGAGCACCATCAAATCTATCATAACCAAATGGAATGAACATGGCACAACAGCAAACTTGCCAAGAGACGGCCCAACACCAAAACTCACAGAACCGGGCAAGAAGGGCATTAATCAGAGAGGCAACACAGGGACCTAAGGTAACCCTGGAGGAGCTGCAGAGTTTCACAGCAGAGACTGGAGTATCTGTACAAGCCGTACACTCCATAGAGTTGGGCTTTATGGCAGAGTGGCCAGAATAAAGCCATTACTTTCAGTAAAAAACAAAATGGCACGTTTTGAGTTTGCGAAAAGGCATGTGAGTGACTCCCAAAATGTATGGAGGAAGGTGCTCTGGTCTGTTCAGAATAAAATTGAACTTGTTGGCCATCAAAGAAAACGCTATGTCTGGTGCAAACCCAACACATCACATCACCTAAAGAACACCATCCCCACAGTGAAGCATGGTGGTGGCAGCATCATGCTGTGGGGATTTTTTTCAGCAGTCAGGACTGGGAAACTGGTCAGAGTTGAGGAAAAGATGGTGCTAAATACAGGGGTATTCTTGCGCAAAACCTGTACCACTCTGCGTGTGATTTGATGCTAGGACAGAGGTTCACTTTCCAGCAGGATAATGACCCCAAGCAACACTTGAGTGGTTTAGGGGGAAACATGTAAATGTGTTGGAATGGCCTAGTCAAAGCCCAGACCTCAATCCAATAGAAAATCTGTGGTCAGACATAAAGTCTGCTATTCACAAGCGCAAACCATCCAACTTGAAGGAGCTGGAGCAGTTTTGCAAGGAGGAATGGGCAAAAATCGCAGTGGTAAGATGTGGCAAGCTCATAGAGACTTATCCAAAGCAACTTGGAGCTGTGATAGCCACAACAGGTGGTTCTACAAAGTATTGAATTTAGGGGGGTGAATAGTTATGCGCATTGACTTTTTCTGTTATTTTGTCCTATTTTTTGTTTGCTTCACAATAAAAAAAATCTTTAAAGTTGTGGGCATGTTCTGTAAATTAAATGATGCAAATCCTTAGACAATCCATGTTAATTCCAGGTTTTGAGGCAACAATACACTAAAAATGCCAAGGGGTGAATACTTTTGCAAGACACTGTAGTGCTTGGGGGGGTTCCCTTATGCCGCGTACACACGACCGGACTTTACGGCAGACTTTGTCCGGCGGACTTTTCGACAGACTTTACGACGGACTTTCCAAATGAACGGACTTGCCTACACATGATCAACCAAAGTCCGATGGATTCGTACGTGATTACGTACGACCGGACTAAAACAAGGAAGTTCATAGCCAGTAGCCAAAAGCTGCCCTAGCGTCGGTTTTTGTCCGTTGGACTAGTATACAGACGAGCGGACTTTTCGACCGGACTCGAGTCCGTCGGACAGATTTGAAACATGTTTCAAATCTAAGTCTGTCAAACTTTTGAGAAAACAAGGTCCGCTGGAGCCCACACGCGATCGAATTGTCCGTCGGACTCCGGTACACCGGACCAAGTATGCCGGAACGTCTGATCGTGTGTACGCAGCATTAGTCTGCCTGTAAAGTGTAAATCTGTGCCATGTATAGAACCGTCTGCATCAAAACTGACATAAATAAAGAATAATAATTTCATTTAAATTGATTTTTTCCTGCAAGCTTTCTTTATTTTGTAAACAACGGCTTGGGGACCCAGTCTATATGATGAGGCCACATTTTAGTGCACTAGGAATAAGATTAGATATTTTTTGGATACATTCTGGTGTCTCTTTGGTTGGAAATAACAAAGTTTTGCACCACAGTGAGCAAGCCTTATGTGAACAAGTCAAATTATAGTACATTCAGGTCTAAGTTCATGGGGGAACATGACTGCCACTTTGTTGTTTATCAGTGTTATGCCCTCTCTGTAGGCTCATGTTAGTCCCTTCCTCAACCTCAGAACCAACATGTGAATCAAGTAATGCCTGTGTGCATCGTCAAGAAGCAAGTGGCTGAAGCTGTGTTCAAATAATTCAACTAATAATAAATAGATGTTTGCCAGCCCACCAAGGATCATCAATTTTGTCCAAATGGTTTTTAAGAATGATCACATCACAAAATGGTGTAGTGCAATGTTTTGGAGCCATGCAGAATCCCTTTGTCAGGCATGCGATGGCTGAACACCCCCCGGTTCGCGCCAGAACTCTTGCAATCGCAAAAGTTCAGACCTGAACGACAAAACCTATTGAAATCTATGGGACCTCAGCTTAAAAAATCAAAAGTACCCACATGAAGGCTTACAGTACATGTACGTTATTGCCCATAAAAAGGATATGGGGGACATGTACCAATGCAAAAAAAACTTTAAAAAAAGATCATTTCTAAAGGGGCTGTAATTTTAATGATGCTTAACCGCTTCAGCCGCAAAAGATTTTACCCCCTTCCTGACCAGAGCACTTTTTACGATTCAGCACTGCGTCAATTTTACTGACAATTGCGCGGTCGTCCGAAGTTGCACCCAAATAAAATTGACATCTTTTTTTTTTCCCACAAAGAGAGCTTTCTTTTGGTAGTATTTGATCACCTCTACGGTGAGCGACAATTTAAAAAAAAAATGCAATTTTTTTTAGTTTTTGTTATAATAAATATTATAAATTAATTTATAATTGCAATAAGCATATATTAATTGGTTTGTGCAAATGTTATAGCGTTTACAAAATAGGGGATAGTTTTATGGCATTTTTATTTATTTATTTATTTTTTACTAGTAATGGTGGCAATCTGCAATTTTTATCAGGACTGCGACATTATGGTGGACACGTCAGACAATTTTGACACATTTTTGGGACCATTGGCATTTTTACAGCGATCAGTTCTATAAAAATGAATTGATTACTGTAAAAATGTCACTGGCAGGGAAGGGGTTAACACTAGGGGGCAATCAAGTTGTTAATTTGTTCCCTAGTGTGTGTTCTAACTGAAGGAGGAGTGGACTGTGTAGGGGAAGAGATAGATCGCTCTTCATACTCTGTATGAACAGACGATCTGTCACTTCTCCCCTCAGAGAACCAGAAACCGTGTGTTTACACACACAGATCCCGGTTCTCCGTGTGCCCCAAGCGGTCACAGGAGCCAGGCGGTGATCTCGGCTGCCAGGCACTCGCATCAGCTCCGTGAGAAAGCAGGGGGTGCGTGTGCGCGCCCCTAGTGGCCACAGGGCGAAGCAACATTACATAACGTTGTTTCGCCCAGCCCAGCCATTCTGGTGGTTGGTCGGCAAGTGGTTAAAGTGAAACAATAAAAATGAAAAATTCTTTTAAATATAGTGCCTGGGGGGTTCCCTTAATCTGCCTGTAAAGTGGCACATCTGTACCATGTATAGAACCTGCTGCAGCAAAACTGACATTTATAAAGAACAAAAAAAGACATTTAAATTGATTTTCCCTGCAAGCTTTCTTTATTTGGACAAGCTGGAATTTTAATGCTGAGCATGTGGGTGGCAGGCAGTGTGTTTATTTATTTTTGATGCAGCAGCTGGGACAGAGAAATGTGCCTGCTATACTCTACAGCTGGAGGTGTGCTGCTGGCAGACGTGTTGCAAGGACCTGTGACACCCCTTGTTATACCATTATTCCAGTCAGTGAAGGCTGCTGAGAGGTCATGAGAAATAGAGGGGGTAGACATGAAAGGTGTGGAGTGAGGAGGAGAAGAATTGTGCCCCCTGTGTGTGGTTTTCAGGTGCTCTTGCCAACAGGCTGAGTGGTGGGAGGATAAATGCCTTGTCAAGCATTGTGATGCCCAAATGGCTGGTGTTTTTGCCACGGTTGATCTGCTTGCAGCAGAGATTGCAAATTGCAACAGTTCGACTGCACATGTGCTAAAAAAGGTCTACACAGCTGAGCTGTGGGAAGTGGGCCAGGAGATAACAGCTCCATAATCTGATGGAATAGGGAGGCTGCTCGCTACTCTTCCATGATGGCTGCCTCTGGAAGACATCCTGCCTCGTTTGAGTTGTTTCTCCCCCTTACTTTCCTCCTCTGCTCTATCCGGCACCCAAGTCATTTCAGTGACCTCATTATCATCATCCCCTCCATCCTCATTATCACTGGAGCCAACTTGGCAATACGCTGTGGTTGGGGAAAACATGAGTGCCAATTTGTTGTTTATCAGTGTTCTCCCCTCTCTGTAGGCCAATGTTACTCCCTTCCTCTACCTCTAAACCAACATCAGAATCAAGTAATGTCTGTGCATCCTCAAGAAGAAAGTGGCTGATGTTGTGTTCAAATAATTTAGCTGACTCTTCCATGTATGATGCTGGGGCTTTGGCAAGAGTAGCTGTGGACAAGGAGGCAGAATAAGCTCTGGAAGCTGTGGTGGACTGCGTGCAGTGTCAGCTTCGGTCATAGAGGATGAGGAGGATGAGTATCTTTCAGTAAGCCAGTCCACCACCTCCTCTGCATGCTGTGGCTGGATAGCACGGGCAACATCACTAAACAGATGTGGAATTCCTTTCCACAATTTGTGGTGCCAGCAGGGAATGTCAACAATTTAAAGAAAAACTCTTAGTTGGGCACCTTAGCAAATGCAATATACAGAGATATAGTAAATGGTAGAGACATAAATACATACACATGCATAGACCCACACCTTAACAGGTTGCGCTGGAAAGACTGATGTCATTATTCAACCTTACCAACTATGTATATAAAGACCAGATTCAATTCTAGACATATATTTTTATTTAGTCCCCCTTCATCAGGGCTTCGAAGTGTTAGAAAGGGAGGAGCTTCAGTTCTCATGCTAGACCAAAAAAAAAGATTAAAAAAAGAAGGTACACCAGCCCCGTGCATTGTCCAAATGCAATTTATTAGTAAAAACAAGATAAAAACTACTCACAAACATGTGGAGAGTAACTGCTTGTAAAAGCCATCAAATTGTGGCAATCAGGCCTGGAACCAACAGTTCCTGACAACAAATGTTGGATGTGAGCTTGTTGTCAGAAAGACCGACTGTGTGTATGCTCCTTAGAACATTTGTTGTCGGAATTTCCGCCAACAAATGTTTGAGAGCAGGATCTCAAATTTTCAGACAACCAGACTTACAAGTTCTCTAGGATTCCCCCAGAAGTTCTCCCCCCGGCAAGTAACTTACATTCATATTTTTAGCCCCTAAGTGCATTACATTACATTTTTCAACATAAAACCTAATTTGCCATGTAGTTGCACACCCCTTTATTTTATTCAGGTCTTCCTGTAAAGTTTCTATATGCTGCTTTGATATTGCACTGCTTAGCTTTGTATCATCAGTAAACACTGAGATTGAGCTATTTAATACAACCAAATTAAACAGAATTGGTCCCGGTACAGAGCCTTGTGGTACCCCACTTAACACTCCAGACCATTCTGAGTACACACTATTTATCACCACCCTTTGGACGCGCCCCTGTAAACGGTCTTCTCTCCAGGTACATACCCTATTGTCCATGCCAACAGACCTCAATTTGGAAATTAAGCGTTTATGGGAAACTGTAGTTAATGCTTTTGCAAAATCCAGATATACCACATCCACAGGCCTACCTTTATCTAGATGGCAGCTCACTTTCTCGTAGAATGTTAACAGATAGTTTGGCAAGAAGAGTCTTTCATGAATTCATGCTGATTATGATAATGATACTGTTTTCATCAGCAAATTCTTGGATATAGTCCCTAATCATTCCCTTCAATAGTTTACATCCGCTTGTTTCCAAGAATATATCTCTGCCCTTTTTTAAATATTAGTACCATGTTAGCTGTTGGCCAATCAGATGATACCATTCCTGTCAGTAAGCTGTCCGTAAAAGTTAGGAATAATGGCCTGGCTATTATCTTGCTAAACAAGATTGAGATATACAATATAGGTATAAAAAGTAGAATTTTTATTTTGTTACAACAATATAATAAAAACATACATCATTTAAAAGAAAAAAGTATATAACTCTGTAGATTCACAGATGAGGTGACACTGGAAAAGCTGACATTACCAATTCACCATGAAAATGTCTGTATATTGCGTGATCGATGTTGGAAATAATCACTGCTTCTTCAGGAGATTTTTATATATAGAGTTATAGAACAGACATTATTATCATACTACAATAGGAACAGAACATTGATCATTTCATAAATAAAACATTTGAAGTCATTAAGTGTAATAAATACATATAACATCTGTGGTGATATCCCCCATATGCTGCCTTACCCATGACAAAATCATGTGCATGAGTCCAAAGAAGTAGTGGGTGTGGGGGCCCCCACAGACAAGGGGGGGGGGAATTACAGTCTTAAATCTGGTAAAGAAATTGATAAAAGTTATAAACTGAGCTTGAGTATATGCTGGTATAAAGTAAAGTATCTAAAAGGTAACACACCGTGACAACAGGCGCAATAATCCAGGACAAATCCTATCAGGAATGAGGCTGTGTAAACAGTTAAAAGACTTTAAGATTTGTGGCTGCTATTAAAATCTGCAACGGCGGCAGAGTGATTTACATCTGCTAGCACACAGGGGAGTCCGGTTTGGTGCTAATCGCTGGGTGGCTTAGCCGCCCAGGTGATGGTGCCTCCCTCTCCTTTTGCATGCCAGCGTGACATTGGGGGTTGGGCTGTGGCAGCACCCTATATGGGCCTCACCCTTAGCTGGGTCACACACACAGGACAAGTCATTTTCTTTCTCACCTTGGTACAATACGCACCATTGGACCATCGCTCCAATTCATTAACAGGTATAACACTACCCCTTCCATTCACCTTTAGTTTGGTCTTTCTTCCCTTTTTGCTCTTTCTAAACTTTCACCTTTTCTTGGTGATAACTTTTTCTGACTTTCTTTCATTATTCTTTATTTTCCTCCTTAGTCCATTCCCTTTTTTCTCTTTTCTGTTTTTTTCCTTAGTTCTTTTCTTTTTCTACACTCAACATTTTACTCTTACATTTCATTTACACTGCTCATTTATTACACATTTTTCCCATTTTACACTTTTTTTCACAGAGGTCCACTTCATACACTCTGACCCACTTTGGATGTTGTTTGTGTTGGTTGTTGTCACCCTGCACGCCGCCTCAGCTCCCGGAAATGATGTCATTGGATGGTTTGCGATCCTCAGTACCACACCACCAATACCCAGATGTGTCTGCAACAAAGGTTTTTTTTTTCCTACCCTATATATATTACAATATTTCCACAACTTTTTGAGTGCCTTTTTATTTTTCTGATTTTGTTAGCGTATTTAGACATGATTGTCTTTTTTATTTAAAGATAATTACTATGGTTCTTCTCCAGATGAGTGGCTATAAGGCCGCAAAACGCATTGAGCTAACAACTACCGTATCTGTTAAGCCGCCCCTATTTCTCCTTTGAACCCGGGTTGGACCTATGGGTGTATGGATAGAACTCTCTGATCGATCGGGTAATCAAGACACACACATGGGATGGTGAATCAAAATTACAATGGTTTACTGGGTTTGCATATATCTTATACACTTACAGAGAGAGAGAAAAAGCTCCCTCTTATTATCAGCCAATGAGATTGAAGCATAGACTTTATGAAAAAATAAGCATAAAATGTCATAACTTTGTTATTCATTGTCTATATTAAAATGTCAGGCTAACCACACGTACATCCTGTTCAAGTACATAGCTTGCAAATAATCTTTGAATCTTCTAATTTTCTGCATAAGAAAGTAAAATACATTTCTTCTTGTATAACATATCTTAAAGCAGCACTCTAACATCCTTACAGTATCCAGTACTAATTATGGGCTGATAAGACTCCTTTATGATTTAATATATGTTGATATTAATTCATTTTTTATGGACATTCTTCTAATATATTCCATCTTTTTTTATCTCTATCAATATAAATCTAATTAGGTCAACAGGCTGCATAGGTATTACCTGCAATGTGTGTATGTACTGTATGTATATATATATATATATATATATATATATATATATATATATATATATATATATATATATATATCTCAACTACCCCATGTGTTTGTAAATATATGATTTTGTATTGGACTGTCAATCATGTAATATCATTTTGAATGGAATGTAAAGATTATTAATATAAAATAATGTGTAAAAATTTAGATATGAAATGATATAACATTATAAACTAATAAATGTATTTTTCTATATATCCAACTCATCTGCTTCCGTGTGCTTGATATAAAGTCCCACTTCTCGCCTCTTTTTAATAATGATAGGGATGAAGGCAAGGACCTAACAGGCTCTTGCTTCATATAAAGTCCCAAAAACTACTCTCTTCACTATAAAAAATTGGAGCTACCACTATTTTATTCTCCATGGGGTCTGCTTTCAGAAAATGTATAATTTTTTTTTGTAATCTTCAGGTCTAAAATGATTTTTTAACCACTTCCATACTGGACTATAGTAAAATGACGCCGGCAGGAACACTCTCCCATCCTGAGCAGGTGTCATAAGATTACTTCCTGTTTTCACCGCTCCTGCGGGCCCCCCGCAGCACGGCGATCAGGGATGAGGAGTGTCCATCGAGATACAGCCCATCTCAGATGAGTGTAAAGAGCCAATAAAATTGGCTCTTTACCACGTGACCAGCTGCGTCCAATCACAGCCGGTCACATGCACTGTCCTTTTGCATGCCCCTAGGGGCGTGCAGAGCGGCGATCGGGGACGAGGCTTGTCACCCTGACACAGCCCATCCCTGATCGTGGTAAAGAGCCAATTAAATTGGCTCTTTACCACGTGACCGGCTGTGTCCAATCACAGCCATTCACAGAATGTAAACAAACTACTGTAACGAGCTGTTACCGGGTTCTCCTCCTCCTCTCACCCCAGTAATAAAGAGAGCCTGTCACCAGCCCATCAAAGTACCTGTCACCAGCCCATCAAAGTACCTGTTACCAACACATCTGAGTACCTGTCACTGGCCCATCAGGGTACCCGAGTACCTGTCACCAGCCCATCAGAGTACCCGAGTACCTGTCACCGGCCCATCAGAGTACCCGAGTACCTGTCACAACTCCTTGTATTACCCGAGTACCTGTCACCAGCTCATTGGAGTACCCGAGTGCCTGTCACCAGCTCATCGGAGTACCCGAGTACTTGTCACCAGCACATCAGAGTACCCAAGTACCTGTCACCAGCCCATCAGATTACCCGAGTACCTGTCACCGGGTACTCCAGGTGCTCCAGGACCTTCAAAAGTGTGATAAGTAGGAATGAAATTAGATGTGTAATTTATTCTCCTAGAATGCCTGAAGGCATTCTAGGAGGCCTGGCTGTGTAAAAGTCTCACACATGTGGTTTTGCCATATTTAGGAGGGGTAGCATAATGTATTTTGGAGTGTAATTTTTGCTATGTACATGCTGTTTGTTAGAAATAACATATAAATTGACAACTATGTGCAAAAAGAAAATATGTTTTCATTTCCTTTCCATGTTTTCCGAAGACTTGTGGAAAAAATTAACTGTTCAAAAGACTCATTATGCCTCATAGAATATACTATGGGGTGTTTGCTTTCCAAAATTGGGTCATTTCATGGGTAATTTAATTGTCCTTGTGCTCCAGGGCCTTCAAAAATGTAATAGGTCGTTAGGAAATTGTATGTGTAATTTATGATCCTAGAACGCCTGACGGTGCTCCCTGCATGTTGGACCTCTCTATGTGGCCAGGCTGTGTAAAAGTCTCACACATGTAGTATTGCCATACTCGGAACAAGTAGCAGAATGTATTTTGGGGTGTAATTTTTGCTATGTACATGCTATGTGTTAGAAATATCTTATAAATTGACCACTTTGTAAAATACAATTTAATTTTCTTTCCACGTTTTTTGAAGACTTGTGAAAAAAAATGAACCGTTCAAAAGACTCATAATTCCTCACAGAATATACATTGGGGTGTTTGCTTTCCAAAATGGGGTCATGTTGTGGGTAATTCCATTGTCCTGGTGCTCCAGGGCCTTCAAAAGTGTAATAGGTCATTAGGAAATTAGATGTGTAATTTATGCTCCTAGAATGCCTGATGGTGCTCCCTGCATGTTGGGCCTCTATGTGGCCAGGCTGTGAAAAAGTCTCAGACATGTGGTATGGCCATACTTGGGAGGAGTAACAGAATGTATTTTGGATTGTAATTGGAAGTATGTTGCATATGAGAAATAACTTGTTATTATGACAATTGGGTGTAAAAAGAAAAAAAATAATAATTTCTTCGTATTCCCAAGAATTGTGGGAAAAAAATTACAACTTCAAAAAAATCGCCATGCCTCTTAATAAATTTGGGGGGTATTTGTACTTTCCTGACATTTCAGGGCCTCAAAAAAATGAGATAGGCCGTCAGTACATCAGGTGTGTTCAATTTTCAATGATTGGCACTATAGCTTGTAGACTCTATAACTTTCACACAGGCCAAATAATATACACTTATTTGGATTATTTTTACCAAAGATATGTAGCAGTATAAATTTTGGCCCAAATTTATGAACAAAAATTATTTATTTGAAAAATTGTATCATAGAAACTAAAAAAAAAGTGTTTTTTTAATGAAAATTTTCGCTCTTTTTTCACTTATGTCCCAAAAAATATAAAACCCAGTGGTGATTAAATACCACCAAAAGAAAGCTCTATTTGTGTGAAAAAAATTATAAACATTTTGTTTGGGTACAGTGTTGCACGACTGAGTAATTGGCATTCAAAGTGTGAGAGCATTGAAAGCTGAAAATTGGTCTGGGCAGGAAGGGGGTATAAGTGCCTTGTATGAAAGTGGTTAAACGTGTGCAAAAAATGCAAAAACGGCCCTGGCAGCAAAAAGCTGCTCACTGTGAAACTGTGGCCTACTAAAAGTGCTGCAATATTATTTGTCTATTTATTTTTAAAAAATTGCTTTACAAATGATATTTGACAAATGACAAGCATTTACCCAGTCATCAAGAATTATACCCGTATTTTGAATAATATGATTATTTTCTATGATCATCAGCTCCATTTAGTGGCCATAATGCTGTATTTTCCTGAAATACCTCAATCAGAAAAATACTGCATTATGGCCACTAGTTAGAGCTGAGAATCATAGGAAATAGATGTAGAAGCCCCGGTTCACACTGAAAAGTTTTGACATGCGATTTGACATGTCAAATCGCATGTCAAATCGGTGGCAATTGCCTTAAATGGCACCGTCCTAATCGCTGTGACACCGTATTTGCGGCGCTGCCCCAATTTCAAAAAGTAGTTTCTGTACTACTTTTTGCGATTTTGGGCTGCGATTTACATTGACATCTGTGCAGTAACCTGCACAGATGTCTCTGAAGTCGCGGCCGAAATCGGGACTGACATGTGGAAGTGAAATTGTGCAAGCTGAACTCGCACAGCTTCATTCCCACAGCTCAGTGTGAACCTGGGCTTAGGCAAGGTACAGTGATAATTCATGGCATGATGTTGTTCTGGTACTTAATATACTGGGAGAAATACATTTCAAGGAGTAAAGAAGATACATATAAATATTAAGGATGAATTTTAACATTGTGCATTACAATATTTCTAGTTTTTTTTTCTGTAAATAATAGATGCTTAATTTGATTTCTTGTATACAAGACACCAGGGATGTATTGGATGGCAGGCATGTTTCCCTGTTATTTGGGTTGTGGTCGCTGAACTGGTATATTGGTCGTGAGTCATTATGTTGTTTTAAATGTATCAGGATTATGGACCGCTTGCTTTATTTTTACTGAAGAAAGCTGTTTTTGTTTACTTGTTTTTGAAGTCCAATCAAAACTGTTACTTTTACAAGTGTCTGGATGTGGTACTTGAATGTGGGCAATCCAGCCATAAAAGTCATCTAAAGTGAAAAACTGACATTTAACTGCTTGTCGACCAGCCGCCGCCTTTATACTACAGCAGGTCGGCACAATCCCGCGAGCTGTCATAGCTGTACGCCGGCCCTCATGCGTGTGGCCAGCGGTGGTCACGATGACTGCCAGCCACGCGCGATCACGGGCACGAGAGCCAGAACAGGGACGTGTGTGTGTGTTTAAACACACAAATCCCTGTTCTGTGAGGAGACGAGAGATAGATCCTGTGTTCCTACCAGCTAGGAACAACTATCTGTCTTCTCCTCTAGTCAGTCCCTTCCCCCTACAGTTAGAACACACACGAGGGAACACAGTTAACCCCTTGATCGCCCCCTAGTGTTAACCCCTTCCCTGCCAGTGACATTTACACAGTAATCAGTGCATTTTTATAGCACCAATCGCTGTATAAATATCAATGGTCCCAAAAATGTGTCAAAAGTGTTTGATCTGTCCGCCACAATGTCGCAGTCCTGATAAAAATTGCAGATTACCACCATTACTAGTAAAAAAAATAATAATAATAAAAATGACATAAAAATGCCATAAATCTGTCCCATAGTTTGTAGACGCTATAACTTTTGCGCAAACCAATCAATATACGCTTATTGCGATTTTATTACCAAAAATATGTAGAAGAATATATATTGACCAAAACTGATAAAGAAATTGATTTTTAAAAACATTTTTGGGATATTTATTATAGCAAAAAGTAAAAAATATTGTTTTTTTTTTTCTCAAAATTGTCGCTCTTTTTTTGTTTATAGCGCAAAAAATAAAAACCGAAAATACCACCAAAAGAAAGCTCTATTTGTGGGAAAAAAGGACGTCAATTTTATTTGGGTACAGAGTCGCACGACCGTGCAATTGTCAGTTAAAGAGACGCAGTGCCGTATCGGAAAAAATGGCCCGGTCAGGAAGGGGGTAAATACTTCCAGGGCTAAAGTGGTTAAAGGGTCTGTGCCCATTTTTTCATGTCCTGGGTCAGAGCAGCACAGGTGCTACAAATCTCTAAAGGCAGTATAGAACATGTCATAAGAGGCCTGGTGTCAGGAAAGGAACATTCATGTGCACAGATGCACAAATCTAAGAAACCCTGTCTGTGGCCAGTTAGAGGGTGCGCGCGTGCGAGTGCACATTGGTGCCAGAAGAGCTATTTAAACTGTACTAGTGCAGTCTGTTAGTGCCGTTTGGTCTACTACATTCCTTTGTTCATGTTACCAGTTCTTTTAGCTTTTCTGTTGCCGACCTGATCCTGGCTCTGACTCTGCCTGAACGTTGCCTGTACCGACCCCTGGCTTGTCCCTGGATTACACTTCTGCCTTCTCCTTCTGCTCAACCATTCTGCTGTTACCAACCTTGGCCTGAATCCTGATCACTCTCCTGCTTGTTTCCTGAACCTGATCTGCTCATTAGTTGCTGATCCTAGCTGTCTGACTCTGTTTTGTGCCTATCCTGTCTGTACACACACCATCCAATCTGCACTTTTCAGTGGCTTCTGCACTTCTGCCAGCGTGTTCAGACCTGCCATCCTGTGCTCCAGACACACACTGACTCCTTCCAGCGAGAGACTCACCAGGCACTTAGAGCCAGGGCTGTAGGAGAGGCCTTGCTCAACATATAGGCTTCACCACCAGGTATGTTACAGCTCCAAATGGCCATGTCGGAAGATGAGAGGGGGCCCTTACCTCTGGATGAGATTTGCCAGCATATAGCTACACTTAAGCTGTCAAGAGCCTTCAAGTAGGCTATACACAGCTTGAGAGCCATCTTCAGGCCCTGCCTGTACCTGTGACATCTGTAGCTACTACCTAGGCCACATCAGTTCCTCCCAATACCCAGGCTTCTGCCTCCACTCCTCCTACAGTAATGTTGCTCCCTCCTGAACCAAGAGTTCCCACTACAGAAAGGTTTTCCGGTGATCGGACTAAGTTTCATGCATTTTGCAATGCATGTCAGCTTTATTTCGTGTTGCAGCCCTGCACTTTTTCACTGGAAGCTACAAAAGTGGGGTTTGTAATTTCTCTGTTGCAAGGAGAACCTCAGACATGGGCTCATCATCTCCTGGAGAAAGAGCATGTCAAGTTGTCTACCCTCAACATCTTTTTTGATACCATGGCCCAGCTTTATGATGACCCTCAGTGTTCAGCTTCTGCAAAGGCAGCTTTCCATTATCTCCAACAAGGTCACAGAGAGCCTGGAACTTTCTGAAAGAATACCTGGCCAGTGTAGGTGTACCTAGTTCTTTGGAGGGACTGATTGCTTTTTCAATCCAGATAGGCAGGCAACACAGTATGTCAGCTGGAGATATCCACCGGCCAAGTCCGTCCTGTTTGGTTGCTGCCCAAGCTATCTTCCCCGGCCAATCCGGTTTCTCCAGCTGCACCTGCATCCGATGAACCTGAACACATGCAGTTGAGTCTCCGATGCCCTTCACTTACACCCAAGGAACGTCAATATCTCAGGCAGAATAACCGGTGCCTATGCTGTGGAGAAGCAGGCCATTACGTGCAGAATTGGCAACACAGACTTTATGCAAAACTAGAAAAATGCAAATTTGAACAGCAAAGTATTCAGGTCTTAGGATCAATTATATCCATAGATGGAATCAAGATGGATCCACAGAAATTTTCTGCCATCCTGGACTGGGAGTTCAACGTTTTATCGTTTTTGCTAACTTCTACCGGAAGTTTATTAAGGGGTTTTCCGCTTTTATCATTTCCATCACACAATAACTAAGCAAAGCATGCATTTCTGTTGCTCTCCCGAGGCCCAGAGTGCTGTTGAAAGTTTGAATGAAAATGTTCACATCCTTAGCCATTTTAAGCCATTCCAATCTGGCTCTTCCTGCATCTGTCCACCGGCGCCTCTGCACTGAGAACCGAGTGATCGAATACTGCTGACCACTTGGTTTTCAGAGCTCCATAAGCAGAGAGCTGTAGACTGTCAGTCACAGCTCTTTGTTCTTCTCCCTCCTCGCTCATTGATGCGCTGAGCTGTGGAGGGGCTGGAAGCGGCCGTCTCAGGCTCTCAGCGGCTCGCTGAGAGGCTGAACCGGGTGTCAGTCTAGTTCCTGGTGGATCCAGACTCCCAGTGTAGGGATGACGCAGTGCCTGTACTGATTTCTGTGACATCAGCAGAGAGCGGGCCGCTCTCTGCTGAAAACGGGTCACAGGAGTGCAAAACTAATTGGACTCCTGTGATCCATCAGAGAAGTGCAGCTAAATGAGCTTTGGCTGGACTTCTCCTTTACCCATTTTACGGACCGCCCGCTGCCGTTATACATCGGCTGTTTGAAGAGGAATGTCGTTGTTATGGCAGCAGCTAGCTACCATAACCTCGATATCTTCTTCTTCAGCGGGCGGTCCGCTTTCATATATAAGTGGTCTCTGTGGCGGATTCGCTGCGAGATCACTTTTATAGGCGGCGGGAGAGGGCCCCCTCCGCCGCTCTCTGGTGCCCTCCTCCACTTAGCGAAGCCACCAGCAGCAGCGGAGGCGATTGCGTCCTTCTGCCTGTTAGGTATGGAGATGAGTGAGTGGAAGATGGCCCCCACCCGTCTCCATACCATTCCAGGGTGGAAGCGACTTCCTTTACGTCACTTCCACCCATAGCTCTTAAAACAACATGATATTTATTTATTTTTTAATACATTTTAGTGTAAATATGAGATCTGAGGTCTTTTTGACCCCAGATCTCATATTTAGGAGGTCCTGTCATGCTTTTTTCTATTACAAGGGATGTTTACATTCCTTGTAATAGGAATAAAAGTGACACCATTTTTTTTTTTTTAAAGAATGATGTAATAATTAAAAATAAAAGGTAAAACAAATAATAAAAAAAAAATTTAACCGATCTCCGTCCTGCCGAGATCGTGCATAAGCAAATGCATATGTGACTAGCGCCCACATATGAAAACGGTGTTCAAACCACACATGTGAGGTATCCCCGCGATTGTTAGAACGAGAGCAATAATTTTAGCCCTAGACCTCCATCTTTCACAATATAAAAAAAATTGGGCTAACTTTACTGTTGTCTTATTTTTTAATTCAAAAAAGTGAATTTTTTTTTTAAAAAGTGCACTTGTAAGACCACTGGGCAAATTCGGTGTGACAAAAAGTATTGCAACGACTGCCATTTTATTCTCTAGGGTGTTAGAAAAAATATATATATAATGTTTGGGGGTTCTAAGTAATTTTCTAGCAAAAGAAAATGATTTTAACTTGTAAACAACAAGTTTGAAAAATAGGCCAGGTCTTAAAGTGGTTAATGATTCTGTTGCACCCCATAGCATTTTTCTCGTGTAAGCTCTCTCCCGCTGAGAAAAGCAATGATGTAGGTGACCATGAATTATTAGCAATATAGTCCACTTTGGTACCTCCTGGAAGGAGCAGTGCATTCCATCCTGATCTACACCAAACACAAAAACGTATTTCTTTTCTAGATTTGTGCTCCACATCACATACAGGTCCGAGTCCAAAAACACAAAACCAGATGCCCTGTCTCAAATGTTCAATGACAATAAGCAACCACCTCCCTCCATTACCATCTTATCCTTTAACTCAGATTAAACAAGCATCCGTTGGGGCAACTCCCCCTCCATGAGCTTCTTTAACAACTAAGGAGGGGTTGCTGTGATCGGAAGACAAGATTTTTGTGCCTGAAGAGGTACGTTTGCCGGTACTCCAGCTCTGTCACGATCATCCACTAGCTGGTCATTTTGGAATCGCTAAGCGCGCCGATTTAATAAAATGACCGTTCTGATGGATAGGATCTGGTCAAGGACTGCAAAGCTTGTGTAAGCTCTTGTATCAATTGTACCCATAACAAGAGTATCACGTGTCTCTGTTTAAACCCATTATTCCTTTCCAGGTCATAACATATGTCCATCTGAACCAGTAATTATTGACAGGGAAGAAGAATATGAAGTGAATTCATCTTGAGAGAGAGGGGAAGCTACAGGACCAGTGAGCCAGCCTCCTCATCCTATTCATGTTAGGGGAACTGCAGAAAGCATACTATAATCTGCCAGCAGATGAAGCCAAGCATTATATGAAGCTGAAGTGGGGGATCCTGGACCACCTTGAAGTGAATGTTGCTGTCCAAGCACACAGAATGCATCGTTGGAGGTATCATAATGGCTAGTCACTATACACCCAAATGCATGACCTGTTGTAATTGGTCACCGAGCGACTACAGTGGGAGAAGCTAAGGGAACTACAGACCATAGAGCTGGTCATCATGGACCACTACCTATGGGTGTTTTCACGTGAACTACAGCATTGGGTCAGCCACGAAGACTCTCAGCTGATGGACCGCTTGGTGGACATGGTGGAGTGTTACACGGTAATGGAGAACCTGCTAAGACCCGCCAAGTCTCAAGGAGCACCACTAGTGTGAAAGGCAAAGCCATCACCAAACCAGGGAACCAGCACCAAGACTCTACTCTATTTGTGGAACTGTCAGTAGAGGACTACCTGATGAGGTGACTATTCTGTTCCCTTTGAAGGGATGGACATTGTGACTTTAGAAAATGCTGATAATGTGGCCCCTGTGGTAAATGGTCTACAGACCAAGAAGATCCCTGAGGAGAGGTCATGGTTGGAGAGAACATAGAGGAAACCTCCCCACTACAGGTAATGTCCGAGGAGGATGAGGGGAAAGGTTCCTCCAATCCTGCCCATCCTAGAAGCATCAAGGGATGCATTTGTTCCTGCCCACATTAAACCATGCCCGAGAGCATGTTACAGTTGTAAGTGGACAATAAGTGCCCAAGGCTGTGGTCAATATTGATTTTCTATACCAAGTCACTGACATCTGGGGTGAGGTGGCCGATCAGTTATTGGTCTCCTGGCCTTTTAGACACATAGTACTAAATTTGGCTCATAATGATGCATTAGGAGATCACGTGGGCAAGAGAAAACAGATTATCACGTACCTGGTAGCAGAGCCTGAAATGATGAGGAAGCCATCTCTTACACCTCTGACGCAGGGGGCCCCTGGTAGTGTGAACCGGAGACGCAGGAGTGCAGAGTGGCACAAGTGCCTATACATCTTGCTAGTAGCAGAGCGGGTTATCCTCGCCAGTCAGGAAAGGTTGTTAGTTGTCTTCAGTGAAGCAGGTAGGCTGGTAGACAGCTGGTGGATGGCAGACTGAAGTGGTCTGGTAGTCCTGACATTGAGCATGGGAGGCATGCACTGGTAGCAGGCACAGCAGGATATATCAGGAAGCAGAGTCAGGCAAGCTGGGTCATACACTGGCAGGACGGATCAAGTACAGAGGAGCAGACAAAAGCGTGGTCTGGGTACAAGCCAGATCAGGAGCCAATTGGTGGAAGAGAAGCAAATGGAGCAGACAGAGGGGGAGGTCAAGGACAAGCGTGATCAGTGTAGGAGGAGTTCAGAGAGTGGTCAGACAAGCCGAGTCAGCAACTGAAATAAGGATACATAATAACTAGATCACAGGATACAGGGAAGGCTGAAAGACAAAGCAGCATTGACCCTGAGCACTGACACAGTATAAATTGCCCATTTGGTGACAACATCAGTCACCTGTTTACGTGAGCATGCTGATGCACACCTTTGTGCATGCCTATATGCATGCGCATAAGTATTAGCCAAATTGCTATGTGTACGAGAGGAAGCAGGAATTAACCTGTGAAGAGGCACAGAAGTCTGTATAGAGGAATCATGTTGTCTACTGACATGCCCTTCCTGATACAGAGGCACAGATAACAGCCCGGTTCTACTGGCTGGGAGTTACTGGAGAGGTGAAAAGATATTGTAGTTCATCCCACTTTATTTTAGGAACCCCTTTGTTCCTCTGCCTATTACCGATGAAAGAATAGATGTCCTGGTGAGTAATCACCAATCAACAATAGGTCCCTATATGTGTGTCATACAAATGGGCAAAGTGAAAACAAATAATAAATCTTTTACATGCACCATGTAAAATAGAAAGGCTCCAATAGTGTAAAATCATTTAACCTTTATTAAAATAAGTAACAAGAGTTGCACTCACATGATGGTGGTAGTAAGTAAGCGCCTAAAGTGTCTGGAGAACCGGCCGGTAAGTTCACAGACCACCCGTCTTGCTGGAAGCTGCAACAGCGATGAGAGGTGATGCAGGGCGGAGCGACGTGACTGCATCACCTTTCATCGCTGTTGCAGTTTCCAGCAGCCGGTGCTCCAGACACTTTAGCCGCTTACTTACTACTACCATCATGTGAGTGCAACTTGTTACTTATTTTAATAAAGGTTAAATGATTTTACATTATTGGAGCCTTTCTATTTTACATGGTGCATCCATTCTATTGCGGATTAGTGTCCTAATACTTACTAGTCTGACTATCTTCACCACGGTAGCAACGTCCCGGTTGTGCCAATTATCCCAAGGATCCTGGTTTATTAGCTGTGACCCGGAGGAACATACTTTTCAAGCTTTCTCAGATTCTCTGTAGTAGGGGATCATGAGTCTGTGGTAAGCGGCCATTGTTTACCTGTGGTGGTGGATTATTGTTTACATACATCAGAAATCATATGGTTTTTTGGACTTTTTATTTATCACATTGGTGATTCAGTCACTACGTTTATGGATTTATGCTTATTATTTTATTTTTTATTTATGCATGAATTATTGTATTTGATGTAATGTCACCTTGAGATTTATTATTTGTTTTCACTTTGCCCATTTGTAAGACACACATATAGGGACCTTTTGTTGATTGGTGATTACTCACCAGGACATCATTTCTTTCAGCGCGATTCCATTTTTTCCCTTCTACTATTCACTGTGTTTGTGTTGCATAGAGGAATTGCAGCTTTCACACATTATTTTTGCTTATTTGTTTGCTTCACCAGAGCGCAGTTTCTTCCCTTCTTTTTTCCTATTATCGATAAACCATTTAAGCGTATTAGGCGTATTGCCATTGATATAGTGGGCCCCTGCTGAAATTGGAAACACCAATACATCTTAGTGGTACTTGATTATGCCACAAGGTATCCAGACTTTGCCCCTTTGGAGGAAAACTTCCTCCAAAGCAATTGCTTGAGCTTTTTTCACCATGTTCTCAATGATGGGGTCACCTAACGAAATCTTGATGGACCAAACTACTCTTTTTTATGTCAAAGGTGATGGCAGACCTATGCAAGTTGTTCCAGATTAAACAATTGTCTACCTCAGTCTATCACCCACAGACAGACAGGTCGGTCTAAATGTTTAATAGAACCTTAACCTCTATGTTCAAGTTGGTGGTACAAAAAGACAGAAAGGATTGGGACTTCCTATTCCCAGCACTCAGGTTTGCTATCAAAGATGTACCTCAAGCATCCACTGGGTTTCCCCCATTTGAGCTGGTGTATTTTACACCCCAGAAGACCATTTCTAATTTCAAAAAATGCAGTTTGGGTTGCATTTTGCCCCAGTTACTTTTCATAGAGCTATGGATAAGACACTGTGCCCTCATTGGAAATACACCACAGTGCATTTAGATGACATTATTATCTTTAGTAGACTGGGATTTCCACCTTCCCTGAGTTCAAGCTGTGTTGGACTCTTTAAAGAAGGAGGGATTTACCATTATTCTGAAAAATGGACCATGGCTATGAAGGAGACCAGGTGCCTGGGGTACATTGTTTGTAGAGATTTGGTGAAACCTCAAAGGAACATAGTAGGAGCTACTCAGCCTTGGCCTTGGCTGGTCACAAGAAAAGAGCCTTTCTGGGCATTGTTGGGTACTGCTATTGGTTTGTTCCCAACCTTGCCACCATTGTGACACCACTGACTGACTTGACAAAGGGTAACAAGTCAGTCATGGTCTACTGGAATAATAGGGCTGAAGAGGCTTTTCTGGAACTTAAAAGAGGTCTGTAACAGTATCCATTGCTGGTTGCACCAGACTTCTCCAAGAAATTAGTTATCCAAATCGATGCCTTTAGCAAAGGTTTAGTAGCTTTTCTGTCTCAAGAGGTCAATGGGGAGGAAATTATACCATAGTGGAGCAAAAGTGCCTGGCAATTAAGTGGGCAATAGAATTAGAATGCTATTTTCTCCTTTGAGGTAAGTTTTGTCTTGTTTTTGGCCAAGTCTCACTGACCTCGATGAAACGAACACGCAAATGCCATGGTAATCAGATGTTTCCTGGAATTACAAGAATTCAAATCCATGGTAAAATGCAGAATAAAAAGCAACACCAGAATGCAGATGTCCTCTGAGGCATCTGGCCAGAGAGAAGAGGACTAATTTATAGTACTCTCTGGAATGGTTAGTCCTCATTTCAGACCTAGAATTTGGAGGCTCAGAGAGAATTTGGGTTGGAAAGAGCCTCCAGTCCCTGATTACAGGAACTTTGGTCTTGAAAGGGTTAAACTGGCTGCAGGCGAGGTCTGAAAAGAAGCAGGAAAATTCGGTATATTGTCTGTGAGATAGAGTGGAGTGGTTTACAGCTGTGAGCAAGTGTGGATGGTCTTTGTGGTATCTTGAAGCAGACGGAAACACTAATCCAAAGTGAGGGACTGGTATATTGGTGGTGAGTCGTTATGTTGTTTTAATTGTTTTAGAATTATGGACTGTTTGCTTTATTTTTGCTGAAGAAAGCTGTTTTGTTTGTTTTCAGAGTCCAATTAAGACTGCTACTTTTACAAGTGGCTGGCTAGTGCTCCTAGGCTCTCCATGTTAGGCCCCATTCACACCTCAGCGTTTTGTAGCTTGAAGCTCCAAAACACTGGAGGAGAAAAAATAAATTATTCTCTATCGAAATGGTTCACATCTTCACTCCAAATTGCCTGAAGCTCAAAAAAGTTCTGCAGCTTTTTTTGTAGCTCAATTCAGGAAGATTTGGGCATTTTTCTGCTTTTTACATTGGTGACCTTTTGACCTGTACAAAATTGTGCTACTTTCTGCCTGAAAACTATACGCTCAGGTGTGAATGCAGCCTTACACTTGATTAAAAGCTGCCTGGTGTCTACCTGTGAAACTGCAACCTAGTAAAAGTTCTTTATTAGTGTGCATGTATTCATTACAACATTTAGTGACTCCCTAGTAAAAAAAAGCTTACATAATAATTGTGTCTTTCTGTAAGACTAAGGGACAGGAAAACTTGCTTACATAGTGTGCCTGGAGTCAGTACAATGTTTCTGGCTTTTGTTCTGTGAATACACTCACATGTTGATTTCTTGATTAAATGCCTAGTATCTCCTCAAAATATGTGGCCTACATATTGTGCATGAAGTACAATATTTATGTATTTTTTTTTGTGAAATAATTTGGTGTCTACACAAAGTACTTAAGCACTGTGTGGTAAAAGTGATTTTTCTGGTACTTTATAAACGTGGAAACATACAGTTTATAAAAGATATATACAGTAGATTATTAAAAAAAGATTCCAGTTGCTTGGTGTCTCTCTGTGAAACTGCAATCTCATGAAAGTCCTTTAATACTGTGCTTGGAGCCGTTACAATAGTTATGGGATTTGTATGTTAAATAACACACTCTAATTTAGATTTCTTTTAGATTTAGATAAACCCTGGCTGTCTCATTGAAATTGTGGCCTAATAAAATTGAATGAAGTCGGTACACTATTTCTGTTTTTTTCTGTGAAATAATCATTTTGATTTCTTGATTATAAACTTGGCTGGTCTCTCAAAGAAAAAACTCCTTAAATAATTAGCATTCCATTAGTACAATCATTCTAGTGTTTTTCTGTGAAATGATGCACTCAAATTTCTCAATTGAAAGATTTTTGGTGGCTCTCTGTCAAAATGTAGCATCTTTTTTGCCATCTGTGTCACACTGCAAAGATTTCCCCTCACTTCCTGTACCATAGCCAAAACAGTAATAGGGCGTACGCACGGTCGGACTTTGTTCGGACATTCCGACAACAAAATCCTAGGATTTTTTCCGACGGATGTTGGCTCAAACTTGTTTTGCCTACACACGGTCGCACAAAGTTGTCAGAATTTCCGATCGACAACCACGCGGTCACGTACACCACGTACGACGAGACTAGAAAAGCCCGGTTCAGAACCAAGCGCGGCACCCTTTGGGCTCCTTTTGCTAATCTCGTGTTAGTAAAAGTTTGGTGAGAGACGATTCGCGCTTTTTCAGACTCGTGGCTTTCAGATCATTTTCTGTTTGTGCTTGTGAGTTTGTATCTGCTCTTCAGTGCGTGCAGCAAGTTCCACGTGACTTTAGGTAGTCATTGTATTCTTGTTCGTTCGTTACTGGTTTTCAGGTCGCTTTTCACAGGCCTTGCTGTTCTTCAGTGCGTTCTGTTACTTCGTTCTGAGCAGCCGACCGTTTTCTAGCCATGTTTCGTATGCGTACTCCTCGTACATTTCGTGCTGTGCGGGGGCTTGGTGTTGGGGTCCTGACCTTGACACAAGTCCAGTCCATGAACAGGGTGGGGAGGAGTTCATGGACCAAGAATTGGTTGCTTCAGCGTGACCAGTTCTCTCATATGCCTTTGCTCCGTGAGATCCGTGAGAATAATCCTGATGATTTCAGGAACTTTCTCCGGATGACGGACCCCGTGTTTCACAGTTTGTTAGCTTCGCTGACCCCCTATATCAGCAGGCAGGATACCTGCATGAGGCAAGCCATCACTGCGGAGCAGAGGTTGGTCGCTACCTTGCGGTATTTGGCCACAGGGAGAAGTCTGCAGGACTTGAAGTTCTCGACAGGCATCTTCCCCCAGGCTCTTCTTTGTGGACATTTACTGCTTGTGTTTGTTTGAGTTGACCCTGACAGAAATGTGTTGAGTGCAGAAAATGGCGTGATTGTGTAACCTTATACAAAGCACTGTTGGCTGTTATTTACTAAATGCAAAGACACTTTTCACTACAAGTGCACTTGCAACTGCACTGAAACAGCACTTGTAGTGCAAAGAGGATTTGCCCTTAGGAAATTACCCCCATTTTCTCATAAAACAACAATTAGATCACCCCAAAAGTGTTGTAGCGTTGAGACAATAATCCACACATTCTTGATGAACAATCTTTTTAATACCAGCACAATCACATGTGCATTTACCAAAGGTTTTTCTGACAAACCAACATGTTTGTTGTATAACAATTTTTGTGGTGTCATTATCCAAAATCAAAATGTGCATTTTATAGAAAACAGGCCTGTGTAAAAGCCACAAGAAAGACACAAATCTTGATCTTACAAAGTTCACATTTGGTAGAACTGGAAGGCAATATCAGACATGAGTATTTAGGAACTGTGTTTGATATTGCGTTCAGACGGGGGGAAATCACCCCAGGAAAAGCCAAATTTGGAAGATGCACACAAATTTCACAATGTCAACATGTGCTATCTGCCATCACGGGGGATCAAGGGATGTGTTTTGGGGGAGAAAGCCCTTCCTCACCGCTACTTTATTATTGAGGAAGGGGTTGCACCCCCAAAGCGCGTCCATTGATCTCCCGTGATGGCAGATAGCACATGTTGGCACACTGTGTGCATCCTCCAAATTTGGCTTTGGGAAAAATCACAAAAACATTTAGCACATTGTAGCACACAAAAGAAGAAAGTGATTTGGAGGGGCTTTAAACTCGCCCCAAAACATCAATGATGTTTTTATATTTTGGAATAACATCATTGATGTTTTGCTTGATGTTTTCCAATTGTAAATTACACCCCATGATCTCCCTGATCAGGATCTGGGCACTTTCGAATGTGAAAGTATCTTCATCCACAACCTCACGATCACCTAAAAAGAGAGGAACCCCAAAATAAATTAGGTTTGCAAAAAAATGCCGCCATCCATCTCTTACGTGAGCCTGTGGTTGCAGACACTCACCTGTTGTGGTGACTAGTTCCACCACGTCTTCTTCCTCCTGCTCATCTTGTGTTGTTGGGATTTCCCCTTCTTCCAGGGGGGGGGGGGCTCTGGTCTCCTGGGATGAGGGGTGTCCTCCGAGTCTTTTCTCCCCTATGTAAAACAAAAATGGTATAATTAGCACACAGATATTTGATGGCAGAACTATAAAGATGAAACATTGCTTGGAAGTGGGGTACAATGATCTATTTTAGCCGAGTTCCAAGATGTAGCTTTTTTAGTGTCCTTTGTCAAGCTGCAATACTTTACCTGTTTGGTACAAGTTTCACAGATGTAGCCCCCCCTATAGTATACACTGGAGCACCTGTGTGCCCCCCCTAATAAAAATGGTGTTCTGGGGTCCCACACTAGTGCTCCAGTGTCCAGATGTGAAAACAGCTGCTGAGTGTCCTCTCCTTACACACAATCTAGTTTGCATTTCATTCTAGTAACAAACCCATCTACACAACCCAATTCTTTGAAGCCAAGTATAGGGCGTCAAAATGGTGGCCAAATGCATATGGCCTAAACAATGGTATTTTATCGTCCGAAATAAAAATGTGTGATCCAAACGAATAATGTGCCCATGAACATGAAAGTTGCCATTTTAAACTGTACAACAGTTCCTGGAGCAGCACGAACGTAATAAACACAAAAAGAATAGGAACACAGCACAAATACTTACTTTTTTGCAGCACTCTCCGGATCTTTCTGTACTGCTCATGTTCTCGTAATTTCAGGTCCGACCACCGCTTCCTGAGCTGATCTTTCGATCGTCGTACCCTGAATTTCCGGTGCAGACTCTTGACCACTTTCGCCATGATCTTGGCCTTTCGGACATTGGGGTTGGGATAAGGCCCATACTTTCCATCATAGTCGGCCTTCTTCAGGATGTCCACCATTTCCAACATCTCCCCAAAGGACATATTTGAGTCCTTTAATCTCCTTCTGGATCGGGACGTTTCAGGCTCCGGCCTTTCCTCCCCCTCCTCCTCGTTGCTACAATTAGCACGATCCTGCTGTCTATCCGCCATGTGCTCTTCCCCCACTGCGCCGAACGAAAAGGGGCGGGGAATAGACTAGAAAGAACGTCAGGGGCGGGCGGAGTTATACGCATGCGCAGTGTGTATAAATCGTAACGCGCGCGTCTTACGTACGATCTGTGAGCGGAGGAAGGAGCATCGGAGACACCGATCGTGCTAACGAAGGTAGGATCTAAGCTTGGGCCTATACTGCTTCGAAATGGAAGCCTATATTGTAACAAGATTAGGGGAGTTTGGCCTGACATTAGGGTTTGTCTCGTGTTGTGTCTTGCACAGAAAATGGATGGGTTCAACGACCACAATTTCTTGCCCCTGTTTATTGACAAGTACAGGGAGCTGCCCTGTCTGTGGCAAGTGAGACACCCCCACTATAACCATAAACAAAAGAGGCAGGCAGCGCTGGAGAAACTGCTGGAGTTGGTGAAGCCGGTGGTCCCCACAGCAACCATCCCCTTTTTAAAAGCCAAAATTGGTGGCCTGAGGAGCACTTATCTTAGGGAGCGCAAGAAGGTCACAGATTCCCAGAGGTCCGGAGCTGCAGCAGATGACGTTTATGTCCCCAGGCTGTGGTACTATGAGAGACTGCGATTTCTGTCAGACCACACTGAAGTCAGGGAATCCCTCTCTACTCTTCCTTCCACTCTTCCTTCCATACCAGCTGAGGCTTCCGATGTCCAACCTGGGCCTTCCAGCCAGGAAGAAGTGGAGGAGCCCAGCTGGAGTCAGGTATAGCATTCTTCTAATGATTTCTTGGCAATAAATAAATGATGTTTACTAGATGTTATTATTGATCACTAATTGCTGATTAAAAAAAGTGTTTTACATATCAATAGACAGTAGTGGGCACCCAAAATTGGGACAAGAATGCAAAATGCTGGGCTCAGAAGGATAGTCTGTTATATTTGTTAACATTCAATTTGCAGCAGTCAGGAGGTGAAAATTGTGTGTGATTGATGAATAAAAAACTCAAACTATGTCCCTTTTTCATACACAGGAAGACCTCAGCCAGGAGGAGGCTGTGGAATGTGGCAGCCAGGAGGAGGCGGGGATTAGTGTCAGCCAGGAGGAGGCTGGAATTAGTGTCAGCCAGGAGGAGGCGGGGCTAAGTGTCAGCCAAGAGAAGCCTTGGACAAGTCGCAGCCTGACTGAGTCTCA
The DNA here is from genome assembly GCA_037952925.1 of Lithobates clamitans. Classification (NCBI taxonomy): domain Eukaryota; kingdom Metazoa; phylum Chordata; class Amphibia; order Anura; family Ranidae; genus Lithobates; species Lithobates clamitans. The sequence goes on from JBBGZY010000471.1 coordinate 5,151,448, forward strand.
GGTTCCTCCCCTCCGCCTGCCATACAAAAGGGCCAGGAAGGCCACTCCCAGTTCTGTGCAGGATTCAGCATACAGGCTGATCCAGGAGGCTTCGGCGTCCCTCAGAGCCTTCCCCAGTCCTGCAGAGGCCTTTGCCTGCATGGCTGCCACCAAATTGCAGGGCATGCAGGAGGGCCAACGCAGGATCTCTGAGGACCTGATTTATAAAGTCCTACGTAAGGGGGAGAGTGGGGAACTGACACCCAAGACGGATGTCATTGAGATCGACGATCCTCCTCCTCCTCCTCCTCCTCCTGCTGCCACAACTCCACCACCACAGCCAAAGCCTGGAAGGAAGCGTGGAAGGAAGACCAAAGAGTGATTGCCCTGGGTTCAGTCTGGTCTGACAGAAGATGCAGTCTCTCGTATGACCACAGCCTGGGGACATAGATGTCATCTGCTGCTTTCCGGATCTCTGGGACTTCTGGACCAGACTGCCCTCCCTTAGATAAGGACTCCTCAGGCCACCAATTTTGCTTTTAAATAATTGATGTCTGCCCTGGGGGTCCAAGGCTTCACCCACTTCTGCAGTTTCTCCAGCGTTGCCTCCCTCTTTGTTTTTTTATAGTTGTGACCCCTTAATAAAAATTTTTTAGGTAAATTCTACTCTCCTGTGTGTGTTTTCATCCAAAAAGGACAGTTTGTTGGTGACGATTCAGGTACATTTCTAGCATAAAATGTGAAATTAACAAGGGACAACAACACCAAACAATCACCAAACAACATATCAATGGTGTTGTGGGAACTTGTCACAAAAAACACACAAACATTTTCGGGAGTACAAATCAAAATCACCAAAAAAAAGAGAAACACAAAAAAAGATTCTACATTAAAGGAAAAAAAAAAAAAGATACAAAAATATGTTGTCAGATGTGAGAAATCAAAATATATTGAAGGAATCCCGATAAATAGTAACGAAAGAAGTTTGTGATAAGTGTGTGTGAATATGAGCAGCAAAACTACTTAATTCTTGTCACATAAAGAAGAAGAGAGTGCGCTGTATTAAACCATTTTGAACATTGCAGCGTGACGAAAGTGCTGTATGCATTGCGAACGCTAAGTTTACCAGAACGAGCAGTCCCGTGTCGGAATTTCTTCTGAGCATGTGTGGCACTTTGTGCGTCGGAACAGGCCACACACGGTCGGAATTGACACGATCGGATTTTGTTGTTGGAAAATTTTATCTCCTGCTGTCCAACTTTGTGTGTCGGAAAATCCGATGGAAAATGTCCGATGGCGCCCACACACGGTCGGAATTTCCGACAACACGCTCCGATCGGACATTGTCCATCGGAAAATCCGACCGTGTGTACGGGGCATAAGTGAGAGGAAATACCTTCAAATTAGGGGAATCCCTTGGGACCCCCAGGTCACCAGAACTAGTATCCCCATTGAAAGATTTCCCCTTTATTACTGGGAACAACCCAAAATTTGGGGATTTCTTTTGCTTTCACTTTCAATGATAATGGTAAACAGGACAAATAGAGGGGGTGAATCTTAGAGGGGCACAGACAGCAAAAAAAAGCTAATAGGTGTACTAATCCCTTTCTGTTTTGTCCACAACTAAAAAAAAAGTTTTGCCTTTAGTTATACTTTAAAGCGGAGTTCCACCCAAAAATGGAACTTCCGCTTTAAGTGCTGGTGACCTCCTGACATGCCACATTTGGCATATCATTTTTTTGGGGGGGGGAGCGGGTACCCAGTTTCACCTCTCCCCCCTCCCTCCCTGCAATCTTCTGGGACACATCAAAGGCCATTCACAGCTTGCAGCGTGGCTCGCGCATTCGCAGTGAGCACCCAGGGTCCACAGGTTAGAATGCCGGCGCCACAAAGAGGAGGGGGAAAGGAGCAAGGCTTCCTGCGCCCGCATCGCTGGACCGTGCGACAGGTGAGCGATTATTAAAAGTCAGCAGCTACACTTTTTGTAGCTGCTAACTTTTAAATGGATGGAACTCCGCTTCAAGTATTGTGCATACAGTATGTATATACAATCTTTTGCTGTGTTTGTTTTTCTGTGAAATAATAAACTTTTTATTAAAAACCTGCCTGGTTTCTCTTTGTCAAAATTAGACCTAGTAAAAGTGCTTTAATACTGCACATGGAATCAGTACACAGGTTTGCTAGCTTTTTTAATCACACTGTAATTATGATTTCTTGATTAAAAGCTATCTGATGTCTTCCAGTCAAAATGCAGCTTAGTAGGCTAGAGGAGGTCTCTGGTCAATATGGTCTTCTACAGTAGAAATTTTCCAGGTGTTGTGGTTTGTATCTCCCCAAAGCTTTTTCAGGCAATGTTCCTATGATGCTGGAACTCTTTTATGGGAGGATGTCAGAGAGTGCCTGGAGGTTAAACCCAGAATGGGTGTAGGATGCAGAGGTAAAATTGATTATTGTATCTTGTATCAGCAGTTATTAGGAGATTAATACTGACAATGCCCAGGTACAGAAGGTTTTGTATGCCTTTAAGGCAGCTATCAGGGGAGAATAAAACCCTCCCATAAAAGTCCATAGTGTAGATCATAACATTGAGCTCCATGACCTTGAGGCTGTAGAAAGAGCTAAAGCTGAGGTCATGCATATGCACTAAAACACAATACATTTTAAGAACTTGTACAGGCGAGATGTAAATCAATAACAACACCACAGGTCTGGTGCTAGATCCCCCTTTTTGACAAAGCTGACAAGTATTGGAAGGTGCTGGCACTATTGGTGGCTGATGAGATGAAGCACTCTCATATCTCATGCATTCAGACTGGTGAGGTCATGACATGGCCAGACTAAAATGATTCAGACTTTTGTCCAGTGTTATCATATAGTGTACTCTCTACCCACTCTATTCTACCCACATTATGACCTCTCTACACTTAAACAATCCTTACAAGACTGGTCAGACTTCTACTGAATCTAGGTGTTTTTCTTGTGACTGGGTGCATGTAAGCAGGTTGAAATGTTGATTAGCGAGAAAGCTGATGTCCCGGCTGGGAGGGAAAGAGTTAACCCAGTTCCTGCACTTTTTCCCTGTGCTGTAAATAAAAGAGGGGGGCTCTACCCAGACACACACAGCCTGCTACATGGGAAAGAAGGCGCAGACAGCCAGCAAGATGTAAAGAGACATAACATGTAACCTGCAGCCACACACAGTCTGGGGAGGAAGAGAAGCGAGGTTGGGGTCCAGTTGTTTGCGGAGTCCGGAGACCTTCCACAATGTAGGGGGATTTCTGGGACCTGCAGTCTGCCAGGAAGTCTCCAGTATGCAGGAGCATCTCCTATAAGGAGGTGAACTTTTTCCTGTGCAGGTATGCTGGGGCAGCCGCTGTAGTCAGAGACTACTGTCATCTGTATTGCTCAAGTTATTCAAGTAAAGTGTTGAAACTTTTCCATGCCTGGTCTGAAGTTATTCTAAAGAGGTGTATGTAAGTAATTGTCAGAACTATTGAGGTTAAAAAGAATTAATTTATAAGGCCTATACATATTATTTTATACATGGTTTCATAGACAAGATGGCTTCCAAGATGCCCAGGTAAATGCAAGTTCATTGCTTTTGGAAAGAGACTTTTACAGAAGATTTTAAGAGTCTTATCGCATATTCTCCCAGGTTGTAAATTGTGAAGGTCCTAGACAACAAAAACAACATAAGGACTGGCCATGGTGCCAGAATGTGTATAATGAGATTGATGACTCATGTCTCAACTAAAACAATGAATCTAGACTTTAAAAAAAATTTACTGAAAAAAAAAGAAAAAGAAAAGGGGCTTATTTAAAAGTTGCCTTATGAACAGGTATTGTTAATTGAAAGTAATTATATTAGCAATGATTTCTATTGTATTATTATTATTACATTATATGGAGCATTTATATGCCTACTTCATTTAATAATTTCATAGTTACATAGTAGGTGAGGTTGAAAAAAGACACAAGTCCATCAAGTCTAACCTATGTGTGTGATTATATGTCAGTATTACATTGTATATCCCTGTATGTTGCGGTTGTTCGGGTGCTTATCTAACAGTTTCTTGAAACTATCAATGCCCCCCTCTGAGACCACCACCTGTGGAAGGGAATTCCACATCCTTGCTGCTCTTATAGGGCGTACACACGGTCGGACTTTGTTCGGACATTCCGACAACAAAATCCTAGGATTTTTTCCGACGGATGTTGGCTCAAACTTGTTTTGTCTACACACGGTCGCACAAAGTTGTCGGAAAATCCGATCGTTCTAAACGCGGTGACGTAAAACATGTACGTCGGGACTATAAACGGGGCAGTGGCCAATAGCTTTCATCTCTTTATTTATTCTGAGCATGCGTGGCACTTTGTCCGTCGGATTTGTGTACACACGATCGGAATTTCCGACAACGGATTTTGTTGTCGGAAAATTTTATCTCCTGCTCTCCAACTTTGTGTGTCGGAAAATCCGATGGAAAATGTCCGATGGAGCCCACACACGGTCGGAATTTCCGACAACAGGCTCCGATCGGACATTTTCCATCGGAAAATCCGACCGTGTGTACGGGGCATTACAGTAAAGAACCCTCTACGTAGTTTAAGGTTAAACCTCTTTCTTCTAAATTAACATATTTATTTTTTATGTACTTTTACAATATTTAACATATATTCATTATACAGTGGGGCAAAAAAGTATTTAGTCAGCCACCAATTGTGCAAGTTCTCCCACTTAAAAAGATGAGAGAGGCCTGTATTTGTCATCATAGGTATACCTCAACTATGAGAGACAAAATGTGGAAACAAATCCAGACAATCACATTGTCTGATTTTTGAAAGAATTTATTTGCAAATTATGATGGAAAATACCGTATTTATCGGCGTATAACACGCACCAGCGTATAACACGCACCCCAATTTAGGAGGGAATTTTAAGGAAAAAAAAACTTTTAGGAGGGAAGTTGAAGGAAAAAAAACTTACATTTAAATGCCCATCATTGCAGCCTTCTCAGTGCAGCCTTGCCCCAGTGCAGCCATGTCAGTGCAGCCTTGTCAGTGCAGCCTTGTCAGTGCAGCCTTGTCAGTGCAGCCTTCCCCAGTGCAGCCTTCCCCAGTGCAGCCTTCCCCAGTGCAGCCTTGTCAGTGCAGCCTTGTCAGTGCAGCCTTCCCCAGTGCAGCCATGTCAGTGCAGCCATGTCAGTGCAGCCTTGTCAGTGCAGCCTTCCCCAGTGTAGCCTTGTCAGTGCAGCCTTCCCCAGTGCAGCCTTGTCAGTGCAGCCTTGTCAGTGCAGCCTTCCTCAGTGCAGCCTTGTCAGTGCAGCCTTCCCCAGTGCAGCCTTCACCAGTGCAGCCTTGCATCCTGCGATCCCGGGCCCCTGCCATCCTGTCCTTCAAAATCGCCGACCGCGATTTGAAAATGGCTCCGCCGGCGCCGAAAGACACAGAGCCAGTCCTCGGCTCTTCTCGTCGGCTCTCGTTCACTTTCGGCTCCACTCGTAGTCCCGCCTGCGATGGGTGTGACTATGAGCGGAGCTATCCGAACCTAGCCGAGCGGTGCTCGAGTGAAGACGAAAGTGGCAGAGAAGAGCCGAGGACCGGCTCTGTGTATTTTGGCGGCGCCATTTTCAAATCGCGGTCGGCGATTTTGAAGATCTGGCTGCTCCGGATCGCAGGGGATCGGCGTATAACACGCATCCGCGATTTTCCCCTGATTTTAAGGGGGAAAAAGTGCGTGTTATACGCAGATAAATACGGTAAGTATTTGGTCACCTACAAACAAGCAAGATTTCCGGCTCTCACAGACCTGTATCTTCTTCTTTAAGAGGCTACTCTGTCCTCCACTCATTACCTGTATTAATGGCACCTGTTTAAACTTATTAGTATAAAAGACACCTGTCCACAACCTCAAACAGTCACACTCCAAACTCCACTATGGTGAAGACCAAAGAGCTGTCGAAGGACACCAGAAACAAAATTGTAGACCTGCACCAGGCTGGGAACACTGAATCTGCAATAGGCAAGCAGCTTGGTGTGAAGAAATCAACTGTGGGAGCAATAATTAGAAAATGGAAGACTTACAAGATCACAGATAATCTCCCTCGATCTGGGGCTCCATGCAAGATCTCACCCCGTGGGGTCAAAATGATCACAAGAACGGTGAGCAAAAATCCCAGAACCACACGGGGGGACCTAGTGAATGACCTGCAGAGAGCTGGGACCACCATAACAAAGGCTACCATCAGTAACACACTAAGCCGCCAGGGACTCAGATCCTGCAGTGCCAGGCGTGTCCCCCTGCTTAAGCCAGTACATGTCCGGGCCCATCTGAGGTTTGCTAGAGAGCATTTGGATAATCCAAAAGAGGATTGGGAGAATGTCATATGGTCAGATGAAACCAAAGTAGAACTGTTTGGTAGAAACACAACTCGTCGTGTTTGGAGGAGAGAGAATGCTGAGTTGCAACCAAAAAACACCATACCTACTGTGAAGCATGGGGGTGGCAACATCATGCTTTGGGGTTTTTTCTCTGCAAAGGGAACAGGAAGACTGATCCGTGTACATGAAAGAATGAATGGGGCCACATTTTGAGTACAAACCTCCTCCCATCAGCAAGGGCATTGAAGATGAAACGTGGCTGGGTCTTTCAGCATGACAATGATCCCAAACACACCGCCCGGGCAACGCAGAAGTGGCTTCGTAAGAAGCATTTCAAGGTCCTAGAGTTGCCTAGCCAGTCTCCAGATCTGGCCCCATAGAAAACCTTTGGAGGGAGTTGAAAGTTCGTGTTGCCCAGCGACAGCCCCAAAACATCACTGCTCTAGAGGAGATCTGCATGGAGGAATTGGCCAACATACCAGCAACAGTGTGTGACAACCCTAGTGAAGACTTATAGAAAACTTTTGACCTCTGTCATTGCCAACAAAGGATATATATAACAAAGTATTGAGATGAACTTTTGATTTTGACCAAATACTTATTTTCCACCATAATTTGCAAATAAATTCTTTCAAAAATCAGACAATGTGATTGTCTGGATTTGTTTCCACATTTTGTCTCATAGTTGAGGTATACCTATGATGACAATTACAGGCCTCTCATATTTTTAAGTGGGAGAACTTGCACAATTGGTGGCTGACTAAATACTTTTTTGCCCCACTGTATATGGTTTGAATTTTACTATGAAAGAGAGTGGAATGTACAAAATTTCTATCATGTGAATAACTGTTGTGTTTTTAGCTGCAATTACCTCATTCTCAAAGGTATTTGGAGGAAAAATGTAATGACCTTCTTAAAGCTATATATTTTAGGAAGAGACAATAAGTCAGGCAGATGCTGCCATAAAAGAGACTACCCCATTCTATTTAAGGCTTAGATCAGAGATTATTTGAAGCGAAATCTTGATAGTTTTAAGGAAATTCCAAAATGTATTTTTAATCCAATACTGCCCCCTTTAGGTAGTTGTGCGAATTAGTGCATGATGAAATGTAGGTAATTGATGTAATTACGTGGAAAATGCCTACTTTCTTTGTGGGATAAAAGTTTGTAGAAAGAAAGGGAGAGAGGGATACAAAGGAAAGAAGGAAGGAGACAAAGCTTATATCTCTCAAAGGATTTTGAGATTATTGGTAAAGTATATATTTTGATTTGTCTGTAGGCAATTGAATATATACATCTGGCTGGACCATTTAGTCTTTGTAGCATGAAGATTTGAATTGAAATAAATTCTAACTGCATTATGAGTTGTTTCTTTTACAATCAAAGAGAGAAATGTAATCTCATTGAAGCTGATATCAGTTTATAGTAAATTGTTTTATTTATGATGTACACTTAAAATATATAATTTATTGGAAATGTATCTTTACCTTAAATATAAGTCTTGGTTAAATCACCAATTTTGTGTATGGTATAACAAGTTTGTCCATGTGCGGTTAAAGTAAATTTGGGCTTCAAAGGTTTCAGAGGTTGAAAGTGATTTCAGTGTCCCCTCAGGGGAAGAGGAACATTGGTTCACTAAGGAACGTTCTCTTCCTAAATTTAAGCCAATCTTACCTCATAAGCACTTCAAAAGTATGTCCCATAGGAGTGAGAGGAAAGCCCATCAGCCTGTGCCTGATACCACTAAAGTGATAACATTTTTAAAATAAACTGTTGGTCTATTTACCAAGAAAGGATCGCCTTCTATAATAAATTATATAGAAACTTATAAGGAGGCGATGATGACCCTAAATTTAAAACATGACAAACAGAAAAAGTATTTTATTTTGTAGGTATTTGAGCCACAGCACAGGTATTTCTTTAATTCCCTACGAGACATGGACATAAAAACCTGGTCTGAAGTTGTCTCCGAAATAAAAACAGAATTTGGTCCCTATCGGTCAGCTACTGCTGCAAGATGGGGCATTTTTACTTTAAAATGTTGGCTGAATCAAAGTCCCAGGGAATTTTTGTCAGTTATAAAGAATGCCTATAGTTTCACTGAGAAAGATCCCAATTTTGAGAGCCATTAATTCATCTGTTTCATGATGCTTTGCCAAATAAAATAAAAAAAGTTCTGGCCCTGGATTACCATCCCAGAAAAATTCTGGATTGGCTACTAACAGAGAGTACCATTCTTTATGCTGTTCTACAGAATAGCGAGGAGTCTCAGGATAGATTTTTAAAGCCCGCTCAAGAAACAGCTGAGACTCACATTAAAAGGGATCAGGGACAGTTTGAGGCTCTAAAGAGGAGTCCAATCCTCCCAAAGGGAATTAAAATAAACACAATTCAGATTATAATAAGGTACCAGTAGTTGCTGTGGACAAATGAAAAGCAACAGTTTGTAAAAAGGCGGTTCACTCATTGTAGGAGAAACCAGAGAAATCATTACAGGAATAACCAACCTGATACGAAAAAGGTTCAAAATGGTTCTGAATCAGAAGGTTCTGGAAAGTCTCAGGCTTCTAATCTCCAAAATCCACCCACAAGGGTTCATTGGAAAAATAGAAGTAATTTACATAATCAAATGGATCAGATGCAGAGTCAGTTTGGTGTGTTGGCAGAACAGATGGAAAAGCTATCCAACTTCCTCACTGTTAAACCCAGGAATCCTTTTTAAGGGGAAACTACTCCTGTAAAGAGCACTACTCAATAATAAATAATGATGAGCAGGCTAAAATGTTAAATTATGCAAACACCTGTAATTTACCAGGAAGCAAAAGTGAGCAAATTATCCCAAGTGAAGGTCATAGGAAAGGCCTGGCTGAACTTCAAATTGGGGAATAAAGTAATTTCCCATTCCACACTTATAGTTGACTTGCCCTATGATCACTTAATTATTGGCATCGATTTCCTTAAGAGATTAAATCCTATTGTTGATTTTATCAATAAGGTTATCTGGTCTTAAGTGAAAATGCCAATTAACTATGAGCATTCCCAATCCTATCACAGTCGGCGTAACTGTCATGTGATTGAGGAAAGGCCGGACTCTGTTGAGATCCATCTCAGGAATAGCCAAGTTCCAGATGCCTCCTTCTTACAAGCAACACCGACCTCCACCATAGGTGGACAGGAGGATAACATCATATGTGTGTCCCCTGAAAGAGTTAGAGATGTTTGCTTGGAAGGTGAATTTCTCACCATTCACCTTCATCTAGAAAATACTGACTCTACTGGGTTCAGTAATCATACACAATTCCTAGCAGGGATTGAAAAGGTGTATGATGATGTGTTCTTTCCCCTACAGAGTAATGACCTGGAAGAACTAAAAGGGCTAAACTGTATTTATGCCAGGAAAATAGTTACATTAGTAGGTATCTACTAGAATAGTTGGCCAATCCTAAAGTAATTAGGTATCCAAACCCTCAGGATAACTGAGTCCATGATCTGGATGATGACTTCAACAGTCATAATATAATTTGCGAAATGCATGTTATCCATTTCTATTGGGGGTAAAACAGCTAATCATTTATTCCTGGCAATTAATGAGCCACGGTATCATATTTACATTGGCAACGATATATTATATCGCTTTGCTATACACGTGGATCTAGTAAATTCCACATTGTAGTCTAAAAGGGAATCCATGTAGTTTCATAATTGAACACAAAGCCCTCAAATCATCCCAGATACTGCAATATGCAGTAAGTATATTAGTACCACATAATGTTATCATCCCTCCAGGTACTAATCATTTTCTGTTACCTATCCAGGTACCAAAAGGCCAAAAACGAAAGAATCCTAATGCATTAATATGCCTCTCAGACAGGATGCAACAACAAGGAATTTCATTTAATCATACACCCATGGTAAACATCCATCTATTTAAAACCCAAATAATCGTTAATAATGGAACCCCAAATGAGGTTTCTTTGTCTAAAGACACCATAATTGGTCTGGCCTTAGATTCAAATTATTATACTTTTGGGTTTCATAATGCAATTATTGGCTTAATACCTGAACAATAGACATGTGCATTTCGTTTAGTTCCGAATCGAAATTCGGACGAACTTTTCATTATTCGGAAATTCGGATGCATCCGAATTTCCGAATTAGAAAAGTAAAAAATTTAAACGAATCCGAAAAAAAACGAACGAATTCGAAAACATATTCGAATCGAATTCGAAAACATATTCGAATTCGAAAACATATTCGAATCGAATTCTAAAACATATTCGAATCGAATTCGAAAAAATTTTCGAATTCGAAAACATATTCGAATTCGAAAACATATTCGAATCGAATTCGAAAGCAAATTCGAATCGAATTTGAAAAAAAAAAGAAAAAGTTTTTCTAAAAAAACCAATAAGATAGAATATAAAATAATAAAGCAATAGAATGAATATATATATATATATATATATATATATATATATATATATCATTTTTTTATTCTCTTCTATTTTTTTAAAGCTTTTCTTTTCTATTATTTTATATTCTATAATAGTCTTTTCAATTCAAATTCTAATTTCGGAACATGGCTTCTGAAGTTTGAATTTCGTATAGAATGAATTCGAATTTGAATAGAAAAGATTAGAACAGAAGATAATAGAAAAGAAGACTAGAAAAACAATAGAACAGAATAGAAGAAAATATAATATATATATTATATTCTATTCTGTTCTATTGTTTTTCTAGTCTATTCTTTTCTATTATTTTCTATTCTATTCTAATCTTTTATATTCAAATTTGATTTCGGTCTATATGAAATTCGAATTTTGGAAGATGTTTTATATTAATATAAATATATATATATATATATATATATAGATAGATAGATAGATAGATAGATAGATAGATAGATAGATAGATAGATAGATATATCAATAAAAACAGAATAGAAAATTTATATATATATATATATATATATATATATATATATATATATATATATATATATATATATATATATATATATTTATATTCTGTTTCTATTGCTTTTCTATGCTATTCGTTTCTATTCTATTCTAAACTTTTCTATTCGAATTTGAATTCATTCTATACGAAATTCGAATTTCGGAAGATGGCTTCTGAAAGTGGAATTTCGTATAGAATGAATTCGTATTTGAATAGAAAAGATTAGAATAGAAAATAATAGACTAGACAAACAATAGAACAGAACAGAATAAAATATAATATATATACATTTTATTCTATTCTGTTCTATTGTTTTTCTAGTCTTTTCTCTTCTACTCTATTCTAATCTTTTCTATTCAAATTCGAATTCATTTGATAAGAAATTCAAATTTCGGAAGATGGTTTTATAAATATATATATATATATATATATATATATATATATATATATATATATATATATATATATATATATATATATATATATATATATATATAGAAAAACAATAGAACAGAATAGAAAAAAAAATATATAAAAAAATATATAAAACCATCTTCCGAAATTGGAATTTGGTACAGAATGAATTCAAATAGAAAAGATTAGAATAGAACAGAAAATAATATAAAAGAATAGCATAGAAAAACAATAGAACAGAATAGGAAAAAAAAATATTCTATTCTAATCTTTTCTATTCAAATTCTTTCTGTACCAAATTCCAATTTCGGAAGATGGTTTTATATATATATATATATATATATATATATATATATATATATATATATATATATATATATATATATATTTATATATAATATTTCTTTCTATTCTGTTCTGCTGTTCTATTGTTTTTCTATTCTATTCTTTTCTATTAGAATTTTTGATTTCATTCTATTTCTATATAACCATCTTCCGAAATTCGAATAGAAAAGTTTAGAATAGAATAGAAAAGAATAGCATAGAAAAATAATGGAACAGAATAGAAAAAAATATATAATATATATATATTTAACCATCTTCCGAAATTGGAATTTAATACAGAATGAATTCGAATTCGAATAGAAATGTTAGAATACAATATATTATATTTTTTTCTATTCTGTTCTATTGTATTTCTATGCTATTCTTTTATATTTTCTATTCTATCCTAATGTTTTCTATTGGAATTCAATTTCATTCTATACGAATTTCAAATTTCGCAAAATGGTTATATATAGTTTATTTTTTCAAATTCAGTTTTTTTCGAATGTGGTAGAATTTTTTCGAATGTGATAGAATTTTTTCGAATTTGACAGTTTTTTCGAATGTGGTAGAATTTTTTCGAATTTGATAGTTTTTTATCGAATGTGGTAGAATTTTTTCAAATTTGATAGTTTTTTTTCGAATGTGGCAGAATTTTTTCGAATTTGATAGTTTTTTATCGAATGTGGTAGAATTTTTTCAAATTTGATAGTTTTTTTTCGAATGTGGTAGAATTTTTTCGAATGTGGTAGAATTTTTTCGAATGTGGTAGAATTTTTTCGAATTTGACAGTTTTTTCGAATGTGGTAGAATTTTTTCGAATTTGACAGTTTTTTCGAATGTGGTAGAATTTTTTCGAATTTGATAGTTTTTTTTCGAATGTGGTAGAATTTTTTCAAATTTGATAGTTTTTTTTCGAATGTGGCAGAATTTTTTCGAATTTGATAGTTTTTTATCGAATGTGGTAGAATTTTTTCAAATTTGATAGTTTTTTTTCGAATGTGGTAGAATTTTTTCGAATTTGACAGTTTTTTCGAATGTGGTAGAATTTTTTCAAATTTGACAGTTTTTTCGAATGTGGTAGAATTTTTTCGAATTCGACAGTTTTTTCGAATGTGGTAGAATTTTTTCGAATTTGATAGTTTTTTTTCGAATGTGGTAGAATTTTTTCGAATTTGATAGTTTTTTTTCGAATGTGGTAGAATTTTTTCGAATATTATAGTTTTATTCGAATACGGTCGAATTTTTTCGAATACGGTCGAATTTTTTCGAATGCGGTCGAATTTTTCTCGAATTCGAATACGGAACGAAACGAATTCCGAAAACGAATGTAACGAATGCAACGAATTTAACTAAACGAATTTAGTTAAATAACGATATCACATATCAAAATGAGATATCTACCTTGAGCATCTTGTATTTCTTCATGAAGGCGAAAAGCTACCGTATCTTTTATTGCTGTAAGGACTCCTCTTCTTTTGGAATTAGAATTTGCAAAAAATATATGCGGGAATTTAGGATGAGCGCATGTAGGTTGAGCCTGCTTTTTGAAATGTGTTTCCTGTACACAGAATATGTCCCCATTATGCTGGATCGCTTCAGCCCACATGGATCTACGTTTGGCTGGGTGGTTAAGGCCTCTGGCATTGACAGTGAGGAAAGTTATAGGCATCTATGTAGAGTAGGATTGGCTGCGTAGTGAGGTATGTGTATGTAACACTTACATTTGGTGTTTCGTTGGTCAGGGTATATCCCGATGCGACTGAAGAGTGGAAGGATGAAGGTGTGGTAGTTCTTCTGTTCGGCTTGGTCACTCTGGAGGGATGAATCCATATTCTGCGGCTGCGGATATAACTGGTGGGAAACTAAAATGAAAAAAAAAAGTAAAATAGAACAAGGAACAATGATTAGGTCTGTACGACCTGGGTGTGACAATAAGTCACTCATATTGTAATCTGGGGTTATCAGTTCAGCTTAATAGATAATACTTCTGTTTCAGGGAACAGTTATATGTGACCTGTTTTGGTTTCCTTCGATTAGGAGTGTTTGCGGGCATTCTTGGCTGTGACTAGGTTCCAGTCCTCAGCTAAATGATCAGGGCTTTTGGCGTGGCGGTCGCTTTGCATATTTTCTGGGATGATATGCCATTTTTGGAGTAAGATCAAACCTTTGGCGAGGTTGTCCACTACATGTTCTCTGCCTTCCCTTGTTATGATCAATTTTGTAGGGAACCCCCATTTGTATGCGATTTTATGGTTCCTCAGAGATTTTGATATTGTATTGAGGTTCCTCCTTTTCTGTAGAGTGAATTGGGATAGGTCTGCAAAAAATTGTAGGTCTTTGTACTGTGGTGGGAAGAGGTCTTTGCTGCGTGCAGCCGACATCAGGCGTTCTTTCGTTTGGAAGAAATGTAACCTGAGTATAACATCTCTGGGTATGTTGTCTGGTAGGTGGGATGGTTTAGGTAGGCGGTGGATTCTGTCCACTGTTATGTCCAAGTCTGATAACTCCGGGATTATGGTTTGAAATAACTGCGCTGTATAGGTGCGGAGATCAGATTGTTGTATTGATTCGGGGACCCCCCTTATTTTCATATTATTCCTCCTGGAGCGGTCTTCAATGTCAGCCATTTTAGCTTTCATTGCGTCTAGCTCATCAGTGTTGCTGTCATGAGCGTCTACGAGGTCATTGATGGTGGTCGCAAACTCCCCCATTTTATGTTCAATGTGATCTACTCTGGCTGTAGTATCTCTCAATTCCATCCCAAATTTATGGACACATGATAGCATGTCAGCATGCAGTGAGCTTCTAAGAGACACTAGCATGTCCTTAAGGGTGGTATCCAGGACAGGTTGATTGCTTGTGGGAAATAGATCAATTGAGTCAGGGAGGTCTCTGGTGTCCTCCCCTGAGTCTAGGCCTTGTGTTATGTCCTGGCTCGCATCCGAAGCATCCAGCCTAACTCTTGCTTTTTCTGGACTGCCAGAGGTAGGAGTATGAATCGGGGACTGTGTGCTTCTTTGTGGGGCATTTCTTTTGTGTGGATTACTTTTCCCTTGGCTGTATTGAGGGGTGCTAGACATACCTCGTTCGTTCTGACCGCCGCCATCTTGCTTGGGCCCGAGCGGGTAGTATTCGGTAAGTTTTTGCGGCTTACGGTTTTCTTTATTCCTCCGCGGCATGTTCATTCGTTTCACCGGAACGAGCTGCGGGTCCGCTGGTATATTTAGTGCCTTTCTGCTGTGTATAACAGGTGCTGCGTGCCGTTTTGTCCCTGAATGCAGAGGAGCTCAGCTAGAGAGCGTCCATCTCCTTCCGCTGCAAGCTCCGCCCCTTTTAGTTAAATAACGAATCGAAACGAAACTAAACGAATTTTTTCATCCTGCACATGTCTACGTGAACAATATCTCACACCAAGGAGCAAATGGTTGAACAAACATTTTATTCTTCTCCTGAAGGATTGTTCACCATTAATTCAGTATATCCTTTCAATCCTGAAGAAGGTACATGGAAGGTGGAGGAATCCTCCCTTACCTTTGATCATACACTTAATGAGCAGGAAGCAGAGGAATATCATATACATCAGTATACCGAGAAGGCTAGTAAGTCAAATCATGAGCTCACTGACAGGCTTAGCCTGTTATTATTCGCTAGCGTAAATCATAAGAAATCTCAAGGAAAGAAACGTTATATGATCAGTGCATAGTTCTTATAATAATCCTATACTTGGTATCCTTAAACCGAATGGTCAATGGCATTTATGTGCTGATCTCAAACAGCTAAATAAACGGGTATATATGTCCGGCTGGCCCGTGCCATATATTGACCAATGCTTGGTCCAAATGCAAGGCACCAAGATCTTTACCACGCTGGATTGTGCTCAAGGATATTGGACCAATAAGGTAAGTCTTGAAGACCAATATAAACTGGCATTTACATTTGGTAAGGAGCAGTACACCTGGAACAAAATACCGTTTGGTTATATAAATTCAGATCATGAATTTCCCATGTTTTTACAAAAGGCTATGCCTGATGCCACTGAAAGAGAAAATGTAACATACGTGGATGATATTTTGTTGAAAAGTACCTCGTCTGAAAAACGTATCCAAGAGATTAGGCATGTGCCTAACCACTTCAGCCCCGGACCATTTGGCTGCCTAAAGACCAGAGGACTTTTTACAATTTGGCACTGCGTTACTTTAACTGGTAATTGCGCGGTCATTAAATGTTGTACCCAAACAAAATTTGCGTCCTTTTTTCCCACAAATAGAGCTTTCTCTTGATGGTATTTGATTGCCTCTGCGTTTTTTATTTTTTGCGATATAAACGGAAAAAGAACAAAAATGTTGAAAAAAAATGATATTTTCTACTTTTTGTTATAAGAAAAATCCAATAAACTCAATTTTAGTCATACATTTAAGCCAAAATGTATTCAGCCACATGTCTTTAAGCTTATATTTATTGGTTTGCGCAAAAGTTATAGCGTCTACAAACTAGGGTACATTTTCTGAAATTTACGTGGCTTTTAGTTTATGACTGCCTATCTTATTTCTTGAGGTGCTGAAATGGCAGGGCAGTACAAACCACCCCCAAATGACCCCATTTTGGAAAGTAGACACCCCAAGGAATTTGCTGAGAGGCATGTTGAGCCCATTGAATATTTAATTTTTTTGTCCCAAGTGATTGAAAAATGACAAAAAAAAATTTACAAAGAGTTGTCACTAAATGATATATTGCTCATACATGCCATGGTTATATGTGGAATTACACCCCAAAATACATTCTGCTGCTTCTCCTGAGTATGGGGATACCACATGTGTGAGACTTTTTGGGAGCCTAGCCACGCACAGGATCCTGAAAACCAAGCACCGCCTTCAGGATTTCTAAGGGCGTAAATTTTTTATTTTACTCCTCACTACCTATCACAGTTTTAAAGGCCATAAAATGCCCAGATAGCACAACACCCCCCCCCCCAAATGACCCCATTTTGGAAAGTAGACACCCCAAGCTATTTGCTGAGAGGCATGAGTCCATGGAATATTTTATATTTTGCCACAAGTTGCGGGAAAATGACAACCTTTTTTTTTTTTTGCACAAAGTTGTCACTAAATGATATATTGCTCAAACATGCCATGGGCATATGTGGAAAAAAAAAAAATTCACGCAACTTGTGGCAAAATATAAAATTTTCCATGGACTCAACATGACTCTCAGCAAATAGCTTGGGGTGTCTACTTTCCAAAATAGGGTCATTTGGGGGGGGAGTTGTGCTATCTGGGCATTTTATGGCCTTCAAAACTGTGATAGGTAGTGATAGGTAGTGAGGAGTGAAATAAAAAATGTACACCCTTAGAAATCCCGAAGGCGGTGCTTGGTTTTCAGGGTCGCGTACGTGGCTAGGCTCCCAAAAAGTCTCACACATGTGGTATCCCCGTACTCAGGAGAAGCAGCAGAATTTATTTTTTGGTGTAATTCCACATATGCCCATGGCATGTTTGAGCAATATATCATTTAGTGACAACATTGTGCAAAAAAAAAATTGTCTTTTTCCTGCAATTTGTGTCAAAATATAAAATATTCCATGGACTCGACATGCCTCTCAGCAAATATCTTGGGGAGTTTACTTTCCAAAATGGGGTCATTTGGGGGGGTTTGAACTGTCCTGGCATTTTATGCACATTTAGAAGCTTATGTCATACATTACCCACTCTTCTAACCACTTGAAGACAAAGCCCTTTCTGCCACTTTTTGTTTACATGAAAAAAAATAATTTTTTGCAAGAAAATGACTTTGAACCCCCAAACATTATATATTTTTTTTAAAGCAAAGGCCCTACAGTTTAAAATGGTGGGTGTTGCATTTTTTTTTCACACAGTATTTGCTCAGCGATTTTTCAAACTCATTTTGTTTTGGAAAAAACACACTTTTTTTTAATTTTAACGCACTAAAACACATGAAATAAAAAAGATGATCTACATGGATACCAAACACGACATGCTTTAAAATTGTGCACAAACATGCAGCGGCGACAAACTATATACATTTTTAAAAGCCTTTAAAAGCCTTTACAGGTTACCACTTTAGATTTACAGAGGAGGTCTACTGCTAAAATGACTGCCCTCGATCTGTCCTTTGCGGTGATACCTCACATGCATGGTGACGCTTGCGTTCGCCTTTGCGTGAGTGCGGGGGGGGGGCAGGGGTGCTTTTTTTTTTTTAATTATTTTAATTTTTGCCTCCAAAGCATCTGACCACACCAAGATCGGTGTGATAAAATGCTTTCCCAATTTCCCAATGGCGCTGTTTATATCGGGCGAAATCTAAGTAATGAAATGCTCGTAGCTTCCGGTTTCTTAGGCCATAGAGATGATTGGAGCCATTCCAGTCTCTGATCAGCTATATGGTTAGCTGGCGGAATCACCAGCTGCATTCTTAGGTTCCCTGTTGGGACAGGAGAGCCAGTGAAAACCATGGAAGATGGTGGGGGGGTGTTCCCTCCCACTGCTTGTAAAAGCAGTCTAGAGGCTAATTAGCCACTAGGATTGCTTTTACATGAAAGCCGACCGCTGGCTGAAAAGAATGATACTAAGATAACAAGATGATACCTAAACCCGCAGGCATCATTCTGGTATAACCACTCAAAGTCCAGCAACATACCAGTACGTTGCTGGTCCTTGTTGGGCATATATTGTAATCTTTTTTTTTCATGCAGCCTGTGGGCTGATCGAAAAAAAGAGATTGATCGGTGGGAATGCCCACCATTTGAATACCTCCCTTCATCCACCCACTTCTAATGATGGGCATACATGCACCATTTTTTTTTAACTGTGGTGGTGAAATCACCTCCTACAGCGCTGGAGTCACGGCTTTATATATCGTGGGAGCAAAACGCTGTTGCTGTCAAGATAAATAAATCCACGCTGCAACTGAATGGCGTACCTGCTAAGAAAATGATGGTTAACTATAAAACAAAGTAACATTACAGTATAACAGTAAGACATACCATATCTGCAAAGCAAATACAAAAAAAACATAGTAAAAAATAAAACTTTTTTAACACAATCTGTGCCTAAAATATATATATGCCGAAGCATGGGGGCATCCGCCCCAAAAGTTAGGAGCAAATTGCTCCTCCACCCTGCTCCCCCCATATATTCTCTTTTTTTGGCTGTGGTGGTGAAATCACCTCCTACAGCACTGGAGTCACGGCTTTATGTATCGTGGGAGCAAACGCTGTTGCTGTCAAGCTAAATAAATCCGCGCTGCAACTGAATGGCATACCTGAAAACAAAAAAATGGTTAACAATAAAACACAGTAAACAGTATAAAAAAATTTACATACCTGAGAAACAGACATGATAAAACATAATAACATTAAAACGTTGCAGAATAGAATACAGTAAAAAAGAGCAGAACAATAGAGAGAATAGAGTGAGAGAGAACAATAAAACAACAACTATTTTTGTTTTTTTTTTATTTTATATAATTTTTTGTGTTTTTTTTTTTTTTTTTACACTTTTATTTGTAACTGTAACGGTTGTAGCGGTCCGGTTCCAGGTCCGCGTCTCTCAAAATGCGATGGCATCTTGGGAGACCCTGTGAAAGTGTGTCCTAGTCTGTGCAGTGCTGTACCCTACGCTAAAACCCCACTAGTGTATGGTAGCGTTCAAAACATTCACCAATGCAAAGACCAGGATTGTCAGGACAGGAGGGACAATACTTGCGGGTGTCACGCCTATATCCGCGCTTGCTACAGACACAACATCTTCTTTGGGGGGCTCGTTGGGTAGGGGTACCAGGGAGGACATACGGAAAATGCCTCTCATGCAGCCGGCTTACTGCATTTGGATTGGGAAGGTGAGGTGAAGCACCGTCTGGAAACAGAAGGGCTCTGACGATCTCTTCCTGGAATTTAAGGAAGGATCCAGTCTGTCCTGAAGCTTTGTATAGCACATGAGCGCTCAGCAAAGCCAATTGAAATTAATAAACAGACACTTTTTTGTACCAGCGCCTTACGGGCAACTAGGTATGGCGCCAACAACTCCTCCCATATTTTGGTTATATTTGTGGACACAGAGGGGTTTCTCCACAACACCAGTTGCCATAGGAATATGGACCGTCATGTCTGCGTGAAGGGAGGACAGAACTAAAACATTCTTATTATCCCTCCACTTCACAGCGAGCAAATTATTACACTTCAAGCAGGCTCTCTCCCCCAGCATAAGACGGGAATCTACAAGCCTCTGGGGTAAGCCCCGGCGATTAGATCGCACGGTGCCACATGTGCCAATCTGATGATCAAACAAGTGACTAAAAAGTGTCATGCTCATGTAATAATTGTCCACATACAAATGGTACCCCTTTCCGAATAAGGGTGACACCAAACCCCACACAATCTTGCCAGCGCTGCCTATGTAATCTGGGCAGTTCGGCGGCTCTACATGACTATCTCTTCCCTCGTAAACCTTAAAACCATATGTATAGCCTGTGGCCCTGTCACAGAACTTTTACATCTTGACCCCTTATCTGGTACGTTTGCTGGGAAGATACTATTTGAAGACAAGCGGCCAGAAAATGTAATCAGGGACTCATCAACGCAGACAACTTGATCGGGAGTAAACAAGGTTGAAAAACGTTGGTTGAAGTGGTTTATGAGGGGCCGAATTTTGTAGAGCCGATCGTTTCCAGGGTCTCCATGAGGATGACAGTGTTCATTGTCACTGAAGTGCATGAACCGCAAGATCTGCTTGTATCGTGCCCTGGCTATGGAAGCAGAGAACACGGGTTTATGGTGAATTGGGTCAGTGGACAAATATGACCGCAACTCACTCGTTTTAGTTATGCCCATGAGGAGGGATAGGCCCAGAAAGGTCTTAATTTCAGAAACCGTAATTGGTTTCCAATCTCTGGCAAGGGACGACAACTGGGATTAGCGGCGATGAATTGACTAGCATACAAATTACTTTGGTCCACAATAGATCTATAGAGCTCTTCGGTGAAAAACAGCGAATAAAATCAATTGACGTAAAATCAACTGTTTCCACCTGAATTCTGGGTTGGCCAGTGAATGGGGGAAGTACAGGTGCTGCAGAAATAGTGGGCTCCCAATTAGGTTTGGAAAATTCTGCAGGAGGGACACTATGGGCACGGCAGGCCTGTCTTTGTCTTCTTGGTGGCAGCGGGACACTACTTGTACTTGCCACCTCGCCAGTTTGAACTGCAATTATGGGACTCACCACATAACCACGTCATACTGCAGTGCTCGATGTATGACCAGGGTGTACTAGGCCGCTGGTGCTTGCCAGTTCACCAGAAGGATGAGCGGTACTAGTACTTCTCTGCTCCATACGAAAGCCCTGTGGTTCTTGCACCTCAACAACAGCAGAAGAAGATCGGGGTCTGGTACGCCTGACCTTGGCAGGGACCACAACTCCGTCGTCAGAGCTATCTGTCATGGAGCCGCTGTGGTCTACAGGATCATATTCTGAGCCTGAATCTGACAGATGAGTGACTTCCTCTTCACTATCTGTCATGTTTAGAAACGTGTAGGCCTCTTCACTAGTGTACCTTCGATTTACCATTTTGGGCTCTAAATTTACTGGTACACTAGTGAGACTCACAGGAAAAAAAAGCTCCTAGGCTGTCAGCAACTGTATCAAAGGATACCAAAAAACTGTTAGCAATCGCAGGGATCAGGCCTGACTCTGCAAATGCTGCAGTTATGTGTTTAGTGTTTTGTAAGTGACAGTGATCAATCGATACTGCACTTGGGTGGGCCGGGCTGGGCGGATTGGCAAAAGGCAGGTGCTAGCAGGTATCTGGGTTGATCCAGCTAACACTGCGTTTTTGGGAACCCTAAACTGCTGGGGACGCTAGTATAGATCTGATCAGATCAGATATTGGTCCGTTCAGACACTATACTACTAAGGGAGGTATATGCTGTGTGCGAGGGTGTTAGCGCTACTGGCACTAATCTGACGCTGCCTGGGGCAACGCAGACCTAACTGACCCTAAAACCTATCTGATATCACCCACCGGGCGATCAGGGGGTTAAACCTTTATTAGGTAATAAACAGCGGGTGCCCTGATGCTATAAAAAACAAACTAACTAACTAGCGTCACCCATAACACTTATACGGTGATCACTTATGACAGTGGGTGAAAGGGTTAACTAGGGGGCAATCAGGGGGTTAAAACCTTTATTAGGTAATATATGGAGTACTTGACGCTATAAAAACCTGACAGTGAACCTAAATAGCTAACTGGCTAACTAGCGTCACCTGTGACACTTATACAGTGATCACTGGTGACAAGGGGTGAAAGGGTTAACTAGGGGCAATCAGGGGGTTAAAACCTTGGGGGTGCCCGGTCACCCGGGTGCCCAGAAGAACTCTCTTTTGAGGATGGCTGTGAAGGAAGGCCTGGATTAACTCTTGGGCATGGATGTTCTGCTTGGGTTTCTCTTCTGGACCATACCCCTTCCACTTGATCAGATATTGCAGCTGGTTTCCACTTCTTCTACAATCCAAGACGGCCTCCACCTCAAAATCCTCATCCCCATTGACAATTACTGGTTCAGGTGGCCCCGATCCCCTATTTGGGAAGGGATCCGGCCAGGTTTTAGTAGTGACACGTGAAATACTGGGTGAATTTTCAGTAAATCAGGTAGAGAAAGTTCATATGAAACTTCATTTAATTTCCTCTTCACCGAGAAGGGACAAATGAATTTGGGTGCCAGTTTCCTTGCAGGGCAAGTCATTCTGAGGTTAGTGGTAGATAGCCATACATGATCGCCCTGTTGAAGGCATAATTCCCTCTCCTCTTCCTGTCAAACATCCATTTATTAGTTGCCTGTGCCTTGATCATGAAGTGAGCCATCTTAGATGGCGGTCAACCACTACAAAAATAGCCGAGCAACATTCTGATGGGGGAAGTTCTACTATAAAATCCATGGCAATCATTTTCCAGGGTCTGTCAGGAACCGGTAGAGGTCTGAGCAGACCCCAGACCTTTCTTCTACCAGTCTTACTTCGGGTACAGGTGGCATATTGATTCACTGCAGTTTTTTTCAAGATCCGGCCACCAAAATGTACGCTGTATTAATTTCAGGGTTTTATGTATCCTGAAATGGCCAGCCAGGGGATGGTCATGGCACAGACCTAAGACTGTTACCCGGATATCTTCTGGCACAAAGATCTTATTGACCTTCCATAGTATCCCATCCTTGGGTAACAGGGTAATTCCAGGAGGACCGGGCATATTTGCTGAAGCTTGCTTAAAGCCAGACATCAGGTTTTTTTGTAAGAGTAGGAAGTCACCTTCTGATAGGATGATATCTGGAGCTGACACTTCCTTTTGATCATCAAACATGCAAAAAAGGGCTCTTTGGCACGATTGATGCTGATTGGCTCTGGAGTAGAGACTGTTCCGATGGGTTTGGAGGCTCAGATGTTTCACAAATCGAATAAACAGACGATCACTTTTAATCTGATCCAGAAAATATGGAACAAGGGCAGGCAGATACAAGAGATGATGGGCTTCAAGGAATATATTCTGATATGGGGGAATCGCTCATATGTCGAACTGGCAAAGTTACAACAGGGCCCCAGGTGGCGCTCCTTTGGAGTGACCTTGCTATTACATATATTTCAGGATGGCAAGTTACTATCCTTCCCTGAGCCGTGGAACAGATATAACTTGCCCTCTATCTTGTACTACTCCTACCTCCAGCTCAGCCACGCTGTGGCCACGCAGGGAGACGCTAACCACTGGGTTATGTCACCTACTCCCATTTTCTACCTGATACAAACTAGCACTGAAACCAAAGGGATCATCTCACAATGTTACCAGATGTTATTGACCCACCACTTAAAAGTACACCCCACTAAGGCAGTATCCCTATGGGAGAAGGATGTAGGCCCACTCACAGGAGAACAATTGGATGAAGTCCTGCAGTCCATTATTATCTGTTCCCTTAATGTGGCTCAAAAAGTTTCCCAAGTTTACATAGTACTCCGGGTGCACTACACTCCACTTAGATTGCATAAGATGGGCAGGTGACCAGAACCCCTGTGTGGCAGATGCGGGCGACACCAGGGAGATCTCATTCACCTGCTCTGGAGGTGCCCAAAGCTCCATCGGTACTGGAGTACGGTGCTTGAGACGCTTAATAGAGTGTTCCAGACGACCGTCCCCCCTGGACCCAATTCACTGTATCTTAGGGGTGTTGGAGGAAGTTGTCCCTGAGGAGATGGCTAGAATAGCATTCTCTAGAGCACTGTTTTAGGCCCGCAAACTCATATTGATGGGTTGCAAATCGGTCTCCCCACCCACGGGTGCCTCATGGATATCACATATGGGAAATACTTTGGTCATGGAAAAGTATATATATCAACATAGAGACAGTCTGAACAGATTTGAAAGAATATGGGCACCATGACTAGACACCCCTGGATTAAGTCCCAGGGAGCTGGTGATGTCCAGACTATTGCAATGCCCTGCGGGCAGACCTTAATGGCTAGAGATAGATAACACCAGATGCATGGTACCAATATGCATGTCTCATTACATTGTAGACTTGATGGTTAAGAGGAAAGAATGATTTACCGAACAATGTGAGGACTATTCATTCTCCTTTTTAATGTGTGCACACGCACTGTCTGTACATTGGAAATGGTTGAATTTGTTCAATAAACACCTTTTTTGATTTAAAAAAAAAACATGCCAGAAAGGGCGTCTGGTTTGACGTTCTTCGAGCGTGGCTGGTAGGTAATGTGAAATGAGAATCTGGATAAAAACAATCCCCAACGTGCCTGGCTTGGTCTCAGATGCTTGTGAGGTCTCAGGTACTCCAGATTCTTATGGTCTGTGTAAATGAGTATGGGATGTGCCGCTCCTTCCAACAGATACATTCATTCCCCAAGTGAAGCTTTGATGGCCAGGAGCTCTCGGCCCCCCACCTCGTAATTCTTCTCGGCTGGAGAGAGCTTGCTGGAGAAGAATGCTATTGGGTGCATCAAGTCCTTGAGACCCTGGCATTGGGAAATAACTGCCCCTACCACTGTCTCTGAATCGCCTACCTCGAGTAGGTAAGGCAAAGCAGGATTAGGATGACTTAGGATAGGAGCAGACGTGAAAAGTCCCTTTAAAGTTGCAAAGGCAGCCTGTGCCTCAAAAGTCCAGTGAAACTGAATATTCTCTCTTGTTAGCTGAGTAATCAGGGAGATAATAGCGGAGAACCCCTTGATGAATCTCCTGTAGAAATTTGCAAACCAGACAAAGCGCTGCACCCCCTTCTTGTCTGAGGGTGCAGGCCAGTCCAGAATGGCTGCAGCTTTTTGTGAATCCATCTTGAATCCCTCTGTAGATATTACTAGGCCTAGGAACTGAATATTCTGCCGCTCAAATTCACATTTCTCTGGTTTGGCGTATAGCCCATGCTGACGGAGCCGGCAGAGTACGTTCTTGACATGTCCACGGTGCTGCTCCAGAGATGTGGAAACAATCAAAATATCGTCTAGATAGATGATTACAAAGATACCCAGTCTCTGAAAATGTCATTGACTAAATGTTGGAAGGTGGCAGGGGCATTGCATAGGCCAAAGGGCATTAGCAGGTATTCATAATGGCCAAAAATGGTACGAAAAGCTGTCTTCCATTCATCCCCTGCACTAATGCGGACCAAGTTGTAAGCCCCCTGCAGGTCTAGCTTGGTAAATACAGAAGAAGTCCTTAGTCTTTGAAAGAGCTCAGGCACCAGGGGCAGAGGATACTGGTTCTTAACAGTGATCTTATTTAATTCTCGGTAGTTCACACAGGGCTGAAGAGAGTGGTCCTTTTTTCTCCACAAAAAAGATTCCTGCCCCTGCTGGAGAAGTGGAAGGTCGGATGAATCCCCTCTTGAGGTTTTCATCCACATATTCCTTTAGCACCTCTAGTTCTCGTTCAGATAAAGGAAAGATTCGTCCAAAAGGATCTCAGCCCCTGGAAGTAGTTCGATTGGACAATCAAATGAACGGTGGGGAGGAAGAGTTTCAGCCCCCCTGCTTACTGAAGACATCCAAAAATCCATGGTATGGCTCTAGCACTGTTGAACGTAACTCTGAATCAGATTCCAGGCACAACAGAGGACCTGAGGTGCTGGGACAGGAAGGCAGACAGTGATGATGGCAATAAGATAACTGGAACTTAATATCTCTGGAGCCCCAATCAATCTGCGGATTGTGGACCTGTAACCAGGGTAGACCCAGGATGACTGGAAACAGAGGGGATGCAATTGCATCCAAGATTAACAGTTCTTTATGGTCTGAGAAGGTAATTAAGGGTAGAGGAGGGGTTTCCTGGGTCACTAATCCAGATTTGATACAAGACCCATCTGCCAAAAAGATAGAAAGTCCTTGAGTCTTGGGCTGGAGTGGGATGTGTTGTTGAGCTGCAAAGTTCAAATCAATAAAACAACTATATGCCCAAGAGTCTATTATTGCAGTAACCGGCATTGTTCTTCCTGGAAGCTGGAAAGAGATGGGTAAAGCCAGGTGAGTGGTGTTGGCCGAAGAAGATAGTAGTAGTTGGAAGGAGAAATAGCTGGACAGGGCTGCTGTGTAGCTCTTTCTGTTCTACGCTCCCAGAGTCATCAGTCTATCTGGATAGACAAGGTGACTAGAGCCTCTAGAGTATTTGGAACACTGACCCGAGCTAGCTCGCCATTTAAACCTTCGGGTAGATCGAGGCGGAACTGGTGCCGCAGGGCTGTATCCTTCCACTGAGTATCCGTGCTCCGGCGTCTGAAGTCAGTGACATAGTCCTCGACCGCTCTGCGGCCTTGCTGGAGCATATAATATATACATTCCAAATGTTACAAATAGCTATACCACAGAGTTTTTTCAGAATAATAAAAGCAATGATGATAAAATACATATGGCAAAACAAAAAACCAAGACTAAAATTTACACTAATCACTTAACAAAAAAAAAAACATGGAGGTCTAAAACCCAGATATAAATAGATATTATAAGTCAGTAATCATTTCACAGATGGTAGAATGGGTCAATGAATGGGTCAATGAAAAAAAGTGAATAATGATTAAGTAAGTAATACAATAAGTAATACAACATTGCACAAAAACATTTGGATACCACATAAGCACAGAACACTAGAGTTGGAGGCACACGATTTGACTATAAATGTATTCAAAATCTGGGATACATTATATAGACAAAGAAATTGGGCAGATAATTCACCATTAATCGCACCCACCGGAACAATTTTTTTTTTTCCATGAAAGGGAACACTTTTAGGTGATAGAATGGGGAATGCACAAATAAGGGATATCACCAAACACAGGAAGATGAGAACATTATCGGAACTAAAGGAAATAAATAGATGGAAGATAAGTGACTGGGAATACTTTCAATTAAAACATTTGGTAAATACATTAGCCCAACCAATCAGAGATGGAAAGAATTTAGCCTCATTAGAAAAACTCTCCGGAGTACAAACTCCATTGAAATATGGTATATCTAAAGTATATGGAATATTGACAGAACTGGAAGGACAAGAGTCACCCTCCTACATAGGAAAATGCGAAAAAGAAATAGGGATGAAATTAGAGGACCAACAAGTTGAGAAAATGACAGGAGCATTATATAGTTACGCAACAGATACAAACACAATAGAAATGAAGTATAAACTACTGGCAAGATGGTACCTGACCCCGGACAAAATTCACAAATATCAACTGGACAAATCCCCATTGTGTTGGAGGGAATGTAAAGAGAGGGCCACAATGACACATATCTGGTGGAAATGCCCAAAAATCAAGCAATATTGACAAGAAATCTTGGAATACATCAAATAGATACCTGGAGAAAAGATAATAAAAACAGCCCACAGGCGTGCCTATTTCATGAATCAAAAATTTCAAATAAACAATATGGGAAAACATTAACCCCAATAAAGCGGAATGCTGCAAAAGGACTAATTCCAAAGAAGTGGCTAAGTGCAGAAAAACCGGATGTAAGGGAATGATTTGAACAAATAGAATACTACAGCAGAATGGAATACCTATGCAGCAAAGAAAAAGGGCAACCAGGAAGATACAATAGTATCTGGGGAAAAAGGAAAATTTTAAAACCTCGGAGAAATACTTAGGAAAAATGACTGAGTTCGGTAGGGTCTGAGTAGGCCTAGAAATAAGAAAGTGGGCTGAGAGCAGACCAAACAGGGGGGGGGGGGTGAAAGGGGGAGAAGTAGTCAGGAGGATGGGGAATATGGGTGGTGAAAGAAAAAAATTATAGAAGAGCAATGTAAAGCGACGTAAGCTAATAAGATTTTAATATTTACATTTTTAATAAATCTAATAATAGAAGAAATTAAAAAATAAATAAACTCCCATGAAAATACCACAATCATATGAAACCGAGAAGGACACAGTAAATGAACGTAAAGTTGAATAAGTCTCTGGACAGTGTTTTCTGAAGTGGTAAAAAAAAAAGGACCCCATTCCATTACTGGAAGGGAGGTAGCAGAGATAGGCTGGTCAGGTGGGGCTGACTCTGAGTGCCCCTCCCAAATGCAACAAGTGACTGTAGTGATGTACAGTACATTGACATGGGGCTCAAGAGAGTTAACTAAAGTTCAGTCATCTGTTCAAGTGTACAACAGTCAGAGGTCTGCCTTAAGGTTGTTACCCCTGAAAGCGACCTCTGCCTTGTCCCAGGGCATTGGTGAGCACAGCACAAGCAAAGGTACCCATGTGCAAAGCAGTGACCCATTCTAGGTGCACAGCATAGCCCAGAAGAACCCACGCTGGGGTAGGTTCCTCAAGTGACCCACATTTGGCGCCCAATGAGGAGAGGAACACGGAGGAGGTACCACCTGCCCACCCTACATTCATAAGGAAAATAAGAGGTTTGCGCTATACTAATAAAGCACAATAAATAATTCACAGTGAAGCAAAATTCATATAGTGCTCATAAATGAAAATAAGTCCATGTGCAAAAAAAAAACAAAAACATATGGTGGTAGTGAAAAAAAATCATTTAGGTGAAACATCAATTCAGTGTCATGAAAAAGTCCGCACCACCAACAATATACAAAAAAGCATCCAAGTGAAATTGATGAAATTCTGTGACAGCAGCGAGGGGTCCACCACCAAACAATAGAAGGGGTTACTCCTTACCAGAAGGCCATGACCCCCCACCACAGAGGGTCACAGCAAGCAGGAATCTATGGGAGCCAAGAAGTGGAAAATGCCAGCGGTGTTCACCAGGGGTCATCACATCCTCAGCAACTCAAGCAACCCGGGGCATAGATACCATAAAATATAAAAGGGCTCACATAGTGTAAAACTGGTTTGATTTATTAAAAATTAAAAGATAATACAAATGCGCACTTACAGAGTGTAAATGGATAAGACAGCCTTAAGTCCGGCTCCGTGGCCACCGGAGCTCGGACAAACCCGTCCTACTGGAATGTGAATCGCTTGGGGGTGACGTCAGCGCGTCGTCTGGCTCCGCCCTACGCGTTTCGTGACATCATCACGTCTTCCAGGTGCCCCTGGAAGACGTGATGATGTCACGAAACGCGTAGGGCGGAGCCAGACGACGCGCTGACGTCACCCCCAAGCGATTCACATTCCAGTAGGACGGGTTTGTCCGAGCTCCGGTGGCCACGGTGCCGGACTTAAGGCTGTCTTATCCATTTACACTCTGTAAGTGCGCATTTGTATTATCTTTTAATTTTTAATAAATCAAACCAGTTTTACACTATGTGAGCCCTTTTATATTTTATGGTATCTATGCCCCGGGTTGCTTGAGTTGCTGAGGATGTGATGACCCCTGGTGGACACCGCTGGCATTTTCCACTTCTTGGCTCCCATAGATTCCTGCTTGCTGTGACCCTCTGTGGTGGGGGGTCATGGCCTTCTGGTAAGGAGTAACCCCTTCTATTGTTTGGTGGTGGACCCCTCGCTGCTGTCACAGAATTTCATCAATTTCACTTGGATGCTTTTTTGTATATTGTTGGTGGTGCGGACTTTTTCATGACACTGAATTGATGTTTCACCTAAATGATTTTTTTTCACTACCACCATATGTTTTTGTTTTTTTTTTGCACATGGACTTATTTTCATTTATGAGCACTATATGAATTTTGCTTCACTGTGAATTATTTATTGTGCTTTATTAGTATAGCGCAAACCCCTTATTTTCCTTACGTTTTTCCACAATTGATGTTTTTGTGGGGATTGCTGCTTTACATATTATTTGACTCTTATTTTGTTTTTAGCGCAGTTTTTTTCACTATTTTTCACCCTACATTCATGCCCAGAGATGGAGCTGAGCACAGTAAGGAGAACAGGCAGCGCACAGGAAAAACTTACATGCAGCAAGCAAGTCATAGGTGGCTGTAATGAGCCCAGTGTGAGCTGAATAACAGGAATGCAGCAACATCAGTGGATTTCTCTATAGTGTACATAACAAATAATTATATAATAAAGTGCATTGGGCATGGAGAGACAGTGGATTTTCTCCCTTCTTTAACATCTATTCCTGTACCACTGGATATTATCATTAGTTTACAAAGATTGATTAAACCTTTTGCCTCTACCATGGTGAGTCAAACTTTGCTCAAAATGGTCTGCATTGTATGCTGTAAAAAATATATTTGGGAATATATGAAATCCCGCGCTTATGGAGAGAAACCAATGAGAGAGAACTGCTGCCTCTACCAATATATCCATCTATGTGGAAACAGAAAAAAATAAAAAGTAGGAGGGTAGAATTGGCGCTGTTCTGGCGTGGAGTGTTTTAACCGCTTGCCGACCGGCGCACGCCGATGTACGTCGGCAGAGCGGCACGGCTGGGCAAATGGGCGTACCTGTACGTCCATTTGAATTTCCCGCCGTGCCTGTGCGTGCGCGCCGGGCACGGCGGCACGCACGCGCGCCGGCCGGGAGCTCCGTGAGTCGGGTCGCGGGTCCCGCGGACTCGATCGCCGCGGGGAGACGCGCGATCGCCTCACGGAGCGGATGAACGGGGAGATGCCGTTGTAAACAGCATCTCCCCGTTCTGCCTAGTGACAAGTGCCTAGTGACAAGTGTCACTCGATCTCTGCTCCCTGTCATCGGAGCAGAGATCAGTGATGTCAGCCACACAGCCCATCCCCCTACAGTTAGTAATCACTCCCTAGGATACACTTAACCCCTCCCCGCCCCCTAGTGGTTAACCCCTTCACTGCCAGTGTCATTTACACAGTAATCAGTGCATTTTAATCGCACTGATCGCTGTATAAATGACAATGGTCCCAAAAATGTGTCAAAAATGTCCGACATGTCCGCCATAACGTCGCAGTCACAATAAAAATCGCTGATCGCCGCCATTACTAGTAAAAAAAAATTATTAATAAAAATGCCATAAAACTATCCCCTATTTAGTAAACGCTATAACGTTTGCGCAAACCAATTAATAAACGCTTATTGCGGTTTTTTTACCAAAAATATGTAGAAGAATACGATCGGCCTAAACTGAAGAAAAAAAATGTTTTTTTTATATATTTTTAGGGGATATTTATTATCGCAAAATGTAAAAAATAATGGGTTTTTTTCAAAATTGTCGCTCTTATTTTGTTTATAGCGCAAAAAATAAAAATCGCAGAGGCGATCAAATACCACCAAAAGAAAGCTCTATTAGTGGGAAAAAAAGGATGTCAATTTTGTTTGGGAGCCACGTCGCATGACCGCGCAATTGTCAGTTAAAGCGACGCAGTGCCCAATCGCAAAAAACGCTCTGGTCAGGAAGGGGGTAAATCCTTCCGGGGCTGAAGTGGTTAAACCCCTGGCTTGTGAAGGATCCCTAAATCTATTGAGTGAATTTCTGATATGATAACTGTGCAAATGATACAAAAACCAAGCCAATAAATGTGCAAACTTATTATGCAAGTGATCTGGGTAATTATTGCAACAACCTAGTGCAGTACTACTGGAATAAAGATATGCAAACAGTCCAACCAGTAGTTAGTATATTCCTTATGTTCAAAAAACACAATTCTAAAAACAGCAAACTAATGTGATATAAAAAATATAAAAATCATGCATAAAAACCCAAACAAATTTACAACAAGTCCAAATCAATTACATCTTGGAAGGTTTAAGAATAGCCATGAGCCATAACTTCTTCAGGTACAAAGGAGAGTACTATACCCAAACCAAAGGAGTAGCCATGGGGGCCAATATGCCCCCACTGTACAAATTTATTCCTTAATAGATGGGAAGAGGAACAAATTTTTGGCATCGGAAGAACTCATCTAAAATTATACAGATGGTACATCGACGACATTATTATTATTTGGAGGGGCACAGAAGAAGAATTGGAGTTTCTTTTGATGAAATAAACCAAAATATCTATGGTATCACCTTTACAGGAGGATAGAATAAACAAAGCATTGATTACCTAGATCTTCAAATCTTTAAAGAGAATGGTGAACTACACACTAAAACTTTTTTTAAGAAAACTGATTGCAACGGATATATTCCAACGAACAGTTGTCACCATCCCAAATGGGTAGGAAACATACCAAAAGGACAACTGATATGTATCCGTCACAATTGCAGCACTCTTCAGGACTATGACCTTCAGTCTAACATACCTTTTGAAAGATTTGTTAAAAAAGGGTATAAGAGAAAAAATCTGGAAACCCTAAAAAACAAGGTCAGAACAACAGATAGAAACATCATGATAGAACACAAAAAGATAAGAAGAAAAACCGGTATAACTATATGGCCTTTCTTACAGGATTTAACAGACAACACAAACTAGTGGCAAAAGTCCTAAAGAAACATTGGTCTATTTTACAATCTGATAATATTTTGAAAAACATTCTTCCAAATAAACCTTCTTTTATCGAAGAAAAATAGAAGAGCCCCTGCTCTACGAAATAGATTGGTTCATAACGCACTGGATCCTCCCAAACAGATTAAAATATTTAAAGAGCTCAAAGGGTTCTTTAAATGTGGAAAATGCATCCCCTGTAGAAACAGTAAAAAAACTGAATGAAAAAAGGTATATTACCACAGGGAAAGAATATAAAATCAATAAATTAATAACATGTACCAGCACACATGTCACGTATGTTTTGGAATGCCCTTGCCAAAAGCAATATATGTAGGAAGAACTACCAGGCCCTTATTCGTCAGAATCAGGGAACATACAAATAACATAAAAACAGGCTTCCCAAAACATGGGGTGTCCAGACATTTTAAATAACACCACAATACAAATCAATCTGGCTTTGTTTTTATGCCATAGATAAGATTAAGGACCATTGTAGGGGAGACAACAAAAATCTCAAAGTATCACAAAATGAGACTAAATGGATTTTTATTTTGAATACCCTTCAGCCTAAAGGCTTGAATATTGATATCGACCTGAACTGTTTCCTCACCAATTTTTAGGTCCCTCCCCCATAATTGTTCATTTTTTAAGATGCTGTAGGAGCATTATATACCTTTTTAAATATATATACCGTATATACTCGAGTATAGGCCGAGTTTTTCAGCACTTTTTTTGGCTGAAAAACCCCTCCTCGGTTTATACTCGAGTGAGGGTGCCCATCTGCAGCTGTACCTTTGCTAACTAAAACAGCAGGTGTCTCCCACTGTGTCATGCAGTCTGTGTGGCCGTGCATTGTAGCAAAGCCCCGCCTCCTCCCTGTTCGTGATAGATGGAACACTGATACAATGCTGGGAAACTGTATCAGTGTTCCACCTATCATGGACGAGGAGGAGGGGGGCTTTGTTGCAATGGACGGCTGCCAAACAGACTGCATGACACAGCAGGAGACACCTGCTGTTTTAGTTAGCAAAGCTACAGCTGCAGATGGGCATGACACAGCGGGAGACACCTGCTGTTTTAGTTATCACAGGTACAGCTGCAGATGGGCACAGTGAAGCTGCAGATGGGCACAATGAGGCTTCAAATGGGCACAGTGAGGCTGCAGATGGGCACTGATGATACAGGTGGGCACAGTGGGGCTGCAGATAGGCACAGTGAGGCTGCAGATGGGCATTGTTTACCCAGTAGTTGCTGCATTTCCCACCCTAGGCTTTTACTCAAGTCAATACGTTTTCCCAGTTTTTTGTGGTAAAATTAGGTGCCTCGGATTATATTCGGGTTGGCCTATATTCGAGTATATACGGTAACCATTATTTTATACTTTTATTTTAATTTCCTATCTGAAATTTTAATTTCCATTTGCATTTAGGTTATCTGTACACATGAGGTTATACAACGTTATAGATACATTTTTATTTTGCTATTTTTTAATCCTGATGTTCATATTATTAGTATGTTTATATAAATGTATAGGTATGCGGTGTCCCTAAAAACGATGAAGATCATGAGATAAGTCCTTTTAAATTTAATATCGCAACATGTTGCGGAGAAGTATTAGGTTTCTATGTAATTATCGGCTGTTTTATTTATACTACTACCAGTGCCGCCATGTCGAAGCCTGAACTAACCAAAAATGGCCACGGTCACATGGCCACCAATCAGGATACACCTCATACTATATAAACCGGATGGGGTAGCAAGATGGCGCCGCTGCAGGTGACGTCCCAGTGATGAAACGCGTAGGGGGGGGCTAACAGCGTCTTTGCATCACTTCCGGTTTTGAGCCGTGGAACACGTATCATCCTGGCTTCCTGTTTTTATCCAAAGCTCTGTAATAACAGACTGAATGTGAGTACGTCTTCGTTTGTACTAATACATTCTCAAGTTTTAATGGTAATACACTATGGAGGTGTCTCCTTTCTGCATGTGGGAGCAATAAAGGGCCAGCTGCAAGGAGACTATTTTATGCCTTACAACACAAACACGGAAGCAACCAGCTGAAATAGGACCAAAGGTTTTCCTGTGTGCTACACAGTGGCAAATACTGTGAAGGCATAATACCTCCTTGTGGGGTGAATGGTTTCGGTGAGTGCATTTCTTATGGGGCATCTTTTTAAGAAGCACTGAATACAGTTTTTGAAGAGCATCTGTCACTTTATATTTTATTGATGATATATGGACTTCTCAGCGCACTAGCACTTTCTCTAGTACTCCACTAGAGGTCATTATAAGTGTCTTATGTTGGTTTTTATGCACGGTTTTTATATTTTTTATATCACATCAGATTGCTGTTTTTAGAATTGTATTTTTTGCACATAAGGAATATACTAACTACTGGTTGGACTGTTTGCATATCTGTATTCCAGTAGTACTGCACTAGGTTGTTGCAATAATTACCCAGATCACTTGCATAATAAGTTTGCACATTTATTGGCTTGGTTTTTGTATCATTTGCACAGTTATCATATCAGAAATTCACTCAAAAGATTTAGGGATCCTTCACAAGCCAGGGGTTTAAAACACTCCACGCCAGAACAGCACCAATTCTACCCTCCTACTTTTTTTTTTTTTCTGTTTCCACTTAGATGGATATATTGGTAGAAGCAGCAGTTCTTCCTCATTGGTTTCTCTCCATAAGCGCGGGATTTCATATACACTGTATTCCCAAATATATTTTTTACAGCATACAATGCAGACCATTCTGAGCAAAGTTTGACTCACCATGGTAGAGGCAAAAGGTTTAATCAGTCTTTGTAAACAAATGATAATATCCAGTGGTACAGGAATAGATGTTAAAGAAGGGAGAAAATCCCCTGTCTCTCCATGCCCAATACACTTTCTCTATAATTATTTGTTATGTACACTATAGAGGATAAGAGGATTATGCATAATAAGTTTGCATATTTATTGGATTGTATGCTACATGCCCTTTTATACGACCTTGGTAGAGAGTTGCTTGCATCCTTAAGCAGGGTTTTATTTTCCCAACAAGCTCTATGATAGCATAGGGGCTATGAGAGTGGTCGTGCCCTTGACTTATTTTACCAGGGCCTCCTAAGTCCTGAAGTGATTGTAAAGGTAGGATGTCTCTTTCCCTAATGCATTCTCTGCATTAAGGTAGAAAACCCTCCCTGTGCAGCCCCCCCCCCCCTTATATATACCTCAGCTCAATCTTAATCCAAAGCTGTGCACAAGAGCAGCTCCTTCCCTCCTCTTGCTTGATAGCTGCTGCTAATCAAATCCATGAAGAGGGAGCGGGGCAGACACTGCGGCTTTGGATCGAGCGCGCAGGTGTGCCAACAATAGGAAGTGACTACCTATGATAGCACACCGAGAAGAGAGGGAGCAAGGATCACCAGTGGGGGACCTGAGAAGAGGAGGATCTGTGTAAAACCATGTTTGTTATTTAAAAAAAAAAGTTACGCTTACAATCACATTAAATATTGCTTGTGCTGCATTGAACCTAAAGATGCTTGCTCTTAAATAATAACTAGCCGTTTGGCACACTAGATACATTTTTCCTTGATTACTGTATGCCTTTCAGTTACAGTATACACTTGGTGGCAATTGTGCATTTGAATATTGTCTTGAAAATCTAATAGCGTGGAATATATATATATATATATATATATATATATATATATATATATATATATATATATATATATATACATACATATATATATATATATACACATATATATATATATATATATATATATATATATATATATATATATATATATATATATATATATATATACATATATATACATATACAGGTGTACATATATTTAAAAAGAATGTTTTTATCCACGCATATACTTAACAGTAAAAGAAAATGACCCAGTCTGTTCTTCTTAAAAAAATACATCAGTTGTTGAGAGATGTTGAGAGATTCAGTCATTACTGAATTTAGAATCTAATTAGTCATTACTTGATGAAAACACATGCATAAGCATATAGTATATATAATTTATAATAATGTTGAAGCTGCACCTAATTTTGAGCTGGTGTATGCACTGAATTGTAAAACTGGTATTTATCTGTATCTGTTAGAATATATTGGATTGGAGAAGACTCATTAACAATAAGCAAAGTCATTATTTTCTTGGTGAAGTAAGGAAATTAGCAAACAGCCTGATCAATGTCAAATCCAATTATTGCACAAAAAGTGATTTGAACATAGACACAGCACAAAATCACCTTGCTAAAAAAAATTGGACTTTAATGACCGTCATTACAAAATATAACTTGTATATGTGTATCCAGGTGTATATAATTCAAACTCATATACAGTCAGTCATTACATATTAGTTACGTTTTTTTATAGAAGTTCTATTATTTTTCATTCCATCCGAATGCAACCCAACATATTGGCACCTTCAGCACCTTTAGCACTAAACTGTACTAAACTGCTAGCCCCAGCAGCCATCCCCCAGGACTCTGGGACCAAGGAGGGTGAATCTTAATGTTACACATTTAATCTAGATGTCTACCACTGTCTTTTTATATAAATCTTGTCATGGAAGCATCCAGAATGAAGGAATCATTTTTGTGCTTTTCTGTACATGGGAAAACAAACACACATACTCAGGCTGTCACTACCCACAAATTACAGGCTTGGAAAGACACTTCTACTCTGAATCTCTTCTCTACCAGATAACAGACTAGTATACAGTTTTGTGCAAGCACACACAATTAAAAATTACCTCAGCCAGTGATTTCACCAACAGGGTTAGTGCAAGCACATACTGTACTGGGCTCATTCTGTCTTTTTAAATTTGTATGTAATTTAGAGTTATACAAAATAAATACCAATTCATTATTTTCTTACATATATATCTATATCTATATCTATATAGATATAGATATAGATATATTCCAAAAAGTGAGTGGTACAGATATACAAACATTACAGGTTCAACAAAACATACATATAAGCAAAACTGTTCAAAATAAAAGGGAAAAATAGAACAGAACAAACAAACAGTCTGCAACTAGACTCCAAAGAAATATACAATTATCGAATTTCAGTCTTCAAACTACAAAAAGTACAGTTGCTGGCTTCTACCTTTTTCCAAACACATGTGAGGAGCTTCTGGTTGCCTGCTAAGTTAAATTCTTTGGACATCTGTAGATTTAAGAAAAAAAACTTTAAGCCCTGATCCTAAGCGTGTGTATTACAGCGCACGTTGATGCACATTGTAATACACATTGACATGCGTTGTTGCATGCATTTTGAGTTTGCGCCTATTTATTTGTGATGAACCCCGATTGTGCATCCTGCAGCAAACGAACATGGCCCTTAACACACCGTAACACATACACCAGTCCTGTTCTGCAAAGGAAAAACAGGGTCATGCGTGTTTTGTGACACAAATATGGTATGTGTTTATGCTTAGTGTTGTGGCTCTCATTTATATTCAAGGCACACATACCCTCTTTTTAAAACCTATAAATTAGATCTTATAAGGGTTCAGATTTGTAAAACCTTTTAGAATGTGGGTATTGGATTATGGCAAAGGGTATTTAAAACATTAAAAGGAAAGGGGAAAGGAAAGGTTCTTCTGTTATCTTTGTCTCATAATGCATACTTTTTATTAAAGAGAAAAATCCTTCTAAGTTTAAAGCCATCAGTATTTTTAAACCAGGACTTCCATTTCTTGTTCAATATGTTTATTGAATTTACAATAAAAGGAAGAATATAACATTACATTGACATGTACATAAGAAATCGGAAATTAAGGAACATTGTCATACAATTGATGATACTATCTCAATTAGATAATGCAAGGAAGAGCTTAAATATATGTAAAAGAAGTTGAAGAAGAATCAAGAACAAACGCGATTCTAATATTAGAGAGTATAAGACTCTAATAGGGCGTACACACGGTCGGACTTTGTTCGGACATTCCGACAACAAAATCCTAGGATTTTTTCCGACGGATGCTGGCTCAAACTTTTTTTGTCTACACACGGTCGCACAAAGTTGTCGGAATTTCCGATCGCCAACCACGCGGTAACGTACACCACGTACGACGAGACTAGAAAAGGCCGGTTCAGAACCAAGTGCGGCACCCTTTGGGCTCCTTTTGCTAATCTCGTGTTAGTAAAAGTTTGGTGAGAGACGTTTCGCGCTTTTTCAGACTCGTGGCTTTCAGATCGTTTTCTGCCATTCAGTTTGTGCTTGTGGGTTTGTATCTGCTCTTCAGTGCGTGAAGCAAGTTCCGCGTGACTTTAAGTAGTCATTGTATTCTTGTTCGTTCGTTACTGTTTTTTAGGTCGCTCTTCACAGGCCTTGCTGTTCTTCAGTGCGTTCTGTTACTTCGTTCTGAGCAGCCGACCGTTTTCTAGCCATGTTTCGTATGCAAACTCCTCGTAGAGTTCGTGCTGTGTGGGGGCTTGGTGTTGGGGTCCTGACCTTGACACAAGTCCAGTCCATGAACAGGGTGGGGAGGAGTTCATGGACCAAGAATTGGTTGCTTCAGCGTGACCAGTTCTCTCATATGCCTTTGCTCCGTGAGATCCGTGAGAATAATCCTGATGATTTCAGGAACTTTCTCCGGATGACGGACCCCGTGTTTCACCGTTTGTTGGCTTCGCTGACCCCCTATATCAGCAGGCAGGATACCTGCATGAGGCAAGCCATCACTCCGGAGCAGAGGCTCGTCGCTACCCTGCGGTACTTGGCGACAGGGAGAAGCCTGCAGGACCTCAAGTTCTCGACAGGCATCTCCCCCCAGGCTCTGGGGATCATTATCCCAGAGACCTGTTCTGCCATCATCCAGGTCCTGCAGAAGGAGTATATGAAGGTAAGATTTTTATCCTTTTATATCACATTTTATTGTATTTAATGTTTGCTAATATATTGTATTTCTTTCCTCATTCCCTAATTACCATGATTGTAATATGCTGTGAATGTCCCCTTTGTTCTCATGCATGCTGGATTTTTATGTAATTATTATTTTAGGTCCTTCATACATATTTGCCCTTCAATAACCTCACCAGCATGGTCTCTCCTGCCCCTATATTCACCTCATGTAGTCACTTAACAATGTATTTTATCAGCTCCATAGTAGTGCTTTACCCCAAACACCCCCTAAAATGTTTGGAAATGTTATTTTTTATTTAAATTCTGCCAGAGTGCCAGATGCTTTTTTTGTTGGTGTCCCCAAATAATTTTTTGTAACCCTCCCTCCCCCAACTGCTAAGTCAGCTGATCCCAATTCTCTATGTATCCTCAATCATCTATCTGCTGACTTTGCCAAACCCATACACACTATACCCATCTCTTTAGTGCTCAGATTTATGGATGAATTCCCCAAAGCATGTAGTGCAAGGTCCTGCCTGTATACTTTCCAATGGTACTGTTTCAAGTTTTTGTATTCTATTATTATCTTGATAGGTAATAGCAGAATGTCCAAATGTCCTCAAATGTGTACAATGTGTATATATATCTTTGTATTATGACACTTCTTACCTGTCCAGTGGTCTGCCAATAGCGTAACTAAGGAGGGGCTGTTCCAAGTAATACCCATTTTTTAGGAATTCAGCTCTCAATGAAGTGAAGAGGGTTACCTGTCCAAGATCCCCCCCCCCAATAATGTTAGAAATGGCCCATGAGAGGGGGGGGGGGATATGATAGGTGTACCTTATACTTTGGCCTTGTTAAATTCCCCTTACTAAATGCTATCTGGAGGTTGCCACATAATGTTTGTGCCTAATCTGCTTGCCATGTTTCTGTGAAAAAATAGTAATGTTTATTGTTTTTTCCTCAACAGTTTCCTTCCACGCCACAGGAATGACAGACTGTGGCCTCCCACTTTGCCCAGCGGTGGGACTTTCCTAACTGCGGAGGGGCAATTGATGGGAAACACGTCCACATCGTCCCACCACCCAACTCGGGGTCGTACTATTATAATTAAAAGGGGTTCAATAGTATAGTGATGTTGGCGGTGGTGTCGGCTAATTACGACTTCCTGTATGTGGACATGGGGAAGAATGGCCGGATGTCCGATGGTGGAGTCATCGCCCAGACGGAGTTTTACAGGCGTCTCCAGAATGGCAGCTTGGACTTGCCTGCTTCAGAGGACAATGTTGAAGGACTCCCATTTGTGTTCGTTGCTGATGAAGCGTTTGCGCTGGGGGAACACCTGATGCAGCCATTCCCGATGAGGACCCTCACCCCGGAACAGAGGGTTTTTAATTACTGGCTGGCCAGAGCCCGAAGAGTGGTGGAGAACACATTTGGAATCCTGGCCAGCCGGTTCCGCCTATTTATGACACCCATCCATATGGCGGAGTATAAACTGAACCATATAATACTTGCGTGCTGTGTTCTCCATAACTTTTTAAGAAAACATTCGGCCAACTATGCTGGCTCAGTTGGGCCTGAGGCCGGAATGATACATCAAACCACACTGACGGCGCTTGAAAGCGGCCGTCCTGGCTTGCCCTCCCTGAGTGTCCGTGATGTACGGTTACGCTACCTGGAGTTCTTTGCGGGTAGGGGGGCCATCAATATGCCAGAAAATCTGTGAAGCCTTTTTATTATAAAACAAAAAAAGAAAATCTTTGTGGACATTTACTGCTTGTGTTTGTTTTAGCTGACCCTGACAGAAATGTGTTGAGTCCCTAAAATGTCCTGATTGTGTAACCTTATTATTATACAAAGCACTGTTGGCTGTTATTTACTAAATGCAAAAACACATTTCACTACAAGTGCACTTGCAACTGCACTGAACCTGCACTTGTAGTGCAAAGTGGATTTGCCCTTAGGAAATAACCCCCATTTTCGCAGAAAACAGCAATTACATCACCCCA
Source organism: Lithobates clamitans (assembly GCA_037952925.1). Lineage (NCBI taxonomy): Eukaryota > Metazoa > Chordata > Amphibia > Anura > Ranidae > Lithobates > Lithobates clamitans. The sequence continues at coordinate 5,193,216 of JBBGZY010000471.1, forward strand.
AAAGTGTTGTAGTGTTGAGACAATAATCCACACATTCTTGATTAACCAACTTTTTTATACCTGCACAATCACATGCGCATTTACCAAAGGTTTTTAAAACAAACCAACATGTTTGTTGTATAACAATTTTAGGAGTAGCATTATCAAAAATAGAAATGTCCATTTAAGATAAAACAGGCCTGTGTAAAACCAACAAGAAAGCCAAAAAACTTGAACTTACAAAGTTCACATTAGGTAAAACCTGAAGGCTATATCAGACATCAGTATTTAGGATCTGGGTTTGATATAGCGTTCAGATGGGGGGAAATCACCCCTGGAAAAGCCAAATTTGGAAGATGCACACCAATTTACGAATGTCAACATGTGCTATCTGCCATCACGGGGAATCAAGGGACGTGTTTTGGGGGAGCAAGCCCTTCCTCACCGCTACTTTCGAATTGAGGAAGGAGTTGCACACCCAAAACGCGTCCATTGATCTCCCGTGATGGCAGATAGCACATGTTGGCACACTGTGTGCATCCTCCAAATTTGGCTTTTCAAAACATTGCAAAAATATTTAAAAGATTGGACCACAATCCAAAAAGTGATTTTGTGGGGTTTAAATTCGCCCCAAAACATCAATGATGTTATTATTTTTTTTAATCACATCATTGATTTTTTGCTGTATGTTGTGCAATTCGAGATTACACCCCATGATCTCCCCGATCAGGATCTGGGCACTTTCTGATGTGAAAGGATCTGGATCACGATCACCTAAAAAGAGACAAACAAAACAAAAACAGGTATCAAAAATCTGCCAGCATCCATCTCTTACCTAAGCCTGTGGTCGCAGACACTCACCTGTTGTGGTGCCAATCTCCACCACATCTTCTTCTTCCTCCTGCTCTTCTTGGGTTGGTGTTATTTCCCCTTCTTCCAGAGGTGGGGGGTCTGTGGTCTCCTCGGATGAGGGGTGTCCTCCGAGTCTTTTTTCCCCTATGTAAAACAAAAATGGTATAATTAGCACACAGATATGTGATGGCAGAACTAGAAATAGGAATCATTGCTTGGAAGTGGGGTACAATTGTCTATTTTAGCCGAGTTTCAAGATGTAATTTTATTATTGCCCTTTGTCAAGCTGCAATACTTTACCTGTTTGGTACAAGCTTCACAGATGGAGACCCCCCTATAGTATACACTGGAGCACCTGTGTGGCCCCCCTAATAAAAATGGTGTTCTGGGGTCCCACACTAGTGCTCCAGTGTCCAGATGTGAAAACAGCTGCTCAGTGTTCTCTCCTTACACACAATCTAGTTTGCATTTCATTCGAGGAACAAACCCATTTACACAAACAAATATTTGGCATCCAAGTAGGCCCAAAAAAATGTGGGAAAATGCATATGGCCTAAACAATGGTGTTTTAGAGGCCGAAAGAAAAATGTTTGATATGAACGAATAATGGGCCCATGAACATTAAAGTTGCCCTTTTAAACTGTACAATTAATAAAAGCATATGGAGCAGCACAAACGGAATAAAGACAGAAAGAATAGGAACACAGCACAACTACTTACTTTTTTGCAGCACTCTCTGGATCTTTTGGTACTGCTCTGGCTCTCTCAATTTCAGGTCCGACCACCGTTTCCTGAGCTGATCTTTCGATCATCGTACCCCGAAATTCCTGTGAAGACTCCTGACCACTTTCGCCATGATCTTGGCCTTTCTGATATTGGGGTTGGGGTAAGGCCCATACTTCCCGTCATAGTCGGCCTTCTTCATGATGTCAACCATCTCCAACATCTCCCCAAAGGACATATTTGTGGCCTTAAAACGTCTCCTTCTTGATCGGGACGTGTCCGGATCCGGGCTTTCCTCCTCCTCGTCCTCGTTCCTGTAATTAGCACGCACCTGCTGTGACTCCGCCATGTGCTCTTCCCCCACTGTGCCGAATGAAAAGGGGCGGGGAATAGAATAGAAAGAACGCCAGGGGCGGGCGGAGTTACACGCATGCGCAGTATATATATAAAGCGTAACATGCGTGCGTAGTACGTACGATCTGTGAGCGGAGGAAGGAACATTGGACGCGCCGATCGTAAGAACGAAGGTAAGAGACAAACTTGTGCCTATACTGCTTCTACATTGTGGCCTATATTGTAACAAGATTAGGAGAGTTTTGTCTGACATTAGGCTTTGTCTTGTGTTGTGTCTTGCATTGAACATGGATATGCTACTGAAAGATAATGACTTCATGTCAGTATTCGTAGATATGTTAAGGGAGCTGCCCTGTCTGTGGGAGATTAAATACCCCCATTTCAAGAACCAAGCAAAGAGGAAGGCAGCACTGGTGCAATTGTGTGAAATTGTGAAGCAGGTGATCCCCACGGCAGACATCACCTATTTAAAGATTTTCATTGGTGGCCTGAGGAGCACATATCTAAGGGAGCGCAAGAAAGTCCTGGATTCACAGAGATCCGGAGCAGCAGATGACATCTATGTCCCCAGAATGTTGTACTACGACAGGCTGCATTTTCTGGCAGGCCAGACTGAACCCAGGCCATCCCTCTCCAGTCTTCCTTCCACGCTTCCTTCCCCCCTGGCTGAGGCTTCTGACGCCCAACCTGGGCCTTCCAGGCCACATGTAGAGGAGCCCAGATTGAGCCAGGTATAGCATTCCTCTAAATATTTCTGCTTGTCCAATCAATGATGTTAACTAGATGTTAGTTGGGAGTACTAATTTAGGATTGTGATTGATGATGCAAATACTAAAACCATGTCCCTTTTTCATACACAGGGAAGTCGCAGCCAGGAGGTGACCGGGCCGAGCCGGCTGGCTGATCTGCCGGTCCCTCCACCCCCCCTGAAAAGAGAAAGTGGCAGTAGGAGGAGTGCCCTAGAGGAGGCTACCGGAGGACTCTTTTGGAGGGCTACAGAGGTCCTGGGAGCACCACACACCATGGAGGAGGACATTGCTGCCGTCATTGCATATAAAATGCAGAGGATGGAGGAGGGCCAACAAGTCATGTGTGAGGCGCTCATATCGGAGGCTCTTAAGAAAGGTATGAGGGGCCAAATTACAGCTCAGACACACCTTTGCGATGGTCCTCCTCCTCCTCCTGCAGGTCCTCCTCCTCCTTCTCCTCCAGGTCCTCCCAGTCCTCCTCCTCCTCCAGGTCCTACTCCTCCTCCTGCCACATCTCCAACTGCACAGCCACAGCCGGGAAGGAAGCGTGAAAGGAAGACCAGAAAGTGAGGACCCTGGATCCAGTCTGGTCGGCCAAAAAATGCAGCCTCTAGTGGTACCACAGCCTGGGGACATACATGTCATCTGCTGCTTTCCGGATCTCTGCCAATTCTGGACCAGACTGCCCTCCCTTACATATGGACTCCTCAGGCCACTAATTTTGATGTTCAAGAATTGATGTCTGCCGTGGGGGTCCCAGGCTTCGCTAATTTCTCCTGTTGATCCAGTGTTGCCTTCCTCTTTGTTTGGTTCTGAGCCCTTAATAAAGGATTTTTGTTTTGAATTATACTCTCCTATGTGTTTTACTTCAAAAATGATAGTTTGTTTGTGAGGATTCAGGTACATTTCAAAACTACAATGTGAAATTAACAAGGGACACCAACAAACAATCTCCTTGAGATTAAATAATAAAAGATATCAATGGTGTTGTGGTAACTTGACACACAAAAGACACCCAAAAATATTCTGTATTAAAAATAAAAATAACATTGAACAAAGATCAGCCTTTGAAAAAATACAAATATTTAAAAAATAAAAAAAAAGGCTTCAAATCCCAAAAAAAATTCAATTAAAAAAAAAAAAAATAGGTCAGATGTGACAACTAATAACAATATATTCAGGGAATACCAATAAAAAAACACAAATAAAATTTTGTGAGAAGTGTGTGTGAATATGAGCAGCAAAACTACTTAATTCTTGTCACATTATAAAGAAGAAGAGAGTGCGCTGTATTAAACCATTTTTAACATTGCAGCGTGACGAAAGTGCTGTATCCATTGCGAACGCTAAGTTTACCAGAACGAGCTGTTCCGTCTTGGAATTTCTTCTGAGCATGCGTGGCACTTTGTGCGTCGGAACAGGCCACACACGGTCGGAATTGACGCGATCGGATTTTGTTGTCGGAAAATTTTATCTCCTGCTCTCCAACTTTGTGTGTCGGAAAATCCGATGGAAAATGTCCGATGGAGCCCACACACGGTCGGAATTTCCGACAACACGCTCCGATCGGACATTTTCCATCGGAAAATCCGACCGTGTGTACGGGGCATAAGAAGTATAAAAATGAAGAGAAAAAAAGAAATGATTAATGTTCCCTCAGTTATCTGCACATAGGTTAAGTCATGACTCCAGACCATCTGACCACCCCAAATGGGATCAAACTGTGGACAAATGGGGGCATGATCTTAAGATAATGAATTATCAATTTACAGAATAGAGGGAATGTTTGACGAGTCTTATGCCCCGTACAAACGGTCGGACATTGATCGGACATTCCGACAACAAAATCCTAGGATTTTTTCCGACGGATGTTGGCTCAAACTTGTCTTGCATACACACGGTCACACAAAGTTGTCGGAAAATCCGATCATTCTGAACACAGTGACGTAAAACACGTACGTCGGGACTATAAACGGGGCAGTAGCCAATAGCTTTCATCTTTTTATTTATTCTGAGCATGCGTGGCACTTTGTGCGGATTTGTGTACACACGATCGGAAATTTTATAGCCTGCTCTCAAACTTTGTGTGTCGGAAAATCCGAAGGAAAAAGTCCGATGGAGCCCACACACGGTCGGAATTTCCGACAACACGCTCCGATCGCACATTGTCCGTCGGAAAATCCGACCGTGTGTACGGGGCATTAGAGTGATCAAGGTAGATAAACAATAACTTGTGTTTTCTTCACGTATATAGTAAGTATAGTCTATATACAAAAAAAGATGATATTATAAGAAAAATAAACAATGTATGACTGAAGTATCAATACTGGTGAATGACCTCACGTATGAGGATAATATGATGGAAAGAAAAAAGAAGAGAAAAAAAAGAAAGGAGAAACAAGGGAAAGATACTATTAATAGAACCAAAATTGAGCAACACAAGCTTTAATATACATATGAGAAAAAAAGGAGAGAAAGAAAGAGAGAAAGAAAGAGAGAAAGAAAGAGAGAAAGAAAGAAAGAAAGAAAGAAAGAAAGAAAGAAAGAAAGAAAGAAAGAAAGAAAGAAAGAAAGAAAGAAAGAAAGAAAGAAAGAAAGAAAGAAAGACTGACTCACTCTCGGGTTGGTGGTGCGGCCCCCACCCAGGCAGTGCATATGTCTAATGAATGAAGTGGAGGGAATAAGAGTAAACTTAGGACTTCCATTTCTATGGCGATCGCTATAGAAATGCCCGACGTCTGAAGCTCTGACACACCGATATTTTCCACTTGAGGGGCGGGACGCCACTTTGTCGGCACCGCGCCCCCTACAGTAGCAACAATTGGCAATGGAGCGTCGCTATGGAGATGTGACGCCCAGAGCTTTGCCACGCCCACATCCCTTTATTAGGACGCCAGGGACGGCTTACCGAGAGGTACTCTACAATCCAGGCTCGTCGTCTCAGGCTTCCCTGCACTCTTCTAAGACCTACATTCCACTATACTACCAGAATGTAACTTTGTACAAGCTTTAACTACAAAGCCTCAGAGATTACTGGTCTCTGAAAGAATCTGGTTTTTACTACCATTATCTAAAAAAACTTTTTGATTGTTTTTTCCAGTTACTCTACCTATTGGCTGCCTTCGATTGTTTTTTTTCAAAATATATCCTGTCATCCTGTAGAGAATATTGGACAGCATGGGCAACAAATAATAGAGAAAATGGTGGAGGGGTTTGGCGCTGTTCCTTTTAGTTGAACAATTCCCTATCTACGTGTGGGTCATTAGGTGCAAATTAAATATAGATTCCCAGGTGTACCGTGCATGTGTCAGATTGGTAATATACTAAAATATTGATAAATATTGTACAATCATAAGTGATATATAAACTTTAAATATATAAAATTAGATATCAAATCCCATATATAGTAATGCTGATAAGTATTCCAAACAACCTACAGTGCAAAGGGAAGGGAGGGGGGGGGGTTGGGAGTGGGGGAAGGGGAGTGACGGGGAGGAGGAAGGGGAGAGGTGTGGGAGATCTGCTCCTGTTGGAGGAAGTAGACAATATCAGGATCCCTCCTAATAAAGTGCAAGCGTGCTGGTGAATTTCAAAGGAAGTCCTTATGTGTGATACACTGGTTGTCAGGTTCTTAACATATATCTTGTGCAGTTTCTTGTGATGTTGTGATAATAACCCTTCAATTTTTATCCTTGCTCCGAAAGTGCAGCCACTCACCAGATCACTTCACCCCTGCGGGGGTATCAGGCAGTTACAGTTTTGCGCCACTGTACGGCGTTCGCTGGCGGGCTCAGGATCGTGGTATATCATATGTAAAGAGAGAGGGAGTTCCCATAGCGTAAAATTGTTTTTTAAAGTTTTATTAAACAAATTAGAAAGGTACTCACAATTTTACAATGAAAATCAAGCGAGGTAGTAAAAAACGTCACAATGTCCTTCAGCGCTGGTACAGTAGATGATGTTTGGGAAGCACAGATTAGGCCACGCCCTACGCGTTTCGTCGTTAGGACGTCTACGGGAGCGTGACCTGTACTGTGTCTTCCCATCCTTATATAGTGTGCGGTGTCCCCTTGTTGAATTATCAATTGGCATCCATTTTGCCTGTGATTCCGCGGACCGGAAGTACGTCCGCGGCCATTTTGTTTACATTTTGCAGACCGAAGTCCGACTTCCTGTAAGAGTAACGATGTTTCTAAGAAGCAATTTGTGGCCATTTTGCCTTAGGACTTCCATTTCTATGGCGATCGCTATAGAAATGCCCGACGTCTGAAGCTCTGACACACCGATATTTTCCACTTGAGGGGCGGGACGCCACTTTGTCGGCACCGCGCCCCCTACAGTAGCAACAATTGGCAATGGAGCGTCGCTATGGAGATGCGACGCCCAGAGCTTTGCCACGCCCACATCCCTTTATTAGGACGCCCGGGACGGCTTACCGAGAGGTACTCTACAATCCAGGCTCGTCGTCTCAGGCTTCCCTGCACTCTTCTAAGACCTACATTCCACTATACTACCAGAATGTAACTTTGTACAAGCTTTAACTACAAAGCCTCAGAGATTACTGGTCTCTGAAAGAATCTGGTTTTTACTACCATTATCTAAAAAAACTTTTTGATTGTTTTTTCCAGTTACTCTACCTATTGGCTGCCTTCGATTGTTTTTTTTCAAAATATATCCTGTCATCCTGTAGAGAATATTGGACAGCATGGGCAACAAATAATGGAGACCCTCCCCCTTGTTAGCACTGGGAATGCATTTTTCTTGCAGCTACACGAAAAATGTAAGTTGCGTTCACTTAATGTATGCGATTAATGAGATATATGAGATATATATACGGTATGTAACATTGCTATTTTTTGAAACTTTAGAACGTGATGCAATCTTTCCCTGAGGAAGACTTTTTTGATGTTATAAGTTGAAACACGCTACTTGACGCCATTGCATCTTTCTAGGTGGTGATTGTATCTTGTAGCAGGATGTATCACGATGTAGGAGCTTCAGCTCCCCGCTTATTTCATGTCATTTGACGATTTTTTTTAATCGCATGATCACCGAAAGTATTTTTGTATGTTATATATTTTCTATGTATCAATAAATTATTCTTTTATCCAAATATCATTTTCTCTTTACAACATTGCCTTAAAAATCCCACGTTGAGGTATATATTTGTTTCTAAATCCTCAAAGGGATGATGGCAATGACACACCCAACCCTCTGAGTCACAGACGCTGCTGGCCCCCTCATAGTGGCATGGAAACGTCTGCCTCTCCTTATTGGCCTCCCAACAAGGGGGGGTTATTACTCAAGTTTAATAGCAACTGGGAAATGTGTGATTGGATGCACTTTCTTGGGTGAAAAGTGGTGTTTAGTGCGCTTTAGAATGAGGAATGACGCTAACAGAAATATTAAATCTATAAAAAAAAAATTAAAAAATGAAAAACTGGGAACAACAGCAACACAGTCAGAAAAGTTGATAATTGAGTTGAGAATTTAGAAAAAAAGGGGCAGACAGAGGTCATAAAAAGACAACAAAAAACAAAAAACACGCAGCAACCAAAAAAAAGGGTATACAGCACTAAACCTTCGGTAATGCAGTGCACTACACTAATGCCCCGTACACACGATCGAATTTTCCAACGGAAAATGTGCGATCGGAGCGTGTTGTCGGAAATTCCGATCGTGTGTGGGCTCCATCGGACATTTTCCATCGGATTTTCCGACACAGAAAGTTTGAGAGCAGGCTATAAAATTTTCCGACAACAAAATCCGATCGTGTCAATTCCGACTGTGTGTGGACAATTCCGACGCACAAAGTGCCACGCATGCTCAGAAGAAATTCTGAGACGAAACAGCTCGGCCTGGTAAAATTAGCGTTCGGAATGGATACAGCACTTTCGTCACGCTGCAATGTTTTAAATTGTTTAATACAGCGCACTCTCTTCTTCTTTATAATGTGAGAAGAATGAAGTAGTTTTGCTGCTCATATTCACACAGACTTCTCACAAACGTATTTCTTTATTATTTATCGTGATTCCCTCAATATATTTTGATTTGTCACATCTGACCAAATTTCTTTTTTGTTGTTTTATTTTTGTTTTGCATTTTTTTCAAGGCTGATTTTTTTTGTGTGTTTGTATTTTTTCCCAGGCTGATGCATTTTTTTTTTTTTTTGGGTTTTACTCCATAATATTTTTGTGTGTGTTTTGTGTGTCAAGTTACCACAACACCATTGATATCTTGTATTATTTAATCTCAAGGAGGTTGCTTGGTGTTGGTATCTCTTGTTAATTTCACATTGTAGTTTTGAAATGTACCTGCCTCCTCACAAACAAACTGTCCTTTTTGAAGGAAAACACACATAGGCGAGTATAATTGAAACAAAAATTCCTTTATTAAGGGCTCAGAACCAAACAAAGAGGGAGGCAACGCTGGAGAAACAGCAGAAATTGGTGAAGCCTTTGGCCCCCAGGGCACACATCAATTCTTTTCCAGCAAAATTGGTGGCCTGAGGAGTCCATATATAAGGGAGTGCAGTCTGGTCCAGAAGTCCCAGAGATCCTGAAAGCAGCAGATGACATCTGTGTCCCCAGGCTGTGGTCATACAAGAGACTGCATCTTTTGTCAGACCAGACTGAACCCAGGGTCATCACTCTCTGGTCTTCCTTCCACGCTTCCTTCCACGCTGTGGCTGTGGTGGTGTAGTTGTGGCAGGAGGAGGAGGATGGTCCAACTCAATCAAGTCGGTATTGGGTGTGATTTCGCCACTCACCCCCTTAGTTAGGACTTTATAAAGAATTTTCTCACACATGAGGCATTGACCCTCCTGCATGCCCTTCAGTTTGGTGGCAGCCATGCAGGCAAAGGCCTCTTCAGGAGTGGGTAAGGCTCTGAGGGATGCAGAAGCCTCCTGAATCAGCCTGAGTGCTGAATCCTGCACGTGACTCCCCTTCCTGGGTCTTTTGTTTGGAAGGCGGAGGGGAGGAACCTGCGATTTGGTCAGGCTCCTACTGGTCCCAGGCTTCTCCTGGCTGCCACTTAACCCCGCCTCCTCCTGGCTGCCACTAACCCCCGCCTCCTCCTGGCTGCCACATTCCACAGCCTCCTCCTGTGTGCCACATTCCAGAGCCTCGTCCTGGCTGAGGTCTTCCTGTGTATGAAAAAGGGACATACCGTATATACTCGAGTATAAGTCGTTCCGAGTATAAGTCGAGGCCCTAATTTACTACAAAAAAAATGGGAAAAACTTATTGACCCGAGTATAAGACGAGGGTGAGAAATGCACAGCTACTGTAAGTGGAAAAGAGGGTCAACAATGCCCATTTGCAGCATCACTGTGCCCATTTGCATGCCTCACTGTGCCCATTTGCAGCCATAGGTCCCCTGAACTTCAAACTCGGTAGTTAAGGGTTCCTAGATGCCCCCTAGCTGCAGCCAAAATTTGGGGTCTCTGAACCCAAAGGGTCCTGAAATGACATTGCTGCAGATGGACACAGTTGACCAAATTTGGGGCCCTGTATCTTGGGGCCACTTAGTGCTAGGAACCCCAAATTTGGTGTGCAAACCCAGTGGAACTAGCATCATAACATTTCCAAAGCTGGGGTTTCTAGCACCAAGTGGCCCTGAGATATGGGGCCCAAAGTCGGTTCAGAAAATGTCAAGCACTTTTCTTCAGCAGAGAATGACATTTTCCGAACCGATTTTAGGGCCCCGTATCTCGGGGCCACTTAGTGCTAGGAACTTCATCTTTGGATATGTTGTGGTACCAGTTCCAATGGGTTTGCACACCAAATTTGGGGTTCCTAGCACCAAGTGGCCCTGAGATATGGGCCCCCAAAGTCGGTTCAGAAAATGTCAAGGACTTTTCTTCAGCAGAGAATGACATTTTCCGAACCGATTTTGGGGCCCCGTATCTCGGGGCCACTTAGTGCTAGGAACTTCATCTTTGGATATGTTGTGGTACCAGTTCCACTGTGTTTGCATACCAAATTTGGGGTTCCTAGCACTAAGTGGCCCTGAGATATGGGGCCCCAAATTCGGTTCGGAAAATGAATTTTTTTGCTGCAGAAAAGTGCTTGACTCGAGTATAAGTCGAGGGGGGCACTTTCAGCACAAAAAAATGTGCTGAAAAATTCGACTTATACTCGAGTATATACGGTAGTTTTATATTCATCAATCACACACAATTTTTACCTCATGACTGTTGCAAATTGAATGTTAACAAATATAACAGACTATCCTTCTGAGCCCAGCATTTTTCATTCTTGTCCCAATTATTTTTGCCCACCACTCTCTATTGATATGTAAAAAACTGTATTAAATCAGCAATTAGTGATCAATAATAACATCTAGTAAAGATCATTTATTTATTGACCAGAAATCTGTAGAACAATGCTATACCTGGCTCAAGCTGGGCTCCTCCACTTCTTCCTGGCTGGAAGTCCCAGGTTGCACATCGGAAGCCTCAGCTGGGGTGGAAGGAAGAGTGGAAGGAAGGGTTGAGAGGGATTCCCTGACTCCAGTCTGGTCTGACAGAAATCGCAGTCTCTCATAGTACCACAGCCTGGGGACATAAATGTCATCTGCTGCAGCTCCGGATCTCTGGGAATCCGTGACCTTCTTGCGCTCCCTAAGATAAGTGCTCCTCAGGCCACCAATTTTGGCTTTTAAATAAGGTATGGTTGCTGTGGGGACCACCGGCTTCACCAACTCCAGCAGTTTCTCCAGCGTTGTCTGCCTCTTTTGTTTATGATTATAATGTGGATGTTTCACCTGCCACAGACAGGGCAGCTCCCTGTACTTGTCTATGAACAGGGGGAGGAAGTTGTGGTCATTGAAGCCATCCATTTTATCTGCAAGACACAACACGAGACAAACCCTAATGTCAGGCAAAACTCTCATAATCTTGTTACAATATAGGCCTCAATCTAGAAGCAGTATAGGCCCAAGTTTAGATCTTACCTTAGTTATCACGATCGGCGCCTCCGATACTCCTTCCTCCATTCACAGATCATACTACGCACGCGTGTTACGCTTTATAAACACTGCGCATGCGTGTAACTCCGCCCGCCGCTGACGTTCTTTCTAGTCTATTCCCCGCCCCTTTTCGTTCGGCGCAGTGGGGGAAGAGCACATGGCGGAGACACAGCAGGAGCATGCTAATTACAGCAACAAGGAGGAGGAGGAGGAAAGCCCGGAGCCTGCAAGAATATGGATCCAGAAGGAGAAGATTTAAGGCATCGAATATGTCCTTTGGGGAGATGTTGGAGATGGTCGACATCCTGAAGAATTCGATTATGACGGGAAGTATGGACCTTACCCCAACCCCAATGTCAGAAAGGCCAAGATCATGGCGAAAGTGGTCAAGAGTCTCCACCGGAATTTCGTGGTACAACGATCAAAAGATCAGCTCAGGAAGCGGTGGTCGGACCTTAAATTAAGAGAGCATGAGCAGTACAGAAAGATCCGGAGAGTGCTGCAAAAAAGTAAGTAGTTGTGCTGTGTTCCTATTCTTTATGTTTATTACGTTCGTGCTGCTCCATGTGCTTTTCTTAACTGTTATCCAGTTTTAAAAGACAACTTTATGTTCATGGGCACATTATTCGTTCGTATAAAACATTTTTCTTTCGGCCTAGAAAACACCATTGTTTTGTCCATATGCATTTGCCCACATTTTTTAGGGCCTACTTGTCTTAAAATAATTTGGTTGTGTAGATGGGTTACTAGAATGAAATGCAAACTAGATTCTGTGTAAGGAGAGGACACTCAGCAGCTGGTTACACATCTGGACGCTGGAGCGCTAGTGTGGGACACAAGAACACCCTTTTTAATAGGGGGTCCACACAGGTGCTCCAGTGTATACTATAGGGGTGTCTCCATCTGTGAAGCTTGTACAAAACAGGTAAAGTATTGAAGCTTGACAAAGGACACTAAAAATTCTACATCTTGGAACTCTGCCAAAATAGACAATTGTACCCCACTTCCAAGCAATGTTTCATATTTATAGTTCTGTCATCAAATATCTGTGTGCTAAGTATACCAATTTTTTTTTACATAGGGGAGAAAAGAATCGGAGGACACCCCTCATCTGAGGAGACCACAGACTCCCCACCTCTAGAAGAAGGGGAAATCCACCCAAGACAAGCAGAGCAGGAGGAGGAAGACGTGGTGGAATTTGGCACCACAACAGGTGAGTGTCTGCGACCACAGGCTTAGGTAAGAGATGGATGTCGGCATATTTATAATACATGGTGTTTTTTTGGTTTCTATCTTTTTAGGTGATCGTGATGTTGTGGATCCAGATCCTTTCACCTCGGAAAGTGTACAGATCCTGATCGGGGAGATCATGGGGTGTAATAGGGACTTGGAAAACATCAAGAAGAACATCAATGATGTTCTTCAAAAAATGAAGAACACGTTTGGAATCATCGCCAGCCGGTTCCGCATATTTCTTACACCCATACACATGGCGGAGTACAAACTGAATCACTTTGCACTACAAGTGCAGTTTCAGTGCAGTTTCAAGTGCACTTGTAGTGCAAAGTGTCTTTGCCTTTAGTAAATAACACCCAACAGTGCTTTGTAAGGTTACACAATCACGCCATTTTCAGGACTCACCACATTTCTGTCAGGGTCAGCTAAAACAAACACAAGCAGTAAATGTCACCAAAGATTTTAATAGTTTTTTTCTTTTTATTTGAAAAAGGTTTTAGACATTGTCTGGCATATTGATAGCCCCCCTACCCGCAAAGAATTCAAGGTATCTTAGCCGGACATCACGGGCACTCAGGGGGGGCAAGCCAGGATGGCCACTTTCAAGCGCCGTCAGGGTTGGTTCATTTGGAATTCCAGCCTCAGACCCAACTGAGCCAGCATAGTTGTCAGAATGTTGCCGTAAAAAGTTGTGTAGAACACAGCACGCCAGGATAATATGATTCAGTTTGTACTCCGCCATGTGTATGGGTGTAAGAAATATGCGGAACCGGCTGGCCATGATTCCAAACGTGTTCTCCACCACTCTTCTGGCTCTGGCCAGCCAGTAATTAAAAACTCTCTGGTCCAGGGTGAGGGTCCTCATCGGGAATGGCCGCATAAGATGGTCCCCCAGCGCAAATGCTTCATCCGCAACGAAGATGAATGGGAGTCTTTCCACATTGTCTTCTGGAGGTGGCAAGTCCAAGCTGCCATTCTGGAGACGCCTGTAGAACTCCGTCTGGGCGATGACTTCACCATCGGACATCCAGCCATTCTTCCCCACGTCCACATACAGGAACTCGTAAGTAGCCGACACCACCGCCAACATCACAATACTATTAAACCCCTTATAATTATAATAGTATGATCCCGAGTTGGGTGGTGGGACGATGTGGACGTGTTTCCCATCAATTGCCCCTCCGCAGTTAGGAAAGTCCCACCGCTGGGCAAAGTAGGAGGCCACAGTCTGCCATTCCTGTGGCGTGGAAGGAAACTGTGGAGTTAAAACAAAAAAAAACCAATTATTTATTTTGCACATAAACAGGGAAAGCAGATTAGACACAAACATTCTTGGCCAACATCAAGATAACATTTATTTGAGGGAGTTTTTAAAGACCAAAGTGTAAGACACACCTATCAGATTCCCCCTCCCCCCTCTCATGGGCCATTTCTAACATTATGGGGGGGGGAGCTCTTGGACAGGTAACCCTCTCCACTTCATTGAGAGATGAATGCCTAAATAATGGGTATTGCTTTGAACAGCCCCTCCTTAGTTACACTATTGGCAGCCCACTGGACAGGTAAGAAGTGTCATAATACAAAGATATAAATACACATTGTACACATTTGAGTACATTTGGACATTCTGCTATTACCTAACAAAATAATAATAGGATACAAAAACTTTAAACAGTACCATTTGAAAGTATACAGGCAGGCCCTTGCATTACATGCTTTGGGGAATTCATCCATAAATCTGACCACAAAAGAGATGGTTATAGTGTGTATGGGTTTGCCAAAGTCAGCAGATAGATGATTGAGGATAGATAGAGAATTGGTATCAGCTGACTTAGCAGTTGGGGGGAGGGAGGGTTAAAAATGATTTGGGGACACCCAAAAAAAAGCCTCTGGCACTCTGCCTGAATTTAAAGTACAAATCACATTTAAAAACATTTTAGGGGGTGTTTGGGGTAAAGCACTACTATGGAGTTGATAAAATACATTGTTAAGTGAATACATGAGGTGAATATAGGGCCAGGAGAACATGCTGGGGAGGTAAGTGAAGGCAAATATGTATGAAGGACAAAAAAAATAATTACATAAAAATCCAGCATGCATGAGGACAAAGGAGGCATTCACAGCATATTACAATCATGGGAATGAGGAAAGAAATACAATATATTATCAAACATTATATACAATAAAATGTGATGTTAAAGGATAAAAATCTTACCTTAATATACTCCTTCTGCAGGACCTGGATGATGGCAGTACAGGTCTCTGGGATAATGATCCCCAGAGCCTGGGGGGAGATGCCTGTCGAGAACTTCAAGTCCTGCAGACTTCTCCCCGTCGCCAAGTACCGCAGGGTGGCGACAAGCTTCTGCTCCGGAGTGATGGCTTGCCTCATGCAGGTGTCCTGCCTGCTAATATAAGGGGTCAGCAAAGCCAACAAACGGTGAAATACGGGGTCCGTCATCCGGAGAAAGTTCCTGAAATCATCAGGATTATTCTCACGGATCTCACGGAGCAAAGGCATATGACAGAACTGGTCACGCTGGAGCAACCAATTCTTGGTCCATGAACTCCTCCCCACCCTATTCATGGACTGGACTTGTGTCAAGGTAAGGACCCCAATACCAAGCCCCCGCATAGCACGAACTCTACGAGGAGTACGTATACGCAACATGGCTAGAAAACGGTCGGCTGCTCAGAACGAAGTAACAGAACGCACTGAAGAACAGCAAGGTCTGTGAAGAGCGACCTGAAAATCAGTAACGAACGAACAAGAACACAATGACTAAGTCACGCGTAGCTTGCTGCACGCACTGAAGAGCAGATACAAACCCACAAGCACAAACTGAACAGCAGAAAACGATCTGAAAACCACGAGTCTGAAAAAGCGCAAATCGTTTCTCACCAAACTTTTACTAACACGAGATTAGCAAAAGGAGCCCAAAGGGTGCCGCGCTTGGTTCTGAACTGTCCTTTTCTAGTCTCGTCGTACGTGGTGTACGTCACCGCGTTCTTGGCGATCGGAAATTCCGACAAGTTTGTGCGACCGTGTGTACGCAAAACAAGTTTGAGCCAACATCCGTCTGAAAAAATCCATGGATTTTGTTGTCGGAATGTCCGATCAATGTCCGATCGTGTGTACGGGGCATTACACACTACACTGACACTACAATATACTGACACACTATATTCACACTACACTAAACTGACACACTATACTAACACTACACAAACACTCTACACTCAGAGTCACAATAGGTGAACACACAAACTCGGTAGTAGCAAACTGCGCCCTGCTCTATCGATCTCCATTCCAACAACACACTGTAAAAGCTTATGGGAAGGAACCTTTTATAGGGTGGGGTGGGACTATCAGCACTGAGCCATGATTGGACAAAGTCATCATCACTTTGTCCAATCAGGATTCTGACAGTGCTCTGTGCCCTAATTGACAAAACCTTGTACATGAGGTCAGGTCAGCAGTCAGGTGCAAGGCTTCATTCAATTAGGGCCCCAGAATGCACTGTGCAGCATGCAGTGCATTGTGGGGCACTCGACGGGTGAACATCCCGCCGAGTGCCCCCCAAATTCAGGTGTTCGCCGAACGGGCAAACAGGCGATGTTCGGGCCAAACCTTTGCTCAGTGCGAACCATTCGTCCAGCACTACTAAGCTCTGTTTCCAAGACTGTCAGGGCTTGTTAAAACCACACCACACAGCAATGCATAGCACATATTGCACATGGCCTGCCACGTGGTGTAAATTGCACCGTAGTACAATGCAAATTGTTATTATATTGCTTTGTGCCTTTTTTTCTTTTTCTTCTAACATGACTGCTGTGCACAAATGCACAAATGTTGTTCACAAGTTTCTCACTCCAGTCAGCAGCTCTCCAGGTAGTACCTTCTAGCTCACTGTAAGCCTATTTGAATGTTCACTCATCACTGTTCTGGTCAGGAGTGATGAAGCCACAGTTCACCACACAGCTTCCAGACTTCTCCTCACACAAACCTTCTAGCAAAATGAACTGCGCTGTTGATAGGAATTGAATGGTCTTCTTTGTCATAGTGAAGGTGATGTACTTTATGCACAGCAGTGCATTGTAACATGGTGACATGTATTCTAGAACATTGTATGCTGCTGTAGGATGCAGTGGCAGCGGGTGCGCAAATTTTTTTTTTCTTGGGGGGGGCACAAACAAACTGAAAAATACTGAAAAAAACCCATCAATTGCAGCCATTGTGCCAATCATATGCACCCACTTGTGTCCATCATACGCAGTCACATGTGCCCATCATATGCAGCAACGTGTGCCCCATCAAATGCAGCCACTTGTGCCCCATCACATGCCGCCACTTGTGCCACATCAAATGCCGCCACTTGTGGCAATCAAATGCAGCCACTTGTACCCGTCAAATGCAGCCACTTGTGCCCCATCAACTGCCACCACTGTGCCCATTATATGCAGCCACTTGTGCCTATCATATGCAGCCACTTGTGCCCATCATATGCAGCCACTTGTGCCCCATCAAATGCAGCCACTTGTGCCCATCAAATGCAGCCACTTGTGCCCATCAAATGCAGCCACTTGTGCCCATTAAATGCCACCACTTTTGCCCATCATATGCCACCACTTGTGCCCATCAAATGCAGCCCCTTGTGCCCATGAAATGCGGCCACTTGTACCCATCACATGCAGCCACTTGTAACCATCATATGCCTCCACTTGTGCTCATCAAATGCCGCCACTTGTGTCCATGAAATGCCACCACTTGTGCCCATCAAATGCCGCCACTTGTGTCCATCATATGCCGCCACTGTGACCCCTCGCCCACCCGCTGTCTGCCCGGCACTTACCTCATCTTAGTGGCGGGTCAGGCAGCGGGTGACGGTGGCGAGCTGTGGGATGGCTCCTGTGTCCTCCATGCTTCCCCCTCCTCTGCTGTTCCATTCTGCTAGGCATCCAATTGGAGAGTCTCTGCCTTCAGCCAATCAGGTAACGGTTATTAGACCCACGCTACCTGATTGGCGGAGAGGCGGTTCAGTGTTAGAAAAGCAAATATTCATTTGCTATCTAACACATCTGGGTGAACTGCGAGCGCATTGCTCTGCGCTCCAAGTCTACCTTTTTTGAAATCTATTAGAGCCCATGGCTCTAATCAGGTGCTTCAAAAAAACACCCCCGCTGCTGGAATTCAGGAGCCCGGCATCCGAAAAGGGGTCAGATGCCTGAATAGGGGGTGGCAGTGGGGGCCATGGATAGATTCATGCAATGCATGGATCTATCCATTAGTCAGATAGGGGGGTGGCATGACAGAGGGGGTAGCATGACAGAGGACGGGCCGCCCCTGGTGAGATGTAAACATGGCACATAGCAAACAATTGTTTTGCATGGGATTGATTTACTAAAGGCAAATAGGCTGTTCGATTTGCAAGGAAAGTTGAACTTTGCAAGGGATTTTTTTTCCCAGAGCTTAGTGAATGTGGTCAAATTTCACTCTGCAAAAACTACCTAATCACGTGCAAGGAAAATCAAAAAAAACAACAGCATTTTTGCTTGCACATGATTGGATGATGGAAGTCAGCAGAAATTCACTAAGCCTTGGTGTCACCTCCCTTACAGAATAAACAGTCAATTTACCATTGAATCAAAACAACCCCATTGTGTCCTTACATTAAAGGAGTTGTAAAGGCAGAAAATCTTATGCATTAAGATAAAAAACCTTCTGTTTGTAGCAGCCTCCCCAGCACCCCCCAATAACCTACCTAAGCTCTAAGGATGAGCTCCGGCGTGTTCGCATGGCGCACGTGCCGAGCCCGCCAGGATGTGCGGCTGCAGAGATCGGGAAATGTCTCTCTGCTTGTGATTAGCGCTGCGCCGTGCCGACTTCCTGGCGGGCTCGGCACGTGCGCCATGCGAACACGCCGGAGCTCATCCTTACTAAACTCCTTCTCTTTCCATCAATGTCCATGATCCCCTCAGCCATCCAGTACACTCCTTCTGATTGGGTGAGACAGAGAAGCGATGCTATTGGCTCCCATGGCTGTCAATCGAAGTCAGTCTGCCAATCAGGGGAGAGAGGGGGCATGGCCAGGTCAGGGCTCCATGTCTGAATGGATACACAGAGCTCTGACTCGGCTTGGATGACAACCTGTAGCAAGCTGCTGGCTGAGGGGCACTCAAAGGAGGTAGGGGCCAGGAGCAGCAAAGAGGGACCTGGGAAGAGGAGGATCTGGGCTGCTCTGTGCAAAACCAACTGTACAGAGGAGGTAAGTACAACATGTTTGGTATTAAAAAAAAATCAAGCTTTTACAATCACTTTAAGAGCCTGCAATGATCTAGTTAATTCATTCAGTAGCTTTGCCAGATCATTGGGTGGTGGTTAGGAACCTACCTGCACTGTACTTAAAAAAAGGGAGGTCCTTTTTTTGTACATATATATATCCATACAGCAAGTATCCTTAACCGCTTCCCCCTTTCCTGCCCAGGACAATTTTCAGCTTTCAGTGCTGTCTCAATTTGAAGGACAATTGCCTGGTCATACAATACTGTACCCAAACTAAATTTTTATCATTTTCTTTCCACAAATAGAGCTTTCTTTTGGTGGTATTTGATCACCTCCTGCCTTTTTTATACTTTGTTAAACAAACTAAAAATGACCGAAATAGTTGAAAAAGAAAAAGTTTTTTACTTGGTTTCTGTTATAAAATTTTGTTTTCTCCTTCACTGACAGGCACTGATGAGGCTGCACTAATGGGCACTGATAAGGTGGCACTGATGGGCACTGATGAGGAGGCACTGATATATAGAATTGATGGGCACTGATAGGCGGCACTGATATGCAGCCCTGATGGGCACTGATAGGCAGCACTGATGGGCACTAATAGGTGGCACTGATAGGCAGCACTGATGGACACTGATAGGTGGCATTGACGGGCACTGATAGATGGCACTGGATAGGCAGCACTGATGAGGAGCTACAGATGAGAAGCTTCTGAAGGGCACTGACAAGCATTACTGATGGGGCACTGATTGGCACATTTATGGGCACTGATTGGCACATTTATGGGCACTGATTGGCACATTTATGGGCACTGATTGGCACTTTGATGGGCACTGACAGGTGTTACTGATGGGGCACAGACTGGCAGCTGATGGGCACCTCTCATGGGGGCTGTGCTAATAATCAATGTGCTAATTATCAGCGCAGACCCACTCTCTGACAGGGAGAGCAGCCGATTGGCTCTCCCTGTCAGCGCGAACCTAGGAAAGCCGTTTACCGGCACTTCCTGGTTCACGATGTGATCAGCTGCGATTGGTCACTCCGTCAGAGTGACACACAGCACCAACAAACGCCACGCTGCGTGTGCCCGCAGGCACGCACAGCGTGGCGATCATTGGTGCTGTGTGTCACTCTGACGGAGGTTCTTTACCACGTGATCAGCTGTGACCAATCGCAGCTGATCACAGCATGAACCAGGAAGTGCCGGCATGTTATCCTAGTCAGGATAACAGAACCACCGCCCGGCCATCATTCTGCTATAGGCCGGGCAGGAAGTGGTTAAAGATCACATTTTGCCACCATTTAGTAGCATGTAGGGACTGCAGTTTATTAATACATATTTTAATTAATTAATTTTAATCTGTAAAAGCAGAGATTGTGCACTTAGCAGAGCGAAGCTGTTTACTGTTAATACCAAAACGTATACAGGATTTTGCTTTGCATTTATTGAAGTGAGCATCCTTTAATACATGTACAGTATCTTATTATGTTTTTGCTGACCCAGAGACTCTTGCACTCCTATAATGTTCTGTTTGCTGTATCCATTTTTTGCATGAAGAAACATTCTGCACATTTTCAACTGAAATTCAAGCCAGCCTTGAGCTTAGTGAATGCGGTGAAATTTAATTTGCAACTATGCCCAACCATATGAAAGGATATTTAAAGAACAACAGTTCTGTTTTCACATACTTGGATGATGGTCAGTCAGTACTAGTGTAGGGTGACCAGACGTCCCCGGTTTCCGGGGACAGTCCCCGGATTGAGGACACTGTCCCCGGACCACGTCTGTCCCCGGATCTGTCCCCGGATTCAGGGGGGTACCTATACTTATTACCTAGCCCTAGCAGGACATGCAGCAATGTCAATATCATCCAGTGTGGTTTGGATTGGTGGGCAAGCCTGGAGCGTAGGGCCGCAGTGACACTGAGAGTGAGTGGAGCTGTCAAACCCAAGCTCTGATGTCGGGGATGGGAGGGGCCGATATGCGGAGCTCCGCCCCCTCTGTCAGACAGCCCGTGCATAAACAAATAGCTGGCGGTTTATGCATTAGTGGGCGGGGAGGAAGGTGGCAGGGGGCAGGACCAATTGTAACTAGTGTATATGTACCCACACCGGTGTATAATTCAGGTTTATTATACACCACTGTGGGTACATATACACTAGTTACAATTGGTCCCGCCCCCTGCCACCTTCCTCCCCGCTCACCAATGCATAAACCGCCAGCTATTTGTCTATGCACGGGCTGTCTGACAAATGGGGCGTAGCTCCGCATATTGGCCCCGCCCATCCCGACATCAGAGGTTGGACTTGACAGCTCCATTCATTCTCACTACTCAGGCAGTCTTGGGGCGCAAATCGGAAATCTTGGGTTTTGTCTTGGATGTCTATGATCAACATCTCTGTCCAGCATCTTTCCCTGGAGAGCTCTGACCTCCCCCTACGGAGCAGCACATATAGAGAGACCAGCTGTACCCACCAATCACTGCACCCGGGCCTAACACATCCTGAGGAGAGAAGGAGGAGCAGTGCAGTCACCAGAGACACAACCTCTGAAGATAGCAGGTTTGCTCACTCTTCTATTAAAACTCCATCTCAACTATCTGCTGCTGCACAGGCCTTTTCTCCCCCCTGCAAAGTCCTCACAATCTCCGGAGCACACACAGATTGCATGCTGCATGCCTTGGCATCCCCTCCCCCTCAGACACTGTAAGTAAGACTACTCAGCTACCTACAACTTCTTTTCTTTCTGTTAACTAATGATGTACCAGAAAAGTCTTTACACAAAATCATGGCTGCACTTATGGCACCTCTCACCTTGTGTCATTACAGCCTTGTGTCTTTGCAGCCTTGTGTCATTACAGCCTTGTGTCTTTGCAGCCTTGTGTCATTACAGCCTTGTGTCTTTGCAGCCTTGTGTCATTACAGCCTTGTGTCATTGCAGCCTTGTGTCATTACAGCCTTGTGTCATTACAGCCTTGTGTCATTACAGCCTTGTGTCATTGCAGCCTTGTGTCATTACAGCCTTGTGTCATTACAGCCTTGTGTCATTGCAGCCTTGTGTCATGTCATTACAGCCTTGTGTCATTGCAGCCTTGTGTCATTACAGCCTTGTGTCATTACAGCCTTGTGTCATTGCAGCCTTGTGTCATTACAGCCTTGTGTCATTGCAGCCTTGTGTCATTACAGCCTTGTGTCATTACAGCCTTGTGTCATTGCAGCCTTGTGTCATTACAGCCTTGTGTCATTGCAGCCTTGTGTCATTGCAGCCTTGTGTCATTGCAGCCTTGTGTCATTGCAGCCTTGTGTCATTGCAGCCTTGTGTCATTGCAGCCTTGTGTCATTGCAGCCTTGTGTCATTGCAGCCTTGTGTCTTTGCAGCCTTGTGTCTTTGCAGCCTTGTGTCTTTGCAGCCTTGTGTCATTACAGCCTTGTGTCATTGCAGCCTTGTGTCATTACAGCCTTGTGTCATTGCAGCCTTGGCCAGGCAGGCTGATTATTTAAAATTGGCGCCGATCTCCGCTGATTTCTAGAGGAGAGGAGCGAGCGCTCCTCTCACAGTCCCGCCCAGTCCCGCCCCTATGATGGACATAACACAGGTCCAATGGCAGGACTGGGCGTGACTGTGAGTGGAGCCGAGCCTAGCCGAGTACACTCGGCTATGTGTATATCGGCGGCGCTCGCTCCTCTCCCTTTAGCGTAGCGGAGATCGGCGGGGATCAGCGTATAACACGCACCCACCCAAAAAGTGTGTGGTATACGCTGATAAATACGGTAATTGGTGTCTTTTCAGTTTAACTAATTCCTGGACCTTGCACTCCGTACAACGCACTCCTGAACCGTGCACTCTGTATGTAATGCATGCCTGAACCTTGCACTCTGTACATAGAATCCTCCTGACCACTGCACTCTGTATGTAGCATCCTCCTGAGCCCTGCACCCTGCACGTAGCATCCCCCTGAAGCCTGCACCCTGCACGGAGCATCCTCCTGAGCCCTGCACCCTGCATGTAGCATCCTCCTGAGCCCTGCACCCTGCACGTAGCATCCCCCTGAAGCCTGCACGTAGCATCCACCAGAACTCTGCACGTAGCATCCTCCTGATCCCTGCAAGTAGCATCCTCCTGAACCCAGCACGTACCACCAGCATACAGCGGGCACACTGACCACCAGCATACAGCGGGCACACTGACCACCAGCATACAGGGGGCACACTGACCACCAGCATACAGGGGGCACACTGACCACCAGCATACAGGGGGCACACTGACCACCAGCATACAGCGGGCACACTGACCACCAGCATACAGCGGGCACACTGACCACCAGCATACAGGGGGCACACTGACCACCAGCATACAGGGGGCACACTGACCACCAGCATACAGGGGGCACACTGACCACCAGCATACAGCGGGCACACTGACCACCAGCATACAGGGGGCACACTGACCACCAGCATACAGGGGGCACACTGACCACCAGCATACAGGGGGCACACTGACCACCAATATGCAGGGGGCACACTGACCACCAATATGCAGGGCCAGTGGCTACCAGTATACAGAGGACATAACAAAGTAAAACCACTGCTATGCAACAAAAAAAAACCTCAAAAACAATAAGAGAATCTTGTTAGCTGGTTCCCTCATCTAATGTGAATCAATAAAAAGCAAAAAATGCAGCGCTGCCCTACACGTAATCTAGAAAATTGTACAAATGGACTTATAAGGGCAATGGTAACACCTATAAATGAAGATCCAGTGCAAATCAACCCAATGTATTGCAATATGAGTAAAGTAATAATGGTCTTACCCCCTCTGCAAAAATATTTTGAGAAATTGCAGAGCTGCAATGTGCAAATCGTGGTGAAACCCCCTATATATTAACATAATAAAATGTACAATTGATGTACATATTTTACATTTTATTACTATGATTACATATAGGGGTTTTCACCATGATTTGCACATTGCAGCTCTGCGATATTTCTTACTTTTTGCAGAGATGGTGACACCATCACTACTATGTTCTAATACACTGCTTGATTTGCATCTCTGTTATTATTGCATGTAGGGGGTTTCAACATTATTTGCACATTGAAGCTCTGCAATTTCTCAAAATATTTTTGCAGAGGGGGTGACACTGTCACTACTACATTGCAATACATTGGTTGTTTTGCACTGGATATTATTTTATAGGTTTCACCATTGCACTTATAGGTCCATTTGTAGAATTGTATAAAGGAAGAGTAGAGTTGTGCTGCATGTTTTGGCTTTTTATTGGTATACAGAGGCCAGGATATACTGATCACCATTGTACGCCATGAAGAAACCTCCACTTTCTGACCGCGGCAACTTGCTGGCCACACCCACTTTTGGCCACGCCCACAGGTAGTGCACCACACTTGCACCCTCACTTTTACCTCAAGCACCGCCACAGCACCCCCAAAAAAAATTGTCTGAAGCCGCCCCTGCCCGTATTGGATTTGAATTTAGCTGCCCCATCCCTCCCCTCCCAAAAAATTCTAAGAAGTATCTTTTTTTATCTCATGGAGGAAGTGTGAGAAATAACATCTATATCATTTTTACAATCATTCCATACTCACATACCACATACACTGCATATATCATTTAGGATAATATGCGTATAAAATATTTTACCATTTGCCAGTAAAAAAAAATTAAAAAAATGTCCCCGGATTTCATTTTAAAAATCTGGTCACCTTATACTAGTGCAAAGTGCAACAAAATGGTTTTACAGTTTTCTCCAGGTTATGATATTCCTGGATTGGGTTCCAGAGTTTGAAGGCTTCAAAGAGGCTTGGGAGTGACAAAACCTTCAACCCTGTGTCTAGGTCTTACCAGAGACCAACAGGGTGGGTGTTCAGGTGCGCATAGCCCTCACAATCTAAGGCCTGAAAGCAGTTCAGGGCTTCAGCCTCCCCAGGAATCCATGAGGCTGCAAGGGTGCAGCCAGAAGTGTGCATGTCTGCAAAGTACAGACATAGTCTGTAGTAGAACAAACAGGAGGCTCCCTACCCAGGCCAGGGAGTGGGCCAGGTTGGCAGGAAGCTGAATGTGTGAAGAGACCTGCAGTTGGGGGTGCTGGAAGGTGTTCCAAGGGACTATAGGTCTTCTATCAGGCTGAGGTCAGGACTCTGTGCAGGCCAGTCAAGTTCCTCCACCCCAAACTCGCTCATCCATGTATTTATGGACCTTGCTTTGTGTGCTGGTGCGCAGTCATGTTGGAACAGGAAGGGGCCATCCCCAAACTGTTCCCACAAAGTTAGGAGCAATAAATTGTCCAAAATGTCTTGGTATGCTGATTCCTTAAGAGTTCCCTTCACTGAAACTAAGGGGCAAAGCCCAACCCCTGAAAAACAACCCCACACCATAATCCCCCCCTCCACCAAATGATTTGGACCAGTGCACAAAGCAAGGTCCATAAATACATTGATGAGCGAGTTTGGGGTGGAGAAACTTGACTGGCCTGCACAGAGTCCTAACCTTAACCCGATAGAACACCTTTGGGATACATTAGAGCAGAGATTGCAAGCCAGTGCCTGACCTCACAAATGTGCTTCTGGAAGAATGGTCAAATATTCCCATAGACACACTCTTAAACCTTGCGGACAGAATTCCCAGAAAAGTTTAAGCTTTCTAAACTTCTGAATGTTCCAGTGAGCACTGTTGGGGCCATAAAGAACATCATTTCACCATAAATCGCCAACAACCAGGTTAAATTAACCAAAAAAAACTAAAAAACCTTTGCAGTACTTCTCTGCAATACATGCACATTTCTCAATGTTTTATCCCTCTAAAGGTCCTGCAAGTACAGAAAATACCTGTTATTCTGTTAGAGATTGAGCTTCTATTTTATATTGTGGGCTGACAACACAGGGCCTTTTTGTCGACTGTGTCAGCCTTCAAGTTGCCTTTTGCTAAATTACTCAACACTACCACTTTCCTTATTCCTACAGCACAAACATTATCATTCTGTAGTCCCAATTAGAGGTAGGAGGGGTTATTTTACTCTGAAAGAGCACTGGACATATGACAGCCCTGAGATTCTGACATGGTCAACAGGTAATTTTTGCGCTTATCAAATAGTTATAACAAACACTGGTATTTTCGTCTGCTGTTAACTGCTAATCTTAGAATGGTATGTATAATTATGTATTAGCACTTCCTGTTTCTGGAGGAAGTGGAGGGAGAAAGAGATAGAGCCTTTTCCACATGCCCTGTCCATGGAATTACTGCTGCTGTATTTTCACTGAGATCAGAAGCAGAGACTATTAAGCAAGTATTTATATGATTATTAGTTTAACCAAGGCTTTTGTAACGAAGTTCCCGCACCTCCAGCACTGAGTGTATGTAGTGGCAAGGGGTGCTGGAAGATCTATTGTTGTTGGCTGCTGGGGTATCTATTGTCACTGATGGGGATCTGTTTTTGTGTTGTGGTTCTATTGTTGCTGGGTAAGTCTACTGTTGCTGGTGGGGTCAATTGTTGCTGGGTGGGATCTGCTGTTGAGCGAGAGGTCCATTGTTGCTGGCTGCTGGAGGGTCTATTGTTGCTGGGGTGGTATTTTGTTGTGGGGGGTCCATTGTTGCTGGGATGGTACTTTGTTGTGGGGGGTCAATTGTTGCTGGGGGAAAGTCATTTATTGTGTGGGGAATCTGTTGTTGCTGCGGGGGGTCCTTAGTTTCTGGGGTGGAGTCTATTGTTTCTGGGGTGGAGTCTATTGTTGCTGGGGTGGAGTCTATTGTTGCTGGGGTGGGGTCTATTGTTGCTGGGGTGGGGTCTTTTGTTGCTCATTACAAGGGACCTGTTTTACTATCTTTCTTGTTTTCATTAACAAATTAGAAATCACTGAGCAGCAACCAAGGGATGGTGCTCAGAGAAGGGTAGGGGGCGGAGACGAAGGGTAACTCAGAAGGGTGGAGTCCCTGTACCTATTCCCTGAGAAAAAAAGCCCTGAGTTTAAATGCAGCTAGCTGGCCATAGCTTTTTGAGTGTACAGTATATCTAAATCCTTGTGACAGACCTATCTCTTTTCTATTATTATTATCTCACATGCAACTATTTGTGTGTATTTGTAACCTTCCAGTATATTAATAGGTGAACATGTTTATTGCAATAGAGTTTATATGCAGCTTCTGTTATTTTAGTTAACCCTGTCCCTTCTGGTCTGGGGTACTATAGCTAGTTTTAGCTTACGGCTCAAACACTAGCATAGGCTAGAGCCAGATTAGGCATCCGATGGCCACTTATGGTAGTTAGAGGGCTGGTTGCATGTCAGATAAGAAGCTACTAGGGAAGGGCTAAAGTGCAGAGTAAATAAGTTGATTCTGACTTTCAGTGCTACACCACAGTTTCTGTGTGTAAGAAGCTTTGTTCCAGGTTGGCTGGACAATGGTTGAACGATCACCCCATCACCGCTGATCTTGTCTTCAGGTCTCCAACACAAAGACAGATGCCTCATGGAGATCATCCTCAGGGGCCCCTTCAACTGAACCTTGCTGCAACATTCATCAGGAGGTATCTTTATGAATAACTATATGTGCCTAGGTATATATGCACAATTCCACCAGGAATCTTGTTGGGCCCTTTGCAGATAATACCTGTTTGTACATTGGAGGTACTGTAGATGCAATTAATTATCTTTTCTTATGTAAAGCTTATATTATTTCCATACTGGTCTACATCTATGTATGTATGGTTAATATTGTATGCTGGTTGCAGTATTTCCTCTACTCCCAATTACTCTGATTAGATTACTGGTTAATTTTCCAAAAATTTCCCAGTCCTGGGTGGAGGCACTGCTAACCTTACTATCAAATCTAATCTGTCACTTGCAAATGTAGCACTAACTCTCGGTGGAGCTGCTGGTTTAAAGCGGGCTGTTACCTTCACTCTCGATACCTCTGTTTCACCGGCACCGGTTCTAGGGTCCCGTTGAGTTTACCTCTGGACGATGTAGACACCAAACACTTGAGTATATTTTCCAATGCTTTCATGAACAAGTAATAAAGGAAGTAGCAAGAAAGAGGCAGAAGGAAAGTTGCAGGGAAGCTCAAATACCTTTCCTTAGTATTCTTTAGAACATTCTTTGCAATTGAACACTTGTAGTTGAATGCACTCCCCTTGTGGAATTCAATCTTTGCCTGCCTGGATAGGCCTCTCTCACTTGCCTAGCAGCCAGTACGTAGCACGAACAAAAGTCTCTGCCACAGACCTGTTTGGAATAAAACCCGTACGATCCTCTGCCACAGGATGTATTGGTTTACGATGAATGTTAGACACAGTACTTGAACCTTTAAGCCAACCCGGCAGTACTATGCAGTAAAATTACTTCAGGATACGTCCTCCAACTGAGTCACCATGCCCCTCTCCAGATCAGCACTCTGTATGATCCTTCCATGACGGGTCCTCCCCTGGGATCTCCTCGGTTGTCCAGCTTCTTCACTCAGGATAGACAGCTCAGGACCATTCGTCTGCTGCTGTGGTAGGCCCCAGACAGGCTTCTGGGCCCACCCACACGGCGCAGCGACGTGGGCCTCCGGAACGGAGGACCACGAAGTGGTACTCTTAACGCATACCTGTCGGCCAGGAGGGCCAGCAGGTGGCTGAAAAAATCCCCTAAACATGGCGTCTGTCCCATAAATACCCTCTCCCAGAATGCAACTCGGAGGACCACCTCCACCGAGTTTTCTTCGGGACAGAGGAGCACTTATACGCTTCAACACGTTGCCTTTCCAACACCAGCCCATGGTGACGACACCCACCGGCACAGTGTGGAACTACACGCAACTGGAACAGAGGCAAATCTAACTTCACCTAATGAGCAACCCACAAGATTTACCTATCAGTGGTAGATTGAAAATCTACCAGCGCTACACAAACATTCAGGTATTCTGATTTACATACAGGTTTATTGCACTATCCTGTTTGGGTAAAGAGATTTCCCTTAACCCATCCCCCCAAAAGAGGGCTACACACTTTTAATGGCCTACTGTATTTGACTGACAAAAGGTAACAAATAAGAGAAGTTAATTGTTATGGTTTTACATACACATTAAACAGTGTTTTAAAAAGCAAAATTATTATTTTACTCACATCATATATTCACAAATGGAGACTTTGCTTTAAATCTACTCTCACCTACCCATATATTGATTCACATCTATGGATAGCTTATTTGGTATACTAGAAATACTTTTGGTCATTAGATGTAGTCCAAACTTGTTTTTTTCAAGATTGCTCTTTTAGGATTAGATCAATGGTCTCTAAACTGCAGCCTGGGGGCCAGATGTGGCCCTTTGCTTGCCTTTATCTGGCCCTTGGGGCACTTTTCCACCAACTGACACCAATGACGGAGCACCATTCCCCCTACTGACACCATCAATGGGGCACTATTCTCATTAATATCAACAATGGGGCACTATTACTCCCATTAACACCGATGATGGGACACTGATGCCAGGATATTTTCTACTCCCACTGGTCAAAGTTCGTCCCCCCTAAAGCTTGAAGGACAGTAAACTGGCCCTTTGCTTCGAAAGTTAGGAGACCCCTGGTTTAGATGAATAGAGGGGCACCAGTCCTCAGGAAGGATGTACTGGAAATGGAACGAGTACAAAGAAGGGCAACTAAGCTAATAAAGGGTCTGGAGGATATTAGTTATGAGGAAATGTTGCGAGCACTGAACTTATTCTCTCTGGAGAAGAGACGCTTAAGAGGGGATATGATTTCAATTTATAAATACCATACTGGTGATCCCACAATAGGGATGGAAGGGAGTTTAACCACTTAAAGTCTGGCTCATGCCAATATACGTCAGCAGAATGGCACAGCTGGGCAAAGTAATATACCTATACGTTACTTAGAATTTCCCACCGTGCGCACGCCGCCGGCACGCGCCTGCCGCTATCTCCGTGACCGCGCCCGCGGGGTGCCCGCGATCGTGTCACGGAGCTGAAGAACAGGGAGATGTAAGTTCTGCCTAGTGACAGGACACTGATCGTCTGCTCCCTCTCATCGGGAGCAGCGATCAGTGTTGTGTCACTGCTAGCCCATCCCCCAGACAGTTGGAATCACTCCCTAGGACACACTTAACCCCTTTCCCGCCCCCTAGTGGTTTAACCCCTTCACTGCCAGTGACATTTTTACAGTAATCAATGCAATTTTATAGCATTGATCTCTGCATTAATGCCAATGGTCCCACAAATGTGTCAAAATTGTCCGATGTGTCCACCATAATGTTGCAGTCACGATAAAAATCGCTGATCACTGCCATTACTAGATGCCATAAAACTATCCCCTATTTTGTAGACGCTATAACTTTTGCGCAAACAAATCAATAAATGCTTATTGCGATTTTTTTTACCAAAAATATGAAGAAGAATACGTATCGGCCTAAACTGAGGAAAAAAATTGTTTTTTTATATATTTTTGGGGGATATTTATTATAGCAAAAAGTAAAAAATATTGCTTTTTTTTCAAAATTGTCACTCTATTTTTGTTTATAGCACAAAAAATAAAAACAGCAGACGTGATAAAATACCACCAAAAGAAAGCTCTATTTGTGGGAAAAAAAGAATGTCAATTTTGTTTGGGAGTAACGTTGCACGACCGCGCAATTGTCAGTTAAAGCGACGCAGTGCCAAATCGCAAAAAGTGGCCTGGTCATTTGGCAGCCAAATGGCCCGGGGCTGATGTGGTTAACAAGACACGTGGCCACTCATTAAAATTAGAAGAAAAGAGGTTTAGGTTTAAACTATGTAGAGGGTTCTTTATTATAAGAGCTGCAAGGATGTGGAATTCCCTCCCACAGGCAGTGGTCTCAGCGGGGAGCATCGATAGTTTAAAAAAACTATCACATAAGCACCTGAACAACCGCAACATACAGGGATATACAATGTAACACTGACATATAATCACACACATAGGATGGACTTGTGTCTTTTTTCAACCTCACCTACTATGTAACTATGTAGGGGCCCAAATGCCAGTTTAAAAAAACTATTACATAAGCACCTGAACAACCGCAACATACAGGGATATACAATGTAACACTGACATATAATCACACACATAGGATGGACTTGTGTCTTTTTTCAACCTCACCTACTATGTAACTATGTAGGGGCCCAAATGCCAGAGAGCATCTTTAAGGGTTCAAGGGGCATACATTTTGCCCACGACTGCCTAACTAAATAGAATATATATATATATATATATATATATATATATATATATACTTATATTACAAATGTGACATCACTTGTTACTCCCAAATCCCTGACAATGCGTATTGGCGTGAAATGCATCATAGGGAGGGGCTTAACTCGGCACATCATCACACCCGCCGAGTGCAAGCTGGTGCAGCATTTTGTCATTGTGTGTGCTGATTTACATTTTAAATTGTGAGTACCTGTCTGTGTTTTTTATAATAAATGTGCAATACAGAATTGCACTATGTATGGCCTTTGTTCCTTTGCATAACATCCTACATGGGGTCAACCGACTGAGCTGATTAGTACTGGAGGCAACTAGGAAGTGCATGAATGGTGTTTATGCTGGTGATTTACTGTTGAAAGAATCATCTAAATGTTAACATGCCCTTTTGATCTCTGTGATTGGGGATCAACATATTCTGGTAAGAAGCTCATTCATGTGGTGAAGAGCACAATGGCACATGTGTGTTTCATAGAATCATGCATTCTACTGGTGGAAGGCAGGAATTCATTATTTACATAGTTATTTACACCAGAAGTGTTTAACTTTCACAAAATTAATCAAGTGCAATGATGCCACGCTAGAAAAATACCAATGATAATATTGTTATGTGCAAAATCCTCTACTTTTGACATTATAACCAGTAAAAAATTGACTGGTGAAAAAACAAGCAGGTGCAATAATCCCAAACTAGCAAAACACAATTAATATGTGCACATTTATCTGCTTTTAAACTAATAACCAGTGCAGATGAAATTATAACCATAAAAATATAAATTTCCACCCATCCAAAGGTGAAAATAATACTCAGTTAATAGCCTCTGTGCTGAAATAACATGGAATCAATAAATAGTCCATTAACGTGTACATCCATGTCATTAGCCAGTGAACTATATTTCATAATAATTGTGATTCAGAAAAGAGCTCTGCCACCAAAGAGGGGTAAAAGATGTACACTCACCTTCAGTTATGGGCCACGTCCCTAGGTTCACATCTATGCGGCTGCCGTTTTTCTGGCACGTTCTGCGGTGCCTTTTTGAACATAAACTGTGAATAGCTGGTTGTTAAGAAGTGGGCTGGGAAGCCGGGCTGCCACGTTTTTCAGCTGTCAGCGGTACCCCACTGACAGCTGAATGTAAAAAAAAGAATAGTCAGTAATGAAAATAAATTGCCCCCCCCAATCCATATCAGGCCCTCTACTCCGACCTAATGCCTCAAAGAAAACTCTGCCCTATGTGTTACGTCGATAAACGACTTCTTCAGAGGGGCTCTGTTTATTGATGAGCCTGTCTTTTATATTAATTTTGTGAGTGCAGTTTTAATAGATTAAATATAACTGTAGGCAGGCGGCACAGGCAGGCCAGAAATTTGTACCTGTACATTGCCGGCTTGCTTCAGGGTTTGGGGTGAACATGCATGCACCCCCTGCCAACCCGTGCTGTAATTAGACACAGCACAAATTTGGCAGCTGATTTCAGTCAAGGATTTTGGTTGAAGTCGGCTGAGCAGCTGTGGCCAATCACACACAGAGTTCTGTGTTTACAAAAACACAGAACTCTATGTACTGTGAACAGCAATCTGGCTGTTTCTTTGCAGGGTATAAAAAACAGCCACATAGTAAAGTAAAAGCAGCAACCATTACATACATTACACATTGTTAAGCACACAGTTAACCCTTTGATTGCCCCTAGATGTTAGCCCCTTCCCAGCCAGTGTCATTAGTACAGTGTCAGTATACATTATTATCACTGATCACTGTATTAGTGTCACTAGTGATGTCTGTGTCAGTTAGTGACCCTCCCAGACAGTGTCTGTTAGTGCCAGATTGCTATCACATTTATACTAGTTGCTAATCGCACAAGTCACTAATTACTGTGATTACAGTATAGCGTCTATAGCTGCTTAATTCAAGTATACAGTATATACCATAGTTTGAAGATCCTATAACTTTCACACAAACCAATTAATAAATACTTTTTGGTAAAAAAAAAATAAAATCCCAATGACATGTAGCAGAATACATTTTGGCCTAAATATATGACGAAATTATTATTTTTTTATTTTTTATTGGATATGTTTTAAAACGGAGTAGAAAATGTTTTTTCTTTTCAAAATTGACATTCTTCTTTCATTTATATTGCAAAAAAAAAAAATCCAGTTGTGATCTAATACAACCAAATAAAGCTCTATTTGTGTGAAAAAATTATAAAACTTTCATTTGCGTACAGTGTTGCATAACTGCGCAATTACCGGGTAATTACCAGTTAAAGAGGGTAAAACCTTCTGGGGGTCAAGTGGTTAAAAACTTCTATACAGGTTATCAGTTTAGAGTTAAACATACATTTGTGGCCCTAGAATTATTGCCCTCACTCCAACATTTGCAGTGATACCTCATGTGTTTTGTAAATTCACCATTTACATAAGCATGCTGGACCTAATCATGTGTAATATCGGATGAAAAATTATATTGATGCAGCTCGGACATGAATTAAAATATGTCTTCTTCAGAAGAAAATTGCAAAGGACTTTGTATCAGTGGCGGCTGGTGGTATATTTTTGGGGGAGGCAGCAAACAATGCACCCACAGCCACCCCCCTCCCAATCGGTCGCCAGGTCACCTCTTGCCACCCAAGGCCCACACTTACCCCCCATCTAAGTCACGGTGGCTCCAGGCTTCCTCTGCATCTCCTCCAGGAAGTGGTGGTGGGTGGCCTTTGTGGGCCTGTGTTTTTTTTTATGGGGGGGGGGGTGATAGGAAGCAGTGGTTGGTAGCATGTATGGGGGCAAGTGGCTAATGGCCTGTTTTTGTATTTTTGGGGAGGGGGGTTTATTTATTTTTTGGTGGGGGTGAGAGGAAATGGCAGTTGGTGGCCTTTGTGGAGACAAATGGCTGATGGGGGCCCGGTTTATTTATTTTTATATCTTTTTAGCAAAGCACAGGATTTCAAGGGCCATTGAGAGACTCGTAGAGGAGAACTATATAGTTGCTGTATCAGCCCGGCCCTGAAAGCTACAGTTTGCCCAAGTTAACGTATGTAGTTGTAGACTCTCTCCTGTAGTACACCAGCATTCTCTGGCCTTCTCCTGTATTATTATTATTATTACAGGTACTTATATAGCGCCGTCAATTTATGCAGTGCTTTACATATACGTTGTACATTCACATCAGTCCCTACCCTCAAGGAGCTTACAATCTAAGGTCACTGAGCCAGTCAAATCAGTCTCTGCACCAGAGGAGCTTCTCCACCAGGTGATGCTGTTTTGCAAGGTGCTGTTTGCTCCCGCTGCTGGGATCTCAGCTGAGAGAAGCAGCAAGCCTGGGGCCTGTCCTGCAGGCTTTTCCCAGGCAAGCATGGACCATGTTGGGGAAGACAAAGGTGGAGGCTCCCAAGAGGCACTGAGGCCTACACCATGTGCTCACGCTGCTTTGGATCCTGGGCCTGTCCCCATGCAAGGAGAGTCCTTAGCAGCAATCCAGGATAAAGTGGTGAATAGACTTCGCCATATTACCAAAGAGGAACAGAAACCTGCTGTCCTAAAAGCGGATTTCAGGAAAAAGAAATCTCTGCACAGTTATGCCCCGTACACACAGTCGGACTTTGTTCGAACATTCCGACAACGAAATCCTAGGATTTTTTCCGATGGATGTTGGCTCAAACTTGTCTTGCATACACACGGTCACACAAAGTTGTCGGAAAATCCTATCATTCTGTTCTGAACGCAGTGATGTAAAACACGTACGTCGGGACTATAAACGGGGCAGTGGCCAATAGCTTTCATCTCTTTATTTATTCTGAGCATGCGTTGCACTTTGTCCGTTGGATTTGTGTACACACAATCGGAATTTCCGACAACGGATTTTGTTGTCGGAAAATTTTATATCCTGCTCTCAAACTTTGTGTGTCGGAAAATCCGATGGAAAATGTCCGATGGAGCCCACACACGGTCGGAATTTCCGACAACATGCTCCGATCGGACATTTTCCATCGGAAAATCCAACCGTGTGTACGGGGCATAAGTCTGGGAGCAGTAAGAGGGAAGACTCCAAGCTAAAGTCTCTGGAGGAGGCATTGAAGAAGCAGGAGAAGCTAGTCGCTTCTCTGAAGGAAAGCAGCGATGCGTTTAGAGAAAAATATGAGAATGAGGAGAGATTCCAACAGATGAAGGAGAGTGTCTGTGTCAATACCAGCCAGAGGGTGGATGCCAGAACAACATTGACAGTATGGATGGGGGGGTAAGGAAGTGGCTTCACATGGTGGCCCCAGTACTACCCCGTCTCAGGATCTGTTGCACCTGAGTCAGTATCTGCCCCCCTCCCTCCCCAGCAGCCTGGGTCATCTCAGGAGGAGGTTGAGCAAAATGGCAGATTGCTGCAGACCAATATGGAAATGGAATCTCCCTTGAGTGGCACGACTCATCAGATGAGGAGGAGGATGTCATCCCTCAGCCTGTAAGGGAGAAAGTTATGGAAAAAGTTTCATTTAAGTCTGATCAAGATGGCAGCAGTGCTACAGTGCCTGCAAATGGAGGACAGGCTGTTTCAGTTCAGGAAAATGCTGGTGAAGGAATGCTTGTTGAGAATATCTCTTTGTGCATGGATGCCATTCCTGTGACTGCTGCTACAGACAAAGAAACTGCATCTGTCAATGGATCCTTGCAGTCGGCAAGGAATGCAGGAAGAGATGGTGTCAATCCTGACAAAGAAGTTCTTGTTGTCTGTGAGAAGAAGGAGCAGGAGTCCCACATGGATGCTAAAATCCCAATCAAGCAATAAAGTCGCATCGATGCTAAAACAGCTGGTGTACCTAATAACTGGACTGCTGGTAATTGTGGTACTTCTGGGACTATGGTGAGTGGGACTGTTGTGCTGGAGGGGAGGAGGGAGGATCGAGTGGTGGGTGAATTGCCAAACCAGATTTCAGAGGTTCCTATGCAGCCTGTTAATATTCCTATGCAGCCAGTAAATGTGTCATCTGTCCCAGTTATGAACTATGCTAAGGCTGTGTTGGGACAAAGTCATGCTGCTGCTGGTGGAAGGGAGCCAGTTGTGCGACTTTCACCTAACGCACCTTACATTAAACGCAGGAATGTGGTACAGCTGAAGTGGGATGGAAGATGTATTCCACCTCAGGAGGGTGGTTGTGGATAGGATCATAGCCATGGGATTTAAGGCAGAGGATATTTATGCTCTTATCAGTCCGGCTGGTTCCTTTGAATGTGTGTATAGGGGCCAGCCAGACTGGAAGGGGCTTGTCCCTAAGGTAATCTCACGACAGCCCTTGATAAAGAATGTAACCATCCTGACTAGGAATGAGTCTATACCCCCTGAGGATTTATGGGTCTGATTGAGGAGGTTTGGTGAAACGTTGTGTCCCTTAAAAAAGATTTTGGATGATAGAGGAATCTGGATGGGTGGGTGGTCGGTGTCAATGAGGTTGAGAGTGTGTGGGAATGTGGTCCAGCATTCGCCCTTCTCTGCTTTTATTGGTAGAGATAGGATTACTGTTTTCTACCCTGGCCAACCTAAGGTGTGCCATAAATGTGGAGTCAAGGGACATTTCTCCTCTAACTGTCCAGAACAGAAGTGTTCTTTTTGTCAGGAACTGAGGCATCTGGCAAGGGACTGTAACATCATTAAATGTAACCTATGTGATAAGGTTGGTCACCCTTATAGCCAGTGCCCTGAGGTTTTGCACAATAAGCCAGAGCTAGTGGAGGAATTCTTCCATCTGGATAGAGAAGAGTCTGGGTTGGTGGAGGTTGTACCAGGGGATCCTAGTGTCTCTGTCCCGTCAAAATCTGTGTCTGTGAGGCCATCTGTGGTGTCGGTGTCCCCCCAGTCTGTGGTCTCCCAGTCAGTTTCAGAAAGTGTGGTTGTCAAGTCTGTGTCTGCACCTATTGTTTCTCCTAGTGTAGTGAAGGCAGTGGAGGGTGCTGGACTAGCGTGTATGGTTGTGCCAATACCTCCTCCTTGGTGTGGCAGAAGTGCTGCGGTTCGAAGTCAGCAGACTCCGAGGGGTGGAGTGAGTGATGGATTGGATGATGGTGGAGGGGGAGGTGGGAAAGGGAAGGGAATAAAAGTGGCTGGTGCAGAATGCAAGGTGAATGATGTGGAAGTGAGGGTAAAAGATGTGGAAGTTGGGGTGAATGATGTGGGGGGAGGGGTTAATGGGGGGTTTTGGTTGAGGATGTCCTGGGGAGCAGGGGGCAGGGGGTTCTGCCATTGGGATTGTTGAATGAGGATATGGAATGGTTGGAGCCCAAAAAGAAAAAGGGTAAGAGGCGGAGAAAGAGGAAGGATGTCAAAGCTCATGAACCTAGGAGGGTGAAGGTGGCAAATGCTTTTGGAGGTGTTTTCTGAGGTGGAGGGTGGAAGTTCTTCTTGTGATGAGTCTAGGGAGGAGCAATCACAAGAATCATTGAAGCGTGTAGGGTCTCCAGGTAGAACGGTGGGTGGTGACACGTACTTGGTGGAAGGAGACACCCAACCCCCACATCCCTGTATAAATGTATGAAACAGCAAATTTTTCCTCTTAGTTGGGATTTTAAATTGGGGGAAGGTCTCCAAGAAATATGACAAAAGAAGTATAAAAAAATATATCCAATTTTTATTATATCAAAAAATTAAAAAACATAGCACATACTAAAGGGGATCACAAATACCAACAAATATTGTGGATGCCAGAATGTACAAATAACAATAATACAACCAGAGGTATACAAAACAAATTGGCGGAACTACACTTAACCCTTGGAGGCTGCTTGAGCAAGAAGCTCTTGACAGTGCAGGCCTGCACTGTCAAGAGCTTCTTGCTCAAGCAGCCTCCAAGGGTTAAGTGTAGTTCCACCAATTTGTTTTGTATACCTCTGGTTGTATTATTGTTATTTGTACATTCTGGCATCCACAATATTTGTTGGTATTTGTGATCCCCTTTAGTATGTGCTATGTTTTTTAATTTTTTGATATAATAAAAATTGGATATATTTTTTTATACTTCTTTTGTCATATTTCTTGGAGACCTTCCCCCAATTTAAAATCCCAACTAAGAGGAAAAATTTGCTGTTTCATACAGGGTCTCCAGGTAGGGAGGGGGGTAAGCAGGCTAGGAAACGTATACCTCAATCATTCTGCTGGCGGTTCCCACTCCACTGAAGGTGGCGACTATTAATGTCGCCAGCATAAAATCAGCAAGTGCTCATAATATGGCCTTATTTTTGCTCAGCAGGTTTGATGCTGATATTTTCTTTTTGCAAGAGACCCGGATGTCTAGTTTGGCTGATATTCATCTGGCGAAGAAGGAGTGGAGGCATGGCCCCTCTTTCTGGTCTCTTGCGGCCGAGCCTTACACTGGAGTTGCGGTACTTTTTTCCGGCATGGTAACCTGCCGGCGGATTATTGAGGTAAAAATGGGGAGATGCATGGTCTTAGATGTCTCCATGGGGTGGCAGGACCTGCACCTGATCAACATCTATGGACCCCAGACAAAGTGAGAAACAAAATGCCTCTTCATGAAGATCAAGCCTTTTCTTTTTACAGACAATGGAAAGTTGTCTTCGGTGGTGATTTCAACACCGTCACTAGGACTAAGGACAGGAAAGGTACCGGAGCCAGGCTGGACTGTGATGGCTTTTTCTTGAACAAAATAGCTAGAGAGGCAGGCCATGGACTTTTGCAGCAGTAGGTCAGAGTGGTGGGAGCTTACAAAACAAAGGATTGTTGGTTTTTTCAAGGCCATAGGAAGAAATAAACAGCTTGATAAGTATGTCACCTACCAGCGTCTACGGAGGAAGCTTGATAGGCTTGTGTCGAATAATGGGGATCCGGGGATGATATCTGAGGTTAAACTCCTGCTCAGGGAGTGTCAATATGACAGGCATGCCTCTTTGGTTCTGGAAGGGGATTATAGGAAATATCACTCGCCCGACCCTTACCAGAATTGCAAACAAGCTAGAGCAGTTAAGTCAGTTGTAGGCCTGGTTGACAGTATGGGTTCCTTGACAAAGTCCAAGTCGGGAATCCTGGAAAACTGCCAGGTCATATTATGCTGACCTCCTGGGCAGGTGGGACCTTGATCGAGCAGGCATATCAAGTTTTCTGGATTCTACTCCAGGACTGGGAAATGGCAGTTCTCTTGCGAGTTTGACAGAGGACATCACAGCACATGAAGTGGTTAAGGTTATTGATTTGATAAGCTTGCCATTAAGAAGTCGCCTGTGCCAGATGGGTTGACAGCCGAGGTTTATAAGCACTTTAAGGTTACTCTGGCCCCATATTTGGTGGAGGTTTTTAATGGCTGTCTGAGAGAGGGTTTGCTCTCTCCCTCCATGCGACAAACTGCGGTGATTCTTCTGTCAAAGGGTAAGGATTCCTCGAAAATTGAGAATTGGCAGCCCATTAGCCTTCTCAATGTTGATAGGAAGATATTGGCAAAAATAATTTTCTTGCATTTGTCGTCTGTAGCTGGCGATCTACTTTCCAGCCACCAGCACTGTTCGGTTCAGGGTAGAAGCACTTTTTCACCGGTGTTAGCTGTCCGTGAGGCCTTGGAGCGGTACAGGGCTGCAGGCTGGAGAAAGTAAAAAGAAAAGCAGCGCTGCTCTAAGGGTAGTAAGTAGTTAAAAACACTATTTTATTACAAATTGTACACTCACATTTGTGTGATAAGAAATAAGCATAGGTAGGTTCTCCTGGGCAATGCAGAGTCACGTCACGAAACAGCTGGGCTGTGGCGGGGCCGGCCTCGGCCGCTTGCGGTGGAGTCCGTAGCTTCCGATGGCTTGGGGTTCCCTCAGACAGCGCGTCAGCAGGTTCCTAGGAAGATGACGTCAGGTGGAGGAGAACGGGGGGCGTGGCCGTAACGCGCTCGCGTTCGGAGCATGCGTGCTCCTTCCTTAGGCATGGCTATTGGCCATGATGTTGTGGGTTAAATAGGGAGAGAGGAGGGGAGGGATTATGGTACTAGAATGAATGATAGTTAGAAAAAATAGGAAAAAATAAGGGAAAGAATAGAAATAAAAATAAAAATAAAAAATATTATTAAAAAATAAAAAATAAAAAATGAGAATATGAAAGATGAAAAATATAAAAAATAAATAAATGAGAAATATAAAAAGAAAAATTGGAAATAAAATGTATATAGAAATATATATTTTATGAATGTATATAAAACCTGC
The DNA here is from genome assembly GCA_037952925.1 of Lithobates clamitans. Taxonomy (NCBI): domain Eukaryota; kingdom Metazoa; phylum Chordata; class Amphibia; order Anura; family Ranidae; genus Lithobates; species Lithobates clamitans. The sequence goes on from JBBGZY010000471.1 coordinate 5,233,772, forward strand.
AAATTCGTCCAGCACAAACAGAAATACTTCACCACAAAAGGGAAAACATATCAACTTGGTAATTTTTTCAACTGTCCACTGAATTTGTAGTATACTGCCTCTCGTGCCCATGTAATCTACTTTATGTAGGCTGCACCACCAGGACATTACATAAGAGATTTGAAGAACACAGACGCTCTATTGAAGATAACAAGAACCTCACAATCCAAAGACACTTCTCAGAATTTCATCAAGGCTCCACCAATGGCCTACGAGTGTCATGAAGATCCTGCCAATAATCAGCGATCCAGATGCAGGGGGACACAGCCGCGGGTTCCACTGCGCATGCGCGCGCGTTCACGGGTGCTGTCACTCACGGGCACGCGCGCGCGCACTCCCGCTAGTGCCAGGCGGGCTATTTAAACCGGCCTGTCATACTCCATCCCCGCTGTCTGCTCTACAGCGTTCTGTGAGTGTTACCTGATCTGATCTGTGTTTCCTGTTATCTGACCCGGCTTCCTGTTTGACGATCCTGCTATCTGCCTGCACCAGACCCTCTTGGCTTGCCTGACCATCCCTCTGCATTACCCCTGGTACCTCTGCCGTCCGAACGTTACTGACCACCGGCTGGTTGACCCTCTGCTGTGTTCATCAGCTTCCAGTCTGCTATTACCTGCTGTTGTTCCTGGTTCCAGTCCAGCTTCCAGTTTGCTATTACCTGCTGTTGTTCCTGGTTCCAGTCCAGCGTTCCAGGCTACCTTCTGCTGGTTCCAGTCCAGCGTTCCAGGCTACCTTCTGCTGTGTTCCAGCCCAGCGTTCCAGGCTATCTTCTGCTGTGTTCCAGTCCAGCGTTCCAGTCTATTACCTGCTGTTGTTCCTGGTTCCAGTCCAGCGTTCCAGGCTACCTTCTGCTGTGTTCCAGCCCAGCGCTCCAGGCTATCTTCTGCTGTGTTCCAGTCCAGCGTTCCAGTCTATTACCTGCTGTTGTTCCTGGTTCCAGTCCAGTGTTCCAGGCTATCTTCTGCTGTTGTTCCAGTCCAGCTTCCAGTCTGCTATTACCTGCTGTTGTTACTGGTTCCAGTCCTGCATTCCAGTCTCTGTCCTCAGTCTACTCCTCAGACTACTGACTCCAGAGGGTGCCACCACTACTGGACTTTCAGCAACTGTTGATCCTGCCAGGCACCCATACCACTCTTCACTCCTGGCCCTCTGTCTCCATTCCAGGGGAACGGGAGTGGGAGCTGTAAGGGAGGTCTTTTCCTGCACTTCAGGCTCACAACCTACCAGGTACATAACAACGAGTCTGGATCATAGAGGCCATCCCCAGCAACCTCCCTCGAGCTGAACGCATCAAACGCCTATGTGAGAGGGAGAATTTTTGGATATATACTTTGGACTGCCTTAAGCCTGGAGGCTTAAATGAAGAGATTGAAACTCAATCCATCCCCTAAACACCTACTCCAAGCTTTGTTGCATTACATACTCCCCATCTGAATCCTCCCCCTGGCCCTCTTTTCCCTCTTCTTAATTTTTTTATATGTTTTTCCCACCTCTTTTTGTATATATTTTTTATATATATTTTTTTATATATATTTTCCATATTTTTTAATTAATCCTTTTATATACATTCATAAAATATCAAATATATATTTCTATATACATTTTATTTCCATTTTTTCTTTTTATATTTCTCATTTATTTATTTTTTATATTTCTCATCTTTCATATTCTCATTTTTTATTTTTTCTATTATTATTTTTTTTTTTTAATTTCTATTCTTTCCCATATTTTTTCCTATTTACCATTTTTTCCATTTTTTTCCATTTTCTTATTTTTTCTTATTATTTTTTCTTATTTTTTCTAACTATCATTCATTCTAGTACCATAATCCCTCCCCTTCCCTCTTCACATTTCCCCTGCTCTAACGAGCCACACCACTATCCCAGCTGACGTGTGTAGACACATACCAATGCTGTCAGGCCACTCCTGTGTACCGCCCCTGTCCCTCCCCTCCTCTCTCCCTATTTAACCCACACCATCATGGCCGATAGCCATGCCTGAGGAAGGAGCACGCATGCTCCGAAAGTGAGCGCGCTACGGCCACGCCCCCCGCTCTCCTCCACCTGACGTCATCTTCCTAGGAACCTGCTGACGCGCTGTCTGAGGGAACCCCAAGCCATCGGAAGCTACAGCTACAGGCTGGAGAAAGTACTTGCTGGCATTGAATCAAGCTAAAGCTTTTGATCGGGTCAATCATGAGTACCTATGGCTGCTTCTTGGCAAGTATGGCCTGGAGGGGGGCTTTATCGATTGGCTGAAGACCTTGTACAGAGGGGCTGAAAGATTCATGCTTGTGAATGGTTGGATCGGACGGCCCTTTCAGGTGGGCTCGGTGGTGCGTCTGGGGTGTCCTTTGAGTCCTCTGCTATACGCGTTCACAATCGATCCCTTCATCCGGAGGTTAGAGAGCGGACCGTTGTGCGGATCGCCTTTGGGCATTCCTGGTGAGCCTTCTTTGAGGGTTGTGGCCTATGCTGACGATGTGTCTGTTTTCATCTCTGGGACAGAGGAGGCAGAGGAGGTGGTCTCGGTGATAGAGCAGTATGCTGAGACATCTGGCTCAAAGATCAATCAGGATAAAAGTGAAGTTTTTTGGATGGGTGAGGAAGGCGACATCTTCGAGCTTCCGGACGTCTTCCCAGAGCCCCAGGAAATTCAAGTTTTAGGCATCAAATTTGTTCCTGGCGATTATGGCTTTGCAAATTGGGAAAGCAGGCTACAAGATGCCGATGCCAAGGTTGCCACCTGGAAGGACTGAAAACTCTCTTACAGGGAAAGGATTGACCTGATAAAAACCTGATCCCAGTATTTCTATATGTCAGCTTTGTCTGTGTTTTGCCAGTTTCTCTCTATGCGAGAATCTACAGCTATTTCTTCCAACTGTTGTGGGGGGAACAAATTGAATCTCGTTAGGAGGTCTGTAACTTACCTTCCCAGGTGGATGGGTGGTTTAGATATGGTCAACCCGGTGTTTTTTTTTTTCTCTGATGTTTTTGTAACATAATTTTGCTAACATGCTGGCAGAGGAACCGCCAGGGTGGGTTGGCATTTTTCAGTCCTGGTTTAGGCATTTTCGGCGAAGCTGGGAGAATGGTGGGCCAGTGAAAAGCCAAAGGTCCGACATGGTAAGCTCCCAGCTTATGTTGTCCCATGCCTGAAAATGCTTCGGCAGTGGCGAGTGAAGGCAGAGGAAATTAAGTCTCTTCCTAGGAAGGACCTGGAGAGGAGGGTTGTTGAATCTGCCTTTAGCGAGCCACTGGCTTTGAGGGATTGCCCAGGCCCTGTTATGAGGGAGGGTCTGCGTTTGCTCAATCTAGAGAGAATCCCTTTTAAGTTTCAGGATTTGGCCTGGCACTCTTTTCATGGCAGACTCTATGTAAAGGGCAACCTGAAGCATCGCTATCAGGAAAAGCCCTCTTGTAGTCATTCCAGCAAACGGAAGATTAAAAGAATGCCTGTAAGCGATATTCCGGCGCCCGCAATAGCTCCAATGGGTGAACGCGCGTGCGCAATAGCGCCAATAGGGCTAATGGGCGAACGCGCATACGCAATAGCGCCAATAGCGGCGCGCGGGTGCGTGCGCGCGCCCCCTTTAACGACACTTGGTGCCAAGATGGGCTATTTAAAGGAGACTGTTCCAATGCTGCCTTGCAGTCCGGTCTACAGTGTTTCCTGAGACCCCTGCTCCCTTGTTACCAGTTTCTCTGTATCCAGTACTTACTTGGCTTGTTCCTGACTTACCTGTTTGCTGCCTGCCCCGATCTCGGCTTGGACTCTGACTATTCTCTTGGTTTGCCCTCTTGTACCTGATCTGCCTGCCAGTACCTTGACCCGGCTTGTCTGCACCTCCCTGCTGTCTGCAACCTGCTACGGAACTACAGTACACCTCCCTGCTGTCAGCAACCTGCTACAGGACTACAGTACTCCTCCCTGCTGTCTGCAACCCGCTACAGGACTACAGTGCACCTCCCTGTTGTCAGCAACCTGCTACGAGACTACAGTGCACCTCCCTGCTGTCAGCAACCTGCTACAGGACTACAGTACTCCTCCCTGCTGTCTGCAACCTGCTGCGGGACTACAGTGCACCTCCCTGCTGTCTGCAACCTGCTACGGGACTACAGTGCACCTCCCTGCTGTCTGCAACCTGCTACAGGACTACAGTACTCCTCCCTGCTGTCTGCAACCTGCTACGGGACTACAGTACACCTCCCTGCTGTCAGCAACCTGCTACAGGACTACAGTACTCCTCCCTGCTGTCTGCAACCTGCTACAGGACTACAGTGCACCTCCCTGTTGTCAGCAACCTTCTACGGGACTACAGTGCACCTCCCTGCTGTCAGCAACCTGCTACAGGACTACAGTACTCCTCCCTGCTGTCTGCAACCTGCTGCGGGACTACAGTGCACCTCCCTGCTGTCTGAAACCTGCTACGGGACTGCAGTGCACCTCCCTGCTGTCTGCAACCTGCTACAGGACTACACTACTCCTCCCTGCTATCTGCAACCTGCTGCGGGACTACAATGCACCTTCCTGCTGTCTGCAACCTGCTTCGGGACTACAGAGCACCTCCCTGCTGACTACAGGATCCAGCTCTCTACTCCAGTGTTCCAGCCAGGCACTTGTACCCCTCTGTACTCCCGAGCCCCTGTTCACACCTTCAGGGGTTCCTGAGTCAGAGGTATACGAGAGGCCGTTCTCTGCACTCCGGGCTCCACCTACCAGGTACGTGACAATCGCTCTGCGGAGAACCGTGGTTGTCCAAGAGTGTAATGGAATGTGGTGGGGTGGAGGAGACAATGGACCACTTCTTGCTTCAGTGCCCCTTCAATATAGAAGTCTACAAGTGGGTGGGTGGGGATCTGGGCATCCCTTTCCTTTCCCGCTTGAGTTATGTGGAGTGGTCGTACGGGGCCTTTGAGACACATCGGGATTTTGATTTTGAGACACTTTTTCTAGTTAGGTTAGTAGTCCGTTTTTCTTGGAATGGAATGCATGGTGTCAGGTCTCCATTCGGAAAAAAGTTCTTCCTGTCGAGGTGGTGGTGCACGACATTCTGGGTGAGGTTGGAAAGATTCGGGGTCTTGAGAAGGACAGGTGGTGGCCGGGGGCCTGGACAAAGGCATGGAGGAATGTCAGGTCTCCGTAGCTGCTGTTTGTCTCTGGGTGTGGGGGTTTCTTTCTGTCCTTTTGTAAAAGATGTGATCATGGTGAACTGTCTATTCCAATACCTGCTTTATTTAGCTAACATATAAAAACTCAGCTTCAATGCTTATCAAACCTTAAGACATTTACAGATATACTGCCAAGCTCAAAGCCTGCTTAGAAACTGGACTGACTGCAAAGAGATAATCAAAATGTTCGCACCTGCTCCCCAGAATACATTCAGAATATAACAGCATAACACAATGGAGCAAGAGCAAAAGAATGCTGCAAAAACAATTATTCACTTCTGCAAATATGCATCAGCTGAAAGCCAAAAACTTCTCACATATTTGTATTTTTGTATCTGTGGTTTGTACGCGCCAGTTTTGTTGACGTGTCTCAATCTTTAATGGAATTGTATAAAGTCTTGAGAAGCGAAAAGTGTCTCAGTGTGAGCTTACTTGAAGCATGCTTTTATATTCAACAATCTGATCGGGGGTAGATATAATAATATCAGACTTTTGTTCTGAATCCAAAACATTTTGGCGCCCAACGTGGGGCTTGAGGCTAGGGTCCCAAGGGATAGCCGATCTCGAGAAAGGACACCGGGACAAGGCAACATGGAGATAGGAGGAGACTAATCACCTCTAAAAACGGTAAGACACTTTTGATATCTCGTATATCTAGTCTACTGTTTATCCTGTACCCATGGCTGGTCAACCTCTGTGCCCATATCGGCTTCCTGCGGCCCTCAAAGACAGGTATTTATCTTGCCTTGAGTCTGTTGATAAATTAAGGAACCTGTAATTATATCTACCGCCTGTTTTGTTCTGTTCTGTTTTGTTGATCGATCTTGTGTTTTGTGGTGGCTGTTGGGAATGAGGAATTGCTTATATAGTCACGGATAAAAATAGTTGATGTGGTTAAACTCCTCCTGGGGAATAGGGACCAGGAGTAGGCATCAGCAGGCAGGACATTGTTAAACTCCTCCTTCGGAATAGGGACCAGGAGAGGGCATCAGGCAGGATGTGGTTAAACTTCTCCTGGGGGAAATAATTGTGTGGTAAAGCACGGGTGCAAGCAAGTGCACGGGTAACGTAACCAGGAGGGGGCGTCAGGAATAATGCGCCCAGCTGTGGCGTGGGGATCCCGTGGGATCTGAGCAATCCTGTATTCCTCTACAGTTGTCACACATTGTGTTGTTGGTCACATTTTTGTTGTTGGTGGTAATGTCGTGTCCTAAGTGTGTTTGTGGTCTGTTATTTTCCATACAAGAAGAGGGCTGGGGGTTGGTTAAAGTGGTAGAGCCAGGATATAGGGCTGAGTTTCTTGGTTACAAACCCCTACTGCCACATACTGCACATTTATTGGTATTCAGATTAAATGTGCATTACCCAGTCAAACTTGAGGTTGGCAAGTCACCACAGGCTATAGAAAGTGAAGTTAGAAGGAGAGGAGGACACGCAGCCGAAAGGTATCCCTTGCAACCTGAACAACCGGAAGGGTTAGAAGAAAGGGAAAAAGACAGAGTGAGAAGTTTGGGCTTTGAGTTGGAACATGTAAAAAACATTTGAAGTGGTACATTTTTGAATATTAACTGCTGTACTCCTTATCTGTGTGATAAGGATCTTGTTGAGAGGTTTCTCTATCTCTCTCTCTCTCTCTCTCTGGAACGATGGGGCAAAAGTTAGTGAGGCCCAAAGAGGGCAGTTTGGCCTGTGACTTGGTGTTAGAGCGGGAAGGAGAGCATGCTGTAAAAAAGAGAAAGAAGTTGGCAAAAGTGTGTGGGGTTGATATGCATTTGGGCGGAAGGCTACAGGTAGATGAATGGTGTACTGTTTTAAAAAGTAAAAAAGGTCTGTTGTCAGATCACGGGCTGCTGCAAGCAGCGGACTCTTGGTTTAAAGTTGTAAAAGCTTTTCATGAAGAGGGGTGGACAGAGCAAGAAACGGGTCAAAATGGTGGAATTGTATATGTGTATAAAAAAAAACAGAAAAGAGGAAGCTAAGTAGTCAGCCACTGCCCTATAATGGCGTCTGGACCCCAGGAAGTAGACACTCCCCTTTGTCTACTGCCCCTCTGGTCCAAGTGACAGAGGAGTCTCTGATACCTCCCCCGCTATGCTTAACAGTAGGCAAGGCACACTTGTCTTTGTACGGCTCAGGTGGTTGCTGCCACACACACCTGACCCAAACTGTACCACCTGCACCACCACCCACACCGGAACCTATCCACATGTATCCGGTGATAGACCAGTCCTCGGGATCATATTACAAGGCCCAACCTACCCCATTAATGACAAGTGTACATTGTGGGGAAGACTCGGACAGCTCCCAGGGGGGAAACCCAGACACTCAAGCCTCAGGAGGTTCCTCCCTTGGTCCTCCTGCCCTAACAGACCTGGGACTAGGGACTCAGACTCAGCGCAACCTAATGCTAATAGACCAGGGGACCCAACCTCAGCCCCAACCCGGTCCCTCCTCTCAAAGTCCCGACCAGTGTCACGCCGGCCCTGCCAGTATGCACCAAGCTGACAGACATGCCGGAACAGGTTCAACCCCAAAACAGCAGACTGTTACATTTCAAGGCACAATGGATCCATTCCCATGTATGACTCATCAGCTGGGGCAATGGGTTCCTTTGCGCCACTGTCTAACGACCCATTTGACCACCTATATGGTGACACACATTTACAGTCCCTCTTACGCCCCTTGCAATCCAATACACAAATCCAGCAGCCATTACCCAGTACTCTCCCTAAACCCCCCTTTGAATGGGTTCTTGGACCCTCACACCACCAAAGACAATGGTCCCAATACGGCCCCTTCCCTTCATCACCAAGAGTCTGACTTTAAGGAGTTTCTCTAATAACAGTAAATGTAGCAAATGTGCTATTTTTATGCAAATGGTTTTAATTGTGTTTCAGCTGTATTAGCAATAACTGGTTTAAAATGTAGTTTAAAATGTTCAATTTCAACCAAAAAAAAAAAAAACATATCATGAGAGTATTATAAATAAAGAGGAAGTTTATGTATTCTGGGCATTATGCCAGAAGAACGAAAGAGGAAGTGCTTTCCTTGCTTAAATCTGTGTGCTAGATTTAGGCCCCATTTACATCTGAGCATTTTGTAGTCTAAAAAAAAAACAAAAACAAAAAAAACAATTTTTCTGTATGTATTCATATCTCCACTCTAAAACGCCTGAAGTCAATATGTGTACAAGAGGTCACACAAGAAAAGGCAAATCTGTTGAGAAATGGCACAAGAAATTTACTGATTTGGGTGCTGAACAGAGTGCATAGATACATGTTAGCTGCCGCATTTATTTCAGGTCTTGAAGAGTCAATCCGAAAGGGTCTGAGTATAGAGTAATGGAGCTTAAGACATTGTTATTAGTAGTTATTAGGTCCAGAATCCTCACAGAGCAGTAGAGAGTAGCTCCTCTCATGATGGCCTCTGACACACCCTATCTGTGCCCACCAGTACTAACTCCACGTGTCTGCTACAACTGCGGAAGATACGGCCACTCCAGAAGGGAATACCGAAGCCCCCGGAAATTCACCACAGTCAACCAAGCCCCAACCGTGATCCACATGAAAACGCCCAGTAACATGACACCCCACCTCCCCACCACCTCCCCCACCTCTCCAGATCACATGGACCCCTTCTTCAAGCAAGCCTGTGTCACCTGCCCGCTACACCTGGACTGTTATGCCACAAGGTGCCCAGAACTCCCCCTCCCAATTTGCCAAGGCAATGGCCCTCATTCTGGACACCTGGATGAAGTTACACCCAGACATTGTACTCCTTCAGTATGTGGATGACTTCCTGCTTGTGCAGATACCATTGGTGATGCCTCAATCTTCTCTGAAAGCCTCCTCCACTACCTTGCTGAGCAAGGAAGCAAGGCCTCGAAGCAAAAGGTTCAGTGGTGCAGAGAGAAGGTGATTTTTCTAGGCCACTGCATCTCCCAAGGCACCCGACATCTCACTGAAGAAAAAGTTGCTGCAATCAAGGCTATCCCTTTGCCTCAAGGTCAAAAGCCCCTTCACGCCTTTCTAGGATTATTCTCCTATTGCTGTTCTTGGTTCCCAGTCCCAGAAGCCTCCCTCTTGATACAAACCCTTTATGATGCCCTGAAATCTGACCCTTCCCTGCTTTCTCCAGAAGATGTGGACAATTTTGAAGTTCTGAAGGAGATCTTCTCAGACTATGAAAAGACTTTCAAACTGTTTGTCTCAGAGAGTACCAAGTACAGCCCTGTCCCCAGCAAGACACCTCCTCAGACTCCAATGTGCCTTGCTTCTCCCCGATAACATCACCATCCTCCAATGTGATACCCTTAACCCATCCACTCTGCTTCCTCTTCTCGAGGGGGGAACCTCTTTGGAAAATGATAACCTCTTTGGAGAACGATCCTCATCTCCCCCCGCTCATGACTGCTTCGAAGTGATGACAGCCCTTGAGAATCCTGACTTGACAATTTTTGTGGATGGTTCCAGGTATGCAGACAGTACTGGATGATACCACACAGGATACGCAGTCACCACCGAAGATACAGTTCTTCAAGCTTCAGCATTACCGTGGAAAACCAGAGGGTTCCTGACAGCAGCAGGAACACCTGTAAAACACAGTGCAGCTGTCAAGGACTTAATGGATGCCCTACTCCTCCCAACACAAGTGGCTATGCTTAAGGTAGAGACACACGGCAAGCTGGTTTCCCAAGAAGCACGAGGCAATCACCTGGCAGATACTGCTGCAAAACAAGCTGCAGATTGAACGCGAGAAGTGGTCAGCAGAGTGAATTCACCTATCCTCAATGATACTGTACAAACCACTATGATTCTACAAAATCTTCCTGTAAACAGGACCCAACTCAAGGAGCAACAGGAGGCAGCTGACAAAGAAGAAAAAGAAGTGTGGATCAAAAAAGGAGCCACAGAAGTTGAAGAAATCATGGAATTAATAAATAAAGAGACCGTGTCTGCCACGTGGGCCGGAAGCCTATCCCGTCACCAACATGACTGCAAAAATCACAGCTTGAAGACTTTTAACAGAAATAGTGTGCAGATATGGTGTCCCAGAGGTCATAGAGGGTGATCAGGGGCCAGCTTTCACGGCCTCAGTGGCCAAGGAAATATGGGCAGCTTTGGGGGTCACACTAGCTTTCCACACCCCATACCATCCTCAGGTGTCCGTTTATGAATCAGTGATCAGCGGTGATCCCAAGGATCACCGCTGATCACAGTCCATAAACAGTTTATGAACCAGAGATAATTGGGGGGAGAAGTGTTTGAACATGTTCTCCCATCAATGATCTCTACACATGGAGAATCCTCATTGAACGACACAGTAACAGCCAGTTTATGTAGCTGTGATCTCAGCGCTTCACTGGTGATCTGTGTCAGAATTTACACCCCCCCCGATTCACCATCTCAGAGGTGGAGAATCGGGGAGTGAAGAGGGAATCTCAGGGGATCTGAGGGGGAAGGAGGAAGATTTTTAACTTCCTTATGCCTCGTTCAAGCCCCCCAACACTGTAAGCATGTCCCCCTGTCATATTTATGTGTGTATATATATATATATATATATATATATATATATATATATATATACACACACATATAGATAATGTGTATATGTATATATATATATATATATATATATATATATATATATATATATATATATATATATATATATATATATATAATGTGTGTATATATACATGTATATATAATGTGTGTGTATACATACAGTTGTGCTCATAAGTTTACATACCCTGGTAGAAATAATAATTTCTTGGCCATTTTTCAGACAATATGAATAATAACACAAAAACAATTCTTTCACTCATGGTTAGTGTTTGGCTGAAGCCATTTATTATCACTCAACTGTGTTTACTCTTTTTAAATCATAATGGCAACAGAAACTACCCAAATGACCCTGATCAAAAGTTTACATACCCTGGTAATTTTGGCCTGATAACATGCACACAAGTTGACACAAAGGGGTTTGAATGGCTATTAAAGGTGACCATCCTCCCCTTTGATCTGTTTGCTTGTAATTAGTGTGTGTGTATAAAAGGTCAATGAGTTTCTGGACTCCTGACAGACCCTTGCATCTTTCATCCAGTGCTGCACTGACGTTTCTGGATTCTGAGTCATGGGGAAAGCAAGAGAATTGTCAAAGGAGCTGCAGGAAAAGGTAGTTGAACTGTAAAAAACAGGAAAGGGATATAAAAAGATATCCAAGGAATTGAGAATGCAAATCAGCAGTGTTCAAACTCTAATCAAGAAGTGGAAAATGAGGGGTTCTGTTGAAACCAAACCACGGTCAGGTAGACCAACTAAAATTTCAGCCACAACTGCCAGTAAAATTGTTCGGGATGCAAAGGAAATTGCACAAATAACTTCAGGTGAAATACAGGACTCTGAAAACATGTGGTGTGGCTGTTTCAAGATGCACAATAAGGAGGCACTTGAAGAAAGATGGGCTGCATGGTCGAGTTGCCAGAAGAAAGCCATTACTATGCAAATGCCACAAAGTATTCCACTTACAATACGCCAAACAGCACAAAGACAAGCCTCAAACCTTCTGGCACAGTCATTTGGAGTGATAAGACCAAAATTGAGCTTTTTGGCCACAACCATAAACGCTACATTTGGAGAGGAATCAGCAAGGCCTATGATGAAAGGTATACCGTTCCTACTGTGAAACACGGAGGTGGATTGCTGATGTTTTGTGGATGTGTGAGCTACAAAGGCACAGGAAATTTGGTCAAAAGTAATGGCAAGATGAATGCAGTATGTTATCAAAAAATACTGGAGGAACATTTGCATTCATCAGCCAGGAAGCTGTGCATGGGAAGTACGTGGACATTCCAACATGACAATGATCCAAAACACAAGGCCATGTCGACCTGTCATTAGGTACTGCAGAATAAAGTGAAGGTTCTGGAGTGGCCATCTCAGTCTCCTGACCTCAATATCATTGAGCCATTCTGGGGAGATCTCAAACGTGCAGTTTATGCAAGACAGCCCAAGAATTTACAGGAACTGGAGGCTTTTTGCCAAGAGGAATGGGCAGCTTTACCATCTGAGAATATAAAGAGCCTCATCCACAAATACCACAAAAGACTTCAAGCTGTCATTGATGTTAAAGGGGGCAATACATGGTATAAAGAACTGGGGTATGTAAACTTTTGATCAGGGTCATTTGGGTAATTTCTGTTGTCATTATGATTTAAAAAGTGTAAACACAGTTTATTGATAATAAATGGCTTAAGCCAAAGACTAACCATGAGTGAAAGAAAAGTTTTTGTGTTATCATTCATATTCTCTGAAAAATGGCCAAGAGATCATCAATTCTGCCAGGGTATGTAAACTTATGAGCACAACTGTAAATATATATATAATGTAGGGGGACTCGCTATTTTATTAACATTAACTACGCCATCCGTCAGTGTATTGAGCAGTGATAATTTATCACTGCTTAATAAACTGACATCTCTGTGTTTCAGTGAATTTCTGGTACTTTAATCTCATAAAGTCTCAAGAGATTCCAGTATCAGGAGATGTTAGAAGCATGTTTGAAGCGTTTCACTCCTCCAAAGGTGAACGGTCTACTTCCCTTCATAAACTGGCACACAGAGGAGAATGATCTCCACTGTGAATACCGGAGAATGAAGCAGCGAATAGATTTCACTGCTTCATAAACGGACACCTCAGAGCAGGGGGAAGGTGGAAAGATTGAATAGCACAATAAAATCTAGAATGCTAAAAATGTCTCAGGAAACGGGAATGAGTTGCCCAGACAGTCTACCCATTGCCTTATTCAGTGTTAGGTACACTCCAAGGGGGAAGCATGGTCTGTCACCCTATGAGATATTGTTTGGTTCAGCCCCCAGATTGGGTTGTTATTTCCCACAACAGTTGCAGCTCCAATCTGATGTATTGACTGATTATGTGACTGCTTTATCTCGAGAATTAACCCGTATCCATTCGCAAGTGTTTTCTTCCATTCCATATGGTCCTTTCCAGGTTCTCCTAACAACTGCCACATCAGTCAAGGTGGCCGGGAAGAACACGTGGACACATGCCTCCCACTGCAAGAAAGTCTCTGTACCTGAGGAAGAGGCCGAGGGGACCAAACAATGATTCTGTATATCCTTTTCATAGTAATCATTGCCCAGGCGCAAGAGGTAGCCATCAAACAAAAAGATGGTATAACACAATTCTGGTATAACTTATTCAATACACATGTTGCCACTTTTATATCCTCTTATGAACATATAATTCCAGGTACTATGTACAAGATCGGGTCCTGGGATGAAGCAGTAAGACCCATGACTGTGTATGTATGCGTCACTGATACCTATTGGGGTAACAACTGTGATTCCTGGGGAGCACTGGGGGTACAAACCTGAAAACGCCCAAAATAGAAAAGACAAAATGTAAAGTCACTCTTCAATAGAATGACAATCAACAAGCACACAGATCAGTATTACACCAAAGAGTTCAGGCTTACCATTGAGAATCCTAGCCCAGAAGACAGTGGGACGTATGTTCTGGGCCTATGGTGGGGAAGTGGGTATCCCGGTTTTAGAAAGCCTTTCCAACTGAAAGATATGTTCAATAACCCAGAGCGGGGAGTTCCCCAATCCACATCTAGATTAAACCCCCTGAGGCCCCATATACGGAAATTAAAGGACATGGTGGCCATAGCAGACCCTACCTTTGAGGATACCATGGCTGCAGAAACCGGGCTCTCAGATGTCAACTTGTGGCTCGAGTGGATGAGGTACAGTGCAGGGAAACACAATAAGACCAATTGCTATGTGTGTGGGGGGGCTAGACCACACTTAGGAATTGTACCCCTAAACATACCACCAGAACATGAGACATGTTTCCTCAGCCTATTTACCAACACAACCACTGACCACTCCCTGTGTGAACTTTGGAAGAAGGAATATCCCCTAGTTACCAATACCCCCAAGCCAGGAGAAGGTATCGTCACATATCCTGGCAATTACACATGCTATGGACGGTATCAGGGAGTGGGGAAACCTCATGGGAATTTCACTAAGGGTTACTGTGGATCTTATAGTGAGATGTCTGTAGATCTAGTGCAAAATCAAGTTCAGTCTTTGGGAGATGTGTACTGGATCTGCAGAGAAAATTAGAAGCAGATTGACAGGACAGTGGACAGGAGAATGTGCAGTAGCCAAGGCCATAATGCCTCTACATATTCTCTTGGAGAACCCAAGGCCAAATACAAACAACACACCTCGACCTAACAGGAGGCGTAGGAGTGCCCCAGCAGGAAGCTTTGACCCTCATGTATACATAGATGCCATAGGGGTCCCTAGAGGGGTCCCAGATGAGTTCAAAGCAAGAGACCAAGTAGCAGCAGGATTTGAGTCCCTGATCCCCATCATCACTGTAAACAAGAATGTAGACTGGATAAATTACATCTACTACAACCAACAAAGGTTTGTTAATTACACCAGAGATGCACTTCGAGGTTTAGCCTAACAACTAGAAGCCGCTTCACATATAACCTTCCAAAACCGTATGACCTTAGACATGGTCCTAGCTGAAAAGGGGGGTGTTTGTAAGATGTTAGCTGAAACAAGTACATGCTGTGATTATATCCCAGATATCACAGGCCCAAATGGTAAAGTGACTTTAGCCATCCAGAAGCTTGAGGATTTGTCCAAAGAATTAACGAAGAGTTAAGGGCTCTCCAACCCCTGGGATCAGTACTTCACCTGGATAAAGGGGGGATGGCAGGGAATTTTAACACAGATCGGAATAGCCATTCTGATAATTCTAGTGACCCTAGCTGTCATGGTCTGCTGTGTTCTTCCCTACTTTAAGAAGTGTGTAGAAAAAGCTGTTGCCCAATCTACTCCCATGTTTGTGAACCAGGAAATACCAGATGATAATGATAATTATGTGTTACCCTCTGTTACAGTCACCTCCTCCCGAGATGCATAGGATTACAGGGACAGACAGCACCTGATTGCCCCCTCTAAGCTGTATCGAGGGGGGTAGTGAGTTAGTGAGTTAGTCACTGCTATTCTCTATATACAGCTGAAATGAGTTGCAGAGGAGAAGGCCAGGGTAGTGAGTAGAACTTTTAGTATAAGGGACAGTTTGAAATAGACAGCTTCAAGGGGGACTGTAATGGATGTGATCATGGTGAACTGTCTATTCCAATACCTGCTTTATTTACCTAACATATAAAAACTCAGCTTCAATGCTTATCAAGCTTTAAGACATTTACAGATGTACTGCCAAGCTCAAAGCTTGCTTAGGAACTGGACTGACTGTAAAGAGTTAATCAAAAAGTTTGCACCTGCTTCCCAGAATACATTCAGAATATAACAGCATAACACGATGGACCAAGAGCAAAAGAATATTACAAAAACAATTGTTCACTTCTGCAAATATGCATCAGCTGAAAGCCAAAAACTTCTCACATATTTGTATTTTTGTATCTGTGGTTTGTATGCGCCAGTCTTGTTGACGTCTAGTTGATGTGTCTCAATCTTTAATGGAATTGTATAAAGTCTTGAGAAGCAAAAATTGTTCTGTCTCTGGAACAGCTAGCTAAACCTTCTTATCCCAATAACTGTAGATACCATATTTCTTTGATCTCAGTTTTATTAGAACAAGCCAGGTGAAACTACAAAATAACAGAAATAAACTTCAATAAGTACAATACCACATACAATACAGCATACATTGCAGAAACAATGATATACAATACAAGATGGGATAGTAAAAACTTACTTTTTAAGTTCTCTAAGGGGTGATGACAAAAGATTGAGAAAGACATGACTTGCTTCCTGCAATGTGTTGAAAAGAATGGTGGATGGTTCACTTCCTTTTAAGATTCCACCCAGAATTCCCTGCTTGCTGACAACTTCCTTATTTACACATACAATAAACAATTAAACAGAACTGCAGCAATACCAAAAAGGAACGCTAGATGGAGCCTGCACACCACACATGATTGTCTTAAGTAAATTACACATTTTGCATGTAAATTTAACCACTTGAGCCCTGGACCATTATGCTGCCTAAGGACCAGAGGTCTTTTTCCAATTTGGCACTGCGTCGCTTTAACTGCTAATTGCGCGGTCATGCAATGCTGTACCCAAACGAAATTTGCGTCCTTTTCTTCCCACAAATAGAGCTTTCTTTTGATGGTATTTGATCACCTCTGTGGTTTTTATTTTTTGCGCTATAAACGGAAAAAGACCGAAAATTTTGAAAAAAATTATATTTTCTACTTTTTGTTATCAAAAAAATCCAATAAACTCAATTTTAGCCATACATTTATTCGGCCACATGTCTTTGGTAAAAAAAATGTCAATATGCGTATATTCATTGGTTTGAGCAAAAGTTATAGCGTCTACAAACTAGGGTACATTTTCTGGAATTTACACAGCTTTTAGTTTATGACTGCCTATGTCATTTCTTGAGGTGCTAAAATGGCAGGGCAGTACAAAACCCCCCCAAATGACCCCATTTTGGAAAGTAGACACCCCAAGGGAATTGCTGAGAGGCATGTTGAACCCATTGAATATTTATTTTTTTTGTCCCAAGTGATTGAATAATGACATTATTATTATTTACAAAAAGTTGTCACTAAATGATATATTGCTCACACAGGCCATGGGCCTATGTGGAATTGCACCCCAAAATACATTCAGCTGCTTCTCCTGAGTATGGGGATACCACATGTGTGGGACTTTTTGGGAGCCTAGCCGCGTACAGGGCCCCGAAAACCAATCACCGCCTTCAGGATTTCTAAGGGCATACATTTTTGATTTCACTCCTCACTACCTATCACAGTTTTGAAGGCTATAAAATGCCCAGATGGCAGAAAACCCCCCCAAATGACCCCATTTTGGAAAGTAGACACCCCAAGCTATTTGCTGAGAGGCATGTTGAGTCCATGGAATATTTTATTTTTTGACACAAGTTGCGGGAAAGTGACAATTTTTTTTTTTTTTGCACAAAGTTGTCACTAAATGATATATTGCTCACACAGGCCATGGGCATATGTGGAATTGCACCCCAAAATACATTTAGCTACTTCTCCTGAGTATGGGGATACCACATGTGTAGGACTTTTTGGGAGCCTAGCCGCGTACGGGGCCCCGAAAACCAAGCACCTCCTTTATGATTTCTAAGGGCGTAAATTTTTGGTTTAACTCCTCACTACCTATCACAGTTTTGAAGGCCATAAAATGCCAAGATGGCACAAAACCCCCCCCCAAATGACCCCATTTTGGAAAGTAGACACCCCAAGCTATTTGCTGAGAGGGATGTTGAGTCCATGGAATATTTTATATTTTGACACAAGTTGCGGGAAAGTAACACTTTTTTTTTTTGCACAAAGTTGTCACTAAATGATATATTGCTCAAACATGCCATGGGCATATGTTGAATTACACCCCAAAATACATTCTGCTGCTTCTCCTGAGTATGGGGATACCACATGTGTGGGACTTTTTGGGAGCCTAGCCGCATACAGGGCCCCGAAAACCAAGCACCGCCTTCAGGATTTATAAGGGCGTAAAGCTGTGATTTCACTCCTCACTACCTATCACAGTTTTGAAGGCCATAAAAAGCCAAGATGGCACAAAACCCCCCCAAATGACCCCATTTTGTAAAGTAGACACCCCAAGCTATTTGCTGAGAGGCATGTTGAGTCCATGGAATATTTTATATTTTGACACAAGTTGTGGGAAAGTGACAATTTTTTTTTTTTTTTGCACAAAGTTGTCACTAAATGATATATTGCTCAAACATGCCATGGGCATATGTGGAATTACACCCCAAAATATATTCTGCTACTTCTCCTCATTATTTGTTGAATCTCCTCATTTGTTTTTGAAAATGAAGAAAGACAAGAAAAATGTATTTTTTTTTCTTTTTTCAATTTTCAAAAATTTGTGACAAAAAGTGAGGTCTGCAAAATACTCACTATACCTCTCAGCAAATAGCTTGGGGTGTCTATTTTCCAAAATGGGGTCATTTGGGGGGGGGGGTTGTGCCATCTGGGCATTCCATGGCCTCCGAAACTGTGATAGGCAATGAAGAGTGAAATCAAAAATTTACACCCTTAGAAAGCCTGAAGGCGGTGCTTGATTTTCGGGGTCCCGTGCGCGGCTAGGATCCCAAAAAGTCCCACACATGTGGTATCCCCATACTCAGGAGAAGCAACAGAATGTATTTTGGGGTGTAATTTCACATATGCCCATGGCATGTTTGAGCAATATATCATTTAGTGACAACTTTGTGCAAAAAAAAAAAAAATGTGTCTCTTTCCCGCAACTTGTGTCACAATATAAAATATTCCATGGACTCGACATGCCTCTAAGCAAATAGCTTGGGGTGTCTACTTTCCAAAATGGGGTCATTTGGGGGGGGGGGGTTGGACTGTCCTGGCATTTTAGAAGCTTATGTCACACATCACCCACTCTTCTAACCACTTGAAGACAAAGCCCTTTCTGACACTTTTTGATTACATGAAAAAATTATTTTTTTTTGCAAGAAAACATTATATATTTTTTTTAAAGCAAATGCCCTACAGATTAAAATGGTGGGTGTTTTATTTTTTTTTTTTCACACAGTATTTGCACAGCGATTTTTCAAACACATTTTTTGGGGGAAAAAACACACTTTTTTAAATTTTAATGCACTAAAACACACTATATTGCCCAACTGTTTGATGAAATAAAAAAGATGATCTTAGGCCGAGTACATGGATACCAAACATGATATGCTTTAAAATTGCGCACAAACGTGCAGTGGCGACAAAATAAATACATTTTTAAAAGCCTTTAAAAGCCTTTACAGGTTACCACTTTAGATTTACAGAGGAGGTCTACTGCTAAAATTACTGCCCTCGATCTGATCTTCGCGGTGATACCTCACATGCATGGTGCATTTGCTGTTTACATTTGACGCCAGACCGACGCTTGCATTCGCTTTTGCGCGAGAGCAGGGGGGGACAGGGGTGCTCTTTTTTTTTTTTTTTTCTTTATTATTTTTTTGCTTTTTTGTCTTATTTTTAAACTGTTCCTTTCATTTTTATTTTTTTTTATTAATTTTATTGTTATCTCAGGGAATGTAAATATCCCCTATGATAGGTAGTGACAGGTACTCTTTTTTTAAAAATTGGGGTCTATTAGACCCTAGATCTCTCCTCTGCCCTCAAAGCATCTGACCACACCAAGATCGGTGTGATAAAATGCTTTCCCAATTTCCCAATGGCGCTGCTTACATGCGGTGAAATCTAAGTCATGAAATGCTCGTAGCTTCCGGTTTCTTAGGCCATAGAGATGTTTGGAGCCATTCTGGTCTCTGATCAGCTCTATGGTCAGCTGGCTGAATCACCGGCTGCATTTTCAGGTTCCCTGTTGGGACAGGAGAGCCAGAGAAAAACATGGAAGACGGTGGGGGGGGGGCATTCCCTCCCACTGCTTGCAAAAGCAGTCTAGAGGCTAATTAGCCGCTAGGATTGCTTTTACATGAAAGCCGACCGCTTGGTATCATCTTGATACCAAGATGATACCTAAACCTGCAGGCATCATTCTGGTATAACCACTCAAAGTCCAGCAACATACCAGTACGTTGCTGGTCCTTGTTGGGTGTTAAGCCACCCCTATTTCTCCTTTGAACCCGGGTTGGACCTATGGGTGTATGGATAGAACTCTCTGATCGATCGGGTAATCCAGACACACACATGGGATGGTGAATCGAAATTACAATGATTTACTGGGTTTGCATATATCTTATACACTTACAGA
This sequence comes from Lithobates clamitans, assembly GCA_037952925.1. Classification (NCBI taxonomy): domain Eukaryota; kingdom Metazoa; phylum Chordata; class Amphibia; order Anura; family Ranidae; genus Lithobates; species Lithobates clamitans. The sequence goes on from JBBGZY010000471.1 coordinate 5,253,785, forward strand.
GAGAGAGAGAAAAACCTCCCTCTTATTATCAGCCAATGAGATTGAAGCATAGACTTTATGAAAAAATAAGCATAAAACGTCATAAATTGCATATTCTGCCTATAGATATCCCTCAGGCTATATCTAAATATAAGTTTATATATATATGTGACCACGTATGCTAGGCAATCTGCCAATGTTCCAGACACCCAACTTCTAACATGTTATAACTTTGTTATTCATTGTCTATATTAAAATGTCAGGCTAACCACATGTACATCCTGTTCAAGTACATAGCTCGCAAATCATCTTTGCACTTCTAATTTTCTGCATAAGAAAGCAAAATACATTTCTTCTTGTATAACATATCTTAAAGCAGCACTCTAACATCCTTACATTCCCTCCTTTGATCATAACAGACGAAAAGTCTGTATTGATCACCAATATTATTCATTATACCATCTATGTTTTGTGTAAAGCATAGAAACAAAAGAACATATTATACATGTCATTGAAAAAGCTGATAGGCAGATTGATAAGTTTCTTTTAGGGGGGGAAAGGGGGAAAAAGAATCTGGCAAGTCACTTCACCCATTTGGGGAACAGGGGGAGAACCAGAGTCTGTAGGGGGTTTCTGTTGTTGAGAGAATTAGAGTTCCATTGTTTTATCTGTGGACATGTATGTTTTTCTGTGATCAGGGGCTTTCTTTATCCTTGATTTGTGGATCCATTGTGGACTCTGGTCAGTCAGGACTGCTGTTCTTGCAACTTTCAATACTTCAAAAGATCCTTGGAAGATCTACTTGCTGCTAATTGCTTGACCAACAATAATAATAATAACCCTGGTAATCAGGGTTGGGGGTGTCTTTTAGAATCTACTTCACCACGTTCTGATTTAAAAGACACCCCCAACCCTGATTACCTACATATTATTGTAGATGGTAGCTGTACACGTCCTGACGATCACACATACAAGACTGGTTACTCAGTTGTCAGGCTCCCAGACATCATCTTAGAAAGTAAACCACTGTGAGTAACTTCAGCGCAACTCCTCTTTAAAGGACAGGATGTGAATGTTTACACAGATAGCATGTGGACGCTTTATTGAAACGCTCCTTCTTCCTTGCCACATTAATGTAATTAAGATTCGCGGGCACTCATATGATAAAACAGAAATAGCAAAAGGGAATGCACTCGCTGATAGGTTGATTTGATAGGTATTCAATGGAAAATACACATCCCTTACCATCCCCAAAGTGAAGGAGTAGTAGAAAGGATGAACAGAAATATTAAAGATAAACTAAAGAAAGAGACAGGAGGAACTTTGAGAAACTGGTTAGATTTTCTTCCCACAATACTTTTCCAAATCCGTACCACACCCCACTTCTGGTACCATTTCTGTTAAGCCACCCCTATTTCTCCTTTGAACCCGGGTTGGACCTATGGGTGTATGGATAGAACTCTCTGATCGATCGGGTAATCCAGACACACACATGGGATGGGAAGGGGAGCGTTTATATCAAAAAAGCATATAGACAAGTACAAGTACCATCATCCCAAATATCTTGTATAGAGGCAAAGGGCATGGGGTAAAGAGAGGTCGCAGGTAGCTGCCACTGTCGATCAATGTCTCAATACCGCATGCACTAAGGCACAAAAAACCCCTAAAGAGGGGGGGGGGGAAAAAACGAGGGGACTATTCCGGTACCAGGTAAGATTACTATTAGTACTAAACAGTGATAATAACAAAGACTGTAATAAAATATAAAAATTCCAATTTAATAGAAACCATGATTAAAAGATTGTAACAATGTCACATACAGTTGCGATCAAAAAATGGGAGCAATGCATACAACCAATTAGGTTACAACTTGTAGTGGTGTAGACACAAATAGAGCTTGGGTTCTCGACCGGTTTCGCGGTTTCACCGCTTCCTCAGGAGAGCAATATCTGTGGTGCAACATACAGTAAATGTAATGAATATAATCATACACGGAATGTACAGGGATATAAGAAGGCAGCAAAAACAGTGAAAAATACATTATATACAAACAAATGAGAAAGAATGCGCTCACCCGTTCTATGGTTGCCTGTGGGTACGCATGGCCCCAAGTGGTTCCCCCCGCGGCGAACACAGGGGATGACTAAACAGACCCTGGATAAATAGTTATAAAATGAGGTGGAATAAATAAGATTGAATCAATTAAGGAAGAGGGAACAAAGGGGGGGTGAAGTGGGGGGTGCCAGTGAGGTGTTGTTTAATAATGAAACAGTGTGCAAGTAAACAAGTAACCACGGGAGGTGTATGGACAAAGGAAAAGTGGAGGGAAAGAAAAGGGGGGGGGGGGAAGGGGGGAGGGGGAAAAGGGGGGGGGGGGAAGAGAGGGGGGAAAAAAAGGGGGGGAAAAAGGGGGGGGGGGAAGGGGGAGGGGGGGGAAGGAAAGGAGGAAGAGCCACAAGGGAGGGGGGGGAAAGGAACCAAGGGGAGGGGGAGGGGGGAAAAGAAGAAGTGGTATAAGACACTGGAAAAATGAAGCTGGGGTCATCTTTCATTCCTGCTTGTCTGTCTACAAAGTCCACAAACTCACTAAAGGGTGGAAAAGGCACATTGTGTTTTCATTTGTAGTTACAGCCAGGGGCGTAACTACCACCATAGCGACCCATGCGGGCGCTATGGGGCCCGCAGCCGAGTGGGGCCCAGTGAGGATAAGAGCACCGCCGGCACAGTCTCCCAGCCAGGGGAAGAGAGAGGAAAGGAAGAGGCGAGCTGTCCGTATCAGCAGAGAGCTGAATTTCCCAATGTAATAGCTTTCATTAGAACTTCCAGTGTTCCCGGGGCTCACGTCACATAGCTCCACCTTTTGGCCCAGTGCCTTTGATAGACAGAACGCCGATCCAATGTGGGACATGTGACGTCATCAAAGGCGTCAGGCCATGAGGTGGGGCTATGTGACGATGAGCCCCGGGAAGACGGGAAATTCAAATGAAAGCTATTACAGCAGGCAATCCCACTCTCTGCTGATCCGGGTGGCTTGCCTCTTCCTCTGCATAGGTGGAGCTGTATGGGGCACAGGCAGACCAGGCTGTATTGGGCACAGGTCACGCTGTATTGGGCACAGGTCACGCTGCATTGGGCACAGGTCACGCTGTATGTGGCACAGGTCACGTTGCATTGACACTAAGGCAGCTGTGGGGGGGGGCTGTTTGCAGGAGGGCCCCATACAACATTTTGCTTTGGGGCCCTGCTATTTCTAGTTACGCCCCTGGTTACAGCTATGAGTAATCCATCTTTCGTGTAACTCATAAGGAAGTTTTTGTACTAAGGAGTTAATACCTCTAGCAGAGTTAAGATAAGAAAGGCCAGGTAGGTCTCCTTCTGCTTTAGCAACTTGTAACTCCATACACAGGTCACTGAATTCTCTGAGTCTTTGGTAACCTCTGCTAGGTATTTTTGGGAAGTCTTCTATCCTTTTAAACAGTGTACTCTCTATAGCCTCTGGTGAGCCATAACATCTATCCAGTCAGATGTTTGTAAAGCCTATCTCAGGGTGGTTTATATTAATGTCTCTGATCCTCTTGGCAAGTTCAGCAGAATCATTGCCAAACCACTTTACGAGGAGATCTATCTGTTCCCTGCAGGATAGATCTACACCTTGAATGACACTCTGGAAAGCGGATCGCCACGTCCTGTAGTGTTGAGGGCGATCACTAAATTTGACAAGTCCTTGGGTAACTAACTCTCTTTTGGCCAGGAACTTGGCAAAGGCTACAGTAGCCTGATTGGCATTGGGGTAGGCTGCTGGTGTATTGTGGTGCGGTGTAAAGGCATACCTTGTAAAGGTCTCTTCTTTAGGCGCGCTGGGTTCAAACTTGCATAAAGTAGGCAGTTCGTACTGGCTCGTTGCATACACCTTTGGAGTGAAGACTGGTGTTTGATGCTTGTATGAAGGCTGGGTACCTTGTGGAGTAGAAGGTTTGGTTGGAACTGGAAAGTCTAGAACTCTGTCAGATTTTTCTTGCTTGTAGCACTGGGGTCTCAGGTCGTCTTGTTGCTGCTTTATTTGATGTGACTCACTGACTTCATGTTTAATTTCTTGTTGTGGGATGCTGCTTGGGTCACAGTGCTGGTAGACATAATCTGACGTGCGTTGCGAAGAACCTTGTTGGTCCTCTTCTAGACCCGGTATGCTGCTGCCTAGTCTTGGTTCATCGTAGACGGCTGCTTCTAAAGCTTCTGCAATGGTGGCGGCAGCGTCTCTTTCTACTGCCAGCTTCTCCATGTTAGCTTCTAAGAAAGCTTGCTGCAATTTCAGAGATGCTTCCTGCTGGGCTAGTTCTTCTTCCAGGCTTATTCTTTCCATCTCTCTCTCTTGTTCCATGCGTACTCTTTCATGCTCCAAGCGTACTCTTTCCTTCTCTCTCTCTTGCTCCCGTCTCACCTTTTCTGCATCAAGGCGGGCCTTTTCTTTTTTCATCTGCAACTCTTGGTCTGCGAATGCGACCCTGGCTTTTGCTGCTTCGGCTTTTGAACGGGCAATAGCTGCTGCATTTGTGACAGATGACTTAGATGAGCTTGCTTGTGAAGGTGGGGAAGAAACTGTCTTGCTGTATAGAGACCGTTCTAGTGTCGTTGCTGCTTGACAGAGCGCGTCTCTGTGTAGCGTGGCTGCCTGCTTTGCCTGCTGCAGGCCTGTTTCTTTAAGGCTTCTGACTGTATGGATACTGCATAGCCCCAGGCTGTACAGACTTCCGAAGTTGGTTTATCTTCCCTTCAGAGGTCATATTAAAAATTTCACTGTTCTGTCTCTGGGACAGCTAGCTAAACCTTCTTATCCCAATAACTGTAGATACCCTATTTCTTTGATCTCAGTTTTATTAGAACAAGCCATATGAAACTACAAAATAACAGGAATAGACTTCAATAAGTACAATATCACTTACAAAACAGCATACATTGCAGAAACAATAGTATACAATACAAGATGGGATAGTAAAAATTTACTTTTTAAGTTCTCTAAGGGGTGGTGACGATAGATTGAGAAAGACATGACTTGCTTCCTGCAATGTGTTGAAAAGAATGGCGGCTGGTTCACTTCATGTTAAGATTCCACCCAGAATTCCCTGCTTGCTGACAACTTCCTTATTTACACATACAATAAACAATTAAACAGAACTGCAGCAATACCAAAAAGAAACGCTAGATGGAGCCTGCACACCACATATGATTGTCTTATGTAAATTACACATTTGGCATGTAAATTTAACAACACAGGTACAAATAACCAATATAAAACATCTGGTGGACAGAACAAAAATATTAAAAAGAAGTAACTTTTCTACTGAACTCATCTCAGTGTGAGCTTACTTGAAGCAAGCTTTTATATTCAACAATCTGATCGGGGGTAGATATAATAATATCAGACTTTTGTTCTGAATCCAAAACACTTTCACGTCCCCTAGTTTTTTATATAAGATTTTATTTTTGGAAAAAGGCCGCATGCATGGGTTGCATGTGTAATGGTTTCTTAGCCTGAGGGTTTTTTAGTTGGAGGTTATGGCTTTGTGTAGGTTGGTATATTTTGTTTTCTTTATGTTTTTGCTATGCTGATGTAAGCTATTTTTGTTTATATATATATTTATTTATTTTGTATATATGTAAATATGTTTTTATCATGTTTGTAAGATTTTTAATAAACAAAAATTTACAACCTAAGGTCCCTAACACACATTCATACAGAGTCTCTGACTCTCTCCTGTACTACGCCAAAAATCTCTGACCCTCTCCTGTATTACACCATCAGTCTCTGACCCTCCCTGTACTAAGGCTGCAGTCTCTGACCCTTTCCTGTACTAAGGGTGCAGTCTCTGACCCTGTCTTGTACTACGCCAGCAGTCTCCAACCCTCTCCTGTACTATGTCAGCAGTCTCTGACCCAGTCTTGTACTATGGCTGCAATCTCTGACCCTTTCCTGTACTATGCCTGCAGTCTCTGACCCTGTCTTTTACTACGCTAGCAGTCTCTGACCCTGTCTTGTACCCCTGTCTTGTACTACGCCAGCAGTCTCCGACCCTGTTTTGTATTACGCCAGCAGTCTCTGAGCTTGTCTTGTACTACGCCAGCAGTCTCTGACCCTGTCTTGTATTATGCCAGCAGCCTCTGACCCTGTCTTGTATTATGCCAGCAGTCTCTGACCCTGTCTTGTTCTACGCCAGCAGTCTCTGACCCTCTCCTGTACTAAGGCTGCAGTCTCTGGATCTCTCCTGTACTACGCCATCAGTCTCTGACCCTCTCCTGTACTACGCCATCAGTCTCTGACCCTTTCCTGTACTATGCCATCAGTCTCTGACCCTTTCCTGTACTGCGCCACCAGTCTCTGACCCTTTCCTGTACTATGCCAGCAGTCTCTGACCCAGTCTTGTACTAAGCCAGCAGTCTCTGATCCAGTCTTGTACTACGTCAGCAGTCTCTGACCCTGTTTTGTACTACGCTCTGTAGTCTCTGACCCGGTCCTATACTACTCCAGCAGTCTCTAACCCAGTCTTGTACTACGTCAGCAGTCTCTGACCCAGTCTTTTACTACGCCCTGCAGTCTCAGACCCAGTCTTGTACTATGCCCTGCAGTCTCTGACCCAGTCTTCTTTACTACGCCCTGCAGTCTCTGACCCTGTCTTGTACTACGCCCTGCAGTCTCTGACCCTGTCTTGTACTACGCCCTGCAGTCTCTGACCCAGTCTTGTACTATGCCCTGTAGTCTCTGGCCCTCTCTTGTACTAGTTGCAGTAATCTCTAGCAGCCGATTAGTGAGCGGCAATGATGTACTGTAACCTCTAGCTTTTTACATTCGTTTTTTGAGACAAGTCTATGTGTGTGTTTATTTGCTTTTGGGATTTTGGGATGGAGAGCAAAATTGCATGGGAGCCCAGGAAAATCTCAGACTCTATTTAACCACACCCCATTTAAGCCACGCCCAATATTTAGTGTAATTTAAACCACGCCCATTTTTTCCACAGCGCACTCTGAGTGCCTCAAAATTTAACACTTCGGTCATACCCACAAAATAAGAGCCACACTCCTAATTTACATACTGCTCTGCTTGCACTGGCTTTCTTGAAAAAGTGTCCCTAAAAATGTTTTGGAAATGTTGGCAATTATGACCTGCACAAATACATACATACATTTAGCCTCACACATACATATACACACACACACACATACTGTACATACACCCACGTATACATACATACATACAGTACATACAAACATATCCACATACACATACTTTACATATATACACATATACATAAACACATACTGTACATACATACATACATACACAAATATACACATACATATAGCCTTTTAAGAAAATGCAGATCTACTGACTTGCCTGATCCAGAAACCTTCTCACTTGGCTGACTTTCATTTTCACATTTGACAGCCCACACTGCCGGGTGAACTAGGGTTACCACCTGTATGGGATTGACCCTCAGTTTTGACACTTATGCCCGGGTTTGCCTCCACCTGAAACCCAGACACACAGCATACCTCCAGTCCAAACAGTCACGGAAATCTGTTCTGCGGATGGAGCCAGTGCCGATCCAGGGGGGCTTCTGTCGACTGCTTGTCTGTACTGTCTGCCTTCTCCCCCACCTGGCACCTCCCCACCTCTGCCACAATGATTGCCTTTGAAGTCTGTGTCTCAACAACTGATGACACGCTTTTGTAGTTATGCAAGCATGCATACGGGGAGGAAAAAGGCTGCTCCAGCTGAGCCCCCTAAACTTGTTTGCAGTGACTGCGGCTTCTCTGTGGCTTCTCTCCCTGCAGCACACACAACCCTCCCTGCTCTCCCTGCATGTATAACAGAGGAGGAGAGAGAAGCAGGCGGCGGGGTATGCACACTTTAGCATCGTGCCCGCAGCATCTCCCAAAGCCAGCGCCGGTGTAGTGTCACATGGCGACCCATCACATTTCGCTACCCGCTGGAGTGCACATGTGCGACGCCGCCATATGCGTTCCAACACTTTTACGACAAAACTCCACACCCCTCGCTTCTCTGTGGCTTCTCTCCCTGCAGCACACACAACCCTCCCTGCTCTCCCTGCATCTATAACAGAGGAGGAGAGAGAAGCAGGGGACGGGGTATGCACACTCCAGCGTCACGCCCGCAGTATCTCCCAAAGCCAGCGCCGGTGTAGCGTCACATATGGCGACCCATCACATTTCGCTACTCGCTGGAGTGCGCATGCGCGACGCGGCCATATGCGTTCTAACACTTTTACAACAAAACTCCACACCCCTCGCGGGCTCGCTTCGCTCGCCACACTTCGGGCACAGCCTCGCTTCGCTCGGCATAATTATAATATGACTCTATGTCCACTTGGATGGTGGGACTTGAACCTGGACTTAGGGGTGGAGTTTTGTCGTAAAAGTGTTGGTACGCATATGGCGGCGGCGCGCATGCGCACTCCAGCAGGTAGCGAAATGTGATGGGTCGCCATATGTGACGCTACACCGGCAGCCTGACATGGTATAAGGTACAGTACTTCTCTGGGGGATAGGAGTGCTGTGCACTGGACAGAGAGGCAGAGAGGAGGGGAAACGTCTGGAAGAGAAAGAGAGGGGGGGGACAGAAATTTGGGGAGAGAGCTGGGGGGTTATAAACTGGCCAGTATTTATGCACAACTGCACTCTGTACATAAGCAAACCTGAAACCTGCACACTGAATGTAACGCACTCCCGAACCCCGCACTCTTAATGTAATGCAATCCTGAACCCCGAACTCTGAATGTAACGCAATCCTGAACCCCGCACCCTGAAAGTAACGCAATCCTGAACCTCGCACCCTGAAAGTAACGCAATCCTGAACCCCACACTCTGAATGTAACGCAATCCTGAACCCCGTACTCTGAATGTAACGCAATCCTGAACCCCGTACTCTGAATGTAACGCAATTCTCAACCCTGCACTCTGAATGTAACGCAATCCTCAAATCTGCACTCTGTATATAATGCACTCCACAACACTGTACTCTGTTCGCAGAGCACTGCTCAAACTCTGTAATCCATGTGTGATGCACTCCTCAACTCTGTACTGTACATAGCACACCCCTGAATTCTGCACTTTGTGTGTTTGGAAGCAGGGCCAGGGTTGGGGTCGAAGGGGCCTTGTCAGATAGGCTGTATGGGGCCCCATGATTTCTAACAGTGGCCCTGCTAAGGGGGATCTCTCATCTAATGGAGGTCTCTAAGGAAGGAGGGGGCACTGATAGAAGGGGACTATGAGCTAATGAGGGTCTCTAGTGGATGCTGACTGTTGATCTAATGGCTGCTGATCATTAGATCAGCAGGCAGCACCCCACCCCATTAGATCAAAGTCTCTTTATATCAGCACCCCCTCTTAAAGACCCCCATTATATCAGAATCACATTATATAAGCAACCCCTTCCTCTTACAGAGGTCTTTAAGAGGGGGTGCTGATATAAAGAGACTCTGATCTAATGGGGTATCTGTAGAGGAGGGGTGCTGCATTAGATGAGAGATCCCCCTTATCAGCACTCCCTGTCCTTTTTAAGTTATAAAAGGAAAAGAGAAAAACTTGGTAAATAAACTCAATGTTGGTTTGCTGCTAGCACTGATATGTGTTCCCACAACTCAAAAAAATTGAAAAAATGCAGTGCAACCTCCACCTATAATTCTATTAATTCATATATGAAAAAAAATGTGAATGATGGGGGATTAACTCCATATAATTTGAAATTTTATTTAATAACAAAATATATGCATAGTGCACACTACAAAAAAAATTGCTGTGCCGCTAAAGTGTTCGGGTTGGGCTTGAAGAAAAGGTGGCAACCCTAGGGTGAACTGTTTATTTACAAAGTCCTTCTCTGTAGAGCAGATCAGCACTCAGGAAGAAGCCTCTCCCTTCCAGGGCTCTGCACATTACTTACACCCAATGTGCTGTGGTTCACACAAATCAATTAGTACATGTGTCTAATAAACAAAATAAATACAAATCAACGTGAAGATGAAGTCCATACATAGTCCATAAAAGAAAGTGCTCAGTGCTTCAATCTAATCTTCCTTATGTGCATCTCACATCACAAGTGCGTCCTCTACCAAAAAAACATAGCGGGTTATTTACAAAAGGAAAATCCACTTTGCACTACAAGTGCACTTGGAAGTACAGTCGCTGTAAATCCGAGGGGGACATGCAAGGAAAATAAAAAACAGCATTTTAGCTTGCACATGATTGGATGATAAAATCAGCAGAGCTTCCCCTCATTTCAGATCTACCCCTCAGATTTACAGTGATTGAACTTCCAAGTGCACTTGCAGTGCGCTTGTGCTGCAAAGTGGATTTGCCTTTCGTAAATAAACCCCATAGAGTTGCTTACCAGATATGCATGACGCTAGAGAAGCATAGTTTTATGTTGCACGTTATGAAGCCAGGTCTCCAACCATTCCCCAACAGACAAGTATCTCATAAAAGAGGGATCCTGACCCCCAGAGTCCTTTTCAGCCAGCATTTCTCCCCTTTGCCAGAACTCAGAATGGAAGATCAACAGTTCGGAACTCCGGCGGTCTTAGCTCTTTATACTATACAGGGCTGAGACTGGCAAAACTGCGTACTGTCGGCAGAGTGAGAGCCAACAGTAGTATGTACAGAGAAATTTCTCAACCAGGGAGCCATGGCACCCCTAAAGAACCTATTTGTCTTTTTGCTTGTTTGGAGACTGACTTGTGAGATCTAACGGAAATTAGGTTCTATTTGTTGCCCAGAGCAATAGAGTAAGATTTGTACTAATATAGTTGTGTCCAGGGCCGGTGCTAGACTATTCTGTGCCCTAGGCAAGACCAGTTACTTTCACCCCCCCCAAAAAAAAAATAAATAGAATTTCTAAATTTCTAAAAACAGTAGAAAATTATCTAATATGAGCACACTCGATGCATTCCCCATACTTCCCCCTATACATGGCCGATTGAAGGATTTTTGTCTACTTAGGTATAAGTTCATTTTGGGCCACCCACTATTTTGACAGGAGGGCAGTGTCACAGGTGGGGGAGAAGTGTGACAGGTGGGGGAGCAACCTCCAGCTCCAACTCCTGTGTCCTGCAGCTGTGATTATACATGCCATGGTATAGGAATGCAATTGGGAGCTGGTCATTGCTATGGTCAGACACCCCCTCAGAACACCAGTAACATAATAGACAGCACACACCATGCACAGCAGTTCTCCCTCCACCTCCTCACAGCCTAGCCTCCCATTCTGGGGTCTCAGGTGTCTCTGCAGAGCAGACAAGAGTAAAAAACAAAGGATTCCACACACACATCCTATACAGTTAACTACATCATTGTATCAAAAAGCTATACAAAATATTTCTAGCACAAACCTCAAAATCCCCACATATCCAAAACCACCCAAAAAGATTTTTATCCCCTCCCTTACAAAAAAACCTCTAAGTACAGTACCCTGTATGGTACGATGGTGCACCCCTCGTAAAAGGAACCGAGGGGCGGAATGCACAATCCCCACAAGGGGCTCAACCCACCCTACTCAATACAAAGCACCCCATCTTATTTCCTTTAATGATGGCTCTAAGCCAACTAATCAAGGACCCCCATAACTCCTTCCTAAAATGGGTCAGTTATCAACTTTGTAAAAACAAAGGACATCTAACACACTACCCCGTAATAGATTACTGCCCCATTGCAGGGAACGAGTTATGGGGGTCCTTGATTAGTCAGCTTAGAGCCATCATTAAAGGAAATAAGGGGGGGTGCTTTGTATTGGGTAGGGTGGGTTGAGCCCCCTGTGGGGGTTGTGCCTTCCGCCCTCAGTTCCTTTTACGAGGGGTGCACCATCGTCCCATACAGGGTGCGGTACTTAGAGGTTTTTTTGGTAAGGGAGGGGATAGAAATCTTTTGGGGGGGTTTGGATATGTGGGGATTTTGGGGTTTGTGCTAGAAATATTTTTTATAGCTTTTTGATGCAATAAATTATGTAGTTAACTCTATAGGGTGTGTAGAATCCTTTGTTTTTTGTTTTTTACTCTTGTCTACTATATTTTGATTACACCCACCCGTATATATAGGGTGAGTACTACACACTAGTATTAGGTGGGATTCCCATTTCTTCAGATTTTTGTATAGTCTCTCCAGAGCAGCCAGGTCCCGCAGTACCGGCGCCAGCACCTTCCTCCCTGCCGCCTACTGCTCCACCGCCATACCTAGAGCTGAGCTCAGTGTGAGGAAACTCGGAAGTAGCGTGGAGCTGCACGTGTAGTTGGACAGGGAGCTGAGGGAGGAGGGGGCAGGGAGGAAGGGAGGGGCCGCACACCTCATACCGGTCAGGCCGTACTCTGTGTGCCGGTACATAACACCGGAAAACAGCCGGGTCCCGCACCAGTGTAGGGTGGTGGGCTGCAGCACCTCGTGTTCCCCGGCCAAGCTACTAGCTAGTAGAGAAACCAGCGGCCGTGGCTGCACCCTAGGCAGCAGTGCGCCCTAGGCGGCTGTCTGGTTCGTCTAGCGGCAGCGCCGTTCCTGGTTGTGTCTGTGTTGATTGTGAAATGGAACTTATACATACAGTATGTTAAAAAATTTGCCTCTGCCAATTATCATTAATGTGCAGATGAACCTCCTAAAAGCCTGTCTAATATACTATTATTTCAGTGTCAGCTACATAATGGCATACTATTGGGTAAACAAATAACATAGAAAATGAAGAAACAAATATTGGCCAATGCAATTGCATTATTGCTCAGAATTATAGCTGAGCAGAGGGGCGAGCAGAGAGCAGAGAGGCATCTCAGAGAAGACATAGAAAACATGTGTGGAACCCTTCTAAAAGTAGAAACCGCCCCAAGTATTGAAATGGATGAATGGAAGACTACAGCAAGCAATTTGTCAAAATGAAACTGAGCTACAAGAACAATTTCACAGGCACAGTGCAGACTGTGATATAAAGGACAAGCTTGTGGAGTCATTGCAAAAACAGTTGCCTGAGAAGGAAGAAAGCAGAGAAAGTTGGCAGATGCAAACTCCCAGCTTCTTAATAAAGAGGAATGTATATTATCCCTCAGTAAACAGGAAAGACCAGATCAATTGGCTAATATTTGCACCTTACTGAGGTGAATGCCCACAATGAAGTACAGTCAGATATTAAACCTAGAGTTTCGAATCAGACCACCACTTTGATTACAATTTAGGATAGATTTACCTAACGCCAGATTCTTAATGAATTTAAAGTAGAATTATAGGCAATTTTTTTTTATTATTTTGGATAGAGTCAGATTTTTTTTTTTGCCATCTGTGTCTGATTGCGGACATTTCCATTCACTTCCTGTCCCATAGCCAAACAGGAAATGAGAGAAAATCCCTGCAAAATAAGGGAATTACTTGGGGGCCCTTAGGACACTAGAACTAGTGCTCCCATTGGAAGATTTTTCCGCTATTACTTTCTGGGGACAACCCAAAATTTGGGTTTTTCTTTCACTTTCAATGATAATGGTAAACAGGCCAAATATAGAGGGTGAATCTCCCTAATGGGGACATATACTAAGAGGTGTTCTAATCTTTCTCCACTCTATCCAAAATTGGAAAAAAAAAAGTTTTGCCTTTAGTAATACTTTGATATTGTGGAATCACCAATGAGTCTCTCCAACATATTTAAGGCTCTAGTGCTTAGATAGCATATGAATAAAGAGGATGCATGCTCTCTAGTAAAAGTGTGAATACCCCGACCACTAGTAGTCCAGGTATAGGGATGAGCCGAACACCCCCCGGTTCGGTTCGCACCAGAACCTGCGAACGGACCGAAAATTTGCACAAACGTTAGAACCCCATTGCCGTCTATGGGACTCGAACGTTCGAAATCAAAAGGGCTCATTTTAAAGGCTAATTTGCATGGTATTGTCCTAAAAAGTGTTTGGGGACCCGGGTCCTACCCCAGGGGACATGTATCAATGCAAAAAAAACTTTTTAAAACGGCCGTTTTTTCGGGAGCAGTGATTTTAATGATGCTTAAAGTAAAAAAAAAAGTGAAATATTCCTTTAAATATCGTACCTGGGGTGTGTCTATAGTATGCCTGTAAAGTGGCGCGTGTTTCCCGTGTTTAGAACAGTCCCTGCACAAAATGTCATTTTTAAAGGAAAAAATCTCATTTAAAACTGCTTGCGGGTTTAATGTAATGTCGGGCCCTGGCAATATGGATGAAAATCAGTGAGACAAACGGCATGGGTACCCCCCAGTCCATTACCAGGCCCTTTGGGTCTTGTATGGATATTAAGGGGAACCCCGCACCCAAATAAAAATAAGGAAAGGTGTGGGGCCACCAGGCCCTATATAATCTGAACAGCAGTATACAGGTGGTGCAAACAAGACAGGGAGTGTAAGGTTTGTTGTTAAGTAGAATCTGTTTGTAATTTTTAACGGGTACATTTTTAACGTGTTTAGCTCCAGCCAAAAAATCTTTTTTAAGCTTTTTGGAAAACATAGGGAAGGGTTATCACCCCTGTGACATTTGTTTTGCTGTCTTTCCTCCTCTTCAGAAGATTTCACCTCACTTTTTGTCCCAATGACAAATGTTTTTTGAAAATTTGGGTTTTTTTGTGGAACAAGGATTGGAAAGCATCAGTGGAAAAGAGAAATGTTTTTCCCATATTAACTCTTACAGGAGAGAATTTCCCTTCCTAGGGGTAGATTTCATCTCACTTCCTGTTGTCTCCTTCCGTTTGCAAGTAGGAGTCGTTTGTAAGTTAGATGTTTGAAAGTAGGGGCCTGCCCTATATACTCAGCAGAAATTTGGGCCTTAGGTGTTGTTGTGGCCACAACACTGTAAGCCCTCACAGGGCCCTGCTGTGAAATATTAGATCAAGAATTGTAATTACATGCCCCTGTTGAACAAGGGCAGAAAAATTGGGCCTTTGGTGGTGGTGGTGCTGGTGCCACAACACTGTAAGTCCTCACTCGCTCTTGGTGGGTGCAGAAATGGGCCCTGCTGTGAAATATTAGATCAAGAATTGTAATTACATGCCCCTGTTGAACAAGGGCAGAAAAATTGGGCCTTTGGTGGTGGTGGGGGTGCTGGTGCCACAACACTGTAAGTCCTCACTCGCTCTTGGTGGGTGCAGAAATGGGCCCTGCTGTGAAATATTAGATCAAGAATTGTAATTACATGCCCCTGTTGAACAAGGGCAGAAAAATTGGGCCTTTGGTGGTGGTGGTGGTGGTGGTGCTGGTGCCACAACACTGTAAGTCCTCACTCGCTCTTGGTGGGTGCAGAAATGGGCCCTGCTGTGAAATATTAGATCAAGAATTGTAATTACATGCCCCTGTTGAACAGGGGCTGAAAAATTAGGCCTTAGGCACTGGTGCTGGTGCCACAACACTGCAACCCCTCACAGATACTCTAGTTGGAACGTAGAAATTAGCCCTGCTGCAAAGTATTGCATCAAAAATTGTAATTACAAGCCCCTGTTAAACAGGGGCTGAAAAATTGGGCCTTAGGCACTGGTGCTGGTGCCACAACACTGCAACCTCTCACAGATACTCTAGTTGGAACGCAGAAATGAGCCCTGCTGCAAAGTATTGCATCAAAAATTGTAATTACACGCCTCTGTTAAACAGGGGCTGAAAAATTGGGCCTTAGGCACTGGTGCTGGTGGCACAACACTGCAACCTCTCACAGATACTCTAGTTGGAACGCAGAAATGAGCCCTGCTGCAAAGTATTGCATCAAAAATTGTAATTACACGTCCCTGTTAAGCAGGGGCTGAAAAATTGGGCCTTAGGCACTGGTGGTGGCGCCCAGAACCAAAAATGTTCTTACAAGCTATCAGCGTGATGATTGAGGAGGAAGAGGATAATTACTCAGGGATAGTCACTCAGCATCAGCATAGGCAGTCTTTGAAGGGATCTGAGATTTCAAAAAAAAATATTCGGTTACATCTGCATCAGGTGCTTGGTAGCTGGTGGTGATCCAAGACTGATTCATTTTTATGTATATAATGGATTGAACCACTGAAGGAAAGAATTATCAATAATTGCCTTCAAAAAGTTGCCAACATCCCAAATTAGTGGAAAAAATAAGACTCCTAAGTTAGGGAACTTATATACCCCCCAGTATAATGGGACTTCATAGGCGAACCATACATGGATTAGATAAAAAATGTTTTATTTATTTGAAAAATCATAAAAACAAGATACATTTAGTGATAGATCTTAACAGGAGTATTTATACAATAAAATTTGCTATCCTGTAATAATTTTTGTATACTTCCATTCATAATAGAATATTTTCTCTAGAAGCCTGACATGTTTCAGGACGATGTCCCTTCTTCAGAGGCGTATTGCAGAGAGAAAAGTCGCATATATAGGAGATACATTCTGAAATAACAAATGAAAACAGTTTGCACAGAGGGAACAATGAACCACAAAAGTTTAATAACCTAACAAGCCACCATGTCCACCATACATACCAACAAGAAGTTTTCAAGAAAGAAAGATACATATATGACTGCACCCCAACCTACAATTTGGCATAGGGTAGCAGACTAGATCTTTTTAAATGAAAAACGCACTGGTTGTCGGCTGATCAGCCAGTGTAAGATAAAGGCTATCCGTCGGCTTCAGAAATGGCCTCGCAAAGGCCCCCCAAAAAAGGAAGGACAACCTCGTTGGATCCCAGATTGCCCTTTAAAAAAGAGGAAAAATAAGCTTGTGAGTAATTTTCTCAAAAAGCTATCAATTTGCATATATCCCATACATCTTTTGTTATCCCTTCACCCAAAAGAAAGGGGAGACTATTTTTTCTACATTTATGCAAAGAATGTAAGGACCATAGATTGTGGCTGATGTTTCAGTATATCAGGATCATGCTCTCTGGAATATAGAATATAGAAAGGAATACATACTTGCCGACCTGCTGTATATAGGGAATTAATGATGGGCCTTTTTTTAATTGGAGAAGAATTGAGTGTAGATTTAATCAGTTAATCACATCAGTGAGCCATTAGTCAGGTAGGTATAGAGCCGGCAAGTAAAGAAAGTATGGCAAAGTATGCTTAATTTTGTCTCTTAGAGAAGTGTCACAGAGCGGTAAAACATACAATTCAGAGGAGAGGAGATTTTTGGTCTTACTTACTTATTAGATGTAAGGATGATATTTAGGCAGCTGGAACGAAAAGCGTCCTGGGGGTTAGATGGTGAGACAGCACACTGGGCAGGACGCCGAGACGCGGCTTAAATAGCCGCCGGCGCCTGCGCAGTGAGATTCCAACCAGAGGTGTCAGCAGAGGAAGGAATATCACTCTGCAGTGTGCGCATGCGTCAGACGGAGCGACGCATACAGGGAGGGCGGATATCCAGAGATCCTAGAGGAGAGGAAACTCCGGAGTCACGCCGTCCCAGGGGGTGGTGTCATTGCGCATAGCGCAGCGCATGACAGCGTCCTGTCAAGCTGGTACTTGTGAGGATAAAAAACTATGAAAATATATGTGTCACTGGCGCAAAAACCTATC
The DNA here is from genome assembly GCA_037952925.1 of Lithobates clamitans. Classification (NCBI taxonomy): domain Eukaryota; kingdom Metazoa; phylum Chordata; class Amphibia; order Anura; family Ranidae; genus Lithobates; species Lithobates clamitans. The sequence continues at coordinate 5,271,290 of JBBGZY010000471.1, forward strand.
CTATCAAAAATGTTGTAAGTGGTGTTTGTAGCTGCTGCATCCAAAAAAATTATTTTTCTGAGAAAAATTTAAAAGTGCTATATGGGTGGATGCGCTGCTCCCATCTGTGCTTTCTATATTACCTGTGTATGTGCTATCTTAATAGCCTATTTTGGTTCACCATCCACCTAAAAAATTATGTTTCATTTAAACAATAATCATATGTTTGTAAATTCATCACATGTGAAACAACAACTTTATCCAAATACTTTAAATCATATAAAAGTCCAGTGATGTATGTCACATAATGATAGACTTTTCTTCATATGTGTTGCAAATCATCCGTTATAATTGCCGTGGGCGGCGTGCTCTTGTGTGTTGTGTCAGATTAAAGTGACTTAGTGCTTCACCACCACCTGTGAGATTTGCCACTCACCAGATAAATCTTTAAAACTGCACCTTTGGTTCATTAATAGGGATAACCACTCCACTCAAAGGAACCTTTTCCAATATCTATACCAGGTCCTCAATGTTCCTCATGCAAACGGATGAAAAACAATCATGGCGCAATAACGTTTAAAAACCTTTATTCCATACATAAAAAACACTTTGCACTCACATTTCCAAGTGCCATTTAGGCCGGCACAGAGCTTCTCCCGCAGTTAAGGACGGGTGGGCACTGCAGCCCGGTTCGTCTGGTATATGCTAGGTAGTCTCCGTTGCCGCTTTCGTTCCCCCCTGTTTGCGTTCGCGTCCTCTCCAAACCCCGTTCGTTACCGATCACGTGGGTGCGATAATCTCCCAGCAGCCTCTACGCGTTTCGCAATCAAATTTGCGTCATCAGGAAGCTGCTGTTTGATTGGTTCTCATTCTATTTATGTTGTATGCGGGCGGAAATTGTTCTGCCGCCATCTTGGATGTGGGAATTCCCTTAGTTCCGTTCTATTGGGGCTTAATTACTCTTAGCTCCATTTTAATTATGGGCAATTCGCCCATTCTGTGATTGTTCATTGCACACGCTGTTTCCCCCCTCTACCAATTATTTATGCTCATTCCAATTTACCTATTATTATATTATTTGTGTATAAATGGTTATAAATGATTATAAACTAGCCCGTCCGTATCTGCTGGAGAGGCTCTCACATGTTAAAAAATACAATATATGCTTTAACTAAAAAAACTTTTATGCACATTGTTATTCCATAATTGATTACCGCTAGATCCGTAATATGGAACAGCAAATCCTTACCATTTCTAAAATGGTTTTTTTAAACATAGCAACTATCCAGCAAATGAAATTAAAAATGGAATTGATATAAAACGAAAAAAACAAAGAAAAAACCGGAAAAAATATTTAGAGGAAGTATAGAAAAAATATATAGAAAAAAATATAAAATAAAATAAAATAAAATAAAATAAAATAAAAAATAAAATAAAAATATAAAAAATTAAAAATATAAAAAATATAAAGAAAAATAAAATAAATAAATAAATAAAATATAAATAAATAAATAAATAAAAAAATTGATAAATAAAATAAGAAAATAAAAAAATAAATAAAATAATAAAATAAAATAAAAAAATGAAAAAAAAAAATGAAAAAAATGAAAAAAATGAAAAAAATAAAAAAATGAAAAAAATGAAAAAAATGAAATAAATGAAAAAATGAAAAAATGAAAAATGAAATAAAAAAATAAAAAAATAAAAAAAAATAAAAAATAAAATAAATAAATGAAAAAAATGAAAAAAATGAAAAAAAATGAAAAAAATGAAAATGATGAAAATGAAAAAATGAAAAAAAAAAATAAAAAAAATAAAATAAAAATAAAATAAAATAAAATAAATATTTCATTTTTTTCATTCATTTTTTTCATTTCATTTTTCATTTTTTCATTTTTTCATTTATTTCATTTTTTTCATTTTTTTCATTTTTTTATTATTTTTTTCATTATTTTATTATTTTTTTCATTTTTTTCATTTTTTTCATTTTTTTTCATTTTTTTATTTTATTTTATTATTTTATTTATTTTTTTATTTTCTTATTTAATTTATCTATTTTTTTTATTTATTTATTTATATTTTATTTATTTATTTATTTTATTTTTCTTTATATTTTTTATATTTTTAATTTTTTATATTTTTATTTTATTTTTTATTTTATTTTATTTTATTTTATTTTATTTTATATTTTTTTCTATATATTTTTTCTATACTTCCTCTAAATATTTTTTTCCGGTTTTTTCTTTGTTTTTTTCGTTTTATATCAATTCCATTTTTAATTTCATTTGCTGGATAGTTGCTATGTTTAAAAAAAACATTTTAGAAATGGTAAGGATTTGCTGTTCCATATTACGGATCTAGCGGTAATCAATTATGGAATAACAATGTGCATAAAAGTTTTTTTAGTTAAAGCATATAATGTATTTTTTAACATGTGAGAGCCTCTCCAGCAGATACGGACGGGCTAGTTTATAATCATTTATAACCATTTATACACAAATAATATAATAATAGGTAAATTGGAATGAGCATAAATAATTGGTAGAGGGGGGAAACAGCGTGTGCAATGAACAATCACAGAATGGGCGAATTGCCCATAATTAAAATGGAGCTAAGAGTAATTAAGCCCCAATAGAACGGAACTAAGGGAATTCCCACATCCAAGATGGCGGCAGAACAATTTCCGCCCGCATACAACATAAATAGAATGAGAACCAATCAAACAGCAGCTTCCTGATGACGCAAATTTGATTGCGAAACGCGTAGAGGCTGCTGGGAGATTATCGCACCCACGTGATCGGTAACGAACGGGGTTTGGAGAGGACGCGAACGCAAACAGGGGGGAACGAAAGCGGCAACGGAGACTACCTAGCATATACCAGACGAACCGGGCTGCAGTGCCCACCCGTCCTTAACTGCGGGAGAAGCTCTGTGCCGGCCTAAATGGCACTTGGAAATGTGAGTGCAAAGTGTTTTTTATGTATGGAATAAAGGTTTTTAAACGTTATTGCGCCATGATTGTTTTTCATCCGTTTGCATGAGGAACATTGAGGACCTGGTATAGATATTGGAGAAAGTTTCCTTTGAGTGGAGTGGTTATCCCTATTAATGAACCAAAGGTGCAGTTTTAAAGATTTATCTGGTGAGTGGCAAATCTCACAGGTGGTGGTGAAGCACTAAGTCACTTTAATCTGACACAACACACAAGAGCACGCCGCCCACGGCAATTATAACGGATGATTTGCAACACATATGAAGAAAAGTCTATCATTATGTGACATACATCACTGGACTTTTATATGATTTAAAGTATTTGGATAAAGTTGTTGTTTCACATGTGATGAATTTACAAACATATGATTATTGTTTAAATGAAACATAATTTTTTAGGTGGATGGTGAACCAAAATAGGCTATTAAGATAGCACATACACAGGTAATATAGAAAGCACAGATGGGAGCAGCGCATCCACCCATATAGCACAGGATAAAAAACTAGTCTGACACATTTAAAGAAGGAAAGGAAAAGAAAGCAATCGTGTGGACAAGGAGAGGGAAGAAGGAGGAGGGGAGAGAATAGGAAAAGACAATGGAAAGAAGAAGAAAAGGGGGAAAAAAGAGAAAAAAAGAAGAAGAAAAGAAAAAAAAGAAAAAAAAAAGAAAAAGGGGAAAAATAAAAATTAGATTGAAAAGGAGGATGGAAAGAAAAGGGGAAAGTAAGTTAGGTTGAAAAAGAAGATAGAAATAATATGAAGCAATAAATGAGAATGAATAAAGAATATATAAATGAAAAGATGTGTAAAAAAATATATGTGAAAAAATAAATATAAAAATATGAAAAATCATGAAATTAGAATCAAATTTGATTCCATTTAATTTATCGACCTAAGGAAGGGGAGATGTATGAAAAGGTATATATATATATTTTTATATATTCAAAGAACGGGAGCGGGGGGGAAAGAAAACAAGGTGTCCAAAGAAAGGGGGGCCCCAGGGGACGGTCTGCACGGCGCCCCCCCAGAAAACCGAGGTGCTGGGAGAGCGTCATGCAGATCAACCCCACCGACGCACGAACACACCGACATGACAAGCCCGGTTAGGTGGACGAGTCTGCAGTGTAAAAAAGTGCCACGCCGTCATCTAAGGATGGTTCGGCGTGGCTCACGTGCGCCAGGCGAGGACAGATCCAAAGCCAGGCAGCCACAAAAATAATAAACTAAAGGGGAAATTTTTTAGAATTCTTTTGGATAATATCCTTCAAAGTGATTTCAGAAGACATCATTTACGGTGGGCATAATTAGGTAGGCAAAGGATGGATAAACGTGCATGACAGGAAATTTTTTTGTATGTGCAAACAATTCGATACATCAAAATACAACTGTTGTTATACATATGTAAACATATTAGGGATATATTTTATGAATACAGACAATGTCATCAAAGGATATATACACAGAGTTCATCATCACAGACCTGGTTAACTCATCCATTATTGCTGGAAAATTCAAAAAATGTCCTACGAAAATGATTGACATTTCGGTAGATATGCAGTATTGAATACCTTATTCCTTTTCACACCCCCCTGAGACAAAACCCTCCAAGAAGGGGCGAAAACTCATCTTGGTATTCAAACCTGGGAATTGTGTTGCATTGAGGTTAGCTAATTCATTTTTATGAAGGTCAGTCGATCGACCGAGTCGGTGGACAGACGCACCCTGTGATCGGTTACAAAGCCTCCAGCAGCACTGAATGTGCTTTACGAAAGAACGCTGGATGCAGGACAGGCCAGTAGCTCAATTGCATACTGTGCAAGCTCTGGCCAGTGATCCATCCTCAAGACCCAGTAACCCAGAGGATTTTCGATGGGAAAGGTGTCCAAGTCAGATCTTGCCCCTAGGTATTCCTGCACCATATAAAACAGACGCTGGCGATGGTTGCTGGAACCGATCATACCTTGGGGCTGCGGACCAAAAAATTGTCTGAACGCATCGGTCAGACGGCCACCTTCTCCACCGCTCCTTCTTTGACTGACCGAAGCCTCAGCAACACGTTGTCCAGAAACAGGAGTTTGTAACCTCCCAGACTCTGGGAACGCGTTGCACAGACCTTTCTGCAAGGCCTCCCGAAGATGTTTCATCCTCTGCTCCCTCTGTGATGGCAAGATAAAGTCCGCAACCTTACCCTTGTAACGTGGATCAAGGAGGGTTGCCAGCCAGTATTGGTCCTTCTCCTTGATACCACGAATACGAGGATCCTTTACGCAGGCTTTGCAGGATCAGGGAGGCCATGCAGCGTAGGTTTGCTGAGGCATTCGGTCCGGAGTCCTCTGGGTCACTAAGGACGACATGGTCCGCAGCCACCTGATCCCAGCCACGTACAAGTCCATGTGTTTCTTGGGACTGATCCCTTAAAGACTGCTGCTGATGCTGAGTGCCAGGCTCCACCTCCATACTGACACAATCTTCCTCCTCCTCCTCCTCGTCCTCTTCCTGTGTGATCGGCGGGCACGCAGGAACACTGTCTGGATAAAGGGGGCCTTGAGAGCTAAGGAAGCCTTCCTGCCTCTGTTCTGCCTCAAGTGCCCTGTCCATTATTCCACGCAGCGTGTGCTCCAACAGGTGGACAAGGGGGACAGTGTCACTGATGCATGCACTGTCACTGCTCACCATCCTCGTGGCCTCCTCAAATGGTGACAGGACAGTGCATGCATCCCTGATCATGGCCCACTGGTGTGGGGAAAAAAAACAAGCTCCCCTGACCCTGTCCTGGTGCCATAGTCGCACAGGTACTCATTGATGGCCCTCTGCTGCGTGTGCAGCCACTGCAGCATGGCCAACGTTGAGTTCCACCTGGTGGGCATGTCACAGATTAGGCGGTTCTTGGGCAGGTTAAACTCCTTTTGGAGGTCCGCCAGCCGAGTACTGGCAGTATATGACCAGCGGAAATGCACACAGACTTTCCTGGCCTGCCTCAGGACATCCTGTAAGCCCGGGTACCTGCCCAAGAACCACTGCACCATCAAGTTAAGGACGTGAGCCAAACAGGGCACATGGGTCATTTTTCCCTGTCGGAGGGCAGAGAGGAGGTTGGTGCCATTGTCGCAAACCACCATTCCTGCCTTAAGTTGGCGTGGCGTCAACTACCTCTGAACCTGCCCCTGCAGAGCTGACAGAACCTCTGCCCCAGTGTGGCTCCTGTCCCCCAAGCACACCAGCTCAAGCACCGCATGGCATCTTTTGGCCTGCGTACTTGCGTAGCCCCTTGAACGGCTACGGAGCTCCGCTGGTTCCGAGGACAAAGCACAAGAAGAGGCCATGGAGGAAGAAGAAGAGGAGGGGGTGGAGGAGAAAGGTGTTTCACAATCATTAGCATTTTGGAGGCATGGTGGCGGAACAACCTCCAACACTACTACACCTTGTCCTGCATCTATCCCAGCTGCCAGCAGAGTCACCCAATGCGCCGTGAAACTTAGGTAATGTCCCTGTCCATGCCTGCTGGACCATGAGTCAGCGGTAATATGCACCTTACCGCTGACCGCCCTGTCCAGCGAGGCATGGACATTGCCTTCCACATGCCGGTAGAGAGCCGGAATCGCCTTCCGTGAGAAAAAGTGGCGTTTGGGTACCTGCCACTGAGGAACCGCACATTCCACAAACTCACGGAAGGGGGCAGAGTCTACCAACTGAAAAGGCAACAGTTGAAGTGCTAGCAATTTTGCCAAGCTAGCATTCAACCGCTGGGCATGTGGATGGCTGGGAGCAAACTTCTTTCGGCGGTGCAGCAGCTGGGGCAGGGAAATTTGCTTGGTACAATCTTACGTCGGTGTACCAAAAGCAGATTGCCGACAAGTACTTGGCTGTGACACACCTAATTCTACACCTTCATTCCTCTCAGTGCAGGTCTCAGAGAGGACTGAAGGTATAGTGGGGTTGGAGATTTCAGCTGATGAGGAGCAAGGAGAGGTCCTCTTTGTTCTTTGGTGTGGGTCTTTTAGATACGCTTGCCAACGAACTGCATGGCAGGTCAACATATGTCTGGTCAAAAACACAATACTAATCCAGCGCCAATGTGTGTAAACCCAGGGACCTCAATCAAGGCATGTAGAAAATAATCAAATAATACAAATGTATACCATATACCATATAGTCAGTCATCCATGTGACACATAACATGTAGATTGACAAGACTTAAAATGGGGGGGGGGGTTGGGGGAAAGGGAAAGGGAAATCAGTGCAGCTGGACTAGCCGTAACTGATAGATACAGATTTAAAACAATACCCAATAACTTAACAACCATTCAACACCTCAAGATGTACCCATTGGTATCCCTTCCTAACGACCACATACGGAAGCTTTTGAAATCCGTATGAGGAAAGCTTTCTTTCGTTGGCAAGATGCCAAACAGTATGAGCAGGTACAATGGTGGGATCTGGCCTTTCTCAAGAAATATATAGAATTAGGGATTACCCCCAGAGGACTCCGCATCAAGAAGCGATGTAGCTTCCTGGATGAAGACCTCCACAAGGAATGGAGATCTCTAGCAGAGTTCTGCACAATTAAATGGATCAAAATTTTGATCTCACAAAGAGAAAGGAAACTAGAGCTAGCAAAACAACAAGCAATAGAGAAGGAAACCATTGCCCAGGAATTTAGCACTTCCTGCTTGTTTCCCAAATGGCTTCAAGTTCTTGACAGAAATGTCAAGAAGGACGAAGATGCTTTGGTTTACAAGAAAACAAAGAAATTAGAACGGGACCTATTTGACTATGGGAATGGCCAGGTCTTTGATTGGCAACACCATAAACAAGAGACCAATGAGATATCAACACCAGGAAAGACAAGTAAGAATAAATCTAAATCTAGGAATATGAAGTCAAAAAAGCATAACTCCAAAAAAACTGTAAATTCTCTACCTATCTCTAAAGCAAATTTGCATTTGCGGGACAGATGTGCTCCCAAACCTATTATTCCCAAAGCCGCAATATCTAAAACAGTAACTACGGTAGACACCTTACCGACCACCACCATTTTGGATCTGAACCCCTCTCCCCTGTTGTCCTCCGCCCCTTTGATGACACCCCTCATCCCCTCCATCGCAAGGCAGGAAGCTACCATTATTTCACCTCCCATTATTCAATCCCAACTGACCTATAATGTTCCCATTCAAAATAGTTTTAGTCCTCTGTCTCGTGACTTAGAGGATTATATCCTATTGGGCGCGAGGCCCAAAGTCCAGAATGATAGTGAGGATCACAACCTACAAGGCTCGAACTGCTTATTACCATCCCTCAAAGAGTCAAAATTTTCAGTCTTTTCCTCCAAAGGGAGCTTTAAAAGAAAAAAGAAAACTCGAAGAGGACGAAGAGGAGGTGCTACTAGGAAGAGCAAACAAGAAAGAGAGGTCAGAATCAATACAGGGGACAGTACAATAAAAATATATAATCTGTCCTCACACATTCTGACTCCCTCTGAGGAGTCTTTACTCCAGAAGGGTTTGGGTTTTTCCCCCTCCATAGGCCCAAACAAATTTGGTCTCTTTAAGGATTTACACCAATTTATACGTTCTCTAACGTTAAAACGCCACTACGCCCCTAATCCACTAGCTGTACATAAAAAAGGTATGAAGGAAGCTAGTTCCACATTAGTTCCGAAATCTGAGCATACACCACCCACTGAACTAGACGAAGAGGCACTACAGGCATTGGAAGACTTATGGGCTGAGGGCCACATAGAAGGTTATGTTCCCACTGCTAGCTTAGATCCACCAGTGTTACATACCTCCTTCCGACCCAAATCAACTTTTTTCCCTACTAACTCAAAAGGCCCTTACATTGAAACTTATTACCAAGAAGTTTACAAGGACTTCTTGCGACTCTGCGATAGTCCAAAAACGCGGAAAGATCACAATCTAAGTAAAGATGAAAATCTAGCACTGAAAGACCTAACAGTCAATACCAACATTACCATTAGGCAGGCCGACAAGGGAGGGAGTCTAGTGATACAGAATCGAACGGACTATATTAAGGAGGCAAGTCGGCTGCTAGCAGATACCGACACATATTTGAAACTACAATCTGATCCTTTACCTGAATTTCAGCTAGAGCTAAGGTCTCTGGTACAGAAAGCCTGGCATAATGGAGTACTCACTAACAAAGAGAGACAATTTCTTTTACCATCTGAGTGTAGCACCCCATACTTTTACCACCTCCCGAAGGTCCACAAATCATTGGTTGATCCCCCTGGTAGACCTATTGTGGCCAGTACCAACAGCTTTACTAATGGTTTGTCCATGTATATTGACTTTTGTCTACAGCCCCTTGTGTGTCAACTACCGTCATATATTAAAGATTCCAATGAAGTCATCAAAGCCTGGCAAAGCTACCAATGTGAAGAGGGCTATTGGTGGGCATCCCTTGACGTGTCTTCCCTGTACACCTCAATACCACATGAGGTTGGTTTGAGAGATGTTCAACACTTTTTGATGAAAAGTGGAGACCATAATTCCTTGCAATCTCAATTTTTGGTTCAAGCAACAGAATTTTGTCTCAAACATAATTATTTTACTTTTTGTGATCGCTTCTATTTGCAACGTAGAGGAACTGCTATGGGAGCTAATTTCGCTCCAGTCTATGCCAACCTTACCATGGGGTACTGGGAGGAGTGCAGTATCTGGGCTGGCAACCCATTTGCTGAGCACATTGTCTATTATGGGCGGTATATTGATGACGTTGTGCTCATTTGGAGTGGGAGCCCAGATCTGTTCTCCTCCTTTGTAGCCCATTGTAATTCTAATCCCCTGGGGTTGTCTTTTACCCATGTCATAGACCCCCACAAACTTGTTTTCCTGGATTTAATACTGGCCCATGATCAACATAAGATTTTCACCAAAAACCATGTCAATCCAACTAGTGGCAACTCTTACCTCCATTTTAAAAGTTGCCATCATCCATCGTGGAAAGGTAACATCCCAGGTGGCCAATTCAACAGACTAAGACGTAATTGCTCTAGAGTAGAGGATTATGTTGAACAAGGAACCACGATGAAAATGAAATTCCAAGAGAAGGGCTATCCATGTAATTTGATTGATGACGCCTACCTCTCCCACATGAACCCTCTCCCTAAAATGAAAGCTCCAAAAGAAGACGTAGGAACTAGCCAGACAGTTAGATTTATCTCTACTTTTAACGACAGTTTTAAATCTATATCCAGAATTATTAAGAAACACTATAATATTTTGTTACTGGACCAACGTTTAGCTCCAGTTTTACCTGAGGTTCCTCATGTGACATTCCGCAAGGCTCGTACCATTAAGAACCTACTAGCACCTAGTAAAGTAACCAACCAAACATCTAAATCTCCATTTGACATCAGGTCATATTTTGATGACCGAAAGGGGATCTTTCAGTGCAAGAAAAGGGGATGTCTCACATGCCAATTTATTGCACATGGCACCAAGAACATCACGACAAATTTAGGCAAAACATATGAGATTAGGCAATTTATTACCTGTTCGACAGACTTTGTGATCTATGTCTTGCGGTGTCCCTGTGGGTTCTTTTACGTTGGTTGGATCATCAGGGCCCTACGGGCCAGAGTGGGCGATCACCGTAGATTGATTTCCAAGGGGAGCGATGAACATAGTGTCCCTCGACACTTCTTACGCTTCCACAATAAGGACTTCAGGGTGTTAGAAGTTTATGCCATCGAAACTATCCCAAAAGGCACACTGACTAGTAACGAAAGATTTTCTCTACTGTGCAAACGGGAGGTATTTTGGATATACATGTTTGACTCACTTGCCCCTAAGGGGTTAAATGAGGAACTCGAGACATGCAGTTTTGTGTAGAATTGTTCTTGCTGTATTGATGTATATACCAATGTATGTGTTACTTGTGATATGTGTTACTTGCCGTTGTGTCTGCTGGGTAACAGGGGTTTTGGACTGGAGATAGAATTATTTTTGTTCTCATAATGGGTTAATCACTCCCGCCCTTATTTTAAATCTGACCTTTTTTTAAATGTGACTTGTAATTCCCTCCTTCTGCAGTGTCCCTCCCCCTTCCTTTCCCCTCCCCCTGCTTTTCTCCCCCTCCCTCTTCTTTTCCCCCACCCAATATTTTTGTATTTAAACCTTGCAAGTTGCCTCAACCCTTGACTATGAAAAAGCGCAAACGCGCGAAACGCGTCGTCAAGGCAACTACTAACAGAGTTTCCACTCAGCACCATGCCACGGTGAATCCATCCTCCCTTATACCCACCCGTGGGAGCCTCATATGGTCCACACACAGCGTCCTCCCATTCGCCTGCCAATTCCATCTATCTACTTCTGGCTGGCAGCCTATGTGGTTCACTAGACTTCCTGATTGCCATCACTTTTTCCTGAGGTTCACTCCATGCAGAGGTGACACAAACCGGCAGACTCATTGGTTTATGCCCCCAGCCTGTCCCCTGGTGGCTTCCTGTCCACCTTGTCACCTCTTGATAAGTTTTATCACTACCACTACGGCTTCACCAAGTGTCACTGCCTCCCACTGAGGTTTTTCCAGTCAGAGGGGACACAGACCAGCATTGCAGCTGCCTAGCGCTATCAGCTGTTGTTCCGGCGGCTCCCCTGTGTGAAGCCGCGCCTTCCTCTTCCAGCTGGGCTGACGTCATCATCCCCTGACACAGAGCGTCTGCGAGACCTTTCCCTCCCGGTGGATTCACAGCCTGCCTTCACATCACATCCACAGATCTGTCCTCCGGAATCGGTGAGCCTCTCCATCTTAAGCTGATTTTTACAGTGTGGATCCCCTGAGTTTGGCGGGCTGGGGCTTCCATCTCCCCTCCAACTCCCTTCCATCTGCTTCCCAGCCTGGGGTTAGGTTTTTTGGATGGATCTCCAGTCTTAAACTGCCTGCTGCTGATTGGACCTTCTGGCTGTTAGAAACTTTCTCATTCAAGTGTCCTACAGTGTTATTAACATAGGATGACATACTGTTCATTTATTGCTTTTATTACAGTGTTTTTATCATACACAAACATTAAATCTCTTAACCTTTATTATTGGACTGCTGGCAACTGTTTATGAGACATTCAGAGCGCTGGACATTCTTTGGTTATATGTCTGGTCAAGCATGTGGTACCCAAGCGGGAGATGTTTTGGCCACGCGAGATACGCTTGAGACATATGTTGCAAATAGCAGCGGTGCGATCTAATGAACTCGTCTCAAAAAAGGCCCACACCAAAGAACTTTTTGAATAACGCGCAGAGACTGCAGCGCCCTGCACATGTGGAGCTTTGGGGTGTGATGCAGTCAAGGTGCTGCCCTTAGGCTGGCCCCTGGAGGGCATCCTGCCTCGTTGGTGATGTGCCACCTCCTCCTCCTCCTCCACCTCTCTCCTATCAGGCACCCACGTTGAGTCAGTGACCTCATCATCCCCTCCCTCCTCATTACTGGAGCAAACCGGGCAGTATGCTGCAGCAGGGGGAGCATGACTGCCAGATTGCTGTCCTTCTTGGGCACCCCCTCTGTCAGTGCTCACATTACTGCCTTCATCGAGCTCAGTATCATCATCAGAGCCTTCCAAACGCTGGGCATCCTCCTGGAGCATGTACCCAACACTGTGGTCAAACAGTTTGAGGGACTCCTCAGGAGGACATGGTGGGGCTAGGGAAGGAGTCACTGATGACATTGAGCCAAGGGAAGAGGCCGCTGCTTTGCCAGACAAAGTACCCTGGGCATGGGTGAGAGAGGATGAGGAGGATGAGGACGGCTTGGTCATCCACTCGACCAAGTCTTCCGCATGTTGCGGCTCAACGCGGCCAGCTGCTGAAAAAAAGGCCAAGCGTGTCCCACGGCCACATGCTGATGAGGATGCACCGTCTCCACGACCAGCACTAGACACAGAGCCTGCTTGCCCTCTCTTATTGGCTTGTGACTGTCTGCCTCTCCTTCTTGGCCTTCCAGACATACTAATGGCCTGTAGCTGCACTAAGCTGGGATATATATATATATATATATATATGTACTGATACTGCAGCTAGCAAAATCAACTGCCTGCCTGTAGTATGAGAACATCACCAACCTTCTACAGGTAGCTTTAGCTGAACACTGTGCAGAGCTCGCAAAAAACTAACTTGTAGCTTTTCTAGCTGCCTGCGGTAGTGATAGGATCAGGAAAACACCACCAACCTTCTACAGGTAGCTTTAGCTGAACACTGTGCAGAGCTCGCAAAAAAATAACTTGTAGGTTTAGCTGGACACTGTGAGGAGGACGCACCACACTAACTTGTAGTTTTAGCTTAACACTGTGAGCAGGACACACCACACTAACTTGTAGGTTTAGCTGAACACTGTGAGGTGGACGCACCACACTAACTTGTAGTTTTAGCTGAACACTGTGAGCAGGACGCACAGCACTAACTTGTAGTTTTAGCTGAACACTGTGAGCAGGACGTACCGCACTAACTTGTAGGTTTAGCTGAACACTGTGAGCAGGACGCACTGCACTAACTGTAATTAGTCTAGCTGCCTGACTGTGGTACTAATAGGATCAAAAAAACACCAGCCATTTTCTTCAGGTAGCTGTAAATACTGTAACAAGACAAGCCTGCCTGTCAGTAAGAAGATAACAGGAACGGATCTAGCTGAACACTGTGAGCAGGACGCACTGCACTAACTTGTAGCTTTAGATGAACACTGTGAGCAGGACGCACCGCACTAACTTGTAGGTTTAGCTGAACACTGTGAGCAGGACGCACAGCACTAACTTGTAGTTTTAGCTGAACACTGTGAGCAGGACGCACCGCACTACCTTCTAGGTTTAGCTGAACACTGAGGTGGATGCACCGCACTAACTTGTAGTTTTAGCTGAACACTGTGAGCAGGACGCACCGCACTAACTTGTAGCTTTAGCTGAACACTGTGAGGTGGATGCACCACACTAACTTGTAGTTTTAGCTGAACACTGTGAGCAGGACGCACCGCACTAACTTGTAGGTTTAGCTGAACACTGTGAGCAGGACGCACCCCACTAACTTGTAGGTTTAGCAGAACACTGTGAGCAGGACGCACCCCACTAACTTGTAGGTTTAGCTGAACACTGTGAACAGGACGCACCCCACTAACTTGTAGTTTTAGCTGAACACTGTGAGCAGGACGCACAGCACTAACTTGTAGTTTTAGCTGAACACTGTCAGCAGGACGCACCGCACTAACTTGTAGGTTTAGCTGAACACTGTGAGCAGGACACACCCCACTAACTTGTAGGTTTAGCTGAACACTGTGAGCAGGACACACCCCACTAACTTGTAGTTTTAGCTGAACACTGTGAGCAGGACACACTGCACTAACTGTAAATGGTCTAGCTGCCTGACTGTGGTACTAATAGGATCAAAAGAACACCAGCAATTTTCTTCAGGTAGCTGTAAATACTGTAACAAGACAAGCCTGCCTGTCAGTAAGAAGATAACAGGAACGGATCCAGCTGAACACTGTGAGCAGGACGCACTGCACTAACTTGTAGCTTTAGATGAACACTGTGCAGAGGTCTCACTACACTAACTTGTAGGTTTAGCTGAACACTGTGAGCAGGACACACAGCACTAACTTGTAGTTTTAGCTGAACACTGTCAGCAGGACGCACCGCACTAACTTGTAGGTTTAGCTGAACACTGTGAGGTGGACGCACCACACTAACTTGTAGGTTTAGCTGAACACTGTGAACAGGACGCACCCCACTAACTTGTAGGTTTAGCTGAACACTGTGAACAGGACACACCCCACTAACTTGTAGTTTTAGCTGAACACTGTGAGCAGGACGCACCGCACTAACTTGTAGTTTTAGCTGAACACTGTGAGCAGGATGCACCACACTAACTTGTAGGTTTAGCTGAACACTGTGAGCAGGACGCACCCCACTAACTTGTAGGTTTAGCTGAACACTGTGAGCAGGACGCACCCCACTAACTTGTAGTTTTAGCTGAACACTGTGAGCAGGACACACTGCACTAACTGTAAATAGTCTAGCTGCCTGACTGTGGTACTAATAGGATCAAAAGAACACCAGCAATTTTCTTCAGGTAGCTGTAAATACTGTAACAAGACAAGCTTGCCTGTCAGTAAGAAGGTAACAGGAACGGATCTAGCTGAACACTGTGAGCAGGACGCACTGCACTAACATGTAGCTTTAGACGAACACTGTGCAGAGGTCTCACTACACTAACTTGTAGGTTTAGCTGAACAAGTGAGCAGGACGCACAGCACTAACTTGTAGTTTTAGCTGAACACTGTGAGCAGGACGCACCGCACTAACTTCTAGGTTTAGCTGAACACTGTGAGCAGGACGCACCTCACTAACTTGTAGGTTTAGCTGAACACTCTGAGCAGGACGCACCCCACTAACTTGTAGTTTTAGCTGAACACTGTGAGCAGGACGCACTGCACTAACTGTAAATAGTCTAGCTGCCTGACTGTGGTACTAATAGGATCAAAAGAACACCAGCAATTTTCTTCAGGTAGCTGTAAATACTGTAACAAGACAAGCCTGCCTGTCAGTAAGAAGATAACAGGAACGGATCTAGCTAAACTGAATACAGTGTATATATATATATGCAACACCTGGGATGCATATATATACACAATACACTGTAAGTGCAGCTAACTGACTGACTGTTCTGCCTAATCTATCTAATTCAAATCAAATGACACTGTCTGTCTCTCTCTCTATCTATGAACGCCGGAAGACACACTACACAGGGCCACCATGCAGGCGGCCTTATATAGTGTGGGGCGTGTACTAAATCCCCTGAGCCATAATTGGCCAAAGCCTCCTTGGCTTTGGCCAATTACGGCTCTCTGTTCAGACGGCGCTGTGATTGGCCAAGCATGCGGATCATAGTGCATGCTTGGCCAATCATCAGCCAGCAATGCACTGCGATGCCGCAGTGAATTATGGGCCGTGACGCGCCACACGAATTTGGTGCGAACAGCCCATATCGTTCGCAATTCGGTGTACGGGCGAACAGGCGATGTTCGAGTCGAACATGGGTTCGACTCGAACACGAAGCTCATCCCTATCCAGGTATCTAAATGGGGTAAATTGGTTGGAAACAACCCTGAAAAGTGACTAGCATCCGGAGACACACAGACATGAAACAAATCCTGAAATTACAAAACAAAACAGAGGGCGCACAGGCCTATTGCATTATTGCTTAATGGTAATCTTTTAAAAAAGGTACAGTTTTTCATATAGAAACGACACCTTAAGGTCCATGATACAGCATATCACATAACAGATAAAATTCCAGCAGTACAGCAGGTTGACACATTTCGAAGGACTGGCCTCTTCCTCAGAGCCATCTGATGGCTATGTGATATGCTGTATCATGGACCTTAAGTTGCCGTTTCTTTATGAAAAGCTGTGAAGCATGTGTCAATTTATGGGTATAATACTTACCTTTTTTACTTATTAAAGATTACCATTGAGGAAAATGCACTAGGCCTGTGTGCCCTCTGTTTTGCTTTGTCATTTTACAATGCAGGTTGGGCTGTGTACAAACATTTCCTAGTGTTAAAATGTCAGAAGGTGCACAACATCAAGCAATAACAGGGGAGAGTATACCTGGAGGTTTATTGCTGCACTTTGATGCAGCTAGGCAGGATAGATCTAAAAAGTCCTCAATTTTCAACCAAATAAAGCAAAATAATATAAATGTGGAAATGTGACACAGTTGCCTTTTTTACATACTGTGATATACTGTGGAAAATGTTCTAAACTATATTAGCAGAAGGCTGTACATAATCGCACAACATCTTGTTGCTAGTGAATGCTTTCCTGATTTAGGCCAGATTTGCATGCGCAAATACAGCAATTTATTTTACAAGGTTGCAAGCCTTTGGAATTTACACTTTTAATTAATTTTTGTCTGTATATATTATGTATTTTTTTTAAATTGCACTTATTTTGTCACAAAATGAACACTTTTCTAATTTAAATTAATTCTAAAATACAAAGAAAATAATAAAGTGGCTTTTTGTTGTCCCATAAATCATTGCAGAGTTTTACAGCTATTACTTTCTAGTCTGGTTTATCACACTAGAAACTATCAGCAACATTTGCTTATCAATAGTAGTCCTGAGCCTCTCAGTCTTAAAACCTCTTTAATAATGCATCACTTGCTAATGATTTAAAAAGTGTGACAGACACTGATGAATTTCAACTGTGGTCAGGATCTGCTACTGTATAAGTGGGTATTGAGTTACATCACACTGTGGAATGAATTTATCCCTCATTTGGAATCTCATTCACCAAAGGCCTTTCATTTTATATAAATGGCAGTGGTATCATTTGTTTAAGAGATCGTGAGGATTCTAACTGGCAGTGTGTAGTAATTCTAGAAAAATGAGTTGTGCCAAATGAGGAGCAGTGTAAATTTCAAAAAGGTGGAAATGAAAGCATATGTTCAGAAATGTAAATTTTTTTTGCAGGAAAACCAATAATTCATGTAGCTCATGTTCTCCATTGAGCTGATTAGCAAACAGCTTTCCTCGGGCATTCCTGAAAGGGAGAAGATTAAGAAATGATGAATGGTTTAGGTAACTGTGTCAAATACTAGTTAACATATAGCGGTACAATATAGACAACCCACATGATTAACAACATGCAGGGAAGCAGAATAAAAAGTAAAGGCATACATTAGTCAAATATAAAAATAATGCTAAACAGCAACAATGTAATAGGTGTAGGAAACAGGAATATCATCTCAACTATCTATGTAAAATAGTAGTAAAAATCATCATAATCTTTCATTCAAATAATATATTATTAAAAAGGAGTGAAACTCACATTTTCACAGTGGATTCTTCCACTTGTCCTATAAGTGCTCACTGCATATAGTCCACATCTGAGAGATCTGCCCTGACCAACATATGTGATCCTCAGCTCTGTCCAACTTCTTACAGTCAGTGTTTTGATTTTAAACACTGTGCTGATCCAGGCACACCAGAAATACACCCCCCATTAAATTATGCATTGTGGGGGGCATGACCGGATGAGAGGGTGAACGGAGGTGTGTGTCTCTCCACGCTCCAGCTCCCTGCTGCTGCTGCCCATGTTACTCATGCCGGTTTGATCCGACTCTGAACCCTCTACTGTCTGAGACTCTTGTGTCTTCCTTGCTATTTTGCTGGCTCTGCTCTAACTCCGTGGAAGCATCCTTACCTGGTGGACCCTGGCACGGAAGGGGGAAACGGCTGGTAGCATCGGGGCCGTTCGGTTCTCCTGTGTGGATAAGCTGACTGTGTACATCAGGCTCGAGCGGTCGCCTGGCAACATACTACGCTCTCGCTCTACACTCTCGCGGGAGCTGGAGCTCCACGCGCACTGACAGGCAAGAGAAGCGGGGGCGTACAGGCCGACTTGCACGGGGATTCGATAGAACCGGCAACACGTAGGACGGAGCCTGGGACAACAGGGGGGTTCATTGGAGGGGATTGACCGGGCTGAGGGCTGGCTGAAACCGCTTTTAGAGCAGTAACAAGGTAATAATCAGAACTGTCCCCTTTCTTGGTACCGCAGTATAGTACCATGAGGAGCTATTGATTAGCAAGAACTTACTGCTGAATGTTATTCTTTCTCTCTCTACAAGCTGTATTTTGTCCTTGACCCTTTGATCCTTGAATAGTATTTTTTGCTTATTGGGGAACAGTGAAATAGGGGGTTCAATACTGGGCACCCTCCCTGGCACAGCTTATCAGGACTACTGACAGATATATTAAGAAAAGTAAAATGACCAAAAAAATGGAGAGGAGCACTCTCAACAGCCCCATGAGATCTCACTTGCGCAGGCTACCCGGGCAGCTAAAGAGAAGGGGAACCTTGCAGCGTCCGCCTCTGCTGCGGCATCCAAGTAAGAGAAATTCGCCCATACCCCCTCACATTCCCCAGCTAAAGGTGCTCAGCAATCCCAAGAGAAGACGGGAAGTATAGGGGATAGAAAGAGCTTAAGTAAAACTACATCAGCATTATTAACAACTACGAAAGCGGCAAATAAAAAAAGCCCTGAAAGGGACCCCCCGGGAAAGACGAGTGAAGTTAATCTTGGTATTGAAATGCCCAGTGAGACCAAACCCACATTGAAAGAGGTTCTGAGCGCAGTTAATGCTTGCAGGGGATCACTGAGCGATTTATGCGATCAGCTAAGAGGCCTTAAAGAAGAACTGGGCTCTATGAGTCAAGAATTACAGAAAACCTTGGAAAGAACTTCTAATTTGGAGGAGAGATTAAGTCAAGTAGAGGATATTTTACATCCCATGAGGCAAGAATTTAGAATGATGCAGACCCAGCTGGATTCTTATAAAAGCAAAATGGATGAAATGGAGAATCGTCTCCGCAGACAAAATGTGAGGGTACTAGGCCTCCCAGAAGGAAGCGAGGGATCCTGCCCAGAAGTATTCCTGGAGAGGTGGCTTAGAGAGACTTTTGGTGCGGAGACTTTTTCTCATTTTTTTGCCATTGAGAGGGCTCACAGGGTGCCTACTAGGTTAAGCTCTCCAGGCTCCCGCCCCAGGCCATTGATCTTGAAGCTGTTTAGCTACAGGGACAAGATAGTACTAATCCAGAAAGCCAGGGAAAAGGGAGACATTTTTTACAAAGACACTAGAATTTCAATTTACCTGGATTACTCCCCAGATCTGCAAAAGAAAAGAGCAGGATTTGCTGAAATTAAGCGCAACTTGAGAAATATGAAAATATCTTACGCATTGCTTTACCCTGCGCGACTACGTATCGATGCTCCAGGAGGGACACAATTTTTTGATAATTTTTTTTTTATTTATTTATTTTTTTTTTTTTTGGGCAGCAGGGGCTGGAGGGGGGGGGGGGAGGTGTTTGGTGTGTTGGAGAAAAAGGTATATGAGAGTTTACTACAGGTGGGGGATGATTGTTTGGTGGGTTATAGTGCTAATGGGTTGCCATACACTAGTAATAAATGCACAGAGGGTTAAGATAAAATCATCACAAAGCTTTTTTGTAAAATGTATTCACATATTAAAGTAGTAAAGGAAAACCTGGTAGGATCAAAAGGGATGGGAATTTTTGCATATGAGCTTGTAAATAAATATTTGGCACTGGTGGGTTTAACTAAGGAGGTCTTAGTGTTCAATACCATATTGTTTCTCTCTTTTTTTTTTTCTTCCTCTCTCTCTTCCTTTTTTGTGCTGGAAGATGTATAGTTATTTGCACATTGTATATGTATATTTATTTTATTTATATGTATATTTATTTACTTGTACACATACTTACAACTTAAAGGAGGGTTAGTATGGTAGGAATAATTTCATGGAATATTCGGGGTATGGGAGACCCCATCAAAAGAACTACCGTACTTTTAGAGTTGGAGGCACTGGGAGCGGGCCTGGTGTGCTTACAGGAGACTCACCTCACCAATGACTCTAAATCCTTAATTTGGAACAAAAAGTTTCAAGCACAATACCATTCAGTGCATACCTCCTACTGGAGAGGAGTATGTATACTGGTTAAAAAGGGGATGGTGTTCTCCTGTAGGGATGTTAGGACCGATCCGCTGGGCTGTTATGTCTTTTTATTTTGTACAATAGAGGGTAAACCTTTTGTTATAGCTAATGTGTATATTCCCCCTCCCTTCAAGATGGAGATCTTATATTGCCTCTTAGAATATGTCGAGGATAAAGGTGATATCCCACTTATAGTGGTGGGTGACTTCAACATGGTACTTAATGGGAAAATAGACAGGTTCCCCCCAAGAGCAAGGGAGAATAGAGCAATTGAAGGATGGCTTACCCAGCTGTTCGAAGAGATTGGGTGGTGAGACCTCTGGAGAATCCGTAACCCAGAGGAGCGGCAGTACTCGTGCTACTCGGAGTCACATCAAACTCTCTCTCGCATAGATATGGCAGTGGGAAATAAGGGGGCGCTCCTCCTTATAGGGAAAATAGAGTATAGGCCGAGAGGGATTTCGGACCATTCTCCCTTGACGCTGGCAATAAACATTCATAATAGAAATAATGAGAGAATATGGGCATTAAACCCTATATGGCTGGAGATTATGGGAAAAAAAGAGGACATATCGGAAAAAATAAATGAATTTGTGTTAATAAATTAAGGCTCCGCGTCGCAGGGGATGGTCTGGTACTCTCTCAAAGCATTTCTGAGGGGTATCCTCCTACAGTATATAACACGGGTCAAGAGACAATCAAGAGAAAAAGGGGATCAAATTAGGAGAGAGGTGCTAGATCTAGAAAAACAATACGTGGCGGACCCAAGTCCAGGAAAACAGCAGCTGTGGGTAGAAAAGCAGCAGGAGTACAAGATGGATATGCTCAAAAACGCTGAAAATAAGAGACTATTCCAGAGGCGGTGATACTTTGAGGAGGGTGAAAAAGTGGGTCGTATGTTGGCACTATTAGCTGATACTAACTCGCCCTCCTGAACGATTGCTGCGATTCGAACTCCTAGCGGGGCAGCTACGTCAGACCCCTTGATGGTTAAAAAGGTATTCTTTGAATACTATAGCAACCTATATAAATCGCAACAACAACTGGAAGTAAGAGAGATAGAGAACTTCTTAGAGGGTGTTAGTCTGCCACACCTTTCTGAAAGTGAAAGGGCCAGTCTGGACTCCCCCATAACTTTTGAGGAAGTACAGCAAGCAGTGGTAGATATGCCCAACCAGAAAGCCCCAGGTCCTGATGGCCTGCCTGTGGAAATCTATAAGTACTTTGGGGAGGCATTAATCCCAGAACTCCTGAAGACATTGAATTGGGCGATTACGGAAGGTGCTCTGCCCGCTTCGATGACTGAAACCAATATAGTCCTGATAAAGAAAGAGGGGAAAGACCATCTTGAAGCAGCATCATATAGACCCATTTCGCTATTATGCTCTGACATAAAAATACTGGCAAAAATAATGGCCACTAGGCTAAAGAAGTATATATTAGAGCTAGTACACCCGGACCAGTCTGGGTTTATCCCAAATAGATCCTCTAGTATTAACATCAGAAGGACATACCTGAACCTCCAGTCCCCGGCAGGGATTAGGAGCTCGAGAGCAGTCCTCGCTTTGGATATTGCCAAGGCGTTCGATAGCCTGGAGTGGGAGTATCTCTGGTGGGTACTGGAGAAGTTCGGGTTTGGCCCGAAATTTATCAAGTGGGTGAAGACCTTGTACTTCTATCCAAAAGCTAGGTTAAAGATTAATAGTGAATATACGAAGTGGCTACCCCTTGAGAGAGGGACGAGGCAGGGGTGTCCACTTTCCCCCATGCTGTTCGCGTTGGCGATGGAGCCATTAGCAGAGGTAATAAGACACTCGTCTGGAATACAAGGATTTGGAGAGAGGAATGGGTCGGAAAAAGTGGCACTCTACGCTGATGATGTGCTGATTTTTCTTGGGGATACGGGACCTTTCCTTGAAAAGGCAATACAGCTGGTGGAAAGATTTGGAAGGTCATCGGGCCTGATGGTTAATTGGGAAAAATCAACATTGCTCCCACTAGACTCGTCACGTAATATTCAAAGGGGTAGTTTGCCGAGATTGAGGGTAGTGGCGAAGATGCGCTATCTGGGGATAGTTATTTCAACTGACCCGGCACAGTATATTGGAGACAATCTAGTCCCTCTACTGGAAAAATTTAGAAGGAAAAGTGCTATTTGGTGCCAAATCCCGCTTTCCCTGGCAGGGAGAGTTAATTTGATCAAGATGGTTTGGATTCCACAATTATTATACGTACTTCACAATTCCCCAGTTTGGATTGGGAATACTTGGTTTCATAAATTAAAAGTTATATTTAGAGAATTAATATGGAAGAAAGGGCAGGCAAGGATCAAATTACAAACTCTCCAGCGCCCTGTGGGGGAAGGGGGACTGGCAGTACCACATCCCTATAGCTATTTCCTGGTGGCACAACTACAACATCTAGGAGGCTGCGAAAATCAGGGCCGATCGAACTCCAACACGAAACTTATGATTAGGATGTCCCATACGGTTCCCTGGCAGAGGCACTAGAGGCTGTCTCCAACATATAAATTGGTCATTAAAATCTGGCAGGCCACCAAGAGGATTATGGGGTATGGAGGCTACACTGAATTCTCGTCCATATGGGATAACAAGGGTTTGAGGGAGTTGTTAACGTTGGAAAAAAACTGGATATGGGTCTGCCACGGAATTTGTAGATTGGTGCAGTTATTTGAAGGTAAAAATTTGAAACCGTTCATTGAGCTAAGCGTGAATACGGGATTCCAAATAACACCTTTTTTACCTATCTGCAGATCAGGCATGCACTCAACAGTCAATTTAGTAGCTGCCCATTGGAATGGTGCAACGCACCTCTCCTAAATAAAATCATTAGAGCAACTTCCACTAAGGGTCTGATAGCAATGGTAAACAGACAAATTTCTGCAAAACTGCTAGATCTGCAAACGACTCTGGGCGTCAGGGAAGGGTGGACAGGGGAGGTGGGGGAGATAACCGACAGTCAGTGGAAGGGAATTTTGAAGGCTAGTCCATTGGTGTCAATCTCCCCATCGCAGCAGGTGTCACATCTCTTTCTGATACACAGGGCTTATTATACCCCTAAGAGATTGTTTAGGTTTGGCCGTAGACCGGATGACAAATGCCCTAGATGCTTGGATACTGGTGATTTAATACACATGGTATGGAGGTGTCCAAGGCTGGCAAGGTACTGGTCAGAGAAAATTAGGATTATAGAAACTAGGTTTAAAACCAAGTTGAAACAGGAGGCCAGGGTATGTATCCTTGGCCTGCTTGGGGAAAGTATGGAATGTAATAATAAGAAAATAGCTATAGGAAGGTGCCTTTACCAAGCTAGGAAATTAATAGCACAGTGGCTATCCAGTATACCTCCAACTATAGAAGACTGGCTTAGGACAGTGGATAAGCTAGTATGGACAGAAAAAACAGTTTACACCAGGAGAAGTAGTTATGACAAATTTATAAAAATTTGGAGCTCTTGGTTACAGTGGTCAGGTATAGCCCCCTGATCTGGACCTAGCCTGAAACGTACCTAAGGAATTGGACTCCCCGTCAGCATAGTGCAGAGATAAAGGAGAACCAGCGAATTAAGGGTTAGTAGTTGATGTGATGATAGCATAAGAGGACGCTCATGCAACCTTTTTTTATAGTCTAGGGATAGGGTGGGTGGGCGGGTGTGGGCTGGGGGGGGGGGTGGGTGGGGAAGGGATATAGGAGGTCCAGAGTGAAAAATGTTATTATATATCTAGATTGGACTGGATAATCTTCATAAGCTGTTGTGAAAAATATAATGTTTTCTATTTTCTTTTGTAATATGAATAATCTAATAAAGAATATTTAAACCTAAAAAAAAGAAATACACCCCCCCCATGTAAAGTTCATCCCCGTGGCTCATGTGATAATCATAGTAACATTTTTGTAAGAAAGCACTATTGGAGAGAGCATGGGGTCTGATTATTATAAACTGCTACTTTACCAATGTACAGACCCTTAAACATAAGAAAGGAGAGCTCTCTACGCCTCCTGCACCGACTTTATCCCTGTAGATTTTCAGATTAATTAAGACAAAATTGTTCATAGATGTCCAGAAGAGGGAAATTAAATAAGGAAAAAGCTATCATGATTTTTATACCAGGGCTACCGATCTAACACTGCTGCCATTTGACACTGGTTCACGAGTGCCATTATGGTAAAAGCAGCCCTTCTCACAAGAAAACCCTTGCTTTCACTATTATGCCCCGTACACACGGTCGGACTTTGTTTGGACATTCCGACAACAAAATCCTAGGATTTTTTCCGACGGATGTTGGCTCAAACTTGTCTTGCATACACACGGTCACACAAAGTTGTCGGAAAATCCGATCGTTCTAAACGCGTTGACGTAAAACACGTACGTCGGGACTATAAATGGGGCAGTGGCCAATAGCTGTAATCTCTTTATTTATTCTGAGCATGCGTGGCACTTTGTCCGGATTTGTGTACACACGATCGGAATTTCCGACAACGGATTTTGTTGTCCGAAAATTTTATATCCTGCTCTTAAACTTTGTGTGTCGGAAAATCCGATGGAAAATGTGTGATGGAGCCTACACACGGTCGGAATTTCCGACAACAAGGTCCTATCACAAATTTTCCGTCGGAAAATATGACCGTGTGTACCGGGCATTAGAGTATTCTATGACTAGCAATGAATGCAATAGAAAAATAAATGTACTTTCTCTCAGATCTCACTGCTTCCAGATTTATTAAAACACAAGGGGAGGAGAAAGGGGTGCCAAGCAACTGTACAGTGTAGCATGTAAGATTTATGAATGAAAAAAATAGAAATGTTGTTGCACTCACAAACGTGAATGGATTAAGGGATATCAGATGCTGTCCTGAATCATGATGGCTAGGAAGCCACTGGGAACAAAAGCCACTCCGTTGTTTCTCATTGTTTATACAGCATATATTTCTTTCTTACTATCTTTTAAATAATTATTTATTTTGTTCTATCACACTTTGACATTAGGAATTTGGATCATTTGTGATTAATTTAATGTTAATCACCTTGTTGGCTCTTTCTTTTGGGAGCACAAGACTCCTTGAGGTGGATTGAGCGATATGAGCATTCTTTTCTCTACTTACAGATTTATGTACTGTAAATTGCTGACAAATCGCCACCACCCACATCATTCACACCGTATACAGCTCAAGTACTCTCTTTTCAAAATCCTTGTCTATGCCCCACACTGTCTCCATGCTGTCATCAGCAGTTTCTCTTGCAGTGTTCCACCACACTTTGCCTTAAGTACACACTATTTTTCTTGCCTGCTCTCCCCCTATCATCAACACTACATTCTTTGACAGCTCCCCTCCCTCTCATCCTTTCAAAGCCCCCTTTACCCAGCCATACTACTGTATACTCTATGCCAGCTTCCCCCTTATAATCACACCATGCATTTTGGGAGTTCAGCCCTTGTGGGCCATTTGAGTGTAATGCGTATCAGTGGGAAGCCCTCTATTTTAATTTCTGCAAAGCAGATGCAGATTTAGCTCCAGAAGGAAAAAGGCATAGATCAGGTTGCACTGATCCCATGGACTCAAGGTCTGTTTGGCCTAAAGGGGATGTTGGCAGGGAGCAGAGGAAGAGTTTGACACCCTGACTTGTAGATCCTGTACATCACTAATGCATGCAAGAATTGTTCAGTCTGGGTGATAGCAAAGGCTAATCCTTTGAGAAGGATTGCATACTGTGAGGATTTCCAAGCAGGCTTGTAGGATTTGGGAGTCCAAGGCTAATGATATCCATAAACCTTTACAATATGGTTTAATTTCTGTTGCGCAAGAGAGAATCTAACAGAAATGTACAACAATTAGCATAATTATAAAAAAAACTCTATTACATGTTTTTCTGCACCTGTGCCTTAAAGGGGAACTTCATAAAATGGTCAGTTACTTAGTTAGTGACTACTAAGCCACCAGCAGCTGTGAAGACAATAAACGCTTTGGTCCAAAGTATGTAGTATAAAATATAGTATAAATAGCGCAAGGAGTATGTCATATCGCAGCATACAGAGTGCAGTGGTCCGGAGTAGGAAATGCACAATAAAGAGTATATAATACAGGGCACAGGTCTATGTATTGCCCAAGCTGCATGGCACAGGAGTGAATAACATAAAGAGTACAGGGCTCATAACTGTGTATCGCTCAGGGCACATGGCTCTGGAGTGCTTAATGCCCAGAGTGCAGGACTCTCTCTGTAGAAATCTATTAGTGCTCTCTAATACTAGTGTCATGGGGGCTTACTGCATTAAATGTTTTTTTGTAAAATAACCATTTTTGAAAAATAGTAAAAAGCGCATGAGCAAAATAGCCAGTGAGTCAGTGTCAGGCACTGTTTATATTGTTTCATAGTTTGAGTCTATGCCTGTCAATGGATTGGCTAACGTGTTTGTTTTTTAACTGCTCTTTCTACCTGGTTCTGTGGGTATGCGGATTTGCCACCTGCCCTGGCCCCAGGCCTAAACTTGACTATAATGCTGCTTCTTAGGCTACATTTACATAAGTGTGTATCTGTGGACAGTTTGCTCTATTTGGAGGTGGCTGAATGCTGCCTCTGAACAAAGCAACACTCTGTGCTTTGGCTGCATACAAACTGGCCAATTAGCTGTGGCCAGTTTGCATGCAACCAGGACTCTGTAGAAATGCTGTCCCTGACACACACTGTCTGTGCCCTGGGTTAGTCAGAGGCTCTATTTGCAAGTAGCTGCTTGGATGCAGTCACATGTGAACAGCAGTGGTGCTAGCCATTGATTTGTACAAATCGGACAGTTGCTGCTGGTCACACAGTGTGTGCAGGCACTGTTTAACAATAGATTCTTGCTGTCCCTGACCACTGCTATTTGGCTGTGTGAACGTAGCCTTGGATAATGGTACTTTGTCTGAAATTCTGTCATATTATTTCTTCTCACCATTGAGATAATTCTAAGAACTGCAGTATAAGTGTAGATTTGCTGTCAGAGCTTGTGAGCTATAGATAATATTGAAAATATACAATGTTTCATGGCAGCAGCTGCAACATCTGCCGCATAATTGCTAAGGAAGAAGAGAAACAAAACAGGTGAATATACTGGATCAATCCACTTGGGAGGCCCAGTGCTACCTTGTTCCTTTGTTGAGGATGAGGCCTTTGCCCTAGGTGAAAACCTGCTAAGGCCCTATTCAAAATTCTTACTAGATGT
Organism: Lithobates clamitans; assembly: GCA_037952925.1. NCBI lineage: Eukaryota > Metazoa > Chordata > Amphibia > Anura > Ranidae > Lithobates > Lithobates clamitans. The sequence goes on from JBBGZY010000471.1 coordinate 5,299,003, forward strand.
GCAGAAGAAGATGTTTAAATATCACCCCATCAGAGCACAGCACAAATAGCTGTCAAGTGTGTATTTGGGATCCATTCTAGTAAGCTGTGTTTTTTGTACATTCCCATCAACTTAAACATGCAGAATGCTATCACTGCAATCAAAGCTGCATGTGCTCTACACAATTTGTTCACTAATGTGATGGTTCCGCTTTGAAGACTTACTAATCCAAAATATTGAAAGGGTCCATTGATCTGCAACTTGAGACACCACATAAGGTGCACACATTCCAGATGACTTTGCATCCTACCTTGTGTCTCCCACAGGATAGTTACCATGGCATCTTAAGGCTATTAAATTTTAAAAAAGGGATATAAATTTTTTTTGCTATACTTTGTTGTTCCTTTGGCTGTTTTAAAACAGTCGTAATTAAGTACATTTCTTTACATGCCTTATTTTCTATAACAATTATTGCTAAGTTTTCTTACAGCTTCTATATAGATGCCTCTAGGCAAAAAATCGCACAGTTCTACATCTTTGCTAAATGAACATCTGCTAACGTCTAGCTACAATACTGTAAACAAACGTCTAACAGGACTCACATGTCTGCACATTTCCTACTGCAAAGATAACAAACATTTCCTGCCAGGTTTGCATAATGACAACAAACTAATTTCAGTACATTATCAACAAAACCTACAGGGAACTACAGAGGCTTATCATAGATGTTGTTTTTTTTTTTTTTTTGGCACAGTGGGACTCCCAATCCAGGAACATCTGCCTTGCTATTTGTTCCCAGGAAACCTTACCCAGAATTTATAATGGAGATTACTGAGGTCATACACATTGGGGTGCTCCTGCACCTTCGGGATGAAACCCTCGACATCCAGGGACTGAATTGTCCTTAGTTCTCCATGTTTTACTGGGGTAGGCTTGCTAGGGTGAAGAGAGGAAAAGGAGACAGAAGGAGGAGAGGATGTTTTCGTGCACAAAAACCCATAATAAAATTTGCATAAACACTTGTGCCACACATTTACAAGAGCTTGGTACATCAAAAAAAAAATAGTGAACCCTGAACTAGAAAATGACTAATTGTAACCTTGCTTCTAACCAAGGGATGTATCATACCTAGATTCATACCTAATCCGAGAGACACCCCACATCTCCATACCTACATCCATCTCCTCTCTTCTCCCTCTTTCCACTATTTACCCCTTAAGGCTGGGTTCATACCTATGCCATTTGGATGTGTTTTTTCCGCATCCAATTCGCATGACAGGAGATTGTGACCGGCTCTCTATGGAACCGGTTCACATATCTCCATTGTGGCTGCAGAGCGGCTTGTGTGCGTCTTTGGCTCCGGTTCAGGGCTGAATTCAGGCAAAAACAATTCCCTTAAACAGAGACGCACCGGATTCCTGCTGCGAGCTGCATCTGACAGAGGTGTGAACCCAGCCTTACATCCTCTTGCACCCTTTCTGTTTTTACTCTTACGTGAACATATCATGTTCATAAGGCTTATAAGGTGAAATATATGCATACTACCATTGTATGACCTCAGAATGACAATGCCTCTGTAATCCACTTACTTCTCTTAATAAAACTATTGAGAAAAAAATAGTTGTACTTTAAATATAATTGTATTTCATTGCTCCTCTGTATATAAAATAGTATTTTTGACTTACCATGAAATCCTGTTCTTGGACAACATTAAGGGACACAGGATGAGTATTCAAGTACCTAGGATTATGCTGCTACCTTCAGGAGATTAGACACAAGTAAACAAAGCTGCTAAAACAACCTAGCATAACCCCTCCCACTCCCATAATGCTTCAGTTTAGTAGCAAAACAATAGTAGGAGTGGATTATAAGAAGAGAGGAGGGGCCTATGTCTCCTAAACTCCAAGAAAGTGATTTTACGGTAAGTCATGGTTTAGATGTATAAGAAAATGCAGCACAAAAGTTATACAAGATAGGTCCACATTGTTAGGTTACCTGCAACTCAACACCCATGAAAACCCTGTGAGACAGAGAAGAAAGTAAGCTAAAAGTCATTTACCAGACCCAGGGGTCTGTGTGTGGGATCATTCAGCTGTGCGGTTTTCCATGTTCATTCCTGGCTCAGGGCTCGCCAAGTTGTTTTAGACAAGATTGTTTGTTGTATAAAAAAAATGTCCTTTAACATGTGTACACAAGAAATTAACACTGACAGGTTTGCAGTGCACAAGTGAATTCTAAAATGTATTGGCTATGGCAAGCAGTTTATATACACTTACACTTCTGTGTAATACTGACTGCACTAGTCCTCACCTACTAAATGTCCATCAAACAGAACAACTAGAACCAGCTCAGCCTGGTACATGCTGACAGCTAGCTAACTTATCTCAAGAGGTTACAAAATTTCTGTACATTTCTTGTAGAAGAATACAAGATGGAGTTGCTTCAGTCAAATTTAAAATCAAAAAGAGTGTCACTAATACAGTAAAAACAAATGCCAACAGGCCCACATGAACAACAGGTTAAAGGGGTGAGGGCGTGACCACGCGGCTCTCTTGTCAATCACGAACCTACCTCATCCCTGGTCTCCCCATGGTCAGCGAGTTCAGGAATTCCAATAAGTGGTGAGCTGACGTTACGAAGTGTTGTACAGGCTTCATTCAGATACGCTGTTTTTATTTATTGATCTTGCGAGTACATTATGTTTGTGGGGGTTGAGTCTCCAAATAAAATACAGTATTACGCTATGTAGAGCATTCCCTTGTGTTATGGTGAATAGTTTGAACTGGGCTGGTACAGGACTCATCTCTGGCAATCCTTGGAAGAGTATCTAATTTCCTTTTGGAGATATCAGGCTCATTTTTTTCATCATTGTGGTGAGCGCATATCCAAAGGGGTGCTCACAAGGTGGATTGGTGACAGTACTCAGGATAGGACCTTTTGCTGTCTCATATTTCTGATGATATTACGGCACCTTACACGGCTTTAAGAACTATTGCATAGACTGCTTATCAAATTCACCTCACTAGTGTGCTATGTTTATAGCTCACTTTATGTTGTATTATTATTGCATTTATTCATTTTAAATATTAGCGCTGTTAATGCTGAGTTTTACCTTTGCATATGTTTAAAGGTTAAAGGGGTTGTAAAGGTTTTTGTTTTTTTTAAATACCAAACATGGTATACTTACCACCTCTGTGCAAGGGTTTTGCACAGAGTGGCCCTGATCCTTCTCCTCTGGGGTCCCCCAGCGGAACTCCTGGCTCCTCCACGTATTGAGTGCCCCCTCGGAGACCTGCATTCCAAGGGGGCACCTGTGTCCATTGACAGACAGCAGGACTTGGCCTCGCCCCTGTCTTCCTTGTCACTGGATTTGATTGACAGCAGCGGGAGCCAATGGCTGCTGCTGCTATCAATCTATCCAATGAGGACCCGTCACCTGAGACAGCGGCTGGACCTGCTGGGCTTGTTCTCATCGCTGGAAAGATCAGGTTCAGGTAAGTAAAAGGGGGGCTCTGGGGGGCAGAAGGTTTTTCACTTTAATGCATAGAATTCATTAAGGTGAAAAACTTAGAGGGTTTACAACCTCTATAACAGAAGGGGCTCAATAGAGCTTACAGAGCCAACCAACGTTGGCATCAGGTGAAGCCTAAAAATCCACTGTCAGGGCTTCGCTCAGCCCTTCCTTCTCTGAGCTGTCCGTTCATCTGTCGGCTAATTGCCAGCTCCTATCTCTCCACAGTTACTCAGCTGTTGATGATATCCTGCTCGTCAGTCCTGCCTACTTAAGCCGTCCAGTTCACAGCAGCTCTGCCTTCGCCTTGGTCAACATCACAGAAATTATCGTCTGCGATCCTGTTCAAAACTTGCTTTGCTGACATCCCTTCTGGCTACAGATCCTGCTTGCTGTTCCACTACATTGATTCCTGATGTTTGGCTTATCTGACTATCCGTTCTGGTTACCGAACTTTGGCTATGTTTTGACTACGTTTGTTCTTTTTACTTTTATTAAACAAGTGTGATTTAACTGTAATTCATGGTTTCTGACAGTAGGCGAAGGCCATGAATTCAGAAGATCCAGTCAATCCACTTGTTGGTAATATTTTTTCCAGGTTAGATGAACTGAATCACTGCATGGATCAGTTTGCCATGGCGTTACAAACGCTCCTGAGTCGCACAGCTCATCTGGAATCTCCCACTGTGGCCGCCCCAGTACAACCTATGTTGCAGGCCGACCCTGCTGCTGCTCCAGTCTCTGTGCAGGCACCCGGCTCGAGTATTACCTCTATAAAAGGAGTGTCTGATTCCGCTCTGCTTCCCCAGCGATTTGGGGGCGATCCAGTCCAATGCAGAGGGTTTCTCAGAGGGCAGAGGGTTTCTCAACCAGGTTGAGATATACTTTGAGATGCTGCCCCAGGCGTTTCAGAAGCAAAGTAGGTTTCATGATTTCTTTGCTTTCTGAGAGAGCCTTGGCCAGGGAAAACCCTCTAAGGGAGACGCAAAAACCTGTTGTTTTGAGCTACCCTGAGTTTGTGGCTTTGTTTAAAAGGGTATTTGACGTACCACACGCTCTGTTTCTGCTGCCAAGTGGCTCATGTCCATCGAACAGAGTACGAGAACTGTTGCCAACTACGCCATTGAATTCCGTACTCTGGCAGCAGAGGTCGCGTGGAATGATTAGGCCCTTGTGGCTGCTTTTTCTCATGGTCTCTTGGATACCATCAAGGATGAGATAGCAGCCCGAGATATACCCACTGAGCTGAAGAGGTTGATCACGTTTGCCATCCTCATTGACTCCAGACTCAGAGAAAGACTCTCTTTTAAGGAGCGCTTGCAGAAGCCTCCTGTACGTTTGTCTCCGAGCTTTGCAGTCCCACCCTTGCCTCCCTCACATCCCATGCCTCCTGGTACCGAGTCGGTCAGTGAAGGTGAACCCATGCACTTGGGCTTCACGCGTCTCTCTGCGGATGAGAGAACCTTTGGGAGGAGGGAGAGATTGTGCCTTTATTGTGGCAAGGCAGGTCACTTTTTGAAGTCTTGTCCTACCTGTCCAGGGAGTGCTCAAACCTTAAGGTCCTGTCATTGACACACCTTATGTGGCGTTGTTTCGTCCCCAGTTATCCAGAAGAATAAGCCCCTGGTTCTGGTTACCCTTTCTTGGGCTGAGTCGTCCATCGAGATACAGGCTCTAATTGACTCTGGGGCTGCAGGCCTGTTCAATGATGCTGCCTTTGTATCGAAGCACTCGATTCCGCTGCAGCTGCATGACACTCCACTTGCCATGGAGGCTCTTGACGGGAGACCTCTACAGCCTGCCCATGTGACTCATGAGACGGTTTCGTTGTCCATGGCCACAGGGGCTCTTCACCATGAGATAATCCAATTCCAAGTTATTTCCTCACCTAAGTTTCCACTGGTTATTGGTTATCCTTGGTTACAGAGGCACAACCCCTCTTTTGATTGGCTCCGTGCTGAGGTTCTCTCCTGGTCACCATAATGCAGTGAGACATGCTTCCAGAAGGTAGCCAAGGTCCTGTGCACCTCTTCACTCTCCTCCCTGCTGGAGGAGTACCTCGATTTTGGCGATGTCTTTGACAAAGGTCAAGCCGGTAGTTTGCCTCCACACCGACCATATGATTGCGCAATTGACCTTCAACCTGGTGCCATACCCCTTATGTCTGGGTTTTGGAAGATAAGGCTATGGAGGAGTATGTTGCAGATGCACTTTCTCGAGGTTTCATCTGCAAATCATTGTCTCCTGCTGGTGCTGGTTTCTTCTTTGTGAAGGAGAGGAGTGGTGAACTGAGACCTTGTATTGATTATAGGGGTCTCAATCGTTTCACGATCCAATTCCATTGATTACGGAATTATTTGACCGCCTCAAGGTAGCAACAGTTTTCATGAAGCTTGATTTGAGACAATCTTTTGAGGCTTAAGGAGGGCGATGAGTGGAAAACTGCGTTTAATACCAGAACAGGCAATTATGAGTACCTTGTAATTAGGGAAGCACTGAATGGGTTTTTTTGGGTTTTCTTCCTTGATCCCAAAGACCGAAACCGATACCGAAACAACACCGATACCAAAAGTGACTGTTTTTAAAAATATTTTTATACAGGAGATGGTCAGCAACTGGGGACATGTTACAGGAGATGGCCAGAGACTGCAGAGATGGTACAGGAGATGATCAGAGACTGCAGAGATGGTACAGGAGATGATCAGAGACTGCAGAGATGGTACAAGAGATGATCAGAGACTGCAGAGATGGTACAGGAGATGGTCAGAGACTGAGGACATGGTACAGGAGATCGTCAGAGACTGCAGACATGGTACAGGAGATCGTCAGAGACTGGGGAAATGGTACAGGCGATGGTAAGAGACTGAGGACATGGTACAGGAGATGGTCAGAGACTGAGGACATGGTAGCCTGTGGCCCCAGTAGTGCAGCCAGTGTCCCCATTGCAGCCAGTGTCCCCACTAGTGCAGCCAGTGTCCCCACTAGTGCAGCCAGTGTCCCCACTAGTGCAGCATGTGTCCCCATTGCAGCCAGTGTCCCCAGTAGTGCAGCCAGTGTCCCCATTGCAGCCTGTGTCCCCAGTAGTGCAGCCAGTGTCCCCAGTAGTGCAGCCTGTGTCCCTATTGCAGCCAGTGAAGGGAGAGGAGAGCCGCCGCCGCCTGTTTGATTACAACGCGGGGAACATCACAGCTTTCATTTCAATAGCTGTGTGTTCCCCTCTGTGCGCCGTCACATACAGCCCCTCCCCCTTGTCCGGGCACTTTGATAGATAGATCACCAGTCCCAGGATTGGACGGGTGATCTGTCTATCAAAGTGCCCAGACAAGGGGGAGGGGCTGTATGTGATGGCGCGCAGCGGGGAACACACAGCTATTGATATGAAAGCTGTGATGTTCCCGAAGCTGTAATCAAACAGGCAGCTGCGGCTCTCCTCTCTTCTACGATATAGGAAGTCCCCCTGATAGGCGGCACCAGGGGCTGGGGTGGAGCCCTGCCCAGGCCCCGCCCTATTTTCGGTGCCAGTATCGGCAAGAATTCTTTTTCGGCTTTTTGCCGAAAGGGCCATTTTCAGTGCATCCCTACTTGTAATGCCTTTTGGCCTTTGTAACGCCCCGGCAGTGTTCCAGGAATTTATTAACGATGACCTCCGAGATTTTTTTCGCAGTTATGTGTGGTGGTTTATCTTAATGATACCCTCATATTTTCCAAGTCCCTGGAGATCCACCACACAGATGTCTGCTGTGTGCTTCAGAAACTAAGAGAGAACAATCTCTATTGTGAACTGGAGAAGTGCGAGTTCCATCGTGAACAGGTTAAATTCCTGGGTTATGTCATTTCCACTGCTGGTTTATCGATGGACCCAAAGAAACTTTCGGCAGTTCTACAGTGGCCCTGACCCATGGGTTTACGTCCTCTGCAGTGTTTCCTGGGCTTTGCCAACTATTATCAGAAGTTTATTCGTAACTTCTCATCTCTGGTCAAGCCCTGATTGATATGACCAGAAAGGACAATAACCCACAGAGTTGGTCTCCGGAGTCCATTAAGGGCTTTTAGAGTCTCAAGGCTGCCTTTGTTTTTGCTTCAGTGTTGGCACATCCTGATCCTATGTTACCTTTTATCCTTGAGGTTGATGCTTCTGAGACTGGTGTTGGCGCCCTTCTGTCTCAATGTCCTACCTCTGAGAGCGCTATTCATCCTTGTGGCTACTTCTCCAAGAAATTGTCACCTGCGGAGTGCAATTACGAGATTGGTGACAGAGAGCTGTTGGCGATCATTTTAGCCCTGAAAGAATGGAGACATCTCCTCAAAGGTACCACTGTGCCTGTTCTCATTCTTACTGACCATAAGAATCTCACATTCTTATCTGAGGCTAAACGCCTCTCTCCCAGAAGGGCGCGATGGGCTCTTTTCTTGTCAAGTTTAAATTACATTGTCTCATGCTTACCCGGTACTAAGAATGTAAGGGCTGACGCCTTGTCTCAACAATTTTCCTCCACTTCCAAGATGGAGTCTGTTCTGGTTCCTGTGATTCCTCCTGATCGTATTCTGGCTACAGTTCGCACCAGACTCACTTCTCCTTTGGGTGACAAAATTCTTGCTGCTAGGGTCCATGCTCCATCTGAGAAACCTTGTGACCGCTGCTTTGTCCCAGAGAGTCTCCGTACTCCAGACTTACCATTCTCACAAGGCTGCTGGCCACCCTGGGAAGAATCAACTCGTTTGGGCAATTTCCCAACAATTCTGGTGGCCTAGTCTATGTTCTGATGTAACTGCCCGTTTCATGTGTGCGCAGAGTAAGACTCCACAACACCTTCCAGTGGGCCTCCTACAACCCATACCCATTGGAAAGAGGTCCTGGACCCACCTGTCTATGGATTTCATTGTGGAGTTAGCCAACTCCCAGGGCAACACAGTTAACTTTGAGAACCGGTTACCACCATAAGGATGTGTCATTGTATTCCACTTAAGAAGGTACCCACTTCTAAGGAACTGGCTTCCATTTTTGCTCGGGAGATCTTTTGCTTACATGGGCTACCCAAGGTGATTGTCTCGGACAGGGGCAGTCAGTTTGTGTCCCGGTTCTGGTGAGCCTTTTGTGCATAGTTGGGAATTCAGCTTGCTTTCTCCTCTGCGTATCACCTGCAGTCTAATGGGGCCGCAGAACGAGCCAATCAATCCTTGGAGCAATTCCCAAGTTGCTATATTTCTGACCATCATAACAACTGGTCAGACCTATTACCATGGGCAGAGTTTGCTCACAACAGTGCCTTGAATTCTGCTTCCTGATTGTCCCCGTTGATGGCGAATTATGGTTTCCAACCTTCCATGTTGCCCGACTTGTTGGTTCCGCAGAGTGTTCCTGCGTTAGAGGAGCATCTCTGTGGTCTTCGTTCCACTTGGGCACAAGTCCAGGAGGCTTTGTGACATGCTAATGATAGGTACAGACTCCATGCTGACCACAGACGCCTGCCTGCGTCTTCCTACCAGGTTGGGGACAGGGCCTGGCTGTCATCTCGCAACCTCCAACTTTGTGTTCACTCACTGAGGTTCGCACCTCGGTTTATTGGGCCTTTCCTTTGCAAGATTAACCCAGTGGCTTACGCATTAGACCTTCCTTCTAATATGCATATTTCAAATGTATTTCATGTCTCCTTATTAAAACCTTTGGTCTGCAACCGCTTTACCACATCGGTGCCACGTCCTCACCCTGTACAGGTTGAGAACCATGAGGAGTATGAAGTACAGCCCATTGTTGACTCCTGTAGGTTCTGTGGGCGCATACAGTACCTGGTGCATTGGAAAGTATACGGTCCGGAGGACCACTCTTAGGTCTCATCCTTGCCCCTGTCCTCCGTGATTTCCATAGACGTTTTCCCCTCAAGCCTGGTGGTCCTCTGAGGGGGAGGGGTTGTTAAGGAGGGGGTAATGTCAGGGCTGGGCTCAGCCCTTCCTTCTCTGAGCTGGCCACTCAGCTGTCGGCTAATTGCCAGCTCCTATCTCTCCACAGTTACTCAGCTGTTGATGATATCCTGCTCGCCAGTTCTGCCTACTTAAGCCGTCCAGTCCAGAGGAGCTCTGCCTTTGCCTTGGTCAACATCACAGAAATTATCGTCTGTGATCCTGTTCAATACTTTCTTTTTACTTTTTTTATTAAATAAGTGTGATTTAACTCTCGGCCTGATTTCCTGGTTTCTGACAGCCACCTGGTACAACTTGACAAACAGAAGACTAGGTGGCAGCCTGATGCTGATAAGCCCAGGAAGCACTAACTAATCTAGCGGAGAGCACTTTGACAAGGTAAGGTGGAACCTTTACCTTAAAGTGTTACTAAACCCAGGACCCTGCATTCACTATATCTGGTCTCCCACACTACACAGAACTGTAATAGTATTCGTAAATTGCTAAATACCTTTTCTCATCAGCAGTTAGAGCAGTCCCCTTGTGACTTCTATCAGTGTCTGGTTAAAACGTTTTGCCGCTCGGATATATAAGGCGCATGCGCAGACGTGCGGGCATGCCCCTGATGATGTCATTTCTGCCGTAACGGCCGTAGGATTGACACGCTCGTACCGACGGCGCATGCGAGGAGTTTCGTTTTAAAGCTGTATTGGTTCCTTGCAAGGAAAAGTGTTTTTATGGATGCCAGTGAGGCGACTTTTAATAAACAAGAGATAAAACGTTCTACACCATTGGAGTTTTCTCTTTTCTTTTAAACACTTCCATATCGGTGAGAGCTCTCTTCCCTGATTGTACCGCTGTCTGGAAGCCTGTGGCGATCGTTTGTGGATCTACATCCATCATCCCAGCTAAAGTTCCAGCCGCTGTGGAGGGCAAACCCCAAGCTGTTAGCTCTATGCCTCTGATCAGAGGCTATCTGGTAAGCCTTCAATCTATACCAGGTGACGGGATTTCAACACGGTGACAGTTACGGATTTATTATTCATAGAAAGTCACATTTAATTGCTTTTTGGGACATTTGTTTTGACATAATTTTTGCATCTTTGGACTTTTTCTAAATGTGTGGATAAAAAACTGGGAATAGTCACGCATATATATCACCATAGTGAAGCATCCATGTTATTGTTCACGCATATATATCACTATAGTGAAGCATTCATGTTATTGTTCATTTTTATTTTTTTATTTTACCACATATGAAAGCTGTTGGTGCTTTAATAGTAATATAAATTTTTGTTGTATTTTTGCATTTATATCCAGCGCTGTGCTTTTTGTTATATCTATTTAGTAGTGCACTTATCAAGGTATAGTGCATAGCTGCAGGATTTTCCTTCACGGGTGATATTCACTAAGTTACTGTTTGTACACCTAGCGCGAATTTTTTCTTTAGAAACAAGCGAACATCTGCACGTTGGAGCAGCGTCGCACACACCCAGCTCACCGACACAGTAAGCCTCACCGGCGGTGATGTGAGACGTCCATCAGCCTCCAAGGCACCACCTACGGTTAGATAACCAGGTGGCTTTGTGTGCCGGGCAATTCAGATGGTCGGCTGAAGCACAGGAAAGACATGCAGGGAGAGGTCCCTAGAAGCAAATGCAAACAAGATAGAAATACAATGAAAGTAAATGTAAATATCAGCATTAACATTGTGTAGATGATAAAACAGAGATTTGAAATATAATATTTAGGAAAAAACCTGTGCCCAGATGCCATAGAGGAAAGAGAGCCCCACAAGCAACAATTAGTACAGATGGTTAAATACAACAACAAAGAACATACAGGTAAAATTATGTAATAATATAGGGGTTATGATGACAATATCCAAAAATACACAATAACAACAACAAATAATTATATGATGTTGACAACAGAGTAAATATAGTGCCATTGTAATATTAAGACCTCAAATATATTCATAAAGAGAAACAGAGCATTGGTTATCCTAGTGAATGCATCTACAGATATACATATCTATGCGTTTATACCTGCACAAGCACCTATATCATCTGAATAAGGGATGGAAGAATATGTACAAAAAAGAGGGATCATGGGGGTGCATGTTCCTATTAAAAAAACAATCACAAAACATATCACAAGATGGTATTAATGAGAAAGGATGCTCAATATAAAGATTTATTTTTCCATTCCTCCAGAGGAGAAGCCCTTGAGGAATGGCTTAAAGCATATGGCCTCGTTGAGGCCTGGAGGCATTGTTGCATTCAGCTGGTAAATCCTTCTTAATTCCATCTGGAGGAGGGTTTTATTCCAGTCCCCCCCCCCTAGGATTGGGATGTATCCGATCCAAGATGAAAAATTTAATATTGGGGAAGATACCGCCATGGACCAGAGATACATGGCGTCCAAAGGGGAGGTCGGGATTGCATGCTGCGGATATGCCCTCCTCCACAATTCTAATTCGGTCTTCCCAATATAAAAGCAGCTACAGCTGCATTCCAGCATGTAGACAACTCCATGGATCCTGCAGTTCGTAAAATGTTTTGGATAAAAAGACTTTTCCATTAGGGAGAGTGGGGTTTTTCTGTGTAAGCATATATCTACAGTAATCACATGTACCGCACATGAATGTGCCTTTGTATTTACAGTGCGTTCTAGTTGACTCATTCTTAAACTCGCTACTGACAATCATTATCACCGATGGAAGTGGCTCTTCTAAAAGTGAAGAGGTGTTTTTCTGGGACAAACTGTCCCAAAGAAGGATCTAATGTCAGCATATGTTTTTGACTTGATGCTGTTGTTGGTTAAATCTAGTGATGATCCTTAACTTGTTGGTATTATCTCATGATTTAGTAGTATATAGTAGGTCCTTTCTAGATTTCATCAAAACTTGCTTGTAAGATCTTTTTAAAGAAGCATGTGAATAGCCTCTTACAAGGAGTCTATCACATAGGCTAGCCGCTTCTTTTATAAAGGTTTCCTCATCGGTGTACTTTCGTTTTATTCTTAAATATTGAGAGTAAAGAATGGGTCAATGAGGGGTTGTGGGTGGAAAGTTGTAGCGTGGAGTATAGTGTTCCCTGCTGTAACCTTTCTGTATAATTTGCTACACAGGTTGCCTTCTTTTTCCCTATAGACTTCCACGTCTAGAAAGGTTATACAATTTTTCTCATAAGAAGTGGTAAAGCTTAGATTAAAATCGTTTTTGTTCATTCTTAGGAGGCACTGCTGGAGCATGTCCTGGGACCCATCCCAGATAATCAAGATATCGTCGATGCAACAATACCATCCAAGGATGTGATCAGTATAGATGGCCAGATTCTCATCAGCCAAAAACATCTTCTCCTACTCCCCCAAGTACAGGTTGGCGTACGATGGGGCACAACATGTCCCCATCGCAACCCCCTGCACCTGGAGGTAGTGGGAGCCGTTGAAGGTAAAAACATTGTGTCCAAGGACATACTCCAGCAGTGACAGAATGAATTTATTATACATAGAATCTGCAGCAGGATTTTGTTGCAGGACATGCCTAATAGTTGCTAGACCAGCCTTTCTCAACCTTTTAACCCTAGAGGAACCCCAAAAATTATTTTAAGGTCTCGAGAAACTCTTACTAAAACCAATTTATCGGGGGTCAATAGGAACAATGCCCCCTATACTGGTGGCCAATGGGAAGAATGTCCCACTTAAAGTGGTGTTTGGAATACCACCCTTAAAGACAGCTAAAAAGATATTTGGTGTCATGCTGCTGGCTTTGCTAAGTGATGCTGAACCTTGAACTTTGTAGGCACCATCAAAAAGGTGGTTCATCAGCCACAGCTCAAGGAACCCCTAGCAACCTCTGGAGGAACCCCAGGGTTCCACAGAACCCTGGTTGAGAATGGCTGTGCTAGGCACTTCTCATGTGGGATAGAGCTGTATAATGTTTCTACGTCTATTGAGACTAGGAGAGCATAGTCGAAAATGTTTAATTCATCAATTATCTGCAGGAGGTGGACAGTATCTCTTACATAAGATGGTAATGATGTTTCATATGGTCTTAGAAATTCATCCACTAATTTGCTTGCATTGTCACTGATTGAGCCAATTCTCGAAATGATGGGCCTTCCTGGAGGATTTGTAGAGTTTTTATGAATTTTAGGGAGTATATAAAACGTAGGAACCTTCGGAAAATTATTTCTGATAAAGCTCCACGTTTGTTTGCTGATTATATTGTTCAGAAAGGCGGTGTCTACTGATGCGTAGAATTCTTTGTTACATTTTTCAATGATATAAGAAGGAATTTGGTTGTACCAGTCATGGTTATTAAGGATTTTTTTGCATGTGTTGATGTAGTCTTCGTTGTTTAGAAGAACATTTCCACCTTTATCTGAAGATTTGATAGTAATTTGCTTGTTATCAGCAAGTGAGTTAAGTGCCTCCAACTCTTTCTTATTCAAATTTGTGGGACCCTTGGCCTTAACCTTTAATTTCTCCAGATCATTATTTACTAGCTTTAAAAATGCAGCCGCATTTGGGCTAGTGCTGGGAGGTGGACAAAAGTCTGATTTTTTCTTCAGTATTGATTTAGATGGATTGGTTTTAGTGTAATAATCCTGTTCTTCAATGGACTTGAGATGAGTCAACAGAGTCAATGAGGTCTGCTGTGTCGCTTTCTTCTAAGAGAGCGATCAGCTGATCCAAAGCTTTGTTCTCTTGGGGGGTGCGGTCTACGTTTCCTTGTTGTCTATGGCAGTGTTTCTCAACTCCAGTCCTCAAGGCGCACCAACAGGTCATGTTTTCAGGATTTCCACTACTTTGCACAGGTGATTTGATCAGTTTCACTGCCTTAGTAATTACCACAGCAGTTTCATCTGAGGGAAATCCTGAAAACATGACCTGTTGGTGCGCCTTGAGGACTGGAGTTGAGAAACACTGGTCTATGGTACCGTTTTTTAAGAATTAATTTACGGATAAACAATTGGAGGTTTTTGTATATCTCAAATTTATCTAAATTCTGACTTGGACAAAAATTCAATCCCTTTTTCAAAACTGAAACCACTTCTTCAGAAAGAATATATGAAGATAAATTAATTATACTCAAGTCAGTATTAGTTTGTATTGGGGGTCCTTTTGAGGAATTTAGAGTGTTACTTGTGTGTACGTATTGAGGTTTGGTGGTGTTGGCTTGATGCCTGCTAGAATTCAATCTAAAAAAGACAGATCATTAGAACACAATTCAAGTGAGTTGGAAGGTGCCACGATAATTGAAGGTAAAGTGTCCTGTGGTTTTTGTGTGGGGTGATTCAAAGATGTTTCAGGTAGTGAAGGAACCAAGTGAGGGAGCTTGGGTGTGCTTTCTAGGACTTGTTTTTTTTAGCTTTTTGGTCTTGTGCTTGATCGCCATAGTGTTGGCGTTTAGTGCCTAGTGTTGATTTTAATTTCTGAGGAATTGGAGGGGGGATGTGGGGGGTTTTTTGGTTAGAATTTTGATGTGGTCCCCGGTTAGGATTTCCTTTGTTATTATATTTATTTTGGCACCATTTGTAGGCTTTACCAGCCTCAAATGCGTTTTTGTCTCATATGAATTTGTGACCTTTTTTGATAAGGATCTTTTTCTACCTTTTATTTTTATTTTTCTATTTTATTTTTTACTCACTATTAGATATTTATTCCAGTCCTGGTCACTTTAACCTCCCAAGTTTAATTGACTTATATTGATAAATAGGCATATCACATGCTTTTTGAGGCTACCCATAAAATACACCTCTGTGTGACCTACCCATTTACTTTTTTAGTTGCTGATGTTGGCTCTCCACTTCGCCTGGCTGCCAGCTTCACCAGCACATTTCCAATATCAGTAGGTATCTTCATTTAGTCTTTTATACATGTTTTGAGCAGTAAATACTTTGAGCTTGATATACCTCCTACCTTGAGTTACAATCTAGCACACTTTTTTCACTCTTATAGGGCGTACAGACGGTCGGACTTTGTTCGGACATTCCGACAACAAAATCCTAGGATTTTTTCCAACGGATGTTGGCTCAAACTTTTTTTGTCTACACACGGTCGCACAAAGTTGTTGGAATTTCCAATCGCCAACCACGCGGTCACGTACACGTACGACGAGACTAGAAAAGGCCGGTTCAGAACCAAGCGCGGCACCCTTTGGGCTCTTTTTGCTAATCTCGTGTTAGTAAAAGTTTGGTGAGAGACGATTCGCGCTTTTTCAGACTCGTGGCTTTCAGATCGTTTTCTGCCGTTCAGTTTGTGCTTGTGGGTTTGTATCTGCTCTTCAGTGCGTGCAGTCAGTTCGTCTCGGAGTTTTCTGTGCGATCTTGCCCGCTCGTTGCTGTTTTTCAGGTCGCTCTTCACAGGCCTTGCTGTTCTTCAGTGCGTTCTGTTACTTCGTTCTGAGCAGCCGACCGTTTTCTAGCCATGTTTCGTATGCGTACTCCTCGTAGAGAGACCTTGACACAAGTTCAGTCCATGAACAGGGTGGGGAGGAGTTCATGGACCAAGAATTGGTTGCTTCAGCGTGACCAGTTCTCTCATATGCCTTTGCTCCGTGAGATCCGTGAGAATAATCCTGATGATTTCAGGAACTTTCTCAGGATGACGGACCCCGTATTTCACCGTTTGTTGGCTTCGCTGACCCCCTGTATCAGCAGGCAGGATACCTGCATGAGGCAAGCCATCACTCCGGAGCAGAGGTTGGTCGCTACCCTGCGGTATTTGGCCACAGGGAGAAGTCTGCAGGACTTGAAGTTCTCGACAGGCATCTCCCCCCAGGCTCTCGGTATCATTATCCCAGAGACCTGTTCTGCCATCATACAGGTCCTGCAGAAGGAGTATATGAAGGTAAGATTTTTATCCTTTAATATCACATTTTATTGTATTGAATGTTTGATAATATATTGTATTTCTTTCCTCATTCCCTAATTACCATGCTTGTAATATGCTGTGAATGTCCCCTTTGTCCTCATGCATGCTGGATTTTTATGTAATTATTATTTTAGGTCCTTCATACATATTTGCCCTTCACTAACCTCCCCAGCATGGTGTCTCCTGCCCTATATTCACCTCATGTAGTCACTTAACAATGTATTTTATCAGCTCCATAGTAGTGCTTTACCCCAAACACCCCCTAAAATGTTTGGAAATGTTATTTTTGATTTAAATTCAGGCAGAGTGCCAGAGGTTTTTTTTTGTGGTGTCCCCAAATAATTTTTAGTAACCCTCCCTCCCCCAACTGCTAAGTCAGCTGATCCCAATTCTCTATCCTCAATCATCTATCTGCTGACTTTGCCAAACCCATACACACTATACCCATCTCTTTTGTGTTCAGATGTATGGATGAATTCCCCAAAGCATGTAGTGCAAGGGCCTGCCTGTATACTTTCCAATGGTACTGTTTAAAGTTTTTGGATCCTATTATTATCTTGATAGGTAATAGCAGAATGTCCAAATGTCCTCAAATGTGTACAGTGTGTATTTATATCTTTGTATTATGACACTTCTTACCTGTCCAGTGGTCTGCCAATAGTGTAACTAAGGAGGGGCTGTTCAAAGTAATACCCATTATTTAGGCATTCATCTCTCAATGAAGTGAAGAGGGTTACCTGTCCAAGATTTCCACACACCCCCTATAATGTTAGAAATGGCCCATGAGGGGGGGGGGGGGAATATGATAGGTGTACCTTATACTTTGGTGTTGTTAAATTCCCCTTAATAAATGCCATCTGGAGGATGTCCCATAATGTTTGTGTATAATCTGCTTGCCATGTTTCAGAGTAAAAATAGTAATGTTTATTGTTTTTTCCTCAACAGTTTCCTTCCACGCCACAGGAATGGCAGACTGTGGCCTCCCACTTTGCCGAGTGGTGGGACTTTCCTAACTGCGGAGGGGCAATTGATGGGAAACACGTCCACATCGTCCCACCACCCAACTCGGGGTCGTACTATTATAATTACAAGGGGTTTAATAGTATAGTGATGTTGGCGGTGGTGTCGGCTAATTACGACTTCTTGTATGTGGACGTGGGGAAGAATGGCCGGATGTCCGATGGTGGAGTCATCGTCCAGACGGAGTTCTACAGGCGTCTCCAGAATGGCAGCTTGGACTTGCCAGCTCCAGAGGACAATGTGGAAGGACTCCCATTTGTGTTCGTTGCTGATGAAGCATTTGCGCTGGGGGACCATCTGATGCGGCCATTCCCAATGAGGACCCTCACCCTGGAACAGAGGGTTTTTAATTACCAGCTGGCCAGAGCCCGAAGAGTGGTGGAGAACACATTTGGAATCCTGGCCAGCCGGTTCCGACTATTTCTGACACCCATCCATATGGCGGAGTATAAACTGAACCATATAATACTTGTGTGCTGTGTTCTCCATAACTTTTTAAGGAAACATTCGGCCAACTATGCTGGCTCAGTTGGGCCTGAGGCCGGAATCATACATCAAACCACACTGACGGCGCTTGAAAGTGGCCGTCCTGGCTTGCCCTCCCTGAGTGCCCGTGATGTCCGGTTACGATACCAGGAGTTCTTTGCGGGTAGGGGGGCTATCAATATGCCAGACAATCTGTGAAGCCTTTTTATAATAAAAATAAAAAAAAATTCTTTGTGGACATTTACTGCTTGTGTTTGTTTTAGCTGACCCTGACAGAAATGTGTTGAGTCCAGAAAATGTCGTGATTGTGTAACCTTATACAAAGCACTGTTGGCTGTTATTTCCTAAATGCAAAAACACATTTCACTACAAGTGCACTTGCAACTGCACTGAAACTGCACTTGTAGTGCAAAGTGGATTTGCCCTTAGGAAATAACCCCCATTTTCTCATAAAACAACAATTACATCACCCCAAAAGTGTTGTAGCGTTGAGACAATGATCCACACATTCTTGATTAACAATCTTTTTAATACCTGCACAATCACATGTGCATTTACCAAAGGTTTTTCAGACAAACCAACATGTTTGTTGTATAACAATTTTTGTGGTGGCATTATCCAAAATCAAAATGTCCATTTTATAGAAAACAGGCCTGGTTAAAACCAACATGAAAAGACACAAATCTTGATCTTACAAACGTCACATTTGGTCGAATTTGAAGGCAATATCAGACATGAGTATTTAGGAACTGTGTTTGATATTGCGTTCAGATGGGGGGAAATCACCCCTGGACAAGCCAAATTTGAAAGATGCACACCAATTTAACAATGTCAACATGTGCTATCTGCCATCACGGGGGATCAAGGGATGTGTTTTGGGGGAGCAAGCCCTTCCTCACCGCTACTTTATTATTGAGGAAGGGGTTGCACCCCCAAAACGCATCATTGATCTCCCGTGATGGCAGATAGCACATGTTAGCACACTGTGTGCATCCTCCAAATTTGGCTTTGGGAAAAATCACAAAAACATTTCGCACATTGTAGCACACAAAAGAAGAAAGTGATTTGGTGGGGTTTTAAACTCGCCCCAAAAGATCAATGATGTTTTTATATTTTGGAATAACATCATTGATGTTTTGCTTGATGGTTTCCAATTGTAAATTACACCCCATGATCTCCCCGATCAGGATCTGGGCACTTTCGGATGTGAAAGGATCTGGATCCACAACCTCACGATCACCTAAAAAGAGAGGAACCCCAAAATAAATTTGGTTTCAAAAAAATGCCGCCATCCATCTCTTTTCTGAGCCTGTGGTCACAGACACTCACCTGTTGTGGTGACTAGTTCCACCACGTCTTCATCCTCCTGCTCAGCTTGTGTTGGGGGGATTTCCCCTTCTTCCAGAGGGGGGGGCTCTGGTCTCCTCAGATGAGGGGTGTCCTCCGAGTCTTTTATCCCCTATGTAAAACAAAAATAGTATAATTAGCACACAGATATTTGATGGCAGAACTATAAATAGGAAACATTGCTTGGAAGTGGGGTACAATTATCTATTTTAGCAGAGTTCCAAGATGTAGCTTTTTTAGTGTCCTTTGTCAACCTGCAATACTTTACCTGTTTTGTACAAGCTTCACAGATGGAGACCCCCCTATAGTATACACTGGAGCACCTGTGTGGCCCCCTAATAAAAATGGTGTTCTGGGGTCTTACACTAGTCCTCCAGTGTCCAGATGTGAAAACACCTGCTCAGTGTCCTCTCCTTACACAGAATCTAGTTTGCATTTAATTCTAGTAACAAAGCCATCTACACAACCCAATTCTTTGAAGACAAGTATAGGGTGTCAAAATGGTGGCCAAATGCATATGGGCTAAACAATGGTATTTTATATTTGGAACGAAAAATGTTTGATCCAAAAGAATAATGTGCCCATGAACATGAAAGTTGACATTTTAAACTGTACAACAGTTCCTAAAAGCACATGGAGCAGCACGAACGTAATAAACACAAAAACAATAGGAACACAGCACAACTACTTACTTTTTTGCAGCACTCTCCGGATCTTTCTGTACTGCTCATGTTCTCGTAATTTCAGGTCCGACCACCGCTTCCTGAGCTGATCTTTCGATCGTCGTACCCCGAAATTCCGGTGCAGACTCCTGACCACTTTCGCCATGATCTTGGCCTTTCGGACATTGGGGTTGGGGTAAGGCCCATACTTTCCATCATAGTCGGCCTTCTTCAGGATAACCACCATTTCCAACATCTCCCCAAAGGACATATTTGAGTCCTTAAATCTCCTTCTGGATCGGGACGTTTTAGGCTCCGGCCATCCCTCCTCCTCCTCCTCGTTGCTACAATTAGCACGCACCTGCTGTCTATCCGCCATGTGCTCTTCCCCCACTGCAACGAACGAAAAGGGGCAGGGAATAGACTAGAATGAACGTCAGGGGCGGGCGGAGTTATACGCATGCGCAGTGTGTATAAAGCATAACACACGTGCGTCTTACGTACGATCTGTGACCGGAGGAAGGAGCATCAGAGACGCCGATCGTGATAACGAAGGTAAGATCTAAACTTGCGCCTATACTGCTTCAAAATGGAAGCCTATATTGTAACAAGATTAGGGGAGTTTTGCCTGACATTAGGGTTTGTCTTGTGTTGTGTCTTGCAGTGAAAATGGATGGGTTCAACGACCACAATTTTCTTCCCCTGTTCATAGACAAGTACAGGGAGCTGCCCTGTCTGTGGCAAGTGAGACACCCCCACTATAATCACAAACAGAAGAGGCAGGCAGCGCTGGAGAAACTGCTGGAGTTGGTGAAGCCGGTGGTCCCCACAGCAACCATCCCCTATTTAAAAGCCAAAATTGGTGGCCTGAGGAGCACATATCTTAGGGAGCGCAAGAAGGTCACAGATTCCCAGAGGTCCGGAGCTGCAGCAGATGACGTTTATGTCCCCAGGCTGTGGTACTATGAGAGACTGCGATTTCTGTCAGACCACACTGAATTCAGGAAATCCCTCTCCACTCTTCCTTCCACGCTTCCTTCCACCCCAGCTGAGGCTTCCGATGTCCAACCTGGGCCTTCCAGCCAGGAAGAAGTGGAGGAGCCCAGCTGGAGTCAGGTACAGCATTCTTCTACAGATTTCTGGTCAATAAATAAATGATGTTTACTAGATGTTATTATTGATCACTAATTGCTGATTTAAAAAAGTGTTTTACATATCATTAGACAGTAGTGGGCACCCAAAATTGGGACAAAAATGAAAAATGCTGGGCTCAGAAGGATAGTCTGTTATATTTGTTAACATTGAATTTGCAGCAGTCAGGAGGTGAAAATTGTGTGTGATTGATTGAAAAAATACTAAAACTATGTCCCTTTTTCATACACAGGAAGACCTCAGCCAGGAGGAGGCTGTGGAATGTGGCAGTCAGGAGGAGGTGGGGATTAGTGGCTGCCAGGAGGAGGCGGGGCTAAGTGTCAGCCAAGAGAAGCCTGGGACCAGTCGCAGCCTGACTGAGTCTCAGGTTCCTCCCCTCCGCCTGCCACATAAACGAGCCAGGAAGGCCACTCCGAGTCCCGTGCAGGATTCAGCATTCAGGCTGATCCAGGAGGCTTCTGCGTCCCTCAGAGCCTTGCCCACTCCTGAAGAGGCCTTTGCCTGCATGGCTGCCACCAAACTGCAGGGCATACAGGAGGGTCAACGCCTCCTGTGTGAGGACCTTATTTATAAAGTGCTACGTAAGGGGGTGAGTGGGGAACTAACACCCAAGACGGATGTCATTGAGATGGACGATCCTCCTCCTCCTCCTGCTGCCACAACTCCACCACCAGAGCCACAGCATGGAAGGAAGCGTGGAAGGAAGACCAAAGAGTGATGGCCTGGGTTCAGTCTGGTCTGACAGAAGATGCAGTCTCTCGTATGACCACAGCCTGGGGACACAGATGTCATCTGCTGCTTTCCGGATCTCTGGGACTTCTGGACCAGACTGCTCTCCCTTAGATAAGGACTCCTCAGGCCACCAATTTTGCTTAAAAATAATTGATGTCTGCCCTGGGGGTCCAAGGCTTCACCCACTTCTGCAGTTTCTCCAGCGTTGCCTCCCTCTTTGTTTAGTTGTGACCCCTTAATAAAATTTTTTAGGTAAATTCTACTCTCCTGTGTGTGTTTTCATCCAAAAAGGACAGTTTGTTGGTGACGATTCAGGTACATTTCTAACATAAAATGTGAAATTAACAAGAGACAACAACACCAAACAATCTCCTACAGATTAAATAGAACATATCAATGGTGTTGTGGGAACTTGTCACAAAAAACACACACAAACATTTTCGGTAGTACAAATCAAAATCGCAAAAAAAATAAAAATAAAATACAAACACAAAAAAAGAATCTACATTAAAGCCAAAAAATATATAAAAAATATACAAAAATATGTTGTCAGATGTGAGAAATCAAAATATATTGAGGGAATCACGATAAATAGTAACGAAATAAGTTTGTGAGAAGTGTGTGTGAATATGAGCAGCAAAACTACTTAATTCTTGTCACATTATAAAGAAAAAGAGAGTGCGCTGTATTAAACCATTTTGAACATTGCAGCGTGACGAAAGTGCTGTATCCATTGCGAACGCTAAGTTTACCAGAACGAGCTGTTCCGTCTTGGAATTTCTTCTGAGCATGCGTGGCACTTTGTGCGTCGGAACAGGCCACACATTGTCGGAATTGACGCGATCGGATTTTGTTGTCGGAAAATTTTATCTCCTGCTGTCCAACTTTGTGTGTCGGAAAATCCGATGGAAAATGTCCGATGGAGCCCACACACGGTCGGAATTTCCGACAACACGCTCCGATCGGACATTTTCCATCGGAAAATCCGACCGTGTGTACGGGGCATTAGGGATTTCCACTTCTGGCCCAGTATATTCTTCTGGCCATCCTGCTGCTTTGGAATGTAGGGAGACTCTCACCCCCTGGAGGACAGTAACATCGAGTCTGCTTTCCAGACCTCTCTGATGCCCTTCTGCCTTGAGATAGCACCCCCACCGGCACAATTATCTCGTGCTATTTGTCTGCACTTTTTAATGCTGTTATAATGAAATATTGAAAATGATTTCACCATTCAACTCTATGTAAGTGAATTACCTTAACAGTCAAGCATTTAACTATGAATTTTATGTTGGTAAATGTTTCACTCAAAGATACTGATTCTTTATTCTAATTATGCTTCTGGGGCGGCACAGTGGTGTAGTGGATAGCACTTTCGCCTAACAGCAAGAAGGGTCGCTGGTTCGAATCCCAACCACGACACTGCCTGCCTGGAGTTTGCATGTGCTCCCTGTGCCTGCGTGGGTTTCCTCCAAGTACTATGGTTTCCTCCCACACTCCAAAGACATGCTGGTAGGTTAATTGGATCCTGTCTAAATTGTCCCTAGCCTGTTAGAATGTGCATTAGGGACCTTAGATTGTAAGCTCCTTGAGGGTAGGGACTGATGTGAATGTACAATGTATATGTAAAGCGCTGCGTAAATTGATGGTGCTATATAAGTACCTGAAATAAAAATAAATAACAATAGATTAATTTCTCCTTCCTTTGCACCCCTGAAGAAAGACCATATTGTATCCTGAAATGCATTGGGTGTAAGGAGGTCTCTTCATATAACCCCCCTGTTATGGTGATAGTAATGAACTGTATTTAGATGAACCAATGTTTCATTTAATTTTCATGTTTAATTATTAATAAAATCTATTGTTATTATACTACTCTTGTACATTTCTATTAGAATACTATTAGTTGCCCAAAAAGTCCATTTAGGAGAACTCCTTTCCTTGTTTTAAACACTGGATGTGGCACTTTCAAGCAGAGATCTGCCATTTACTTTCTCTTTTTCACTGTGTTTTATCAAGTCCAAAATCAGCACAGTCCTCTTCCAGGAAATTCTAGAGCACTTAATACTTCCCTCTGCTGACCAGCTTTATGGAGATGCTGATTTCATTTTTCAGCAGGACTTGGCACCTGCCCACACTGCCGGAAGTACCAATACCTAGTTTAATGAAGAAATGCTTGAACTCCATCACTCTATGTGTAACGCATCTATATAAAATACCGTATTTTTCCGACTGTAAGACACACTTTTTTCCCCCAGAAATATGGGGGAAAATGTCTCTGCGTCTTATGGTGCAAATATATGACAGGCAACTCCCCCCGCCGCCACCACCGGATGAGAGGCAGGAGACAGACATCCAAACCCCCTGTGGGCGCCGGGTGATCCCCCTGCTCTGCCAGACACAGAAAACATAGCATTCGGCTGCTTGGGCTGCTCTGTCAGCGGATGGGATAACATCAGGTAAGGCTGTGTTTGTGGCAATGGTCACTCTGCATTATTGGTGACTCTGCATTATTGGCGAAAGTCACTCTGCCTTATTGGTGACTCTGCATTGTTGGCAATGGTCACTGTGCATTATTGGTCACTCTGCATTTATGGCAATGGTCAGTCTGCATTTATGGCAATGGTCAATCTGCGTTTATGGCAATGTTCGGTCTGCGTTTATGGCACTGGTCAGGCTGCATTTCTTTTGCACTGGTCAGCCTATATGAGGTACCGTATATACTCGAGTATAAGTCGAATTTTTCAGCACATTTTTTTGTGCTGAAAGTGCCCCCCTCGACTTATGCCGCGTACACACGGTCGGACTTTCCGGCATACTTGGTTCTTCCCAAAAGCCCGCCGGACCTAGATTTGAAACAAGTTTTAAATCTTTCCGGACTCAGTTTCGGGCGGAAAGTCCGCTCGTGTGTGTGCTGGTCCGACGGAAAGCCCGCTCGTGTGTATGCTGGTCCGACGGACCAGATACAACACGAGGGCAGGGTATTGCATCTCGCGCTCGCTGCAATAGGAAAAACAAATTTTCCTATTGCGGCGAGCGCGGGGCATACCAGGCCCTTAGGTCTGGTATGGATTATAAAGGGAACACCCTACACTGAAAAAACGGCGTGGGGTCCCCCCTAAAATCCATACCAGACCCCCGATCCGAGCACGCAGCCTGGCCGGTCAGGGGGGCATGCGGCCTGGTACGGTTCAGGGGGGGGGAGGGGGCGCTCGCTCGTCCCCACCCCCTTTCCTGACCGGCCAGGCTGCGTGCTCGGATCGGGGGTCTGGTATGGATTTTAGGGGGGACCCCACGCCGTATTTTCGGCGTAGGGGGTTCCCTTTATAATCCATACCAGACCTAAGGGCCTGGTATGCCCCGCGACGGGGCTCGCAAGGTGTCAATCTCGCCGATAAAAGTGGCAAGATTGACATCCTTTTCTAGTCCCGTCGCACCTGAGTCACGTTCAAAATGAACGGACTTGTCCGTGTGTGGGCAAGTCCGTTCATTCTGAAAGTCCGCCGTAACTCCGGCGAAAGTCCATCGGAAAGACGGGCGGACTTAGCCCGCCGGAAAGTCCGGGCGTGTTTGGCAAGTCCGTCCGTTTTAAAGTCCGGCGCACCTGGCGGACAAAGTCCGTCGGAAAGTGTGCCGGACCAAGTAGGATAGAAAGTCCGACCGTGTGTACGCGGCATTATACTCGAGTCAAGCACTTTTCTGCAGCAAAAAATGTAATTTTCCTAACTGATTTTGGGGCCACCCAGTGGATCTAGTACCACAACATATCCAAAGCTGAAGTTCCTAGCACTAAGTGGCCCCGAGATACGGGGCCCCAAAATCGGTTCGGAAAATGTCATTCTCTGCTGCAGAAAAGTGCTTGACATTTTCTGAGCCGACTTTGGGGCCCCATATCTCAGGGCCACTTGGTGCTAGGAACCCCAAATTTGGTGTGCAAACCCAGTGGAACTGGTACCATAACATATCTAAAGCTGGGGTTCCTAGCACCAAGTGGCCCTGAGATACGGGGCCCCAAAACTGGTTCAGAAAATGTCATTCACTCCTGCAGAAAAGTGCTTGACATTTTCTGAACTGATTTTTGGGGCCCTGTATCTCGGGGCCACTTGGTGCCAGAAACCCCAGCTTTGGAAATTTTATGGTGCTAGTTCCACTGGGTTCGCACACCAAATTTGGGGTTCTTAGCACTAAGTGGCCCCGAGATACGGGGCCCCAAATTCGGTCAACTGTGTCTATCTGCAGCAATGTCATTTCGGGATCCTTTGGGTTCAGAGACCCCAAATTTTGGTTGCAGCTAGGGGGCATCTAGGAACCCTTAACTACAGAGTTTGAAGTTCAGGGGACCTATGGCTGCAAATGGGCACAGTGATGCTGCAAATGGGCATTGTTGACCCTCTTTTCCACTTAAAGTAGCTGTGCATTTCTCACCCTCGTCTTATACTCGGGTCAATAAGTTTTTCCCATTTTTTTGTGGTAAATTAGGGCCTCGACTTATACTCGGAACAACTTATACTCGAGTATATACGGTATATGAGTTTCACTTTTTGAATTGAATTACTGAAATAAATAAACTTTTTGATGATATTCTAATTTTATGAGATGCACCTGTAAATACAGTGGGGACAGAAAGTATTCAGACCCCCTTAAATTTTTTACTCTTTGTTATATTGCAGCCATTTGCTAAAATCATTTAGGTTCATTTCTTTTCCTCATTAATGTACACACAGCACCCCATATTGACAGAAAAACACAGAATTGTTGAGATTTTTGCAGATTAATTAACCACTTGATGACCGCCTCACGCTGATATACGTCAGCAGAATGGCACGGGCAGGCAAAATCACATACCTGGTACGTGATTTCCTTCCCGCTAGCGGGTGGCCGAGGCGGTCGATTTTGGTCTGGGAGCGTTCAGAGATGAGGGGGAGGCCATCCATTCATGGCCCCCCCTCGCGATCGCTCCCAACCAATGAGAATCTTCCCCTGCCTCTGTGTAGTACACAGAGGCAGGGGATGTGATGTCATCTCTCCTCGGCTCTGCATTTTCCGTTCCGGCGCCAAGGAGAGAAGACTGCAATGTGAGTGCACCAACACAACACATCACAGTAGAACATGCCAGGCACACATTACACCCCCCTTTACCCCCACGATCACCCACGATCACCCCTCCCCCCCCGTCACACTGACACCAAGCAGTTTTTTTTTTCTGATTACTGCATTGATGTCAGTTTGTGACAGTTAGTGTGGTAGGGCAGTTAGTGTTAGCCCCCTTTAGGTCTAGGGTACCCCCCTAACCCCCCTAATAAAGTTTTAACCCCTTGATCATCCCCCGTCGCCAGTGTCGCTAAGCGATAATTTTTCTGATCGCTGTATTAGTGTCACTGGTGATGCTAGTTAGGGAGGTAAATATATAGGTTCACCGTCAGCGTTTTATAGCGACAGGGACCCCCATATACTACCGAATAAAGGTTTTAACCCCTTGATTGCCCCCTAGTTAACCCTTTCACCACTGATCACCGTATAACTGTTACGGGTGACGCTGGTTAGTTTGTTTATTTTTTATAGTGTCAGGGCACCGGCCGTTTATTACCGAATAAAGGTTTAGCCCCCTGATCGCCCGGCGGTGATATGCGTCGCCCCAGGCTGCGTCAGGTTAGCGCCAGTACCGCTAACACCCACGCACGCACCGTACACCTCCCTTAGTGGTATAGTATCTGATCGGATCAATATCTGATCCAATCAGATCTATACTAGCGTCCCCAGCAGGTTAGGGTTCCCAAAAACGCAGTGTTAGCGGGATCAGCCCAGATACCTGCTAGCACCTGCGTTTTGCCCCTCCACCCGGCCCAGCCCAGCCCACCCAAGTGCAGTATCGATCGATCACTGTCACTTACATAAACACTAAATGCATAACTGCAGCGTTCGCAGAGTCAGGCCTGATCCCTGCGATCGCTAACAGTTTTTTTGGTAGCATTTTGGTGCACTGGAAAGCACCAGCCCCAGGCAGCGTCAGGTTAGCGCCAGTACCGCTAACACCCACGCACGCACCGTACACCTCGCTTAGTGGTATAGTATCTGATCGGATCAATATCTGATCCAATCAGATCTATACTAGCGTCCCCAGCAGTTTAGGGTTCCCAAAAATGCAGTGTTAGCTGGATCAGCCCAGATACCTGCTAGCACCTGCGTTTTGCCCCTCCGCCCGGCCCAGCCCAGCCCACCCAAGTGCAGTATCGATCGATCACTGTCACTTACAAGACACTAAATGCGTAACTGCAGCGTTCGCAGAGTCAGGCCTGATCCCTGCGATCGATAACAGTTTTTTTGGTAGCGTTTTGGTGAACTGGCAAGCACCAGCGGCCTAGTACACCCCGGTCGTAGTCAAACTAGCACTGCAGTAACACTTAATGACGTGGCGAGTCCCATAAGTGCAGTTCAAGCTGGTGAGGTGGCAAGCACAAGTAGTGTCCCGCTGCCACCAAGAAGAAGACAAACACAGGCCCGTCATGCCCATAATGCCCTTCCTGCTGCATTCGCCAATCCTAATAATTGGGAACCCACCACTTCTTCAGCACCCGTACTTCCCCCATTCACATCCCCAACCAAATGCAGTCGGCTGCATGAGAGCCATTTTCTTTATGTCCTCCCGAGTACCCCTACCCAAGGAACCCCCCCAAAAAAGATGTTGTGTCTGCAGCAAGCGCGGATATTGGCGTGACACCCGCTATTATTTTCCCTCCTGTCCTGACAATCCTGGTCTTTGCATTGGTGAATGTTTTGAACGCTACCATTCACTAGTTGAGTATTAGCGTAGGGTACAGCATTGCACAGGCTAGGCACACTTTCACAGGGTCTCCCAAGATGCCATCGCATTTTGAGAGACCCGAACCTGGAACCAGTTACAGTTATAAAAGTTAGTTACAAAAAAAAGTGTAAAATAAAATAAAATATATAAAATAAAATAAAATAGTTGTCGTTTTATTGTTCTCTCTCTCTCTATTGTTCTGCTCTTTTTTACTGTATTCTATTCTACAATGTTTTATTGTTATTATGTTTTATCATATTTGCTTTTCAGGTATGCAATTTTTTTATACTTTACCGTTTACTGTGTTTTATTGTTAACCATTTTTTTGTCTTCAGGTACGCCATTCACGACTTTGAGTGGTTATACCAGAATGATGCCTGCAGGTTTAGGTATCATCTTGGTATCATTCTTTTCAGCCAGCAGTCGGCTTTCATGTAAAAGCAATCCTAGTGGCTAATTAGCCTCTAGACTACTTTTACAAGCAATGGGAGGGAATGCCCCCCCACCGTCTTCCGTGTTTTTCTCTGGCTCTCCTGTCTCAACAGGGAACCTGAGAATGCAGCCGGTGATTCAGCCAGCTGACCATAGAGCTGATCAGAGACCAGAGTGGCTCCAAACATCTCTATGGCCTAAGAAACCGGAAGCTACGAGCATTTCATGACTTAGATTTCGCCGGATGTAAACAGGGCCATTAGGAAATTGGGAAAGCATTTTATCACACCGATCTTGGTGTGGTCAGATGCTTTGAGGGCAGAGGAGAGATATAGGGTCTAATAGACCCCAATTTTTTCAAAAAAGAGTACCTGTCACTACCTATTGCTATCATAGGGGATATTTACATTCCCTGAGATAACAATAAAAATGATTTAAAAAAAATGAAAGGAACAGTTTAAAAATAAGATAAAAAAGCAAAAAAATAATAAAGAAAAAAAAAAAAAAAAAAGAAAAGCACCCCTGTCGCCCCCTGCTCTCGCGCTAAGGCGAACGCAAGCGGCGGTCTGTCGTCAAATGTAAACAGCAATTGCACCATGCATGTGAGGTATCACCGTGAAGGTCAGATCGAGGGCAGTAATTTTAGCAGTAGACCTCCTCTGTAAATCTAAAGCGGTAACCTGTAAAGGCTTTTAAAGGCTTTTAAAAATGTATTTATTTTGTTGCCACTGCACCCACCATTTTAATCTGTAGGGCATTTGCTTTAAAAAAAATATATAATGTTTGGGGGTTCAAAGTAATTTTCTTGCAAAAAAAATAAATTTTTTTCATGTAAACAAAAAGTGTCAGAAAGGGCTTTGTCTTCAAGTGGTTAGAAGAGTGGGTGATGTGTGACATAAGCTTCTAAATGTTGTGCATAAAATGCCAGGACAGTTCAAAACCCCCCCAAATGACCCCATTTTGGAAAGTAGACACCCCAAGCTATTTGCTGAGAGTCATGTCGAGTCCATGGAATATTTTATATTGTGACACAAGTTGCGGGAAAGAGACAAATTTTTTTTTTTTTTTTTGCACAAAGTTGTCACTAAATGATATATTGCTCAAACATGCCAAGGGAATATGTGAAATTACACCCCAAAATACATTCTGTTGCTTCTCCTGAGTACGGGGATACCACATGTGTGAGACTTTTTGGGAGCCTAGCCGCGTACGGGACCCCGAAAACCAATCACTGCCTTCAGGCTTTCTAAGGGCGTAAATTTTTGATTTCACTCTTCACTGCCTATCACAGTTTCTGAGGCCATGGAATGCCCAGGTGGCACAACCCCCCCCCCAAATGACCCCATTTTGGAAAGTAGACACCCCAAGCTATTTGCTGAGAGGTATAGTGAGTATTTTGCAGACCTCACTTTTTGTCACAAAGTTTTGAAAATTGAAAAAAGAAAAAAAAAAAGTTTTTTCTTGTCTTTCTTCATTTTCAAAAACAAATGAGAGCTGCAAAATACTCACTATGCCTCTCAACAAATAGCTTGGGGTGTCTACTTTCCAAAATGGGGTCATTTGGGGGGGGTTGTGCCACCTGGGCATTCCATGGCCTCCGAAACTGTGATAGGCAGTGAAGAGTGAAATCAAAAATTTACACCCTTAGAAATCCTGAAGGCGGTGATTGGTTTTCGGGGCCCCGTACGCGGCTAGGCTCCCAAAAGTCCCACACATGTGGTATCCCCATACTCAGGAGAAGCAGCTGAATGTATTTTGGGGTGAAATTCCACATAGGCCCATGGCCTGTGTGAGCAATATATCATTTAGTGACAACTTTGTGCAAAAAAAAAATTGGGCTGAAGTGGTTAAAAAAGAAAAACTGAAATATCACATGGTCCTAAGTATTCAAACCCTTTGCTGTGACACTCATATATTTAACTCAGGTGCTGTCCATTTCTTCTGATCATCCTTGAAATAGTTCTACACCTTCATTTGAGTCCAGCTGTGTTTGATTATACTGATTGGACTTGATTAGGAAAGCCACATACCTCTCTATATAAGACCTTACAGCTCACAGTGCATGTCAGAGCAAATGAGAATCATGAGGTCAAAGGAACTGCCTGAAGAGCTCAGAGACAGAATTGTGGCAAGGCACAGATCTGGTCACGGTTAAAAAAAATTCTTCTGCACTTAAGGTTCCTAAGAGCACAGTGGCATCCATAATCCTTAAATGAAAGACGTTTGGGACGACCAGAACCCTTCCTAGAGCTGGCCGTCCGGCTAAACTGAGCTAACGGGGAGAAGAGCCTTGGTGAGAGAGGTAAAGAAGAACCCAAAGATCACTGTGGCTGAGCTCCAGAGATGCAGTCGGGAGATGGAAGAAAGTTGTAGAAAGTAAACCATCACTGCAGCCCTCCACCAGTTGGGGCTTTATGGCAGAGTGGCCCGACGGAAGCCTTTCCTCAGTGCAAGACACATGAAAGCCCGGATGGAGTTTGCTACAAAACACCTGAAGGACTCCAAGATGGTGAGAAATAAGATTCTCTGGTCTGATGAGACCAAGATAGAACTTTTTGGCCTTAATTCTAAGCTGTATGTGTGGAGAAAACCAGGCACTGCTCATCACCTGTCAAATACAGTCCCAACAGTGAAGCATGGTGGTGGCAGCATCATGCTGTGGGGGTGTTTTTCAGCTGCAGGGACAGGACGACTGGTTGCAATTGAGGGAAAGATGAATGCAGCCAAGTACAGGGATATCCTGGATGAAAACCTTCTCCAGAATGCTCAGGATCTCAGACTGGGCCAAAGGATTACCTTCCAACAAGACAATGACCCTAAGCACACAGCTAAAATAACGAAGGAGTGGCTTCACAACAACTCAGTGACTGTTCTTGAATGGCCCAGCCAGAGCCCTGACTTAAACCCAATTGAGCATCTCTGGAGAGACCTAAAAATGGCTGTCCACCAACGTTTACCATCCAACCTGACAGAACCAGAGAGGATCTGCAAGGAGGAATGGCAGAGGATCCCCAAATCCAAGTGTGAAAAACTTGTTGCATCTTTCCCAAAAAGACTCATGGCTGTATTAGATCAAAAGGGTGCTTCTACTAAATACTGAGCAAAGGGTCGGAATACTTAGGACCATGTGATATTTCAGTTTTTCTTTTTTAATAAATCTGCAAAAATCTTAACAATTCTGTGTTTTTCTGTCAATATGGGGTGCTATGTGTACATTAATGAGGAAAAAAAATGAACATAAATGATTTTAGCAAATGGCTGCAATATAACAAAGAGTGGAAAATTTAAGGGGGTCTGAATACTTTCCGTCCCCACTGTAGATCAGACCAAAATGAGGGAGAAATTCCCTCGAAATCAGGAACAGTTGGGAGCTTCAGAAATTACAAAAAGAGAATCAGTCTTTCTAAGATAAGCTGAAGCAGAGATATAGACTTGAACAGCACCTACAACATATAGACCATGTAGGGAAATCTCCTTGGAATGTCGTGGGGCAGACATAGAGATGGCAGAACAATGTCTTGGTTAAGGTAAAAGGAAGAAATCACTTTGTAAAGAAAAGAGACCTTTGGCTCCAAGACAACTTTCTTTCTGTGTAGCACAAGAATGGTTTTATATTATTATTAAAGTTGTAGAAAGTCAACCATCACTGCAGCCCTCCACCAGTCGGGGCTTTATGGCAGAGTGGCCCGACGGAAGCCTTTCCTCAGTGCAAGACACATGAAAGCCCGTATGGAGTTTGCTACAAAACACCTGAAGGACTCCAAGATGGTGGGAAATAAGATTCTCTGGTCTGATGAGACCAAGATAGAACTTTTTGGCCTTAATTCTAAGCTGTATGTGTGGAGAAAACCAGGCACTGTCATCACCTGTCAAATACAGTCCCAACAGTGAAGCATGGTGGTGGCAGCATCATGCTGTGGGGGTGTTTTTCAGCTGCAGGGACAGGACGACTGGTTGCAATTGAGGGAAAGATGAATGCAGCCAAGTACAGGGATATCCTGGACGAAAACCTTCTCCAGAATGCTCAGGATCTCAGACTGGGCCAAAGGATCTCCTTGGAATGTCGTGGGGCAGACATAGAGATGGCAGAACAATGTCTTGGTTAAGGTAAAAGGAAGAAACCACTTTGTAAAGAAAAGAGACCTTTGGCCCCAAGACAACTTTATTTCTGTGTAGCACAAGAATGGTTTTATATTATTATTATTATAATTATTATAATACAGGATTTATATAGCGCCAACAGTTTACGCAGCGCTTTACAATATAAAAGGGAGACAATACAGTTATAATATAATAAAATACAAAAGGATTAAGAGGGCTCTGCTCAGAAGAGCTTACAATCTAATAGGGTGGGGCAGGTGGTACAAAAGGTTGTAACTGTGGGGAATGAGCTGTTAGAAGTTGTTGGAGATTAGTTGGAGACGTGATAGGCTTTTCTGAAGAGATGAGTTTTCAGGGATCGCCTGAAGGTAGCAAGAGTAGGGGATAGCCGGATAGATGGTGGTAGTGAGTTCCAGAGGATGGGAGAGGCTCTGGAGAAATCCTGGAGACGAGTATGGGAGGAGGAGATGAGAGAGCTTAAGAGCAGGAGGTCTTGAGAAGAGTGGAGACAGAAAAAAGGGGTTCCCCTAGGTGGACTTTACCGGCACTTGCATAAACAAAGAAAGGTTGTAGAAGTAAAGACTGTTGTTCATAGTAAAAACATACAAATTTTATTCATATGGGAAAATACAAATATTAAAAACAGAGATAGATATCTAGAGTAACATGGTAGTGCTACACAGTAAACATGATAGACATCAAGTAATAAGCAGTAATGAAGAAAACAAAAAAGCATAAAAAAGCAAAACAACTCTTCTCAAGCCCGACGCGTTTCGGGGTATTTAGTGTTTGTAGGGTCCTTCTTCAGGGGCATATTTGAGAAAGAGGGGTTCATCTAAACTAATTGAAAAAATTGAGAAAAGGGGTCAAATGTTAGTAGGACTATCAGTAGATATCCAGTAAGAGGTTAAAGTGATCAGTAGATCGCCTACCTGAAAGGATTTCATTGATTGCTTGTAGAACGGAGATTTTTGTTAAAAGCAAAGAGAACCACAGAGAAAGGGCAGGACGTGGGAGTAAGCGATAATCGTATAATAAGTATAGGTACTATTGTTAGGTAGTAGGGGCTGCAAATAGGTGGGCAGCAGTCTCCATAAAGGAGTATGGCAGTGCTCCAGTCCCGCCCGACCCGGGCGTGCGCAAGCCAGAGCGATATGCTGGGGTCACAGGAAGGCGTCTCTAAAAATGAAAAAATTGAGGAACCTTTAGAAAAGATCCAGTATAGGTGATTGAAGGGGTAAATGATTAAGTAAACTGATGTAACCGGAACTGTGCAAAGGGAGCACACTAAAGGTACTATATATATATAGATAGTAAACTTGAAAACAAATTTATAGAGGAGGTATGGCTTAAAGTACATTGGGATAGAGGGAGATGTACATATATATAGATGAGTGTTGTGATGAGGTTATTGCCTGGTAGAAAAAGGAGGATAGTAAATGCAAAATATATATACCCCAGAGTAAACAAATAATGTACTCTGTATAAGTATAGAAGGATTTTATGGGTGTACATCCTGGGAGCTAGAGTAATATAATTACGTATATCATAAAAGTATATGGGAAGTTTGTAAGAAACAAAATGTTACTACAAAAACCTATGTATGTGTTAGCAATAGCCTACCGGGACTAAGAGCCATAGAAGGCTGAGAAGTAATGACAAAGCAAGCAAATTGTAACTGTATATTTGTAAGTGTGTACACAATCAAAGAACAAATATTACTGCACTTATAACAATAATGCTTAAGTGAAAGGGGAGTAAAAAAAATATGTATAGGTGGGGTGAAATACCTTGAAAAGACCACTCAAGTAGACAGCCTCACAGCCCAGCATCCGGCGTGTATAGCGCCTTAGCTGGGAGTGAGTGAGGCTGGTATAAATAGTATGCGGGCTCCAATTAGCTGGCGTCGGAACGAGGCACAGCTGTGTAGTGGAGCCCGTCAGCTGAGACGCCCTGTACCGACCCCCCGAAGCGAGGGTGCGCGGCGCCGCCCCAGCCGCGCATGCGCGAACGCAATGACGTCGGAGCGACGTCGCGCACACCCGCCCCACCGGCACGGAAGTGCCACTCCGGCGAACTGAGCATGCTCGCCGGAGTGGCAACATGGAGGCAGTGGGCGTGAGATGGAGGGACGCCCAAGTGCCTCCCTAAGCGCCACCCTAGGAGGAAGGGTTCCCGGGGCGGCTTGCCGTGCCGGGCAACCGCTCCGACCACCTACGCCACGGGGGGGGCGGGGGGAAAAGGAGGGAACTAGCCACAGGGAGGAAAAATAATAAAGGTATAAAAACGAATAACTGGAGTAAACCTGGCCTGAAAAAGAAAAATTTAAAGTGGGATCAACAATCAATCCTGCCAAATCAAAAGTGGTTTCTTTTGAAAGATGGGTGGGAACTGGGTAATGCTAGGTAAGTATTTTTTCTATGTATCAGGGAAAAGGCATGGTCGAATAATCAACAGATTGATTATTCGACCATGCCTTTTCCCTGATACATAGAAAAAATACTTACCTCTTTTGATTTGGCAGGATTGATTGTTGATCCCACTTTAAATTTTTCTTTTTCAGGCCAGGTTTACTCCAGTTATTCGTTTTTATACCTTTATTATTTTTCCTCCCTGTGGCTAGTTCCCTCCTTTTCCCCCCGCCCCCCCGTGGCGTGGGTGGTCGGAGCTGTTGCTTTATGGAGACTGCTGCCCACCTATTTGCAGCCCTTACTACCTAACAATAGTACCTATACTTATTATACGATTATCGCTTACTCCCACGTCCTGCCCTTTCTCTGTGGTTCTCTTTGCTTTTAACAAAAATCTCCATTCTACAAGCAATCAATGAAATCCTTTCAGGTAGGCGATCTACTGATCACTTTAACCTCTTACTGGATATCTACTGATAGTCCTACTAACATTTGACCCCTTTTCTCCATTTTTTCAATTAGTTTAGATGAACCCCTCTTTCTCAAATATGCCCCTGAAGAAGGACCCTACAAACACTAAATACCCCGAAACGCGTCGGGCTTGAGAAGAGTTGTTTTGCTTTTTTATGCTTTTTTGTTTTCTTCATTACTGCTTATTACTTGATGTCTATCATGTTTACTGTGTAGCACTACCATGTTACTCTAGATATCTATCTCTGTTTTTAATATTTGTATTTTCCCATATGAATAAAATTTGTATGTTTTTACTATGAACAACAGTCTTTACTTCTACAACCTTTCTTTGTTTATGCAAGTGCCGGTAAAGTCCACCTAGGGCAGTGGTTCTCAACCTCTCTAGTGCCGTGACCCCTTGATAAAATTTCCCAAGTTGTGGAGACCCCCAACCAGGGCTTTTTTTCAGGGGGAACGCGGGGGAACGCAGTCCCAGCACCTCCAACACTGAATGTATGTAATAGCATGGGGTGTGCTGGAGGGTCTATTGATGTTGGCTGCTGGGGGATCTATTGTCACTGGTGGGGATCTGATTTGGTGTGAGGGTCTATTGTTGCTGATGGGGAATCTATTGTTGTTGGGGGGTCTTATGTTGCTGGAAGGGATCTACTGTTGAGGGAAAGGTCAATTTTTACTGGCTGCTGGAGGATCTATTGATGCTGGCTGCTGAGAGATCTGTTGTTGCTGCTGGGGGGTCTAATGCTGCTTGGGTGGATATTTTGTTACTGGGTGTGATATTTTGTTGTGGGTAGTTCACTGTTGCTGCAGGGAATCTATTGTTGTTGGGGTGGAGTCCATTGTTGCTGGGGGAGTCTATTGTTTTGTGGGGATCTATTGCTGGGATTCTACTGTTGCTGACTTCAGGGGATCTATTTTACTGCTTTTCTTTTTATCATCAACATGTTTCATACAAATGATTTAGCACCACAAAACAATACTTGGTTCTGTATTCTCTAAAAGGGGCAGTACTAGTAGGTGGATAGGGGGTGGAATCAAGGTCAGAGGTGGGTAGGGGGCAGAGACAAGGGGTGACTCAGGAGACTCAGGTGGTGGGAGTTCCTGCACCTATTCTCCGAGAAAAAAAGCCCTGCCCCCAACCATAAAATTATTTTCATAGCGTGGGTTGTCAGTACCCAAGGCAAGACAAGTAATTTATGCCCCTAACCCATGGACATTTAGCACTCCCTGAGTCCCCAACACTCGTACAATATTAAAACCCCATATGGTACATTTTAGGATGTACCACTCTTTCTCTTTGTTCTCCTTTCTTTCCCTTTTCTTTCCCACTATCCTAATTTCTTGTTTCCCCCATCCCTCTTTCTAGCCATCTTTCTTGTTCTTTCTCTTATTCTTTCTCTCCCTTTTTTCTTTGTTCCTTCCCCTCTTTTCCTCTCCCTTACATTTATTCTCTATTATTATTCCTTCTCTTACTCCTTGGTGGGGGGAATGGGATAAGTGGCAGTGTTGGCGGGTAGTTCTGATCAGCCAACTTAGGTGCTCTTGATCTGCTGAGGTCATCTGCTGATCTGAGAACTGTAGTGGGGACCTTTAATGGCAACTATTATCCCAGGTAGTGTTACTCAATGTGTCTCCGACTTTGTGGTGTCTCGTAGCAGTGACACCTAGGCCAAAATCAGGAGATAGGGTCTCCTCCAGCCCCTCCCACTTCACATTCCTCACCAGTCAGCTGCCCTCTAGTCTCTGCCCCCAGTCATGCCGTGAACTGAATGGGCGGCTGTGAAGAGACTGAGTGGGCAGCTGTGGGCTCCAGGGATAGCCCTGCTGGGCGGCCGCAAAAAGGCTGGGAGTGCAGTGCAGGCTTCAGGAACAGCCAAGGATTTGGTGACCCCTGGCAAATCATCATTTGACCCCCGAGGGGGTCCCGACCCCCAGGTTGAGAACCACTGACCTAGGGGAACCCCTTTTTTCTGTATTCATGTATTATTGGACGTGGCACGGCCCCCTTCCCTAAACGAGTTGGTCACCCTTTCGTTATTCTGAGAAGAGTGGAGAGGTCGATTTGGGTGATATTTGGAGACAAGATTGGTGATGTAGCTCGGGGCAGAGTTGTGAATGGCTTTGTATGTTGTGTTTAGTATTTTGAATTTAATTTGCTGGGTGATTGGGAGCCAGTGTAGGGATTGGAGAGGGTTGGCAGACACTGAGCGGTTGGTAAGGTGGATAATTCTGGCAGCAGCATTCATGATAGACTGAAGAGGGGATAGCCTATGGAGAGGTAGGCCAATGAGAAGGGAGTTGCAATAGTCAAGGCGAGAGATAACAAGGGAGTGAATGAGGAGCTTGGTGGTTTCATTTGTTAAAAAGGGGCGAATTTTAAAGATGTTACTGAGGTGAATTCTACAAACTTTTGACGATTGGATTTGAGGCTGAAATGACAAGTCAGAGTTTAGGATTACACATAGTACCCTGGCATGAGGGGAGGGACTGATGGTTGCATTGTTGATTTTGATGGAAAAGTCATAGAGGGGGGCACGGGCGGGGGGGAATATTAATAGCTCAGTTTTAGAAAGATTTAGTTTAAGGAAGTGGTGCGACATCCATGCTGATATGTCAGTTAGTAAGTTAGTAATGCGAGAGGAGACTGAAGGAGAGAGGTGAGGAGTAGATTATATCAGATTAGATAGATTAGATAGATTAAAGCTGCCAACGCAAACTCCCTTTACAGAGAACTTGTAAGCCAGGAGGTCAATGCTTGGTATCCCCAACTTGCAGCAGAGGTCTTGAAACACCCTGGGGTGGCAAGACCATAGATCTTATAGACAAGTCTAGACATTGAAAATTGAGGAAGTCCACCTGCCAATTCTCCATGCCTGGGATGTTCACAGTGGACAGGAATGCAATGTGAATCTGATCAGCTTCTCTTTGAGGTGTGAGACATCTGGTTCCTCATTGGTGGTTTATGTAAGCCAATGTCACAGCGGTGTCCAACAGAATCCTGGTGGGATGACTTCTCAGTTGAGAGGTCCAGGGTTTAAAGTGGATGTAAACCCAATGTCATCCTTTCTAAACTACTGCCATAGGGGTTATCTATAAGGATATACATGCCTCTTGCATGTATCTTTACCTGTCAAATGTCTCCCCTCTGTCTGTTATTAGACCCGAAAAACTGCATATTCTATGAGTGGGACATGATGTCAGTAGACTCCCCGCCCACCTCTACACTCCCCTTGTCAATATGTGTATATCTAACACTGAACTTCTACTATTATCTCTAACATCCAGTGAAAAGACAGGAAAGTAACCACATGACTTCAGCATGCCAAATCATGGTGAGGTGTGGAACAGCCAATCCTTGCAGAGCTGCTGAAGAAAGGAGTGGGGGAGGGAATTTAAAAATGCTGCATGTCTCTTAGGATGAAGCACAAGATGCAAATCACTTGTCACTCACAGCAAGGGGGAGTATTTGACAAAGTTTTTCTCATTTTGTCAAGAATTGTCTCACTGAACAATAAAAGGGGATTGCTCAGAGATGGGATTAACTCCGTGTGGCAAGACTGGACTCAAATGATAGGAAATCTTATACTCTACAGTATGATATAATTTTTTTTTTTTTTTTCGGGTTTACATCCACTTTAAGGGAAAACTAAATTGCTTTGAGTTGCAGAATATTCAGAATATAACACAACCTTTCTCCAGTAACCAAGTCCTCCAGTGACCGACATAGTTTACAGGACTTGCCCTCAGCCCAAAAGTCTAGCATTCATCATGAAAACCTTCCTTATCAGTGGGAGGAAGGATTTCTCTCACTCCAGGGCTGGAGTTGTGGACCAGACCTTGTTGAGCCTAGCTTTGGGAGTCAGTGGCATGGAATGGTCTAGAAATTGAACCTTCTTGTCATATGCTAACCGATTGTTAAAATGCAATGGTCTGGAGTGAAACTGGGCATGTGGAACTGCTTTGAAAGGCCCAAGGCCCTCATGCAAACGCAGAGAGTCAGATGGCTCCTGGACTGTAGTTTGGAGCTTTCCTGGTAAAAGGTAGACCATGAACAGAGCAGTATCCAGGATAATTAATGAAAAAAAAAAGCTAAATCACAACATCTGTGCAAAAAGAGTTAAAGCATAATCAAAGGTATTGAAACCATAGACTGGGTTTCCCCAAGAAAGACCCAGGAATAACACTAAAGAAATTACAGGCAGCACTCCAGACAGCTAACTTTTGAAGTTTATATTTATGAAAGAAAGCAATATATACAGACATAACAGC
This sequence comes from Lithobates clamitans, assembly GCA_037952925.1. NCBI lineage: Eukaryota > Metazoa > Chordata > Amphibia > Anura > Ranidae > Lithobates > Lithobates clamitans. The sequence continues at coordinate 5,339,155 of JBBGZY010000471.1, forward strand.
AAGTTGTAGTACATGCACAAAATCTTCCCAGTTCTCCTATCTAGACAAAGGCAAACTTTCAACTACAAGCACCATATACATTTTCTTTAGTACAAGGAGGAATTGTGGCTTAATGTGCAGCAATAAATAAGCATCAATACACAAGGATGCTTGGAGACATGCCACCTCACCTTCTGCGGCATCTCCGGTCTCCCGCTGCCATCACTTCTGGCTCGGTTCCTTCTGCATTCCACACTGGCTACTGCTGCTTCCGGCCAACGATACTCCTTCTCCTCTTCCTATGGGTGTACTAGGCTCAGGAACCCTTAGCCTCTCTGGATCACTATCCGATGACCTTGGGACACCTCTTAACATCTGCCACAGATATACTGTTATGCCTATGTGCTTACCACTTACAGTATGTAAGTTTCCAACTCACTTTCAATAAACCCACTCATTTTTAATCTGCTACACTTAGTCTGGCACCCCCTTGTGTTCCCTTAAATTACAATATCTATATATTGTTTTTTTGCTGTGGTTTATAAGATGCAAGAGCTGAACTCATTAAAGTAGAACTATGGTCAACTATAAATTCACATGTGATTTAGGCTGGTAATACCTAGCCTTTTCATTTAAAAAAAATACAAACACTTACACTATTGTTAATAGCAGCTCGGGAGGGGATACATGTAAAGTCATATAGTCACCCTTTTACTATTTGCTACACTAACATGTACACCTGCTGGGCATGCTGTATAAAGTGTATGTAGCCTCAGCTGCATACATATCACTATATTCCAGGTGTGGGATGAGACCTTTCTGTCTCACACTCAGGACAAAACAGCATCAGACTGAGCAGTGCTTGGTCATTCATGGAAGCCCAGGTTTCTTTGATAGTAGCTTTCAGTTCATCTGAATTGTTGGGTCTGGTGTCTCTCATCTTCCTCTTGGCGATACCCCGCAGATTCTCTATAGGGTTTAGGTCAGGCGAGTTTTCTGGCCAATCAAGCACAGTGATACCATATATCATTAAAGAAAAAACAGTGGACCAACACCAGCAGATCACATGGCACCCTAAATCATCACTGACTGTGGAAACTTCATGCTGGACCTTATGCAACTTGGATTCTGTGCCTCTCCACTCTTCCTGCAGACCCTGGTACCTTGATTTCCAAATGAAATGCAAAATTTTCCACAGTCCGTGATGATTTGGGGAGCCATGTCATCTGCTGGTGTTGGTCCACTGTGTTTTATTAATGATATATGGTATCACTGTGCGTGATTGGCCAGAAAACTCGCCTGACCTAAACCCTATAGAGAATCTGTGAATTCAGATGAACTGAAAGCCACTATCAAAGAAACCTGGGCTTCCATAACACCTCGGCAGTGCCACAGGCTGATCACCTCCGTGCCACGCCGCACTAATGCAGTAATTCATGCAAAAGGAGCCCCAGCGATACTATACTGTACATGGACATACTTTTCAGTGAGCCAACATTTCGGTATTTAAAATCCTTTTTTTATTTTATTGGTCTTATGTAATATTTTATTTTTTTCCAAAATACTGAATTTAGGGTTTTCACTATCTGTAAGCCAAAATCATCAGAATTAAAAGAAAGAAATGCTTGAAATATATCACTCTGTGTGTAACGCATCTATATAAAATATGAGTTTCAATTTTTTAATTGAATTACTAAAATAATGATGATATCCTAATTTTATGAAATGCACCTGTAGTGTATAAAATGCACTTTTTATCTTTCAAAAAGTATTTCCCAGTGCTAAACCTTTCACCCAATTTCTAAATTGCTGCATTTGTAAATTTCAAGAGCCGGTATAAGGGAATAGTAGTAATAAAAAAGCACTTGTGGGTTTAACTGAATATTTTGTTTATAATTCTCCTTTAAGGGGATGTGTCCAATGCCTACATACTTTTGCACATACTCTAGGGGACAACCTGCTTCTTGTTCCACAATCTCCAGGTGGATTCCAAAGCTTATAGTTTTAGCCTATATATTTGTGTGTTAAGTTCTATATAATAAGTGTTATTAAACCCACAACAGTAAAAACATATGCAGTAAAGCATGATTGTTATACTCACTGTAGAACCTAAGGGGTTAATCCCCTGCATTGTGTAAAAAGGCTGTTTGATCCTGTCTTCTCTGATCCTCCCCTTCTTCCACTGTTCCCAAACCGTCTCCTGATGGAACAGAGGCTTGGGGACAAGCTGCACATGCTCAGTTTAGTGTGTATTGCTCCAGATATTTTTTTTTCTTGAGAGTACATGTGATCAGCACAGGGCCAATAGCACTGTCCAGGGGTCCTGCAGCCTCATAGGTCAATCAGGGGATGATGAAAACTCCTCCTACAAGCTTTAACCAGACACCGATAGAAGTCACAAGACTGCTCTAACTGCTGATGAGAAAAGGTATTTAGCAGTTTATGTTTACTAAAACTATTACAGTTCTGTGTAGTGTGGGAGACCAGATATAGTGTGAATGCAGGGTCCTGGATTAAGTAACACTTTAAGGTAAAGGTTCCACCTTACCTTGTCAAAGTGCTCTCCGCTAGAGTAGTTAGTGCTTCCTGGGCTTATCAGCATCAGGCATTTGTTTCCCAAATTTGCAGGGCTGCCACCTAGTCTTCTGTTTGTCAAGTTGTACCAGGTTGATGTCAGAAACCATGAAATCAGGCCTGGAGTTAAATTACATTTGTTTAATAATAAAAGTAAAAAGAACAAATGTAGTCAAAACATAGCCAAAGTTCAGTAACCCGGAACAGATAGTCAGACACGCCAAACGTCAGGGCTTAATGTAGTGGAACAGCAAGCAGGATCTGGAGCCAGAAGGCATGTCAGAAAAGCAAGTCTTGAACAGGATGGCAGGCGATAAATTCTGTGATGTTGGCCAAGGCGATATTGGCCCCGTCTTCATTGGCCTTTGTACAGTGGTCAATTTTTGTTTATGATATTAAGTATGGATTCAGAAGGAAAATGGGGATGGAGGGCCATACCAGTGGGTAGATAAGAAAGGTGTGAATTAATCCACCTGCAGTAGTAACTTTTTTTTCATAGACACAGGTATATAGATTACTACATCATGTGAATATTGGATTAGTTGCTTGATTTATCTATTTGTGTTTTTTTGTTATGTTTGTGTGTCTGCTGGTATTATTTGTAGATATTTATAATGCTTGTTATGTTGTATACATGATATGTGTAAGAAAAAAAAACAGAATTAGCTTTGGCTTGACCTTATGGGATGTTTCGGAAATTATGTAATTTTTGTATTAGTTTAATACTGAGAAATCTAGTATATTTTCCAATAAGAATGTAATTTGGGCTGTAATGATGAAAACTTTTAATAAAGAAAGATTAATGGAAAAATCCTTCAAGGTTCCATAGCCAGATGGATTAGAGAAACAATCCTTTCCACATATAAAGACTCAGGCTCAGGTCTTCAGACTGTAGCTAAGATAACAGCACATTCCACAAGTTCTGTTGTTACTTTGCAGCCAGTAGCCACTGGAGCCTTTTGTGAAGAAATCTGCGCTAAAATATTATCTACCAAAAAAAAAAAAAAGACTATACTTATGAGAAAACATTATGAGTGGAATCACCCAGCCAAGAGCCGATAGAAGGTTTTACAGGTTGTTTTTTCCCTCCCTAAAGCATGATGTTTCTAATGTTTTCTTCGAGGTAGCTGTCCTGGAAGATAATTAGGGAAAACCACAGTTAGTAACGGTATTTCCAGGAGTCTTCCTGGGCAGTGCCTATAAATCACACCCATAGTTTTTGCATGTTAGTTAGTGGTTGGTGCTAGTTCATCATGATTTGCTCTTGTGCACTTTGGTGATGGTTACTACTTTTAAGCTCCCAGACATTGCTCTGAGCAGCTGTCTTCTGGTGATAAATAAATTAACAGCAGGCACTGCTGGTGTGTCATTCACCACCCCTGCTACGGTCTCCACCATTTAGAGACCTCTTGCGACTATTTTCCCACAAAAAATCAATTCCATTACATTTTGTGAATTGAGAAGTAGCCAATAACTGACAGGCACTCCACCACCTATTCACAGAACATATTGCATTGTGGGAGCATTAAGTCTGTGAATGAAAAAGAGAGCAGAATCAAGTGGGAGAATGGCAAAACTATTCCTATTAGCAGCAGTTGCTGTTATCCCATAGAGCACCGAAAGATATCTGCTCAGGGCATGAAGTGAGAATTTTTTTTCAGGGAGCAATAGCCAGCAGGAGATGGGATACACTGCTGTAACTAATGTGTTAGATGCTGTATCCCAAAAACAAACAAAAAATACTAATACTAGCTTCCACATTACCCTGGATCCAGATGCTGGCACCTGGCAATTTTCCACACCTGGGCTATGGATGGCAGACAGTGCCAAAATGTGCAGTTCTCCTCAAGAAAGTCTCAAGTCCACTTCCATTTGTGCAGTGCATCTTCTGGAGCCTTCTTGATATTCGATGTAGGTCACAGCTTTGGCATTGTACAACTGGATTTTCATCAGGTACCTTCATAATTGAGGGATCCAACATTAAAGGAACACCCAAATCAATCTGAATCGTACGGCACAAACTTGATGGCAACAACAATTCTGCCCTACCCTCATGGAGGCACGAAGCAAGGTTTTTACCCTGGACAGGAGTGAGAAAGCAGAGGGACAGAAGTTTGTAGAGGAATGAAGATCCTGGACAGGGCTATGCCTAATGTCCGGCTCAGGTACTCCAATCTGTCAGATGGGTCCAGCAATGACTTCCACAGGTTGATGATCCTACTGAAGCTCTACAGACCCTGCGGTGGCTGATGGATACTAGCTTAGAGGGAGCACTGATCCTTTAACAGAAGTAGGTAACCCACAAGATAAATGCTTTGAACAAAGCATAGGTTTGTGAAAATGCAGCCACTGCTGGGCAGTAGAATGACAGCAATGCCAATGCTGCAAACACAGCACATCACACTGTGTACCGTATTTATTTATGTTTTAAATAACTTTAATGAAATGTCAAGCAGTGACATTTCATTAAGTTCTATTGGCCACAGTGTAGTGTAAGACCATGGATTGCCTTACGCTGTGCAGGGAAAAAAAAAGTACTGGCTACCGTATTTTTTTTAGAAGCCACCCAACACAGTCCTACTGCATCTGGTATGAATAGGCCTTAAGACTGGGGTAAGCACCTTTAGGAAAACCCAGGGGTTTTGGTGAGGCCAAAGGGGAGGGAGACAGATTGGTAATACTGATTGGGCACGGCGAAACACAGATAGTGTAAAAAAAATGAGGAAAGATGAGAATGTGCAAGTAAGCATCCCAAATCTTTACTGAAGCAAGAAAAATCCCCCAGAAAAAAGGAAGGTATGATGACCTGTCAGATTTAATGTTAAACTTTTGAACCCACAAAACACAAGTTGAGGGTCTTAAGAGCCAGAACGGGCTCAGAATCCTCCATTTGGTGTCAGTACCGTAAAGAGGTTCACATAGTTTAGAAATTACACTGAGGCAGCTTAGATTTTCTGGAACCAGTAGGCTGCCAGAGGTCTCCCCTACTCTAAGAAGTGGAGATATCCCATCACAGGGAGGAGACCTTGGATCTAACCTTAGCTGGTTTGGAGGGCCATATCTTCTTCCAAAATTATGTTCTTGCCTTAGTCCTCATGTACACAGGGCGTTAGAAAAAAAATGAGCTGCAAAGCCTCTACCGACGCCAAGAAAAAATGGCTGTAAAAACACGCCTTTCGTAGCTCTTTGCATGGGGTTAATGCACGTTTAACCACGTTAGCGTTAAGCAGCATTTCTCTGCCTATATTAAAAACCCAATAGTTCCCTATGAGAGAGCCATCTTAACTGATCCGACTTTCAGCCCATTGATTTGAATAGAAGTCACATCCAAGTCGAAGAATCATGATCCGACTTGTGCTCTGAGGTTCTTAAAAGGGGTACCCTGCCTCAAAATGGAAAAAAAAATAAATAAAAATAACGTGGTCCCCCCAAAAATCCATACCAGACCCTTATCCAAGCATGCAGCCTAGCAGGTCAAAAGAGGGGGGGGGAAGCAAGCAATCCCCCCCCCTCCGGACAATACCAGGTCACATGCCCCAAACATGGGTGTGGAGGGGGGGTGCTTTGGACTTTAGCCTGCTCTCTGCTGAAAACGGGCCACAGGAGCGCAAAACAAATTGTACTTCTCCTATGGATCACAGGAGTGCAATCAAGCTTTGGCTATACTTCTCCTTTAATGTACATAATCAAGGAGGGACCAAATGTTTTGGTAACTCATCTGTTTCTTGCATGGAAGATGATCAGCATTTAAGCCAGATAATTCTGTAACTGTGCATAGAGAGAAGACTAATTCTGTAAATGTGACAAAGTATAACTGCCAAAGCATTCACACAATACCACAAGCCCACTGGTAAAAGGTCCAGTTGATAGTGGACAGAGGCACAGGTTTGACTGGGAGCTGGATCATTGGCTCCTCCTGCTATCAGTCAAATCCTGTAAACAGAGAGCAGGGGGCAAGGCTAAGCCACATTGGGGTTGAATTACTAAAACTTGAGAGTGCAAAATCTGGTGCAGCTCTGCATAGAAATCAGTCTCCAGATTTATTTATTTTTTTTTTGTCAAAGCTTAAAGCTGGGTTCACACCGCAGCATGGAGCGGCTCACAGCAGGAGTCCGATGCGTCCCTGTTCACAGTTGCAGGTCCAATTTCAGCCCGACTTTTTGTCTTAATTCGGACCTGAAATGGACCAGAAGACTCACAGGACTTCTGTGCAATTCGCACCGGAGGCACACCGGAGTTGTGAGAGCCGGTCACAATCTCCTGATATGCGAATTGGATGCGATGAAGCCCGCATCCAATTCACAATACTATGAACCCGGCCTAAAGTAGAACTATGGGCAAAACTTTTTTTTTTTTTCATTTTGGATAGAGTAAAGGAGGGTTATAACCCGTCGGATTTTTTTTTTTTTTTTTTTGCCATCTGTGTCCCCTTGGAGAGATTTCCCTTCAGTTCCTGTCCCATAGCCAAACATGAAATGAGAGGAAATCCCTACAATTCCTTGGTGACCCCCAGGTCAGTCCCCATTGGAAGATTTGCCCTCTATTACTTTTCTGTAGACAACCTAAAAGTTGGGGTTTTCTTTTACTTTCAATTTTAATAATATTGGTAAACAGGACAAATAGAGAAGGTGATTAAACCCGCACGTCTGCCCCCATAGCAAGCACTTGTTATTGGGGCAGACACAGAAGAGGAGGAGCCAAGATCACCAGCGGAGGACCCCAGAAGAGGAGGTTTGGGGCTGCTCTGCACAATAGCATTGCACAGAGCAGGTACAGTCAGGTCCATAAATATTGGGACATTGCCACAACTCTAATCTTTTTGGCTCTATACGCCACCACAATGGATTTGAAATGAACAAGATGTGCTTTAACTTCAGACTTTCAGCTTTAATTTGAGGGTATTTACCAAATCAGCTGAACAATGTAGGAATTACAACAGTTTGCATATGTGCCCCCACTTTTTAAGGGGCCAAACGTAATGGGACAATTGGCTGCTCAGCTATTCCATAGCCAGGTGTGTGTTATTCCCTCATTATTCCATTTACAAGGAGCAGATATAAGGTCCAGAATTAATTTCAAGTGTGCTATTTGCATTTGGAATCTGTTGCGGTCAACTCTCAATACGAGATCCAAAGAGCTGTCACTATCAGTGAAGCAAGCCATCATTAGGCTGAAAAAGCAAAGCAAACCCATCAGAGAGATAGCAAAAACATTAGGTGTGGCCAAATAGAGTTTGCCTAACATCATCTTAAAAAACCTTCACAGTTCTGGAACATCCTATGGACAGATGAGACCAAGATCAACTTGTACCAGAGTGATGGGAAGAGTATGGAGAAGGAAAGGAACTGCTCATGATCCAAAGCACACCACCTCATCAGTGAAGCATGGTGGTGTTTGTGTCATGGCGTGGGCATGTATGGCTGCCAATGGAACTGGTTCTCTTGTATTTATTGATGATGTGACTGCTGACAAAAGCAGCAGGATGAATTATGAAGTGTTTCGGGCAATATTATCTGCTCATATTCAGCAAAATGCTTCAGAACTCATTGGACGGCGCTTCACAGTGCAGATGGACAATGACCGAAGCATACTGCAAAAGCAACCAAAGAGTTTTTTAAGGGAAAGAAGTGGAATGTTATGCAATGTCCAAGTCAATCACCTGACCTGAATCCGATTGAGCATGCATTTCACTTGCTGAAGACAAAACTGAAGGGAAAATGCCCCAAGAACAAGCAGGAACTAAAGACAGTTGCAGTAGAGGCCTAGCAGAGCATCACCAAGGATAAAACCCAGCGTCTGGTGATGTCTATGTGTTCCAGACTTCAGGCTGTAATTGACTGCAAAGGATTTGCAACCAAGTATGAAAAAAATGAAAGTTTGATGGATGATTGTTAATCTGTCCCATTACTTTTGGTCCCTCAAAAAGTGGGAGGCACATATACAAACTGTTGCAATTCCTACACCGTTCACCTGATTTGGATGTAAATACCCTCAAATTAAAGCTGAAAGTCTGCAGTTAAAGCACATTTTGTTTGTTTCATTTCAAATCCATTGTAGTGGTTTATAGAGCCAAAAAGATTAGAATTGTGTCGATGTCCCAATATTTATGGAACTGACTAAGTATAACACTATAATTTTAATTAAAAAAAAAATGCCATTACAAATGCTTTAAAGAATTAATCTAACTTCTTATCTACTGAGTCTTTGAACATGGGATTATCCTCCATGGGGACTGTGAAGGTCACGTTAAAGCCTAAGGTAGGCCATAGACTAAATGATATTGGGTCTGGGATCAAAAGTAACATTTCTGTCTTTGCAGATGACACCAAGCTATGCAGTGGAATAACGTCCTTACAGGATGTCTCCAATTTACAAGCCGACCTCAATGCACTGTCTAATTGGGCGACTATGTGGCAGATGAGGTTTAATGTTGAGAAATGTAAAGTTATGCACTTGGGGGCTAAGAATATGCATGCATCATACATGCTAGGGGGAGTACAACTGGGGGAATCTTTAGTGGAGAAGGATCTGGGGGTTTTGGTAGATCATAAGCTCAATAATAGCATGCAATGCCAAGCTGCAGTTTCCAAAGCGAGCAAAGTTCTTTCTTGTATTAAGAGAGGTATGGACTCCAGAGAGAGAGATATCATTTTGCCCCTGTTCAAATCATTAGTAAGACCTCATCTGGAATATGCAGTTCAGTTTTGGACACCAGTTCTCAAAAAGGATATCGGGGAACTGGAGAAAGTGCAGAGAAGGGCAATCAAACTGATAAGAGGCATGGGGGAGCTCAGCTATGAGGAAAGATTAGAGGAACTGAATTCGTTCACTCTTGAGAAGAGGAGAATAAGGGGGGATATGATCAACATGTTTAAATATATAAGGGGTCCATATAGTGAACTTGGTGTTGAGTTATTCACTTTACGGTCAACACAGAGGACAAGGGGGCACTCTTTACGACTGGAGGAAAAGAGATTTCATCTCCAAATACGGAAAGGTTTCTTCACAGTAAGAGCTGTGAAAATGTGGAATAGACTCCCTCCAGAGGTGGTTCTGGCCAGCTCAGTAGATTGCTTTAAGAAAGGCCTGGATACTTTCCTAAATGTACATAATATAACTGGGTACTGACATTTATAGGTAAAGTTGATCCAGGGAAAATCCGATTGCCTCTCTGGGATCAGGAAGGAATTTTTTCCCCTGCTGTAGCAAATTGGAGCATGCTCTGCTGGGGTTTTTTTGTTTTCCTCTGGATCAACTGTGGGTATAGTATTGGGTATATTGGATTGTACGTTTTGTTTTTTTTTTTTATGGTTGGACTGGATGGACTTGTGTCTTTTTTCAACCTGACTAACTATGTAAACGATTTTCTTTCCTTCCACCTATGGAAGGAAAGAAAATTGATTAATCTATAGTCTACCTTAGGCTTTAACGTGACCTTCACAGTCCTCATGGAGGATAATCCCAAGGTAGGGACACCTAGGGACACTAGCATAAAGCTGTGGGAGGGTTATTTGGGCGGTAGTCCTAATAGTTTTTCCAGTGTCCAATGTGAAGGAAACTGCGTATAACCCAGTCTTAAGAATTTAAAGAAACTCAAGTACCCCCAACAGGTCATGTTTGCAGGTTTATCTTGCACAGGTGCTTTAAATCAGAGTCAATGGCTTGGTATTTTGGACAACTATTTTATCGGAGTGAAATTCCCAAAACATGGCCTGTTGGGGGTACTTGAGGACTGAGGTCGAGAACCACTGCTGTACTGGATCAGGAAATGTGCCACTACTAGGTTCTTAAAGCACCATTAAACCAAAACGCAATCATCATATTGCAACTTACCAATTCTTAGATATGATGGCTGCATTTGGTGCTTGAGCCAGTAAGGCTGTTGTTTTTGAACAGAACAAGCTCTCCTGCAATTGTAGCAGTTAGCATGTTGAGACAAACCATTCACCAGTAACAGGCGCTTACAATGATCAGTTTTTATTGATGTAAAACTTTTATAAAACAAAAGAAAAAAACAAAAGAAAAAAAAAAAACACCTTGCTGTAACAGTAAGCTGGAAGTTGGCTTAAATTTATTAAAGTGGTTGTAAAGGCAGAGGGTTTTTTATCTTTATGCATCAAGATAAAAAAAGCCCTCCTGTGTGCAGCAGCCCCCCTAACGCTTACCTGAGCCCCATCTCTGTCCAGCGATGTCCACTATTCTCCCTCCTGATTGGCTGAGACACAGCAGTGGCGCCCCCCCCCAAACCCTTATCTGAGCATGGAGCCTGGCAGCCCAGGAAAGGGGATGGACAAGTGTGCAGCCCCCACCTCCTGAACCATACCAGGCCACATGCCCTCAACATGAGGGGAAGTGGGTACTTTGCCAAGCACCATGTTGATGTGGACAAGGGCCTCTTCCCTACAACCCTGGCCTGGTGGTTGTGTTGGTGCAGGGGCCTCCTAAATTAATGAAGAAATTAGATTTTATTGGATATGCTTTAAAACAAAGTAGAAAAGTTCAAATATTTGCTTTTATGTTCAATACGCTTTAAACACACCACTCCAAATGCAGGTCCTCCAGGGATTGAGGTAATATCAAGCTAACAACAAATGAAAAAGCAAAGAGGGTACAAACGAAGTGCAGTAGTATGAAACTTTTATTCATAAAAAAAAAAAGTAAAAAAAAAATAGCCTAGCTTAATAAAAGGGGGCAGTGCCCTTGAAAAGTGTCACCATGACCATTTCTCCTCACAGAGCACGTGATGTCATTGATGAAGCTTCCCTGCTTCCCCTCCACACTTCTCCTGCCGTAGCAACTAGCAACGTGGAAAAGAGTGGTCTTTAATGCCTGTTAGTCTGATCATTCATTCACTGCATTTAAAACCACAGATATATTTACTATGTGATGTGTTATGTGCTGGTCTTTTGTCTTTTAAGCAGCGCAGCCATTGAAACTTGATGCACAAGTTCCGCCTTGTCATGATGAAGCCTACGCTGATTGGTGGGCAAAACGCATTGACACACACACACACCTGGGCATCCCTACCCACTACCACTCTCCCATCTATGCAGGTTAAGGCTCTGGAATGCAATGGGGATTGACGATTCACTTGGTGAGGGACACCAGAAAGCATCTCCAGCCTTGGTCCAGGGGGTAAAATGGTTAATGTCACTGGCCTTATAGTTTTGTGTGTAAGCAGTGATCTTTACAATATGGAACTCACTGATCAGATTAATGGCTAGACCGTTCTAAAGCAATGTGATAAGACACTTACAGTAGCAGTAATGTATGCTGCAGTATAAACTCTGAATGCTCTTTCAGCTTGCCTAATTGTGGAACTAGCCTTCTTTACTGCTTACGTAGAGTTTTTGGCTTAGCACTACCCTCCTTCATTCCTGCGGATATCTTGATTTTTGCTCTACCTGTGGTGTCTGAATGTGAGACTGGGGAGCAAAGTGGACTTTACCTGTTATATAACTCTGGGACGTGGGTCTCTTTGATTACTTTTTAAGAGACATTTGGATTGCCATTTGGACTATCACTGATCTTTGTTTCATTAGATCAGATTATGCCTTAAAGAGAACCACAACCTATTTTTTTTATGAGTTATGCGATATTGGATTTACCGCATCTATAGCTGGTTTAGTTAGTCCCTTGGTCACTGCAGCTTGAGCTCTTTCTGCCAATTCCCCAATTTAGTAATGCAATTTGCATGCTTCATAAGGAATATGATTTAGGCCTTACTTGGGGAGTTCTGGGAGTACTATTCCACAGCACTACTCAATAAGGGGGTCTCTGTGATATGTTATCGACACTGTGTGCCACATGGTATGCGAGAGGAATTTGTATCCAGACTTTTGTTTTTAAAGATGTCTTTTTTTATTTGAATGGTGGAGGTATTTTCTAACGTTTTTTTGCCATTTTTGTTCTGTACTCAAATTGTCTTTAGTTACACTTCCTGATCCTCTTTAACCACTAGCTGCCCGCCCACTGTCATATGACGGTGGGACGAGGCAGCTCTCATTCTGGGCGGACGTCATATGACATTACTGCCTTCCGAGCCACTAGGGGGCGCGTGTGCCCGCCGAGTCACTGGGGACCCGATGCGCGTGCCCGGTGGCCGCGATGTCCTCCGGGCACCTGCGATTGCCCAGCAACCGAGCAGGACAGTGGATCTGTGTATGTAAACACACAGATCCACGTCCTGTCAGAGAGGAGACCGATGTGTGTCCCTTGTACATAGGGACACCGATCGGTCATCTCCCACAGTCAGTCCCCTCCCCCCACAGTTAGAATCACCTCCCTAGGACACACATTAACCCCTCGATCACCCCCTAGTGTTAACCGCTTCCCTGCCAGTCACATTTACACAGTAATTAATGCATTTTTATAGCACGTATCGCTGTATAAATGTGAACGGTCCCAAAAATGTGTCAAAAGTGTCCGATATGTCTGCCGCTATGTCGCAGTCACAATAAAAATCACAGATTGCCGCCATGACTAGTAAAAAAAAATACAATAAAAATGCTATAAATCTATCCCCTATTTTGTTAGCGCTATAACTTCTGCGCAAACCAATCAATATACGCTTATTGCGATTTTTTTTACCCAAAATATGTAGAAGAATATGTATTGGCCTAACCTGAGGAAAAAATTTGTTTAAAAAAAAAAAAATTGGATATTTATTATAGCAAAGAGTAAAAAAAGTGTTTCTTCAAACTTGTCACTCTTCTTTTGTTTATAGCGCAATAAATAAAAACCGCAGAGGTGATCAAATACGACCAAAAGAAAGCTCTATTTGTGGGGGGGTAACATGACCGCGCAATTGTCATTCAAAGTGCGACAGCACTGAAAGCTGAAAAATGGCTTGGGCAGGAAGGGGGTGAAAGTGCCCTGTATAAAGGTGGTTAAAGTAACCACTTCTGAGACTTCTCTTGGTCTCTGACTTTATGCTAATTTAAAGCAATATTAAACCCAAAACCAAAAATGTAATACAGGCAGTCTCCGGGTTACAAACAAAATAGGTTCTGTAGGTTTGTTTTTAAGTTGAATTTATAAGCAAGTTGGAATGGGTACATTTTTTAAGTGCAACTCTAGCCAATTTTTTTTTTTTTTTTCAAAATTTGGATAGCATAGGGAAGGGTTAACTGGCCATGCAGCAATGTGGGATTGCCTGATCTGTCAAGCAACACCCTCTTCCTGGATATATCACTAGATGAAAATAGTAGAAAGCAAGCCTAAAAAGGAAAACTATTGCAGCCATAACATCTGAAAATTGGTAAGCTGCAATATAATAAATGTTTGCTTTCAAGTTAAACGCACTGCCCCGGATGCAGCTCCTCTGAAAATCGGGGTAATCTCAAGCTGACAACAAATGAAAAAGCAAAGAGGGGACAAACTAAGTGCAGTAGTATGACATTTTTAGGGGAAAAAATGTTTAAAAATAGGCTGATTTGATAAAGAGGGCAGGGTCATGGAAAATTGTTACCATGGCTTCCCTGCTGTCCAAAGCCTTGTTTTGAGATCTTACAGAGTTTGCCTTCAAGCATTGGCAATTTCCTGCTTCTGACAAGCGCTGACTTCAGACCAACAATGTGGAATAGAAGAAAAGAAGAGGAGGTGGTTGGTATGTCCTTAGATAAGGCACCTCATCCCTATGTTGAATATAGTAAAGAGCAAGGAAAGAGGGGATTATCATTGCTTTTTTTCTGCTATCATTGATTTTCCTTTTTTTCTTTTCAGAACAGCTGCATTGTCATGCTTTACTCCCCTGATGAAGCCAATGTTTTGGCGAAACTAGTAGGGACTCATGGATTTGCTGTTGTAATGTACCACCATCTCACATTTTCACGCGTATCATTGTATTATGCTCCCCATATTTGTATGTTTTTCATGAAATTCTTTTTAATGATTTGTAATAAAGTTTATACATTTTTTATTTTTATTGTACCCAATTACTTTGTGGCACCGCAATAATCCCCTCTTTCCTTGCTCTTTAATGTGGAATAGAGTGATGCTCCCATCAGGATTATTCTGTATATGTTCTTTGACCTGACACTCATGTGAGAGGCTATTTTTTCAACATATTTTTTTTACTACTACTGCACTCAGTCTGCACCCTCTTTACTTTTTCATTTCCTAAATTTATATCCACTGCTTTAGCATTATTTTGGCAGGTAAACCTTTTATATATGGTTCAGCTATGTATTTAGCATTTAAATTATACTAAATACATCCTAAAATCATAGAGACCAGTGTACAGAGATTATTTTTTTATTGACTTTTGTTTTGACCTCGGCTGACCTTAAACATCTGTGGGAATAGAGAAAGCAAACTTAACTGTTGAAAAAAAAGGTAATATTTATATTTCCTTTTTGTGCATAAACAGAAAATATATACATTTGAATCTCCATTTGCACCACTGTACACAATTCACTTCTTATCCCAGTTTGGCAATTTTATATGCTAAACTGCAGTTTTACACATTTACTGGAAAACATATTTCAGAGTACGGTAGTTCGTTACAGAATGCACCAGTAGCATGGAGCCGTGCCTTCTACAAACAAAATCTAAACAAAATGCTGTTTAAAACAAAGTATTTGTGACTATCAAAATATACAATTTGAGTTGTAGACATTATGCAAACTTTAATTAAAAAATATCACACTATCTGTTGTGAATGCAAGTTATGGCAGTAAGTCCTTGGAGCCAAGATGGTTGGTTGTTCAAGGAATTTTTTTACTTTTAACAGTTCCACCCTTAGGGCATTTTATAAATCCATAATTTGCTCTCCAAATGCAGACATATTTCAGAACCGTAGGTGTGATTTGTGCTTCACCATGTATCTAAAAGAAAAAAAAAAAAGGTTTAGTTTCTGTTGTGTTAGAATTGCTCATTAAAGAAAATATCAACTTTCAAAATAAAAGCATGTGCATCTATTAGTGTACTTTTGACTCCTAAGAAAAAAATAAAAGTTAGGATACCTGTTTATATGAATCAGCAAATCATAACAGAGGGATATCTAACACAATGTGCACATAACTATTCAAATATATTAGTAAAAAGGTCAGGTCTGAGCATGTAGGTCCTTTACAAAATAGATAAGAAAGCAGCCCTTTCTTATCTGTGCTTGATGTATGAAGATATAGGGTGACAACAGCATCGTTCTAATTGAAGAATTTGTCCCCAAAGAAACCTCCGATATAAGGACACTATTTAGCCCCTTGATGGACTGTATATTCTATCAAATGTTCATTCATTCATCTTCAGTTATAATTTAACCCTTAGGCTAAGCTTTTCTTATTTTTGTATTATTTTGGGTAGCACACCTAGTTCCATTCCTATTTCTGTCTAAACCTCATGTTCAAGGTTTTTTTAGGTTGCAGCACCTTTGGTCACGTTTTTATTTTATACTATTTCACATTTTTTATTAATTTTCATTGGCGGTAGCGCAGATTGTCTACGTTACAGTGATATCCAATTAGCGGACCTCCAGCTGTTGCAAAACTACAAGTCCCATCATGCCTCTGCTTCTGGGTGTCATGCTTGTGGCTGTCAGTCTTGCTATGCCTCATGGGATTTGTAGTTCTACAACAGCTGGAGGTCCGCTAATTGCATATTTCTGCCTTAAGGCGGCAACAGCAAAACACAGCGCTCAAGGAATACCTGCCTCATTTTCAGGCAGATCATCCTCCTGGTTAGGCCTGTCAGGCCGTCTGATCTGATACTTTACGGACTGGCAGATACCAATTGCTGCAACAGCTGGCTGAATAGCTGAACTGGCCAAAGAAATGGAAGCCTTTAATGACTCCAATTTTGCCGTCAACAATTTTGTCTTTCAAGCCCTGTGCGTTATCTACCGGACAAGTCAAGTTCTTGTTTAAGGAAGAGACTGCTGCATCTACGGCTGCCATGCTCCACTTCTTAAACTTTTCATCCATGGGACACACAGTTTTGCTAATAAGTTTATATACCCTGGCAGAAATTATAATTTTTTGCCCATTTTTAAGAGAACATGAATGAGAACACAAAAACATTTCTTTCACTCATAGTTAGTGCTTGGCTGAAGCCACTTATTATCAATCAACTGTGTTTACTCTTTTTAAATCATAATGGCAACAGAAACTACCCAAATGACCCTGATCAAAAAAGTTTACATACCCTGGTGATTTTGGCCTGATAACATGAACACAAGTTGACACAAAAGGGGTTTGAATGGCTATTAAAAAGGTAACCACCCTCATCTGTGATCTGTTTGCTTGTAATTAGTGTATAAAAGGTCAATGAGTTTCTGGACTCCTGACAGACCCTTGCATCTTTCATCCAGTGCTGCACTGACGTTTCTGGATTCTGAGTCATGGGGAAAGCAAAAGAATTGTCATAGGATCTGCGGGAAAACGTAGTTGAACTGTATAAAACAGGAAAGGGATATAAAAAGATATCCAAGGAATTGAGAATGCCAATCAGCAGTGTTCAAACTCTAATCAAGAAGTGGAAAATGAGGGGTTCTGTTGAAACAAACCATGGTTAGGTAGACCAACTGCAATTTCAGACACAACTGCCAGGAAAATTGTTCGGGATGCAAAGAAAAACCCACAAATAACTTCAGGTGAAATACAGGATTCTCTGAAAACGTGGTGTGATTGTTTCAAGACGCACAATAAGGAGGCACTTGAAGAAAGATGGGTTGCATGGCAGAGTCACCAGAAGAAAGCCATTACTACGCAAATGCCACAGTGTCCCACTTACAATATGCCAAACATCACAGAGACCAGCCTCAAACCTTCTGGCACAAAGTCATTTGGAGTGATGAGACCAAAATTTAGCTTTTTTTGTCACAACCATAAACGCTACATTTGGAGAGGAGTCAACAAGGCCTATGATGAAAGGTACGGAGGTGGATCACTGATGTTTTGGGGATGTGTGAGCTACAAAGGCACAGGAAATTTGGTCAAAATTGTTGGCAAGATGAATGCAGTGTGTTAAAAAATACTGGAGGAACATTTGCATTCATCAGCCAGGAAGCTGCGCATGGGACGTACTTGGACATTCCAACATGAAAATGATCCAAAATATAAGGCCAAGTCGACCTGTCATAGGCTACAGTAGAATAAAGTGAAGGTTCTGGGGTGGCCATCTCAGTCTCCTTACCTCATTATCATTGAGCCACTCTGGGAGATCTCAAAACGTGCAGTTCATGCAAGACAGCTCAATAATTTACAGAAACTGGAGGCTTTTTGCCAAGAGGAATGAGCAGCTTTACCATCTGAGAATTTAAAGAGCCTCATTCACAAATACCACAAAAGACTGCAAGCTGTCACTGATGTTAAAGGGGGCAATACACAGTATTAAGAACTGGGGTATGTAAACTTTTGATCAGGGTCATATGGGTAGTTTCTGTTGCCACTATGATCTAAAAAGAGTAAACAGTTGATTGATAATAAATGGCTTCAGCCAAACACTAACCATGAGTGAAAGAAAAGTTTTTGTGTTATCATTCATATTTGCTGAAAAATGGCAAAGAAATCATAAATTCTGCCAGGGTATGTACACTTATGAGCACAACTGTAAAAGGGAAAACCTCTTATGCCGCGTACACACGAGCAGACTTTACGGCAGACTTTGCCTGGCGGACGGGATTTCGTCGGACAATTTGATCGTGTATGGGCTCCAGCGGACTTTGTTTTCTCAAAAGTTGGATGGACTTAGATTTGAAACATGTTTTAAATCAATCCGTCGAAATAGAGTCCGGTCGAAAAGTCCGCTCGTCTGTATGCTAGTTCGAAAGACAAAAAGCCACACTAGGGCAGCTATTGGCTACTGGCTATGAACTTCCTTGTTTTAGTCTGGTCGTACGTCATCACATACGAATTTGATGGACTTTGGTGGATTGTGTGTAGGCCGTTCATTCAGAAAGTCCGTCGTAAAGTGTGGCAAGACTGGGCTCAAATGATAGGAAATCTTATACTCTACAGTATGATATAATTTTTTTTTTTTTTTCTGGTTTACATCCACTTTAAGCTCTTCCTCATCCTCAATCAATTCCTGCTCCAGATTAGGAGGCGGATCTGTCACGCTTGTCACCCTGCGGGATGGAGGCAATCATGCCAGCAATCCTGTGCTCTAACCCGGCTAGGGCTGAGAACAGTTCATACTTAGTGATAAAGGGTGAGGCAGCAGCGTTGACTGTAGGCACAATCCCAGATAGGCACAGCGGCTCAGATTGCTCGGAAGCCTCTGGTCCTTCAGGTGATACAACACTAGGGATAGTAGGGAGACTAGGTTCATCAGGAACTACTGATGACATAGGTGTGCCCTTCCCTGTAGTGTTAGTCCCGCTCCTTTTTTTGAAGACATTTACTAGCCACAAAAAGGGAGTACCTGGGTGTAGTATTAACACACCTCAGAAGGGAGACCCTTTAACAGGGCTCACCAAGCCCCTATGCAACAATCCTGCCAAGCACCTTTATCCTGCCAAGCAACATTTGGTGACTCACGTGACCCTAGTAAGGAGAAATGAACCGCTGCAAGTGCCTGGTTCAGAGCCTGCTCTGTGTTCACAGCTGCCTTCTGGAATCCCTGCATGCTTGGCATATACAGCTTAACCACTTTCCACCTGGCCTATAGCAGAATGACGGCCGGGCATTGGTGCTGTTATCCTGACTGGGCGTCATATGATGTCCAGCAGAATAACAGCCGCCCACGGGGCAGCGCAACGTGGCGATCGGTGGCGCGGTGTGTCAGTGACACACCGCTACACCGATCTCGGTAAAGAGCCTCTGACGGAGGCTCTTTAATATGGAGATCAGCCTTGACCAATCACAAAAAAAAAAAAAGCGTGTTAATGGACTGCGCCAACTATTAAAATAAATTTGTGTACCACCACTACTATTTATAACCATAGACCTTAATAGAAAAACTATTTGTTCGGTGATTAATAAGCCCTCAGGCACTATTAATTATACCCTTCAAAAAATGTATATATACGCGCTCGTTTGCCCAGATGAGTAAACATATGAAAGTACGTGTTTTAAGCCATAGGGTTCAAACCATAAGTACAATAACATGAAAATATGTAGAAACAACAAAAATAAAGAAATGAAACTGCTACTGTGAAATCAAATAAAACAATTCAATATACATCTTTAGTGAAATGTTCAATGCACTCAGTGCAGTGGATGATTACAAGCAGCTAATAAGTCCCAGATGAGTCGCCTCAGTGAGTGATCAGCCAGCTCCTATAGATTCATCTCTTAAGGCCCCTTTCACACGGATGGATAGAATTGTACTTATAGCTACGGTTTTCTACCGCAGCTAAAAGCACACAATGCTTTCCTATGGCCCCATTCACACACTGCGTTTAGCTGCAATTTATTTACATGCGGTATGGTGCGGATAGAAAAAATAGAATTGACTGTGTCCAGAAGCGATTTAGCGCAGCTATCTGCATATAACTGCAGGTAATCACAGTGTACTATTTCTCCTGTGGATAGCAGAGGCAACAAGGAAAGAAAAGCAACAGGAAGCACATCAGAAATGGCAAAATTGTTCCAAACGCAGCTAAATGCAGCCGCATGTAAACGCATGTAAACGCACGTAAACGCAGGTAATTGCACTGTTCAAATGCAGATCGCAGTGCCTGGAGTCTTGAATATCACAGAACATATTATATGCTTTTAACTGCGGCAGAACAGCCGTCCGTGTGAAAGGTGCCTAATTGTGCAACGAAGTACGACTCTCTTGTGATTCCACCACCACTTATAGATTGGCCACTCACCAGATACAGGAGAATGTGCGCCTTTGGTTCATTAGTTGGATAACCACTCCACACAATGGATCAATCTGTACCCTCTTCAGACTACCAGTTCTCATGAAAAATAAATGGCCAGCATGGTATAGTATATCTAAACTTGTTTATTTAAAAAGGTATAAAAAGACTATTGCACTCACATGTTAATATGCCCATAAGGCGGCACCAAGCTGTTCCAGTCGTGTATGCGGGGTCCGTAATGCCGGTGTGTGTTCCCCTGTGTTTCCTACTCCGTGTGTGTTCCAAGCCTCGCTCTCACTGGGCAGGATGTCAAAATAGTCTGAAGAGGGTGCAGATTAATCCATTGTACTGGTGTCTCATATATCCCCTTCCCAATCGCCGGGGGAGACCCAGTCAGGTTGCCTTACTGTTGTACCCCCTCCGAGGCTCGGGTAAGCAGTCCTATCATTTCATCTCATCCTCCCCATTTTACAATTGTATAAAAAACCTTCTACGTGGTACTTATTATTACTGTATTTTCATCTATATTCACAGATGTATTGTCCTGATGAAGCGGTAAACCCGCGAAACATGTCGTAATAACATGTCATCTGAACTCTTAACTTATATGTGTGGTTTTTTTTGTTACATTTGTATAAATAAAAACTTTGTGATTTTTTTTTTTTACCAGTGATTTGTACTATATATGTATACTGTATCGCAATAGTCCACTTGCCCCCTTTTTTCAGTGAGTTTGGGGTGGGGCCCATACTCCCTAATGATCTTCCTCAGTTTTGTAGGAATGAAAACCTTTTTAGGATTGTGCCAAGCATCACGCAAAGCAGTTAGTTTTCATGTGTTTTTCTAAACTTCGCCAGCCATTTAGTGACCTATAGGAGCTTGTTTAGGCTGAGGAAATTCCAGTGTTGCTAGGGAAAGGCTAGTATGCACTGATAAGTGAGCCAACAGCGGAAAGCATATGGCAGATGGCCTTCGCTTTTACATCAAAATGCAGGTGTTGAAAGTTACTCTGCAGGATTCTCCATCGTGCCTAAATCCGCCTTCCCCAACATCATCTTCAAAGAGGTTTAGTCCTACTCCTGAAAAGACTCAGGCAGTGATGGCCCCCCATTTACATTCAGGGCGCTGGATGCATGGATTCCAATGGGGTTTTTTTATTTGTTTTTTGTTTTTTTTTGTTTTTGTTTTTTTATGAAGCACGTGATTAGAGCCTGAGGATGTGCTCGGGGGACAGTTGGATTGTTTGGGTGGAATGTACCACAAGCCGCTACTGGATTCAGGGGATAGAGAAGGAAAAGAGCACTTCTGGGCCCTGAATGCTAAAGATTCTAGAAGGGCAAGGAATTTTACAAAAGGATTATAGTTAAAGTGAAATCTGACTTTGGTATGCTGCCTGAGAGGAAGCCCAAATTAGAGGAAAAGAGCAGTGTCGCTATAAGATCTTGTTCGAGTCCATGCAGGGTAACACTTATCACCTCAAGTGTTTCACTGGTTTTCCTCAATGCTGCCCATAGCATGAGTACCATTAGGCTCTTTTCTCTGCTCTTCAGTGCCTTCTGGTCTCTGCTATTGCTAAGTGAAGGAATTCCCTTTGGGGTACTCAAGAACATGGATGTTCAATGAGAGGATATTAGCGTGTCTGGGAAGAGAGCTACGATAACCCAGACACAGAATGATGTTCAATGGCTGTCTCTGTATCAGCCGAGCACGCTTTTTGCATTCTCCGCAGAAATGGAGGGTGGAATGCATCAGCCAGAATGCAAAGTGCAACTATATCACCACCCCAACAGCAAAGCTTTGTTGGAACAATCCGCCAAATAAAATAACATTACCTACCACCCTAACACCAACATAGTAGAGTCGTTTACAAAATGGATACAAAGTGAATAACACCGCTAATGTAAAAACGGTACCCAGCCCCAAATGTAAGAAATCCTGTTTTACCTCATACAAGCTGCAGAGTTCCCCAAGGGGACCAAATCTCACCTGTCACAGTGGACACACCCCTAAAGGGGTCTTCAGGGTCTGGGTGCCACAGGCACTACGGCCCTGGACCTGTATAGCACCCTGTAAATAAATTTCATGATGTGCCAAGGTTAGTGCTAAATGCAGGGATCCAGTGCCTGAAGCAAATATTAGAGCCCAGTTTTACTACTGTGGGACCAGGTACAGTTTCCGAGATGTAGATCAGGAAACTGGGAAACTGATAGTAAGGCCCAAGAGAATATGAAGTTGGATCTTAAAATAAGTGCAAGTCAAAGTGGTGAAGCAAAAAAAAAAAAAAAAGAAAGAAAAAAGAAAGAAGTTTACAAAACTTCTCTAGAGCAGATATTATTGAAAATTATATATATATATATATATATATATAAATAAAATAGGATTTTTATGACAGCTTACCTGTAAAATCCAATTCCTTGAAGTACATCATGGGACACAGACCCATAGTAAATACTATGTAGGTTATAGGCCACCTTCAGGTGATGGACACTGGCACACCCCAAGACAGGAAGTCCACTCCCTATGTAACCCCTTCCACTACTGGGAGTACCTCAGTTTTTGTAGCAAAGCAATATACACGTGTATACCAGAATGAGGGGAGGGGCCTCTGTGTCCCGTGATGTACTTCAAAGAGAAGGATTTTACAAGTAAGCTGTTATAAAAATCTTATTTTCTTGGGGGGCGCATGCGCGAGGCTTTACATGGCAGACGTGTCTCTGTGAAGCTCCGCACTCCCCGCCGCACACCCGGGACTATAAAGCCTGACTGAACCGACAGATCGGAACCAATTCTACGGAGATCGCTTCTCCATACATCAGTGCCCCTTCCGGTATGGTGTTAACGGGCCATCGCCGAAAACCGAACCATAAACCCATCAAAGAAGCGCTAGCCCGCGCTTCCTCCAAGATGGCGTCGAAGGCCCGGAACCTGGCTGATCTCACAACAACATCTCCAGCCCGCTCTGATATACCAGACAGCGAAGAGGAGACTGACATACAAGAAGGCTCAGGGGGCTCTCCACCCGCCCCTGATACAGGTATGTCACAAGCTGCCTTTATGAGAGTCATGGAATCCATGTTACATAAGGCCCTTAAAGCAACTTCAGACCAGATCACCACTAGTCTGACACGTGAGATACGCGAGATAGGCCAGCGCACAGCAGACCTTGAGACAAGAGTTGATGACATAGAACTCACCCTCCAGGAACAAGCGCAAGAGCAAATTGCTCTCAGAGAGGAGAACTCTATGCTTTTATCCCGCCTCGAGGACGCGGAGAACCGCTCCCGCAGATCCAATCTACGCCTCAGAGGCATCCCAGAAACCATTGATGACCTGCAATCTTTTACAACAGCACTTTTCCAAGAATTAGCACCCTCCATACCCATCGAACGACTTGAATTCGACAGAATTCACAGAGCACTCACCAGGCGCCAAACAGACGGCCCACCTAGAGACATTATCATCAAGCTGCACTTCTTTCGCACGAAGGAACAGCTCCTGGCAGCCGCCCGCAACAACAACACCTTGCAATTCCAGAGTCATACATACCAATTGTTCTCTGACTTGGCACCCCTCACGATTGCTAAACGCCGCGCCATGAAGCCTCAGCTACAGGTACTTATACACCATCAACTTAAGTACACATGGCGGTTCCCGTTTGCATTGCAATTCTCCTATCAAGGTCAGCAACATACCTCCACCACTCCAGAATCTCTCCAAAAGCTGCTGGAATCACTCAACCTATCTCCTCAGTCAACCCATTCAGATACAGCCCTTCCCCGCACTCCAGCCAGATCTGTGTCGCAACCGTACACCATCACTCCCAAACGGAAAAACTCCGGACCACCATCCATCCGGAAGGGAACTCCAGCCAGATTATCCGAATACTCCTATCGCAGCCCGAAATCCCGAGCTCCACGCTGAAAACACAGGAACTACCTTTTCTATTCTTTTTGTCTCCTCTTCCTTTTTTATTTTGATTACGCAGGTACCCGGTTGCACATGCAGAGAATGTCTCCATGCCACCTCAGAGACCCCACTTGTGACCGGGACCTGCTAGAGGACTACCGTCAAGAACGGATATATGGTAACCTGAAATTGTTCTCTTTTCAGGGCTCGCAGGCCATTTAAGGCCTTCTCAGGTTCAGTTGTGTTGTTCGGTTTTTCTTTTACACTTAATTTTTTTCCTTTTTATTCGTTATTATCTCCATGTTGTTCTTAAACGCACAATTCTGTTTTGCACATACCTAGAGCGTACTTGACCTGGTTTACATTCGTGAACCGGGTGAACCCCGCTACTCCGTCGTTTTTATGACTTAGTACCGGTAACGAATCAACTAGATAGCCTCTATGTTTTGTCTAATGTACCGAGAATCTCCTGCACACTTTTCTAGTATGTACCCCACATCATCCCCATCCCCCCCTCCTCCCCCCCTCTCCTTCTCCCCCCCCCTCCCCCCCTCCCTTCCCTCCTCCTCCCTCCTCCCACCCCCCCCTCCACTCCCACCCCCCCCCTCCACTCCCCCCCCCTCCTCCCTATTCCCCCTCCTCCCTTCTCTCCCCTCTCCAACCCCCCCTCCTCCTTTCTCCCTTCCCCTCCCGGTTTTTTCCTCCCTCGCTCCTCCATACCCCACCCTCCTTCCTCTCCAACCCCCTCTCCCCTCAACTCGTAGACACTAATTTTTATGGTGAATATCAACATCTGAGAACTCACATGTGTGCTTAGCAGTTATTGAATAGAATTGTACCATACGCTCTTATGTTCCCCACCCCCCACCCTAAACCTGATATTTTGTTGATGTTAACATTATCAGGGGGCATTGGGAACGATTTTGAAATTTTCATTTTATTTTGTTTTGTTGTTTTCTATCATACTTACTTTTTAAATCACTTTAATCACTTGCTGCTCCCGGTTGCGGCGGGGAGCAGTCAATGCTTACCCCCTCAGCGGTGCATCCACTCTTTGACCGAAATCTCGGTCGCAGAGTCAGTGCACGCATTAGTCGGGCTCTACTGATGCGTTGCCCCCTTATCAGGGGAGCCGCTCAGTGCTACACCCGACCCACTATGCTCTCTCTCCCTCCCTCCTTCCTCTCCTCTCTTATTGACTCTATATCTCTACTCCCCTCCCTCTTTCTGTGCCGGTTGGCCTGCGTGGGCTCCCCCTTTTTCTTCTTTGAAACTTACCACCCACACACCCCATAATGGCCCCACTTGAAATTCTCACCCTGAACGTTAAGGGGTTGAATTCCCCACATAAACGAGTAAAAGCATTCCAAACCTTTGCGTCCCTGAAAGCTAAAATCGTAGCCCTACAGGAAACCCATTTCTCTATACACCAAACACCAAGATTTT
Source organism: Lithobates clamitans (assembly GCA_037952925.1). Classification (NCBI taxonomy): domain Eukaryota; kingdom Metazoa; phylum Chordata; class Amphibia; order Anura; family Ranidae; genus Lithobates; species Lithobates clamitans. The sequence goes on from JBBGZY010000471.1 coordinate 5,364,812, forward strand.
TTAGCTCCAAATACCCACAGGTATTTACTGCTTCAGCTAAAACAAAACACAGAGGAGTTTTACTCGCTCTTCATCACACCATGCCATTTACCCCCCTCACCGAAATAAAAGACCCTGAAGGTCGCTATCTCATCCTAGTAGGACTATTACAGGACATACCCATAACCCTTGTCTCCTATTATGCTCCCAATACAAACCCGAATCCCTTCTTTTCGCATCTATTACAAGTTGTGCAAGCGCACTGCAAGGGAACTTTGTTCCTCTGCGGAGACTCCAACTCCATACTACAGCCACACACAGACAAATCTCCCTATGCCCCTGAACATTACTCCCCCTCTTCACAATTTCGCAAACTTATACAGTCAGCCTCCCTCCTAGACACGTGGAGAGAACTCAACCCCTCTAAGAAAAACTACACATTTTATTCACACCCACACAAATCATTTTCTAGGATTGACCATATATTCACCTCAATAGCTTCCGCACCACTTCTCCTTCACTCACATATCCAACCAATTACATGGACAGATCACTGTGCCGTTATTACCACAGTGTCATCCCTAATCCCACAATCTACAAATAGATCATGGTGTATGAATGATTCCCTCCTAACCAATCCATCATACTGCCTAGATATTCAAGTAGCCCTTAAAGATTACCTAAAACATAATGCAACCCCCGACATCTCCCCTGTCCTCCTCTGGGAAGCACACAAACCCGTGATTCGAGGCACATGTATCTCAGTGGCATCCCATCTTAATAGAGACAAGAAGCTCAAATTACGCCAACTTGAATCAGATTACCATAATAGTTTCCTTTTATTCCAATCTGACCCAACAGAATCACACAAAGTAACATTAGAAAAAATAAAGCTGGAACTAGATCTAATCTTAGCAGAAACGGCTGATAAAACTATTCGTAGAACAAGCCACACGATTTATACTAAAGCAAATAAACCAGACACCTATCTGGCCCTACGTCTACGTAGACCAGACCGTGCTCGTGTTCCCATTAGACTCAGACTGGCTAAGGATGAAATTACTAGCAATCCTGTTAAGGTTCTCTCGGAGTTCCGTAAACAGTTGGCAAATCTCTATGATTCTAAAACAGCATTTCCACTACGCCAAGCAGAAAAACTGCTCCATAACTTACCTATACCAACCTTGTCTGAATCCAGTCGTGAGCTGATGGAGAGCACGATCTCGACAGACGAAGTACTAGCAGCCATTAAAACCCTAAAACCTAATAAGCGCCCAGGCCCTGATGGCCTCCCCAGTCTCTACTATAAAAAGTTTGCCACTGAACTTGCCCCCCTTCTCACCAACACATTCAATACTATACTAAAACAACACTCTTTTGGCAGGGACACATTGACAGCTCTCATCTCTATGATCCCCAAACCAAACACTGATAGCACGTTATGGTCCAACTATAGACCAATCTCACTTCTTAATGTGGATATTAAGATTCTAGCTAAAGTCCTCGCCTTACGCCTCAACCCCATCATTGGTAACTTAATACACAAAGACCAGGTTGGCTTTATACCCAAACGACAAGCGAGCGACAATATCAGACGAGTAATCCTTTTGCAACATCTAGCTCGTTCCCGTAAGATCCCCATGCACCTCCTCTCCTTAGATATACGCAAAGCCTTCGATACAGTCTCATGGCCCTATCTAATTTTTATCCTCCAACGTTGGGGCTTCGGTCCCAACTTCTTAAATTGGATCAAGGCCCTTTATAACCACCCACAAGCGTATGTACACTATTCCGGATTCCGATCAGATCCTTTTCCAATAGCACGGGGGACTAGACAGGGATGCCCATTATCCCCCCTGCTCTTCGCACTCACAATCGAACCCCTGGCAGCCCTGATTAGATCTAATCCCGATATTCGAGGCTTAGATATAGCATCCACCTCCCACAAAGTGTGCCTCTTCGCTGATGATGCACTTCTCTTCATTACTTCTCCCCACACCACATTACCCAACCTTATGAACACCCTAGATAAATTTTCTATCATATCTGGACTTGAAGTCAATCAAACCAAATCGAGGGCCCTTGATGTGTCCCTGCCACAAGCTGATCTAGAAACATTACGTAGCAATTTCCCCTTTCTCTGGTCTACCACATCGATCCCATACTTAGGGATCAAGCTCACTAAGGACCCCGCCAACCTGTTTCAATCTAATTACCTCCCTATGCTTTCACAAATATCTTCCTTATTAAATACCTGGTTACCACTATGTGTCTCCTGGCTGGGACGTATAGCTGCAGTGAAAATGTCTCTATTACCGAAACTGTTATACCTATATAGAGTGCTCCCTATCAAAGTCCCTCCTTATTACCATAGGATTATACAAAATAAAGTTTTTAAATATATATGGGGTCCCACTAGACCCAGAGTGGCGAAACCGATTCTTCTCCGCAACAAACTCTACGGTGGCCTGGGTATTCCCAATTTCGCACACTACTACCACGCAGCCCGCCTAGCACAATCGACATTATACCATGCCAAGACAGAGACCCCACTTTGGGTAGCCCTCGAAGCCATCGATTTACACCCGCTTAACATAGGCAATCTACTATGGCTTCCAACATCAGCTAGAGGACCCATAACTAATCCGTTAACATTTCACACTCTTAAACTTTGGGATAGACTAAAAGCTCCATTTAAACTAATCTCTCCACACTCCCCACTTCTGTCATACTTAGGTCACCCTCAATTCCTCCCAGCCTACACAGAACCAACCTCATTTCATGCCTGGGCCCAGGCGGGTCTGACTCGCATTTGTGATCTCGTTAGTGGAGACACTGTGAAACCCTTTCCAATTATCCAAGAGCAAACCCAACTTCCTCACAGGGAATGTTTCCGCTACCTCCAAATTAAGCATTTTGTGCAAGAAACTATAAAAACCAAATCTGGTCTGGATACTCTGACCGAATTTGAGCGTATGTGCGAGTCTGATCCGCATGCCCCGGGTATTATCTCCCGTCTATACTCCCATCTTACATCACCACCCCCAGATCTACCCACGTATGCACAGAGATGGTTGAGAGACCTTGACACTACACTCGAACCAGAAGACTGGTCGACCATATGGTCTAACACAAAAAACTCATCCCAGAATGTTGTTGCCTCAGAAGCGAACTATAAAGTGCTAATGCGCTGGTATCTAGTCCCAGCTAGAATTGTTAAATTTTTACCAGACTCCTCCCCAAGCTGTTTCAGAGGTTGTGGGGAAAGGGGCACGCACCTACATATATGGTGGACATGTCCACAAGTACAACGCTTCTGGGCGATAATATTTCAGATGGCAACCACCCTACACCAAACCACTTTATCCCCCTGCCCCAAAATTGCCCTCCTCAACCTCTTTCCACAAGACTATACCAGATCACAACTCCGACTTCTCCTACAATTATTCACAGCAGCCAAACAGACAATAGCCAAGGCCTGGAAAACCCCCACTCTTAACATAGCCGAAACAAAGAATAGGATTACCCAAGCAATGATACATAGCAAAACAGAGGCAAAAATCCTAGATAAGGCCACCCAACACAACAGAGTCTGGCGACCCTGGGTGGAACACTTTTTACCAACAGATATCGACGAGGACCTGGTAACGCTTTAAGCAGACCTGGATGTCATCCCGAGACTCTATTTTGGCACCTGCACCCGCGCAGGCTAGCCGGCACCTCCCACTTCCCCCTTCTTCTACTTACTACTTTCCCGCTTACACCCCCTCTTTACTTCCCCTCTTTTCTTATAATTTCACCTCTCCATTCCACCCTACCCTCCAAAACTGAAAATGAATAATATACTCTGTTACTAGCAATACTTTCTAGGGCCCCCCCACCACTGTTATTGGGGATTGACCCGGATTTATAGTGTTAAAAAAAGGGATTATACCTCCCTTTCATCTCTCAAATATATACGTACTTAGTTCCAACATGCCGCACAACTTAGAATTATACATGTTATTCTAGTACTTAGTTTCCATTAAGCCAAAATTTCTTGCATTATTTTTATGTTCACTGTCATATATTCAATTGAAACTATGTATGGAACTTAATGTAACAGCTGTATGTGAATTTTCCAATAAAATATTTGAAAAGAAAATCTTATTTTCTTAATCGTACATCACGGGACACAGAGCCATAGTAATTACTATGTGGGATGTCCCAGAGCAATGCCAACTGAGAGGAGGGAGACAACAGAATTAGGGCAACATGAGACTCAAGAACTTATATCGCTGCCTGCAGCACACTACACCAAAAAGGCAATATCCTCATGCCTTTTTTACATTCAACTGATAAAATCTGGTCAATGTATGGACTGAAGACCAAGTTGAAGCCTTGCAGATTTGAACCATGGAAGCTTGGTGATGCACTCCCCAGAAGCACTAAGAGTCCTAGTGGAGTGCGCTTTTGTTTTGAGAGGGTGGAATCCTTCTCTTTAAGCCTGAACAGTTACTTGCCGAATCCATTTAGAAATAGTAGATTTCGAGGCTGCCTGTCCTTTCTAGGACCTTCAGGCAACACAACAAATCATCTGTTTTTCGAATCTGAGCAGTCACCTTCAAGTAGACCTTGAGTGCTCTCACCACATCAAGAGAATGTAGTCATTTCCCTTCCGTAGAACAGGGTTCTGGGAAAAATGAAGGTAGAATATCCTGGTTCGGATAAAAACTAGACACTACCTTGGGTAGAAAGTTAGAATGAGGATGCAATACTACCTTATCCTTGTGAATAATCAAATATGGCTCTTTACAAGAAAGAGCAGCCAACTCGAATACCCTTCTTGCAGAAGATATGGCTACCAGAAAATTAGTTTCCTTGTCACAAGGACCAAGGGAATATGCTGTATCGGCTCAAAAAGGCTGTTTCAGCAATGCCGACAGAACTAAATTCAAGTCCCAAAGGTTCAGGGATGACTTAACCGGAGGAGGAGGCCGTTACGAACCAAAGAATGCGAAGCAAGTGGTTGTTGAAATAATACAGATAAGACCAAAACCTGGCCTTTGCTTGCATTTCTAACCCCATCTACAGAAGTCAAGAATTCTACCTGACATACTTCCTGGGGTGCCAACCCCTGGATTCACACCAGGAGACATATGCTTTCCAGACTCTATAATCTATTATTCTGGAAGCCAGCTTCTCTGCATTAATCAAGGTAAATACCACTGGACCTAACAGCCCACGCGTCTTCAGAATGTGGGTCTCAATAGCCAAACTGTTAAATTTAGCATTTGTAAGGTAGGATGGAATACCGGTCCTTGAGAGAGAAGGTCTGGACGTGGTGGTAGGGTCCATGAATCCCCTACCGCCATCTTTATGATCTCTGCATACAAGATCTTCTAGGCCACAAGAATCACCAATTTCCCTTCCTGCGAATACTAAGGTATCTGTTCTCGACACAAAGTTGACGGTTCTCTTGTTGAACCTGGACGCAAACAGATCTACGTCTGGGATGCCTCATCTTCGCCGCATTGCCAGGAAGATATCGGGGTGAAGGGAACATTCTCCCGGGAACAACTGCTGGCCACTCAAGTAGTCCGCCTGCCAAATATCTATTCCCGGAATGAAGACTGCCGATAGGCAAGGTACATTGTTTTCTGCCCAAATTAAGATATGATGCACCTCTCTGGGCCGCACAACTTCTCGTGCCCCCCCCCCCCCCCGGTGATTGATATAGGCCACTGCTGTGGCATTGTCGGATTGGATCCTGACAGGACAATTCCGTAACCATGAACGTCCAGGCCCTCAGGGCCAAGCGCGCTGCCCGAATCTCTAGAATGTTGATGGGCAAGGTCATTGTTACCATCTTCCAGGTAACTGGTGGGAAAGATTTTCCCTGGAGACAGATAAGTTGGGAAATCTAGAGCTCGGATCTTCTTGTTCCAAGCTGATAAGATACTGTTTTGCAGCAGTCTCAAATGAAACTGAGCATAAGGAACTGCCTCTAATAAAGCCACCATCTTTCCCAACAACCTCATGCAAAGCCGAATAGGATTCTTCTTTGCCTTGACCACCTGAATCAGTTCCTTTATGCCCCTGATCTTTGCCTGGGGTAAGAATACCCTTTTCTGGGCTGTATCAATAATCAGATCCAGGTATTCTAATCTCCTTGATAGTTTTTTTTTTAAGGAGGATTTCTCTAGGTTGAGAATCCAACCTAGGTATTCCAGGTAGTTGACTGTGGATCATACTTTGGTCTAAGCGGGCTACCGACTGGTGTATCAAGAGCAGATCATCTAGGTAAACTATAATCGTTATACCTTGCGCCCTTGATCCGGCTACAGGAGGGGCCAGGACCTTCGTAAATACTAGAGGGTGCAGTAGCTAGACCGAAAGGCAGAGCTACAAACTGAAAACAAAGATTTTCTACTTCGAAACGTAGATATTTCTGGTGAGCGGGAAATATAGGTACATGAAGGTATGCATCCCTGATGTCTATTGATGCCAGAAGTTCTCCACTTTGTAGGACGGAGACCACTGATCAGATAGACTATGCGAAAAGAGCGGATATTCAGAAACCGGTTTAGATCTTTGAGATCTAGAATGGGGCTGACATACCCATTTGGTTTTGGTACAGTGAAAAGGTTTAAATAAAACCCCAATTCCTGCTCTTGCATGAGAACCACTAAGATCAATTTTTTGAGACAGAAGATGGTCCAATGCTTGAAAGAGAAACTTCTTTTACTCTGGAATCTGAGAAAACGAGGAGACGGGGAATTTCAGAACTCAAGCTTGTACCCTAGAGTTATTGAGGAAGTCACCAATCTGCAGCCTACGGCACCTGGTATTCCCAGGTGGTCCCCCATCCAGGTACTGACCAGGCCCGACCCTGCATAGCCTCAGAGGGGACGAGATTAGGCGCTTTCAGTGGGATGTGGACGTAGGCTCCCGACACTCTTCCTACCAGACCCGTGAGAACTGTAGAAGGCTTCAAGCGAGTGGGGGCACTGCCTCATAAGGAGGCTCTAGGTCCCCTCTTGAACTTGACGGTGGAGGCCATCGTGACTGCCTGGAGGCAGATGCTCCTGACCCTGGAGAAGGAGCTTGTTTAACTACTTCCCGCCCGGCCTATAGCAGATGCCGGACGGTGGTTCAGTTATCCTGACTGGGCGTCATATGACGCCCTGCAGTATAACAGCCGTCGCACGCCCGTGGGGGAGCGCATCGCGGCAATCAGTGGTGTGGTGTGTCAGTCTGACACACCGCTACACCGATCTCGGTAAAGAGCCTCCAGCGGAGACTCTACCACGTGATCAGCCATATCCAATCACGGCTGATCACGATGTACACAGGAAGAGTCGGTGATCACCACTTACATGCCCCTTTTTAGCTTTTGTGTCTGACAGCTGCAGTCAGCAAAAAATGGAGCCTTTTAAAAAGTACCCCTGTGCTGGACGTTGCTGCACGCCAACGCCACGCTAAGCCAAGCCCACTCAGTCTTCCCACCGCACCCTCCTCCTCTTTTGAAAAAAGAGCATTTTCCAGCACGGGCCTCCGATTCGATGGGATTCGAAGGTGGAATTCGGAGGTGTGTGTGTGGGGGAGGGCAGCGAGGAGGGCTGTGACAAACCACCGTACAGATACAGTGGTTCTGGCTTCTCCCTCTACTCAGAAGAGGAGAGCTTTTGTACGGGTAGGGGGTGTTTTTGGGGAAAATCCCCCCCCCGCCCCCCCAATCTCACCAGAGTCCTGTGACTGCTAGCAGCTTCTGCTGACACAGCATGATCTGAGAAAGCATGACAAGGTACGTGCTCTATACAGCCCCCAGTGGTGACTTTTAGGCATGACAACATTTACTTTTTAAAGGAGACAATGTGACTGTGATCACGATTTTCTTGTTTCTAATAAAGTTTTGTTTATTTTACTATATCATTCTCAGCAAATTGTCTCTGAACTGCCTTAAAAGTCCCATTGGGGTTATTTTTTCCATATTTTCTCCCAATAGTGTGGACTTGATATACGGACAATTTTTTCAGATTTCTTATTTGCATTTTTTTTAGGTTCCATTTGTGCACTTTACTCTTTGTTTGGACTAGGGTATTATTTATTTATTTACACACATTTTTCCTGGCTCTGCATCATGCCATCACTGCGGGTCAACGCCGCCCCTTTGATACCAATAGGACGTTCCTGAAAAAGTAGTATAATAAGGCAGGCAGTACTTGGTGACGTTCTTATTTTATTCTTGCTCCGGATGTTACTGAGGATTTCTATGTATTCCTACTGAGGGACCCTGGAGGACGCGACATGGTGGAAGGCCCTCTTGTTGGAAGTACATCCCCCTAAAATTGGGCACTCCTGGTGCCGGGGAAGAAGCTACCGCATAATATACAAAGGTTTTTGTATGTGGCTAAAACCGCCATCTTGGGCTCTTCCTCTCTTTCCTGCTTTGTGTCTCCCACGTGCAGCCAACATGCGTTTCATGCTGGCCAGCAACCCTGTTAACCTGAGTGAACCATTGTGGTGGGTTGGCCGGTGCTTGCGGCTCCTCCCCCTCAGCTCTCCGACTTTCCAGAGTGCGGGCTCATGACGTCAGAGTGCCATCTCCGATTAGCTGAGGCACACTGGACGCCCATTGGACAAGCGATCCTTAAAGCTCCGGCGCAGCGAATCTTACACTGCTGCTGCTTGGGTGAGGATTCAGCTGTGGCTGCTCCAGGGTATTGGGTTATACTGCCCTGCTAACCTCTCCTATCTGTCCCTTTAGTCTGCTGGGGAAGGGATCTCAATTCACCTTATTTTCTACCTACCTGTGCCATGCTGTCTGTGGAACTGGTGAGTGTTACAGGTTAGTCTTCCCTATAGTAGCTTTTTTTTCTGGATTAAGCTTCTGATCTAAAACTCCCTTTACTTACTTAGCCCAGGATGAGCTCGCCAGCTCCTGTGGATGAGGCACAGGAGACTACGGAAAGGTAGGGACTGCTTATGGATTCCTGTGTAGTCCTTTCTGCCTCTTTTAATATTCAGCAGTCTTTGCTTATTGCAGGGGGGAGAGGCTCTTCACATAAGAATCGCAAGAGGGTAATATCTTAAGCCAGTGATCATCTTTCAACATCGCCACGTCTTTCTCATTCTAAAGCGAATTCAAGCGACACCATATGCATCAGGCATCCTCTTCTGTTTCAGCCGGCCCATCCTCTAGGCATTGTCATACAGGCTCATCTATGGGTAGAAGGGCGATGGATCCTACTGGTCCGATGGCTAAAATTTGTTGGGCATGTGAAGGCATATCTATGCCATCCAAACGGCTGTGTGAATCGTGCTTCAGGGAGGCCTCTCAGTCCAGCCAAGTGGTGAACGAGGATATCAAGCGGTACATTAAAGAGGCAGTTCAGGATAGTGTAAAAGATCTTTTGCCTGCCTCCTCCAGGAAAGGTAGGTCTGTGCACCAGACAGTACAGGAAGACAATTCAGCGAAACCAGGGCTGGTGACCAGTGGGTCTGATGTAGACTCTAAAGGGGCGCAAGATTAAATGGATTCATTTTCTTTTGATTTTTCCTTAATTCCTGCTTTCATTATGTCAGTTAAGCAGGCTATTGAATGGGAGGTGGTTACCTTGGTTCCTCAAGACCAGAGGAAAAATTTCCCTAACCTAAAGTATCTGCCTAGGTATCCTCTTATGGAGGAGATAAAGGAACTGATAGAAGATGAGTGGGCCAAGCCGCATAGAAAACCAGCGTTTCAGAACAGAGTGAATAAACGTTATCCATTCTGGCCGTCAGATTTAGAATCCTCCAAAAGCGGACACATTTTTGCAACACTTAGCAAGGCATATTACCCTGCCACCGGAGGAGACAGTGTCTTTCAAGGACTCCATGGAGAGGAGGTCTGATTCATTTCATTTTCAGAAGCAACACTCTTTGGGAAAACTCTCGATACGTCAGGTGACTGGAGGGAAATCTGGCCTCCTCCCCCAGGATCGGAGACGTCGAACACAGTCCTTTCGCACAAATAGGAGACCTCGGGAGCAGTTCAGAGACGCAAGATCCTACCGACTGGGTAGGGAGTTTAACCGTTTCTCATGGCGCCCACGCAACTCTTTTGGAGATCGTGCAAAGTCCAAGGCCTCTCAGGTCTTTCTAAAAGGTTGACCACCAAGACGTTGCCAGTAGTGGCCCATTTTGGCAACTTCTTGGTGGAGAGAATATCGGATGCATGGGTCCTGCGTGTGGTTGACAAAGGGTTTCATCTTCACTTTGAAATTCCGCCTCCAACAAAATTTTTTGTCGTGACAAAGGTCGCTGCGTCTTCAGAGAAGTGAATGTCGCTAGAATCCCACGTTTCAGAGTTGCCGAGTCTGCAGGCTATAGTCCCGGTTCCAAAATCAGAAGAGGGCAGGGGTGTTTATTCCCCTTTATTTCTGGTGCAGAAATCTTCAGGCAAGTGGCGTCCTGTTTTGGACCTCAAATACCTAAACGCTTTTCTGAAACAGGAGTCTTTCCACATGGAATCTCTCAGGACCATATCCGCGGTAGTACAAAGAGAAGATAGGATGATCGATAGAGTAGCCAAGGCTCATTAGCGGTATTTCAGGTTCAACTTCAACGGCAGCCATTTTCAGTTCAAATGCTTACCCTATGGTCGCAAAAGTTTAGTGACGGTAATTGCTTTTCTTCGTGAAAGGGGTATTCGCATATTTCATTATCTGGACGATGTCCTTGTGTCGGCACAATCCAAAGATCTTCTAATAAAGCACCGGGACCAAGCCTTGCAAGCCTTGTTGGAATTCCTTTGGATGGTAAACTCACCAAAAAGCCACCTCATAACCACCACAAAACATCACATACCTGGGTATGATCTTCGATACAGTGCAATACAAATTTTCCTACCGGAGGACAAGGTCAATCTTCTTTGAAGCAACAGAAATGATGTCTTCAACGGTGATTACCGTACATTGGGCCATGAGCTTTTTGGGCCTCTTAACAGCATGTATTCCAGCGTTGGCTTGGGCAGTGTGGCATACGAGGAGGCTTCAGTTCTGCCTCCTAAATAAGTGGCATTGCGGTTCTCTGAACCAGAAGCTCCAAGTTCCTCGCTTCATTTCCAACAGCCTTCTGTGGTGGACCAAGGAAAGCAACCTCTCTTTGGTCAGGCCCCCCCCCCCCAATTCTGGAGGCTGGATCAGAATTACTACTGATGCCAGTCTCCAGGGTTGGGGAGCTCACTGTCTAGGCCTGAAGGCCCAGGGGATGTGGAACCATCGCTTGTCATGCTCCTCAAATCTCCTGGAGCTGAAGGCAGCCAGGGAGGCGCTCAAAACATTTTTGCCTGTAATTCGGGGCAGAAGGGTCAAGATGATGATGAACAACACAATGGCAGTTTCGTACATTATGAAACAAGGGGGCACAGGGAGTCTACAGCTTCTCCGGGTGGCAGCAGAGATTTTCTTATTTGCCAAAGCACATTTACTGTGCCTGTCTGCATCGTATCTACCGGGCTCTCAGAACACCCTGGCAGATCAGCTGAGTTCTCAAGCCACACGGAATAAATGCTGAATCCAATATACCAGGTGGAGATCTTCGCCCGGTGGGTGGTTCTCGACATAGATTTGATGGCGACGCCATTCAACTGTCAGGTGCCTCAATTCTTCTTCCGCCTCTTCTATCCACAGGCACTAGGCCAAGATGCCCTCTCTCAGAAATGGCACTTAAAACAAGTTTACCTGTTTCCGCCTATTGCCCTGATTCTCATGTCATTCTTGAAGATCATGGAGGAGAAAGTACCAGCTATTTCAATTGCTCCATTCTGGCTGAGGCCATGGTTTCCCCTTCCGTGTCACCTAGCGGCGTGTCCTCCAATCAGACTGACTCAAGTCCGAGACCTGCTCCTTTGCAATGGCCGCACTCACCCCAACCCGGCCCGTCTGGCCTTGACTGCCTGGAATTTGAGAGGGCTAAGCTGTGAGACTTGAACTTCTCTCGTTCAGTAATGTCCACCCTTCTATCAGCCAGGAAGAATTCTACCAACTCCACATATTACAGAGTGTGGCAGAGGTTCGAAGCTTTTGAGGCCCAGCAGGGATTTTCTTTCTGCTCCCTCGCATTGGCTAATATTCTGGACTTATTGCAGTCTGGCCTCGATGCAGGACTTCATCTACAACACCCTGAAGGTCCAGGTGTCAGCACTTTCAGCCATTACGGATATCTCATGGTCAAGAAAGTCTCTAATGGTCCGGTTCCTCAGAGCAGCTATCAAGATCCGCCCGCCAATTCGCTCCTTTTTTCAAACATGGGATTTGACATTGGTCTTGACAGGGTTGCTGAAGTCACCCTTCTTTCCAAATACAGAAAGTTTGCTATGGAATCTCACCTTGAAGATGGTGTTTTAGACAGCATTAGTCTCAACTAGGCGAGTCTCGGACATTGCTGCCTTTTGCTGCAGGGAACCATTCTTCAACTTCTTCCTGGATAGCATGGTATTACGGCCTTCCCCAAGTTTTCTCCCTAAGGTCTCGTCGGAATTCCATTTTAATTGGGAATCAGTCCTGCTGGCCTTTTCACCTTCTCCAACAGACAGGGAAGAGTCTAGATGGTGAGACCTGGACATGAAATCTCTTCTCCAAATATACTTAGCCAGAACTGAGCCATTTTGGAAGTCAAACGCCCACTTTATTTTTCTGAAGGGTCCTCAAATGGCCATGCCAGCCCCCCCCCCAAAAAAAATCAACTCTACATGGATTGTGAAGACTATCTAATCGGCTTACTCTCGAGAAGGCCAACCCCTCCGCAAGAGGTCCTGGCACACTTCACAAGGGCAGTTTCATCCTTATGGGCAGCTTGGTTCAAAGTTACGGCAGATGTAGTTTGTAAGGCGGCAAGCTGGAGGTCACCTAATACCTTTATAAGACGCTATAAAGCTGGATGTGGTGTCGTCAAGATATGCTCACATGGGAGCGTCTGTGTTGTCTAATGCTCTGTGTATAAAGAGAAAAAGTGTGCAACAAAACATATATAACTTTCTTAATATGAAAAGGAAAAATTGACAATGGTGTGTAATGACAGTAAATTTTAAAACATAAAAGTCCAAAACACAGTGCTCCAATGGTGAACGCATTTAAGGGACACTGAAGAAATCACTCCATACTTCTATCCAGAGAATAAAGCAAACAATGCCGCTCACCAGGTTCAATACATTTTTAAAACTGGAGTACTGCAACATGAAGCCTCTTTCCTCTATCATATGATTTATCCCACTGCTGGAGATAGCCTGGTTAAGGATACCGTTGCAACTACAGGATAACCATACCACGGGAGAGTTCGCTGTATTACTAGGATCCCTGTATCGGATGAACCCATGGAGGACTATCCTGATCCAAGTGATCCCTTGATGAGCGTGTTTGATCTCTATAATTTGTGATCCAGCAAATCTGGTAAGCGCCATTGTTTCGCTTTATTCTCTGGATATAAGAATCAAGTGATTTCTTCAGTGTCCCTTAAATTCGTTCACCATTGGAGCACCATGTTTTGGACTTTTATTGTGTTTTAAAATTTACTGTCATTACACACCATTGTCAATGTTTCCTTTCATATTAAGGAAGTTATATATATTGTTTGATTGTACACTTTTTCTCTTTATACACATGTATTAGCTGAATATTCAGGCTATTTAAGTTGCAGTACCAGTGTGTAGTTTTTTTCTAGGGGTAACGCAGTTTGCCTTGTGGAAATTTAATTTGCTATAAAACTATACAATAATTTATTGTATAACTAATTATCCACTCAACTTTATAAATATCTCCTAGTATTAACTGAAAAAAAATTGTGTCTACCTTACCTTTTGATATTAGTATCTAAAAAAAAATGTCAATACAAGTCAGTACCTGTCCAAGGTTTCCCAAAATTTCAAGAAGACGGGTCTGTCCAGATGTCTTTTGTGGTAACTTAGTTCCAACAGTGTAACATCCCATTTTTGCACATTGGGGTCCAGTCGAACTTCATCATACTTAAGATGGAAGGCTTTAACTACAGAAAATTGAAAATAAGCATTTACTATTTATAGCTATATTTGTATAATTTTACTTTAAAAAAAGCAAATTTAAGTGCTTAGATCAGAGATATATATTATCTGCGCAAATAAAGACTGCCACACGAAAAAGCCACACAGTAGATTTAACAGATATGCCCATGCAAGAATTCATTTCTGCCTACAGTAACGCACAAAAGTAAGTACACCCCTCATATTTTTGTAAATATTTTATTATATCTTTTCATGTGACAACACTGATGAAATGACACTTTGCTACAATGTAAAGTAGTGAGTGTACAGCTTGTATGACAGTGTAAATTTGCTGACCCCTCAAAATAACAACACACAGCCATTAATGTCTAAACTGCTGGCAACAAAAGTGACTACACCCCTAAGTGAAAATGTCCAAATTGGGCCCAATTAGTCATTTTCCCTCCCTGGTGTCATGTGACTCGTTGATGTTACAAGGTCTCAGGTGTGAATGGGGAGCAGGTGTGTTAAATTTGGTGTTATCGCTCTCTCTCTCATACTGGTCACTGGAAGCTCAACATGGTACCTCGTGGCAAAGAACTCTGAGGATCTGAAAGAAAAATTGTTGCTATACATAAAGATAGCCTAGGCTATAAGAAGATTGCCAAGACCCTGAAACTGAGCTGCAGCACCGTGCAAAGACCATACGGGCCAGGTTCCACTCAGAACAGGCCTCGCCAGAGGTTGTCTTTGGGAAATAGGTATATGAGTGCTGCCAGCATTGCTGCAGAAGTTGAAGGGGTGGGGCGTCAGCCTGTCAGTGCTCAGATCATACGCCGCACACTGCATCAAATTGGTCTGCATGGCTGTCATCCCAGAAGGAAGCCTCTTCTAAAGATGCACAAGAAAGCCTCCAAACAGTTTGCTGAAGACAAGCCGACTAAGGACATGGATTACTGGAACCATGTCATGTGGTCTGATAAGAACAAGATAAACTTATTAAGTTCAGATGGTGTTAAGCGTGTGTGGCGGCAACCAGGTGAGGAGTACAAAGAAAAGTGTGTCTTGCCTACAGTCAAGCATTGTAGTGGGAGTGTCATGGTCTGGGGCAGCATTAGTGCTGCCGGCACTGGGGGGCTACAGTTCATTGAGGGAACCATGAATGCAAACATGTACTGTGACCTACTGAAGCAGAGCATGATCCCCTCCTTTCAGAGGGGATCAGGGCAGTATGCCAACATAATAACTGTAAACACACTTCCAAGATGACCACTGCCTGGCTAAAGACGCTGAGGGTAAAAGTGATGGACTGGTCAAGCATGTCCCCAGACCTAAACCCTGTGGAGCATCCTCAAACGGAAGGTGGAGGAGCGCAAGGTCTCTAACTTCCACCAGCTTTGTGATGTCGTCATGGAGGAGTGGAAGAGGACTCCAGTGGCAACCTGTGAAGCTCTGGTGAACTCCATGCACAAGAGGGTTAAGGCAGTGCTGGAAAATAATGGTGGCCACACAAAATATTGACACATTGGGCTCAATTTGGACATTTTTCATTTAGGGGTGTACTCACTTGTTGCTAGTGGTTTAGACATTAATGGCTGTGCGTTGAGTTATTTTGAGGGGACAGCAAATTTACACTGTCATACAAGTTGTACACTCACCACTTTACATTGTAGCAAAGTGTCATTTCTTCAGTGTTGTCACATGAAAAGATATAATAAAATTACAAAAATGTGAGGGATGTACTCACTTTTGTGAGCTACTATATATATTTCAGTGTTGAAAAATAAATCTTCAGAAGTTGTTCTCCACAGATAAACAAGTAACGGCTTACTTTTTGCAAAGATGTCAACTGGAGATCCATCAGGCAATAACCATGGCCACCCTTTGAACTGCCAAGCAGGGCCCTGAACAAACACAGCAACCACACGGTCCCTTTAAATAAATTAAAAAAAAACAAAAAAACGTTATATTACTGGTAAGACTAATAATATGAACTTTATGCAATCAGGGCGGCTAAGAACACGAAAGACACATAGGTGGAGGAGAGCAAAAAAACCACCAAGAAATTAAGTATGTAAACAGTTAAAAAAGGAGGACAGACCATATTGGCCCCATAAAGAATGAGGAAGGACATCTGGTTACAAAAGATGGGGAGATGGCAGAGGTATTGAATTTATTCTTCTCCTCAGTCTTCACGAGTGAATCAGGGGGCTTCAGTAACCAAAACTGCAGTGTTTATCCTCATGACACATCACAAGGAACCACCTCAATGGTTAACAGAGGACAGAATTTAGACTTGGGAAACTTAAAGGGGTTGTAAAGGTAATTTAAAAAAAAAAACAAAAAACAAACAAACATGTTATACTTACCTTCACTGTGCAGCTCGTTCTGCACAGAGTGGCCCCGAACCTGGTCTTCTGGGGTCCCTCGGCGGCTGTTTCAGCTCCTCCCCGCATGCATTCACCACCTTAATGCAAGCTCCTTCGCATGGTGGTGAGTGCTTGCGAGCGCGCTCCCGTGATACAGCCGACGGCTATAGCCGCTCGCTGTATCACTCGGCCCCGCCCCCCGGCGCGCCGTGTCATCGGATGTGATTGACAGCAGCGCGAGCCAATGGCTGCGCTGCTTTCAATCCATCCACTGCAGCCAATCAGCGACCAGGCTGAGCTGCAATGAAGATTAGGGGGAACGAGCAGCGAAGATTCGAGGCGTCAGGTAAGTAAAACGGGGGGGGCTGGGGGCGGCGGTATTGTCAAAAGTTTTTTCACCTTAATGCATAGAATGCATTAAGGTGAAAAAATTTTTACCTTTACAACCCCTTTAACATTAATAAATCACTGGGACCAGATGGCTTGCACTCGAGGGTACTTAGGGAACTCAGTCAAGCAATTGCCAGACCATTGTTCCTAATTTTTACTGACTGTCTACTGACTGAAATGGTACCAGGTAATTGGAGAAAAGCCAATGTAGCACCAATATTTAAAAAGGGCCCAAAATACATCCCTGGGAATTACAGACCAGTTAGCCTAACATCAATAGTATGCAAGCTCTTGGAGGGGATAAGGGACTATATACAAGATTTTAGTAACAAGAATATTAGCAGTAATCAGTATGAATTCATGAAGAATCGTTCTTGCCAAACCAATCTATTAACCTTCTATGAGGAGGCGAGTTGCCATCTAAATAAAGGAAGGCCCGAACACGTGGTGTATCTGGATTTTGCAAAAGCATTTGACACAGTATCCCATAAACATTTACTGTACAAAATAAGGTATTTTGGCATGGATCATAGGGTGAGTACATGGATTGAAAACTGGCTACAAGGGCGAGTTCAGAGGGTGGTGATAAATGGGGAGTACTCGAAATGGTCAGAGGTGGGTAGTGGGGTCCCCCAGGGTTCTGCGCTGGGACCAATCCTATTTATTTTGTTCATAAACGACCTGGGGGATGGGATAAACAGTTCAATTTCTGTATTTGCGGACGATACTAAGCTAAACAGGGCAATAACTTCTCCGCAGGATGTGGAATCCTTGCAAAAAGATCTGAACAAATTAATGGGGTGGGCAACTACATGGCAATTGAGGTTTAACTCTGGGGGGAGAACCTCTAGGGGAATCTAGAATGGAAAAGGACTTGGGGGTCCTAGTAGATAAAAGGCTCAGCAACGGCATGCAATGCCAAGCTGTTGCTACCAAAGCAAACAGAATATTGGCATGCATTTAAAAGGGAATCAACTCCAGAGATAAAACGATAATTCCCCCGCTCTACAAGACTCTGGTCAGGCCACACCTAGTGCATGCTGTCCAGTTCTGGGCACCAGTCCTCAGGAAGGATGTACTGGAAAAGGAGCGAGTACAAAGAAGGGCAACCAAGCTAATAAAGGATCTGGAGAATATTAGTTATGAGGAAAGGTTGCGAGCACTGAACTTAGTCTCTCTGAAGAAGAGAGGCTTGAGAGGGGATATGATTTCAATTTATAAATACCGTACTGGTGACCCCATAATAGGGATAAAACTTTTTTGCGGAAGGGAGTTTAACAAGACACGTGGCCACTCATTAAAATTAGAAGAAAAGCGGTTTAACCTTAAAATACGTAGTGGGTTCCTTACTGTAAGAGCAGCAAGTATGTGGAATTCCATTCCACAGGCAGTGGTCAAAGCGGGGAGCATCGACAGTTTCAAAAAACTATTAGACAAGCACCTGAACGACCGCAACATACAGGGATATACAATGTAATACTGAAATATAATCACGCACATAGGTTGGACTTGATGGACTTGTGTCTTTTTTCAACCTCACCTACTACTATGTAACTATGTACTATGTAACTAGGTCATGAAGGAAAGTTCCAGAAAAAGCAAGAAATACCAGCAACTTACTCACTTATTTTCCTTAAAATTTCTATGGATATTCTAAATGTTCTCAAGTTAAAATGGTATTGCTGCCATACTCACCTCTCCTCTTGCACATCCACATTCCTCCTCTGGATTCAATCCACTTCCTTTGAGCCAAATGTCACAGACCCACCCCTGTGGGTGTGCTCTTAGACTTACAATACTACTGCACAGAATTGTGCCTATCTGTCATCTGTTGAATGTTTTGAGCAGCAGTAAGTACCGCCTACCACCAGACAAGAGTAAGAAGGAGCTGTGACATGTGACAGAGCAGACATTGGATTTAAGGTATGAAGTGAATAAAAAAAAAGAACAGGTCACAAAGGGCAGGAAAAGGAGAAGTCAGCCTTTAAACGTCAAGCAACAATAAAATAAAGCATCATAAGCAGCACAGCAGAACAAATAGAAATCTTTAAAGCAGGACTGTCACAAACCTGGGCAATTCAAACTGGGTAAATTGTAAAAAAAAACATAAGTATGTTACTTAATAATCAAATGTCAAAAGATCAATAGATGAAATGCAGATGGGGTTTATCTACAAATCTCACCTCGCCAACCACACCCCACAACCCAACCTACCAACAAAAGACCAATAAGAATTTTCATACAGTTTGTTGCCATAGATGTGAAACTTCTGGTCCATTTAACATGTAGTTTTCATTGACCGCAATTTATAAATGTGTGCTTTTTCACTGTATACTCAGTTTGTAATGACCAGCTTAATAATGGATTTACCTAAAATACAAGTTTAAATATATACAACTGTAACAAAAAAGATGCTCGGAGCAAATGCCTCCAGAAAGCATCAGGGGCTGGTTTAATGTTTTGTAAGGCAAAATAACACGACAAATGAACATACCAGTCTTGAGGCAAAAGCTTCAGGGGCTGATCTATGACTCTATAAGGAACAGTAACGCTTATACTTGTACCACCAGGCTGCATTTGATCCTTTCGTCGTTGGATCAGGACCTCATTTTCCCTCTGACAACCTTGCTTCTTTTTTTCTTCTGAGGAAACAAACCTTTAGAAAAAAAAATATAATAAATTAAAAATACACAATATCAAAAGTTTAAATGAAGAAAAGAAAGTATAAAAAAAAGAATTAATCTTTTCATTTATAATGAGGTTTGGTGAAATTAACAGGGATAGCAGGAGTATACTGCTGACTAACAGAGGCCAGCAAAGTATAACCCTTCCTACTACTAGCAGTAGTACAGAGCAGGATTCATAGATAAAGGAGGGTTTTATTTTTTACATGGCATTCATTTTTTTTAGCACTTCTATTGCGGTCATAAGAAATGTAAACCTCACTTGTGACAGCAATGATTCATTCAGCGCTATTAGATGGCAGCACTCACACCCATACAAGTGCGGGACCTTGTGCCTGATCATAACTATTTGACCCACATACTGATTTATTTTGTGAAACCTCAAGCAGGGAACATACTCCCACAGTATAGCTATGTTGTTAAGGTTGTTAAGTCTATCGTGACTTCATCTGTTAAAAACTGTCAGCAGTTATGTCATTTTTTTTTTTAGATGTGGGATTCTGGCAGGCTTAGGTCGTCATTGTGACATCAGGGGGTGGATCATAACCCTTTTTTGTCTTTTGATTGGTGGGTGGTTCTTTAAATAACATTCTGTATTACACTGTACTTGTCACATGCCCGATGAAGGGATCCTGTGTGTCTCTATTTTAACAATATGCTCACTGAATAAAGCTTTGGACCCATTTTGGAGATCCTGGTCTGCTCATGACATATTTCTCGCTTTGAACATTCTCGGTTCCAACCCGCGGCCGCTAAAGCACTCATCCATACCTATTAGCCAGTTTAAGGAACGTGTGTGTTGGGACCATTGCACATTATCTGCAGGCCCAGGGCTCGCACAAAATCTGGAATAATAGGAACATGAAGTATTACACAGAAGCTAGAAAGTCTCCCCGCTGAAGGGAGGTGGTGGCAGATCGGGTGGACTACATCCAGAATGCCTAGACATAAAAAAAAAAAAAAAAAAAGCAGTAAAAGATTTGAGATTTAAAGTGAAAGTCCATGCAAAATATAAAATCCCTGTGTCTATAGACACCAGGGATCCTAACACTAACCTCTCTATCCTTGTAAAGAAAAGGAGTATACATACCTTTTTGGAAGCCGCTCCGACCCGATCTCCAATGCTGGAAGCTCTGCAGAAGACACGGAGGACAACGGCTGTGAAATGACAGGGAAGTGACGTCACCAATAGAGTTACTATGGTGCTTCCGTTGTCCTCTGTCTCCTCTGCACCAACCTCTACAGTGGCTGACAGCTCAGCGTGGGATCTGGACAGAGCGGCATTCCAAAAGGTATGTATACTCATTTTTTTTTACAGGGATAGAGAGGTTAAAGTTAGGTCCCTGGTGCCTATAGATGCAGGGATTTTAGATTTTGCATGGACTTTCACTTTAAGATAGGGTGGATAACCACTTTGAGATGGTGAACTGGTTAGAGTAGCATCCCTAAAACTTTTCTGTCAAAGCACAGCAACTGGCGCAATAGCACTCCAATTCAGAAATTGAAGCTCCACACCAAGAGATCCAGATACAACTTTTTTCCAGTAAAAGTCAGTGATAGAGTTACCCTTTAAACTTCTTTGTTCTTTAGTTCTTGATAGAGTTACTATAAGATTCTTGTTTTTTTTTTTTTGTTTCCCATCCTCTCATTCTGCTTGAAGCTTATGTCTTTGATAAATATAACTAAATGATAACCTAGGCAGGTTAAGCCAAACTATGCAACTCATTTCTGATAAGGCACATACTTTGGCTGAAAACACAATTTCCCACAGGAAAGCTAGAACAATGGCTAGTGTTTAAGATTATTTAGTCCTCATTTGAATATCCCAATATGTATACGCCTTTTGTAAACATGTATGAAGTGGTTGTAAAGGCTTAAGGTTTTTTTTTTTAACCTTCATGCATTCCAAGCAACAGGCATACAGCTACTCCTTGTTTAATTCAGGGGTAATAGCAGTAGACTGACCCCAGGAAGCAAGCTCATAGGTCAAGGATTGGAGCAACTCAGAATCGGAGTCTCTGCAGCTGAAAGCTCACAAGACACCAAGACTGCTGGAAAGTCTGTGGCAGGAGGCAAGTTTGAGGCTTCTGTGATCCAAGTCAGCAAAGAACTGAGTGATTTGGGCCCTAAAGTCGCAGAGGATGCATTCAAACCAGATTACCTAGGGAAAACCCCAGGCTGCAGATACTAGCACCATCAGCAGATTCACAGCAAGCCCCAGAGCCATTGAAAGAATGTTAGTTTGCAGCACCCAGAACAGCAAGTCTGCCCCTTCCATATCTAGAATCAGATACACTATATTGTCAAAAGTTTTGGGGTTCTTGCCTTTATACACACATGAACTTTAATGGCATCCCAGTCTTAGTAAGGTTCAATATTGAGCGGGCCCACCCTTTGTAGCTATATCAGCTTCAACTCTCCTGGGAAGGCTGTCCACAAGGTTTAGGAGTGTGTCTTTGGGAATGCTTAACCATTCTTCCGGAAGCACGTTTGTGAGGTCAGGCACCGATGTTAGATGAGAAGGCCTGGCTCACAGTCTCCGCTCTAAAGCATCCAAAGGTGTTCTAATCCGGTTTGAGGGTAGGGCCCTGTGCAGGCAAGTCAAGCTCCACCGCACCAAACTCGCTCATCCATGTCTTTATGGATCTTGCTTTGTGCACTGGTCCAAATAATTTGGTGAAGGAGGGATTATGGTGTGGGGTTGGGCTTGGCCCCTTAGTTCCAGTGAAGGGAACTCTTAAGAAATCAGCATACCAAGACATTTTGGACCATTTCACGCTCCCAACAGTTTGGGGATGGCCTCTTCCAACATGACTGCGCACCAGTGAACAAAGCAAGGATTCCTTGCAATCCTTGGAAGCCACCATACCATGAGGCCCAGTACCCTCATGCAAAAGTTAGTTGAGGGATGCTTGGTTGTTCTGAGAGTCAGAGTTTGACCTCTAAGAAGCCACCTTTTCATGGGGAAGGAAAATCTTGGCCTGGGTTTTGTCTAGAATTAATCCCAGGAACTCTAGGTAATGAAAGGCTGGAGGGAAGATTTTTTGAAGTTGATCGCCCATCCAAAAGTTTGAAGGATATAAATTGACCTTTGACTATAGGAAGACAAGGTCGTGGCTGAGAAGTTCTTAAGCAGCAGGATGTCAAGGTATCAAATAAAATGGATGACCTGGAAACCTAAAAGAGCCCGGAGCGGAGATAGCACTTTTGTAAATGGTGCACAAGATAGTCTTTAGGGGGGAGCAACAACAAAGTTTAGAAAGTGTTTATGCGTAGAAAAGATGGAAATGTGAATATAGGAACTTTGGATAGCCACCAATGCCATAAATTCCCTTCATCTGAGAGAAGAAGACAGATCTTGCAGACTCCATGCAAACTTTGAGGTCACTCAAATATCAGTGTATATGGATTCTGTCAGAACGGTATAGCGCTCCTGCGCCATCACACCTGTTGGTCTCATTCCAGCATCCTGTTTTTGGATGGGACGCATTCTCCCTGTCTGTGACTGATGTAGCTAGTCTCTGGGTCGAGACCAAACCTGATTTAAGCCAAGACTGCTTGTGATAGTGTGTGTAACACATGCTTCAAGCTCCCTGTTTGTCTGCCGTTTATATACCCATTATATGACCTTGGATTGGAACTCAGGTTATTCTCTGAACTCTGCCTGCCTTTTGACTAGGGATTGGACCCCATTCTGAACCTTGTCTGCCGTGTACCTGGACTGTCATTGATCCACTCTACCTGTCTGCCAACTGCATGTACCAGTTTGCTGTGCTCAGTTCACACCTGCCCCAGTATGGTGACCAGGCACTATAGCATTGTGTATAAGACCTGGGGGCAACCAAGTACCGGTAGATCTGCTTGCCTCATTGGAAAAGGGTTCTGCTATAGGTGAACAACACAGAAGCCAGCTATAGTGTCCGACCACCTGCATTAGGGGTAAGCTTGAAAGGTTTTTAGTCCATAATGGAGCAAATGCCTCAATTTGGCTTGGATTCTGAATAGATTTGAGTAAACCCTTTGAACTTTTGTTCTACAAGGAGAGGGACTAATGCTGGCCATTCACTATATGAAAAATCGGCCGAAAAATCGTTCGTATAGACACTTCTTCGTTCATTTTTCGGCAAGTTAATGGGCACAAATCAATAATCGTTTGTGACGTTTTTGTGGAAAAAAAAACGAACGGGAAGTTTGGAAAATTTCTGCTGAACGTACGATAAATTGCAAGGTTAATGTGGTTCCCGTCCGAACTGTCTGCACTAGGTATATGTAAAAAAACGAACAAAAAATTATTTATTCATGTCCACTGAACAATTTATCGGTCATTACATGATGGCACGATCGTTTGCGGTCACGGTCGAACGTTCGTTTTTCGAAAATGTGTTCGGCCGATTTTTCGTATAGTGTATGGCCAGCATTAGACTACCACTCCTTGTGCCCGAAATTGATTCAGAGAAGGCCAAAAGTCTGCCTGTCTTGAAAGTGAAGCTAGCAGATTGGATCCAGAGGTCCAAGAAGTCTCTGAACCAGACTGGCCCGAAAGACAACAGATGTTCTCCCACTCAGAGTGGGTGTGAAGAGGGCTTTAAGGAAATACATTTGGGGCCCAAGGCTTGCAGATAAAAGGATGGACTCACATTTGACTCAGAGGAAACCTCGGAGTAGCAGTAGTACTGGTAGTAGGCTTAGGCTGTTTTTTGAGGGGTATAAGTACTTCCCGCCCCCCGGTAAATTTTTTGATAAATGTATCAAGGAATTTGCCAAGAAAGGCATGGGTAAAGGCACCTTTTACAGGCAGGCTCAGAAGACCAAGCCATTAACCGTAAAACTCTGCAACTCCATAAAACAGAACAGTCATCCTAGAGACCTGGTGAATTAAATTCTCTAAGGCTTCAACACAAAATAGGAGCTGCAATTGTTCCAGAAGAACAGAATGCTCAAAAGCAGGCGCATAGTCTCTTCATTTGTCCAGCCTAGTTAGCTAGTCTGAAAAATTAACATGGACACAATGGGGTTCATTTACTGAAGCAGAATAGTGCAAAATCTGATGCAGCTTTACATGATAGCCAATCAGGTTCTAACATCCGGTTTCTATGCAGAGCTGCACCAGATTTTGCACTCTCCAGTTTCAGTAAATCAACCCTAGTGGCTGGTTGTAAGGCAGGACCAGAGAGAGCAAAGGATGCCTTCAATAAGCTTTCAAATTGTCTCTTGACTGAATCTTTAAAGGAGGAGACATTTTTAACAGGAACAATGGGATGCTTGTTGAGAATGGAGATATAGCAGGATCTACTACTGGAAAAGCACACCATTTCATAAATGCCTTTCCCATAGGATAGAACTCAGAAAAGTGTTCTGGAGGAATAAATGCCTAGACGGTATTTAGCCAACCCTCATGCAAGGCACAAATAACTTCTGTGTGCAGAGGAAAGGCCTTTTAGATTTTGCCAGCTCTTTAGTGTCCATAGGTGCTTGTTTAGGCTGACAAGATTCTAGTGCCGTTAGAGAAAAATTATTCAATAGGTGAGCTTACTGTAGAAAGCATATAGCGTGAAGTTTTAGCTTGTGTCTCAGAATGCAGAAGGTAAACCTTTCCCTCCATAATCCTATTTTTGTGTTCACCTCACTATCCTAAATATCTTCTGAAAAAGGTTAGAAGGATCAGGGTGATATTCCTAAATAGATCAGGTGGTGGATATGCAGAAGGTGCTATTTGGTCCCTAGAGACCAAGGGCTCAAGAAGAAGAGAATTTCCCAAAGAAAATAAACGTAGCTGTAGTAAAATCTGCCGTAAGTTGGCCATACCTAGATTGAAATTCATCTGATCCATCAATGGCCATTCCCGTTCAGGAAGAGTCGACCTTGTGATCAACTCTTCTTGAACTGGACTGTTGGAAAATTTGTTTGATCAGCACATGCAGCCAACCGCCAGCAGCGCTGAGTTGATCAGTGTATTCTGGCAGCAGAGGAGTCCCTCTGTCAGAATGCAATAGCTCAGCAAGAATTCCCCCATCTACCTTGAATATGTAGATGAAGGAACTGCCTACTGGCAAAAAAAAAAAGATCCAACTATGGTCAGCCTGAGTCAGCTAGGCCATTTGTTGTGCACCTGAAAAAGAATCTAGAAATAGAGGAAGCTTTTCCTTGGTAAATAAATATGTAATGATACATGCTGCCACAAGGTGCAAACAAAATAACAGAAGCGGCTGCAAGCACTAAATATGTTCCCACGCCAAAATATCTAAATAAAATTAATGTGTGTTTGCGCTTCATCAATACATTAACATACTTCAACATAAATTCCATTGGATGCCACCATAAAAAAAATGAATAAAAAAAAAAGAAAGAAAAAGAAAAAAATGCACTTCCCTAAAAAAAAATTACCTAAATAAATCTTCATTTAAGATTATATACACACACACCTATCTATCGATCTCTCTCCCAATAATAAAATACGGTTCCACCAGTGAAAAAGAGAAAGTCCAAAAGAGTCCAAATAAAGTGATAAAATATCATTACGTCTTCTGTTCAATCTCTTTCCACCACAGATGGACAGTGCTCCAGGACCAGTTGCTATACACGCTCACCATTTAAAGCGGAGTTCCACACAAGAATGGAACTTCCGCTTTTCGGAACCCTCCCCCCCTCCGGTGTCACATTTGGCACCTTTCAGGGGGGAGGGGGGTGCAGATACCTATCTAAGACAGGTATTTGCACCCACTTCCGGCATAGACTCCCATGAGAGTCTACGTCTCTTCCCGTCCCCACCGCGCTGTCTCCTGGGAAACACACAGCTCCCAGGAGAGAGCGGGGACCATTTGGGACGCGCAGCGCGACTTGCGCATGCGCAGTTGGGAACCGGGAAGTGAAGCCGCAACGCTTCACTTCCTGATTCCCTCACCTAGGATGGCGGCGGCAGCTGCCGAGAACCGAGCGGGTTCTCGGCGTCGCCTGCCGGCACCGCTGGACCCTGGGACAGGTAAGTGGCCATGTATTAAAAGTCAGCAGCTGCAGTATTTGTAGCTTCTGGCTTTTAATATTTTTTTTTTTTGGCGGTGTGGGTGGACCCCCGTTTTAAGTGGACCCAAAACAAACAGGTCAACAATTCATAGATAAGGGGCTCCTCAGTATGGTCTCATCACAAGGGTCGATCTGCAACATGAATCCACCTATTTGCTAAGGTTCCTCTTAAAAAGCAGCACTCTATGTAGCTCACAATAAACAGAGGATCGCTGCCAATAGTGTAGAATGTTAAGATTAGTGCCAATAAATGCTACCAATCAATCCACTCACATTTAGCATAAGGAGATATAGCATTTAAAATGCCTAATGCAGGCATAAACATACGATCCGGCTATGCCAAAAATAGTTGTGCGACAAGCAATAGTCCAAATATTGTTTCCTCTGGAGGTCATTCATTTGTCTCAAAGCCCACTTAGTTGCTCCTATTGCATCCTGATGTCTAATTATTGTGTACAGCGAGTTTAAGTCTGCTGTGGCTAGTATAGCTGGTCCATCTTCTATTTGGACTTCTTCCAAAAGTTGTATTAGATGTTTGGTATTCCTTCAAAATGACCTAGTGTTCTGTGTCTTGGTGCGGTCTTTAGCCTGAAAGCTATTAGGCCCCTTTTCTCGGCTCCTCTGCCCCTTGTCTTCGCTATTGCCAAGTGAGGGGGATTCCTTGTGGGGAACTCACGAAACCGATGCAAAACAAGAGTGTACTTTTGTGTGTCAGGGAAGGGACCCGCTATAACCTAGGTGATGACCATTGTACTGTGCGTTTCTGGAGGGGCAGGTAGCGCAATGCAACCTTGCTTCCTGCATTCTTGAAAGAAATGGCAGGTGGAAGTGTGTTAACCAGAAAGCATTGGCAACAAAGTCATCAACCAATCAGCAATGCTGTGTGTGAAAAACTTAGGGTAAAATGTAAATGTTACCTTCTA
The DNA here is from genome assembly GCA_037952925.1 of Lithobates clamitans. NCBI lineage: Eukaryota > Metazoa > Chordata > Amphibia > Anura > Ranidae > Lithobates > Lithobates clamitans. The sequence goes on from JBBGZY010000471.1 coordinate 5,392,155, forward strand.
CCAATGTTGTAGACATTTACAGTGAAACAAGCATAAGGTAATTTTAGTCTCATCTGACCACCTTTACACACACCTTGAAGATTCTGAGGCCACATGGAAAAAGGTGTTCTGGTCAGATGAGACCAAAATTGAAATATTTGGCCTCAACAACAAAACGACATGTCTGGTGGAAATCCAATACAGCTCACCATCCAAATAACACCATTCCTACAGGCAAGCATGGAGGTGGTAATAAACTGGCATGGGGGAGTTTCTCTGCAGCAGGGACTGGAGCACTTGTCAGGATGGAAGCCAAAATGGATGAGGAGAAATGGATAAGGCAAAATACCATCAAATTCTTGAGGAAAATATGCTGCCCTCTGCCAGAAAGTTGTCAATGGGAGGAAGGCTTACCTTCCAACATGACAATGACCCAAAGCACACAGCAAAAATGACCACACAGTGGTTGAAGGAGAAAAGGGTGAATGTCCTTGCATGGTGTAGTCAGAGCCCAGACTTAAACCACATTGAAAAATCAAGTTAGACTTACCGGTAACTTGTTTTCCAGGAGTCTTTCAGGACAGCACCTTGAGAGCGTGGCTCCACCCACTTGACAGGAAACACACCTCCACCAAACTTTAAAAGGAGGCTCCTTCCCACTTATCATCAGTAGTAGTAGAGAACCTCCGGCCCAAGCTGGAACACATAATCAGAATATGGTTAGTCACAGCATAGTAATTTAATACAATAAGGGCGGGTTGCTGCTGTCCTGAAAGACTCCTGGAAAACAAGTTACTGGTAAGTCTAACTTGATTTTTCCCTTAACGTCTTTCAGGACAGCACCTTGAGAGGATAACAGAGACTTACCCACTTAGGGAGGGACCACAGCCTGCAAGACCTTTCTGCCAAAAGCCTATTCACTGGCTGACAGAAGATCCAGCCTGTAATGACGGACAAACGTAAGGTAACTTGACCACGTAGCCGCCCTACAAATCTGATCTGGGGTGGCACCAGCCATTTCTGCCCATGTAGTGGCCTGAGCCCTGGTAGAATGTGCTTTAATTCCCAGCGGGGGAGAGAGCCCCGACTGAGAGTAGGCTGCTAGAATAGCTGATTTAAGCCATCTAGCTATAGACCCCTTAGAAGCTTGTTGGCCCTTCTTTTTACCCGAAAAAAGTAGAAATAGAGAGTCCGAGGATCTAAAGTTACTTGTTACCTCCAGATACTGTAATAAAGTCCTTCTTACATCCAAATTGTGGAATTTGCCTTCTTTTTCCCCCGAAGGGTTAAAGCAAAAGGTTGGCAGGATGATCTCCTGCGACCTATTGTGTGCTGACGCTACCTTTGGCAAAAAACCCGGATCGGTTTTAAGTACAATCCTATCTGTGTAGATAGTTAAAAAGGGTCTCTTAACAGATAGGGCGTGCAGCTCACCAATTCTCCTTGCTGACGTTATTGCAACTAAGAACAAGGTCTTAAGAGTAAGATTCCTTAGAGAGCTTCCTTGTAGTGGTTCAAAAGGTTCCTTTGTAAGGGCTTGCAGGACCACTGATAGATCCCAATTGGGAAAGTGCTTAGCCGGAGCTGGTCTAGATCTGGTAAGTGCCTTGAAAAATCTTATAACCAAGGGCTCAGAAGAGATTGGTCTTTCTAGAAATACTCCCAAAGCAGCTACTTGAACTTTAAGGGTGCTGACTGACAATCCCTTGTCTGCGCCCTCTTGAAGAAATTCCAAAATTGACACTAAATTTTTTACTTTTCTCTTAGTCAAATGACAAAAAGAGTTGAAGACCTTCCAATATTTAGCATAGATTTTTCTGGTCACTATTTTCCTACTGGAAAGTAAGGTAGTTACCAAGGGTTGTGACAGACCTTTGTTTCTTAACAACTGCTCCTCAGAAACCAGGCCGTGAGGCTTAGACTGGCCACTCCCGGATGCTGTATTGGACCTTGTAGGAGCAGGTCCTGCCGGAGAGGCAGCCGCCAAAATGGTTTGACTGCCATCTGTAGAATGGTGGAAAACCATGCCCTCTTTGGCCAAAATGGAGTAATTAGGATTACTGCCACCTTCTCCCTCTGTATCTTCCTTAACACCAACGGGATAAGTAGGAAAGGAGGAAATGCGTAACCCAGATGGAAGTTCCAGGGCTGGATTAACGCATCTGTCCCCTGGGCCTTGTCGTTTCTGTGAATAGAGAAAAATACTGGGAGTTGTGTATTTTCCTGTGACGCAAATAGGTCTATTTGCGGTTGACCCCAGGCCCTGGTAATCATTGCAAAGATTTCCGGATTCAGGCTCCATTCTGACTCCTGAATCCGCCTTCTGCTTAGATAATCTGCCACTACATTTAAGGTGCCTTAGAGGTGGACTGCTGATAAGGACCGAACATGCTTTTCTGCCCAAACCAGGATCTTTAAAGCTAGCAACTGAAGTGTTTTGCTTCTTGTACCCCCCTGTTTGTTTAGGCAGGCTATGGTAGTGGCGTTGTCTGAGAGGACCCGGACATGAGAACCTTGAAGGATAGGAGAGAAGGCATCTAAAGCTAAGGCGACTGCCTTTAGTTCCCTCCAATTTAAGGACCTCTTTGCCTCTGTCCGAGACCACATTCCTTGCGCGAAGTCTTGGTCTAAGTGAGCTCCCCAACCCCATACACTGGCATCTGTCGTTACCACTTTTTCTATTGGAAATGACCAGAGCAGGCCTTCTGACAGATTCTCCTGTCTTCTCCACCACCAAAGTGATCTCTTGACTTTGGTGGGTATCTTTACCTTTGCTTCCAGAGATTCTGACCTGTGATTCCATATTCTCAGGAGAAAGCTCTGGAGAGGCCTGAAATGTAACCTTGCCCATTGAATGGCTGGTATGGTTGCGGTTAGGGTTCCTAGGGATGACATCACTTGTCGGACTGATAATTGCTGGCTTGCCTGCAAGGACGCTACCACCTTCAGGACTTTCCCCTTCTTCTCTTCTGGGAGAAAAATCTTTTGTTCCCTTGAACAGATCTGATACCCCAGGAATAGTATTTTCTGGGCTGGAACGAAATTTGACTTCTGCATATTTATGATCCAACCCAGGGTTTCTAGATGACCTCGGGTCTTTCCGAGGTTGTCTAGCAGTCTTTCCCTGGAGGGGGCAAAAAGGAGTAGGTCGTCCAAGTACGGAATTACCGCAATCCCCTGCAAGCGAAGAGGTGCAAGCGCTTCTGCCATTATTTTTGTGAATATTCGTGGGGCAGAAGACAGGCCAAAGGGGAGGGCCCTGAATTGCAAGTGCAGAACCTCTTTTCCCAAATTTATCGCCAATCTTAGGAATCTTTGGGACTGCCGGGCTATAGGGATATGCAGATAGGCATCTCGAAGGTCTATTGATGCCATAAAGCATTCCCTCGTCAATAGATTCTTGACCGTGAAGATGGAGTCCATACGAAACCTTTTGTATTGGACTGATCTGTTCAGCGGTTTCAGGTTTAGGATTAACCGAAAATCTCCGGATGGTTTCTTTATCAGGAATATACGGGAATAAAATCCCTGATAAAGCTCCCCCTGTGGGACGTAAGTCATAACCCCCTGATCTATCAGATCCTTTAATAGGCTCTTCATTGCCAGGGATTTTGTTACATCTCTTGGAAGATTTGTCACCAAGTACCTTTCTAGGGGGAGATCTGAAAATTCTATATTGTAACCCTGGGCTAGCATATTCAGAATGTACTGGTTTTCTGTTATGATTGCCCAATAGGGGAGAAAGTCTTGTAGTCTTCCCCCTACCTGTAACCGACTGTCATTGCGTCTTGCTGGCTGACGCAGGAGGATGGAAAAGGACATTTCCTCTGCCCTTACCCCTCTGCCCTGACCAGCTTTTCTTTTTCTCTTGAGACTTGTTCTGTTCCTGAGCCCTTTGAGAACGAAAAAAACGTTTGACTGGTTGTTTCTTCTTTTTGACAGGAAAAGATTTTTTTTTTTTTTTTTATCTGCAGTCCTGTCCAGAACTGAATCCAAATCAGGGCCGAACAGCAAGTCTCCTAGAAAAGGGACCCCGCACAATTTGTTTTTAGATGCGGTGTCCCCTTGCCAAGTCTTTAGCCATAAAGCCCGTCTAACCGAATTAGCAAGGGCTGCCGCCTTAGCTGTCATCCTGATAGACTCTGCTGAGGCATCAGAGACATAGGCTACGGCTGCTGAGAGGGTAGAAAAGGAGTCAAGGATTTCTTGCTTAGGGGAATCTGCTATTATATGAGCTTTAAGCTGATTTACCCAATACTCCAAGTTCCTGGAGATGCAAGTAGTTGCCATTGCTGGCTTAAGGTTGCCCATAATGGATTGCCAAGCCCGCTTGAGCTGTTGATCCATTTTTTTATCCATGGGGTCTTTTAAGATCCCCATGTCCTCAAATGCTAGATCAGTAGATCTTGACACTTGAGAAAAGGCTGCATCAAGTTTTGGAACCTTATTCCAAAGAGCTGCTGGGTCTTCATCAAAAGGGAACCTTCTCTTATGAGCCCTAGAGAAAAATGGTTTCCTATCAGGGTCAGCACATTCTTTTCTGATTGTTTCAGAAATCACTGCATGGACTGGAAAGGTACGGGACTTAGACTCACTAAGCCCTGCATACATCTTGTCATGTAAAGACATCTCCTTATGCTCTTCCTCAAGGCCTAGAGTAGCATAAATAGCCTTTAAAAGGCCATCCACCTGATCCAAAGACAATTTATACTTGGAAGACATATTTTCCAGCTCATCACTATCCTCATTCGATTCATTAGAATGGGATGGAGAAAGCCCTTCCCGGTTCAGAGGACCCATTTCCGCCTCTACTGCCGGGACTAACAGTGAGCCTTGAGAGGACTGTGAGGTAGTGGGCTGACTTGCAGATGGATAGGTGAGTGAGGATCTGAAGGATTGAATGGTAGCATCCAATTCCTTCTTGGCAGATGCGATTAGATCACTGCATGCGGAAGTGGTTTCTTCCCTCACCAAGGAGTCAATACATGCTTGACATAAAGCCTTTTTCCAGCCTTCATTTACCTTAATTTTGCATGAAGGACATTTCTTTCTAATCCCAGGGTCAGAGCTCTTGGCCTGCCATTATAAGGGAAAAAAGAGAGAGAAAAAAGACAAACCATCTTTTAGAGTCAGCCTGATTACTCAAGGTTGCTCACCACACGTGCACAGTGAGAAAAGCTATCAGACTCATGTGCCCTGACAGGCCCCTCCGCCACCAGGGGGAAAAAATACACTCAAACTTCACTAACATTTAGAGAGAAGAGGGCTAGAGAGAGACCCCACAGTAAAGCTGAGCAGAAACTACAGTCTGCTCCTTACCTGGGCCTTGCTGGTGCCTGTGCCTGTTCCACTCGCTGCGGTTCCTGAATCCATCCTGAGGCAGCAGAGTGATGCCTGTGGCGAAAACGCCGGTTCCGGACTCCAATAGCACCTGTGCGCCGGACCGGAACTAAATAGGCACCAGACCTATTCCTCCCTCCTCCCCCTGCGCTTCTGGCGGAAATGACGCCTGGCGCCTGCTCCATGGATGCCGCCCCACTTCCGGATACCTCACATCCGGCGGATGCAGTCCTCTGACTGCCCTTCCCAAGATGGCGGCGGCGTCAGGGAAAAAACATGTGCAGGCAAGAAAAAAAACAAACAGAAATGCCTGACGCCTCTGCCTGGGAGCAGCAATACCCGGAGCAGTCCTGGCTCTCCCCGAGCACTGACGAGGGAGAAGGAGCCCATCTACCCTGCACCCGTAAGCCTGTGGAAAGTGGGAGGAATCGGCTCTCCTGAGGTAGGTAAAAATAGTGGAGTAGGGAGCCTGTTCTCTTAGGACAGAACCTTGAGAGCTCCAAACTCCCACATGTGTTCCCGCCGGAGGAAACACAAACTGATAAGTGGGAAGGAGCCTCCTTTTAAAGTTTGGTGGAGGTGTGTTTCCTGTCAAGTGGGTGGAGCCACGCTCTCAAGGCGCTGTCCTGAAAGACGTTAAGGGAAAATATCTGGAATGAATTGAAGATTGCAGTTCCAACAGTCACCATCAAATCTAACTGAACTTGAGCAGTTCTGCAAATATTGCAAAGCCTAGATGTGCAAAGATAGTAGAGACATATCCCAACAGACCAATTCTATTTTTGAATTTTTTTTACATGTTGGTGTTCTATGTTTTGTTTGGATGTTAAAAGTTGCACTAGTAAATACAGCTGGATAAAAACAAAAAACCGTGTCTGTCTTCATTTAAAGGCGGCAAAGCAACAAAATGTGAATATTTTAAAGGGGGCGATACTTTTCTATACCCACTGTACATTTTAGCACTGCCATATAAACTTATCTGAAACACTGGACATACCAGTGTACCATGATGTGTGTGCAGCCACAAGTTGCAAAAAAAAAAAAAAAAAAGTGATAGCAACAGGGGTTTAGGACAAAAAAAACCCACACACAATGACCAATTGTGGAAACATCTGTCAGCTTGGTTTGAATGGGAGTGTGGAGAAAAATACATGTATGTAAAGTAAAAAAAAACAGACTATACTTAAAGTTCCGCCAAAATATGACTTAAGATAAAAATACCCCTAGAACACTTATGCCTCGTGCAACGTAACGCATGTATGCTGTAAAGTATGCCCAGTTTTCTATTTGTGCATCATTGTTTTCTTACTTTGTGAAGTTCCTGCACAGGGAGGCCATCTCTAGTGTAGGCATCTGAAGCCAGTGTCCTCCTTCCTGGATTCCATGAATGCTGGCTAGCCAGCATGCACCTGTCGATCTCCCACATGTGCAATGCAGTGCAATCTCGGTCAGCTTGCCATGCCGAGATGACCAAGATTTTCTTTAGACACCAATGTTAAATGTTACTGAAGCCGTGCCATGCCAAGCTAACCAAGATCTCCCAAAAGCCAACGCAAAACCGGAAGTTATATCCACGGCTGCTAAAGGAGGAAGTGAAATTAGATATAGGCATAAATTAGGTAGGGCTGCGTGGTGAGGAATGTGGGTGGATCTCCGCTTTAATACTTTCATTACAAGTATTACTCACAAGCACTTTTTACAATACTGGTATTTTAAGACAAAATTATAAATATTCTGAACTCTGGTAAGAAGATCATAAGGAAAGGGGACTAAGTATTGGATAGACACTAAGACATCCAAGCATAAAATATCAGTGATTCTTAGTTCTCAAATATCACAAAAGTAATTTTTTTTGTTATGATCATCTCCAAAAATATGTATTAAAATTAGGAACAGCTGAAACCACAAAACATTACTACTATTTCAACTAAAACAGAACTAAAGTAAAGATATGTTTCCATGCAAACACTCTGAAATTGCAAGTTCAAAATCTTGCATGCAGACCAATGTATGCCTTTTGAAATCAAAATTAGAAAGTACTCGACAAAGAAAAAAAAAAAAAAAAATCAACATGCATGTTTGCTAATCTGTATTAACCACTTCCAAACCACCCACTGTGCATATACATTGCTACTTTGACATTAAATACCGTTGTTATGGCAGCAGCTAGCTGCCATAACCCTGGTAATTTTTATCCACGGCCGGCAACCCTGTTTCACATAAAAGTGGTCTCAGCGGCAGATTCAACACGAGATCACTTATGGGCGGTGGGAGAAGTGCCCTTCCGCCTCTTTTCGGGCGTCTCCGCCACTTACCGGAGCCGTTGGAAGCGGGGAAAACGATCAAATCCCCGGGATTGATGGGCAGGAAGTGACGTTTGATGTTGCTGTGGTCCTCCAAGGGCATAGAGTCGAGTGGGGGCCATCTGGCCCTCACTCTACTCTATGCCCTTGGAGGACCACAGCAACATCAAACGTCACTTGTCATTTGTGCCCTCCGGCCTTGAAAGGGCTAATTTTTTTTATAGGAAAAAAAAAAACCTTTTTTAATTGCTTTTAAGTGTAAATGTGAGAGCTGAGGTCTTTTTGACCCCAGATCTCACATTAAAGAGACCTTGTCCTGCTTATTTCTATTGCAAGGTATGTTTACATTAAAAAATAATTTTTTAAATAGGACAATATAAAAAGTAAAATAAATAATTTAAAGCACCCAGTCCCTCCGCGCTTGCGCGCAGAAGCGAACGCATACGCAGGTCGCACCCACATATGTAAATGGTGTTCAAACCCCACGTAAGGTATCGCTGCGATCATTTGAGCAAGAGCAATAATAACGCTAGATCTCCTCTAACTCTAAACTAGTAACCTGTAGAAAATTTTAAACGTCACCCTATGGAGATTTTTAAGTGCCAAAGTTTGTCGCCATTCCACAAGCGTGCACAATTTTGAAGCATGACATGTTGGGTATCAATTTACTCGGCGTAACATCATCTTTCACATCATAGAAAAAAATTGGGCTAACTTTACTGTTTTTAGATTAAAAAAACTTGTATTTTTCCCAAAAAGTTGCTTTTGAAAGACCGCTGAGCAAATTTGGTGTGACAAAGTATTGCAACGATCGCCATTTTATTCTCTAGTGTGTCTGTTTGCTAAAAAAAAAAAAAAAAAAAAAAAAAAAAAAAAAGTTAGGTACCTGGTAACTCCTTTTCTAGGAAGTCTTCCAGGGCAGCATCTGAGAGATTGTGCTTCCTGTGGGAGGAGCCCTATGTCCACCATTATAAAAAGATTGCACATACCTGTATACCTCAATGATATAAAAGTACAGACGGAACAGGTGATTATCATGCTTTTCCACTGAACTCCGATAATTTCCCCTTTTATTGTTCAGTGAGACAATTCTTGACAAACTGAGAAAAACTTTGTCAAATACTCCCCCTTGCTGTGACAGGTCATATCTCATGCATAGGGATAAGCCAAACACCCCCCGGTTCGGTTCGCACCAGAACCTGCGAACGGACCGAAAGTTCGCACGAACGTTAGAACCCCATTGACGTCTATGGGACTCGAACGTTCGAAATCAAAAGTGCTCATTTTAAAGGCTAATTTGCATGGTATTGTCCTAAAAAGGGTTTGGGGACCCGGGTCCTACCCCAGGGGACATGTATCAATGCAAAAAAAACTTTTAAAAACGGCCGTTTTTTCGGGAGCAGTGATTTTAATGATGCTTAAAGTAAAAAAAAAAAAAAAAAAAGTGAAATATTCCTTTAAATATCGTACCTGAGGGATGTCTATAGTATGCCTGTAAAGTGACGCGTGTTTCCCGTGTTTAGAACAGTCCCTGCACCAAATGTCATTTTTAAAGGAAAAATCTCATTTAAAACTGCTTGCGGGTTTAATGTAATGTCGGGTCCTGGCAATATGGATGAAAATCAGTGAGACAAACGGCATGGGTACCCCCCAGTCCATTACCAGGCCCTTTGGGTCTTGTATGGATATTAAGGGGAACCCCGCACCCAAATTAGAATAAGGAAAGGTGTGGGGCCACCAGGCTCTATATACTCTGAACAGCAGTATACAGGCGGTGCAAACAAGACAGGGACTGTAGGTTTGTTGTTAAGTAGAATCTCTTTGTAATTTTGAACGGGTACATTTTTAACGTGTTTAGCTCCAGTCAAAAAATCTTTTTTAAGCTTTTTGGAAAACATAGGGAAGGGTTATCACTCCTGTGACATTTGTTTTGCTGTCGTTCCTCCTCTTCAGAAGATTTCACCTCACGTTTTGTCCCAATGAAAAATGTTTTTTGAAAATTTGGTTTTTTTTGTGGAACAAGGATTGGAAAGCATCAGTGGAAAGGAGAAATGTTTTTCCCATATTAACTCTTACAGGAGAGAATTTCCCTTCCTAGGGGTAGATTTCATCTCACTTCCTGTTGTCTCCTTCCGTTTGCAAGTAGGAGTCGTTTGTAAGTTAGTTGTTTGAAAGTAGGGTCCTGCCCTATATACTCAGCAGAAATTTGGGCCTTAGGTGTTGCTGTGGCCACAACACTGTAAGCCCTCACAGGGCCCTGCTGTGAAATATTAGATCAAGAATTGTAATTACATGCCCCTGTTGAACAGGAGCTGAAAAATTAGGCCTTAGGCACTGGTGCTGGTGCCACAACACTGCAACCCCTCACAGACAGACACTCTAGTTGGAATGCAGGAACGAGCCCTGCTGCAAAGTATTACATCAAAAATTGTAATTACACGCCCCTGTTAAACAGGGGCTGAAAAATTGTGCCTTAGGCACTGGTGGTGGCGCCCAGAACCAAAAATGTTCTTACAAGCTATCAGCGTGATGATTGAGGAGGAAGAGGATAATTACTCAGGGACAGTCACTCAGCATCAGCATAGGCAGTCTTTGAAGGGATCTGAGATTTCAAAAAAAATTATTCGGTTACATCAGCATCAGGTGCTTGGTAGCTGGTGGTGATCCAAGACTGATTCATTTTTATGAAGGTCAGTCGAACGACCGAGTCAGTGGACAGAAGCACCCTGTGATCGGTTACCACGCCTCCAGCAGCACTGAATGTGCGTTCCGAAAGAACGCTGGATGCAGGACAGGCCAGTAGCTCAATTGCATACTGTGCAAGCTCTGGCCAGTGATCCATCCTCAAGACCCAGTAACCCAGAGGATTTTCGGTGGGAAAGGTGTCCAAGTCTGATCTTGCCCCTAGGTATTCCTGCACCATGTAAAACAGACGCTGGCGATGGTTGCTGGAACCGATCATACCTTGGAGCTGCAGACCAAAAAATTGTTTGAACGCATCGGTCAGACGGCCACCTTCTCCACCGCTCCTTCTTTGACTGACCGAAGCCTCAGCAACACGTTGTCCAGAAACAGGAGTTTGTAACCTCCCAGTCTCTAGGAACGCGTTGCACAGACCTTTCTGCAAGGCCTCCCGAAGATGTTTCATCCTCTGCTCCCTCTGCGATGGCAAGATAAGGTCCGCAACCTTACCCTTGTAACGTGGATCAAGGAGGGTTGCCAGCCAGTATTGGTCCTTCTCCTTGATACCACGAATACGAGGATCCTTACGCAGGCTTTGCAGGATCAGGGAGGCCATGCAGCGTAGGTTTGCTGAGGCATTCGGTCCGGAGTCCTCTGGGTCACTAAGGACGACATGGTCCGCAGCCACCTCCTCCCAGCCACGTACAAGTCCATGTGTTTCTTGGGACTGATCCCTTAAAGACTGCTGCTGATGCTGAGTGCCAGGCTCCACCTCCATACTGACACAATCTTTCTCCTCCTCCTCGTCCTCTTCCTGTGTGATCGGCGGGCACGCAGGAACACTGTCTGGATAAAGGGGGCCTTGAGAGCTAAGGAAGTCCTCCTCTTCCTGCCTCTGTTCTGCCTCAAGTGCCCTGTCCATTATTCCACGCAGCGTGTGCTCCAACAGGTGGACAAGGGGGACAGTGTCACTGATGCATGCACTGTCACTGCTCACCATCCTCGTGGCCTCCTCAAATGGTGACAGGACAGTGCATGCATCCCTGATCATGGCCCACTGGCGTGGGGAAAAAAAACCAAGCTCCCCTGACCCTGTCCTGGTGCCATAGTCGCACAGGTACTCATTGATGGCCCTCTGCTGCGTGTGCAGCCGCTGCAGCATGGCCAACGTTGAGTTCCACCTGGTGGGCATGTCACAGATTAGGCGGTTCTTGGGCAGGTTAAACTCCTTTTGGAGGTCCGTCAGCCGAGCACTGGCATTATATGACCGGCGGAAATGCACACAGACTTTCCTGGCCTGCCTCAGGACATCCTGTAAGCCCGGGTACCTGCCCAAGAACCGCTGCACCACCAAGTTAAGGACGTGAGCCAAACAGGGCACATGGGTCATTTGTCCCTGGCGGAGGGCAGAGAGGAGGTTGGTGCCATTGTCGCAAACCAACATTCCTGCTTTAATTTGGCGTGGCGTCAACCACCTCTGAACCTGCCCCTGCAGAGCTGACAGAACCTCTGCCCCAGTGGGGCCCCTGTCCCCCAAGCACACCAGCTCAAGCACCGCATGGCATCTTTTGGCCTGCGTACTTGCGTAGCCCCTTGAACGACTACGGAGCACCGCTGGTTCCGAGGAAGAGGCCATGGAGGAAGAAGAAGAGGAGGGGGTGGAGGAGAGAGGTGTGTCACAATCATTAGCATTTTGGAGGCTTAGTGGCGGAACAACCTCCAACACTACTGCATCTTGTCCTGCATCCTCCCCAGCTGCCAGCAGAGTCACCCAATGCCCCGTGAAACTTGGGTAACGTCCCTGTCCATGCCTGCTGGACCATGAGTCAGCGGTAATATGCACCTTACCGCTGACCGCCCTGTCCAGTGAGGCATGGACATTGCCTTCCACATGCTGGTAGAGAGCCGGAATCGCCTTCCGTGAGAAAAAGTGGCGTTTGGGTACCTGCCACTGAGGAACCGCACATTCCACAAACTCACGGGAGGGGGCAGAGTCTACCAACTGAAAAGGCAGCAGTTGAAGTGCTAGCAATTTTGCCAAGCTAGCATTCAACCGCTGGGCATGTGGATGGCTGGGAGCAAACTTCTTTCGGCGGTGCAGCAGGGAAATTTGCCTGGTACAATCTGACGTCGGTGTACCAAAAGCAGATTGCCCACAAGTACTTGGCTGTGACACACCTAATTCTACACCTTCATTCCTCTCAGTGCAGGTCTCAGAGAGGACTGAAGGTCTAGTGGGGTTGGAAATCTCAGCTGATGAGGAGCAAGGAGAGGTCCTCTTTGTTCTTTGGTGTGGGTCTTTTAGATACGCTTGCCAACGAACTGCATGGCAGGTCAACATATGTCTGGTCAAGCAGGTGGTACCCAAGCGGGAGATGTTTTGGCCACGTGAGATACGCTTGAGACATATGTTGCAAATAGCAGCGGTGCGATCTGATGCACTCGTCTCAAAAAAGGCCCACACCAAAGAACTTTTTTAATAACGCGCAGAGACTGCAGCGCCCTGCACATGTGGAGCTTTGGGGTGTGATGCAGTCAATGTGCTGCCCTTAGGCTGGCCCCTGGAGGGCATCCTGCCTCGTTGGTGATGTGCCGCCTCCTCCTCCTCCTCTCTCCTATCAGGCACCCAAGTTGAGTCAGTGACCATATCATCCCCTCCCTCCTCATCACTGGAGCAAACCTGGCAGTATGCTGCAGCAGGGGGAGCATGACTGCCAGATTGCTGTCCTTCTTGGGCGCCCCCTCTGTCCGTGCTCATGTTACTGCCTTCATCGAGCTCAGTATCATCATCAGAGCCTTCCAAACGCTGGGCATCCTCCTGGAGCATGTACCCAACACTGTGGTTAAACAGTTCGAGGGACTCCTCAGGAGGACATGGTGGGGCTAGGGAAGGAGTCACTAGTGACATTGAGCCGAGGGAAGAGGCCGCTGCTTTGCCAGACAAAGTACCCTGGGCATGGGTGAGAGATGAGGACAGCTTGGTCATACACATCCACACAAGGCCAAGCGTGTCCCATGGCCACGTGCTGATGAGGATGCACCGTCTCCACGACCAGCACTAGACACAGAGCCTGCTTGCCCTCTCTTATTGGCTTGTGACTGTCTGCCTCTCCTTCTTGGCCTTCCAGACATACTAATGGCCTGTAGCTGCACTAAGCTGGGAGATATATATATATATATGTACTGATACTGCAGCTAGCAAAATCAACTGCCTGCCTGTAGTATGAGAACACCAACAACCTTCTACAGGTAGCTTTAGCTGAACACTGTGAGCAGGACGCACCCCACTAACTTGTAGGTTTAGCTGAACACTGTGAGCAGGACGCACTGCACTAACTGTAAATAGTCTTGCTGCCTGACTGTGGTACTAATAGGATCAAAAGAACACCAGCAATTTTCTTCAGGTAGCTGTATTTACTGTAACAAGACAAGCCTGCCTGTCAGTAAGAAGATAACAGGAACGGATCTAGCTGAACACTGTGAGCAGGACGCACTGCACTAACTGTAAATAGTCTAGAAGATAACAGGAACGGATCTAGCTAAACTGAATACAGTGTGTATATATATATATATATATATATATATATATATATATATATATATATATATACACATATGCAACACCTGGGATGCATATATATACACAATACACTTTAAGTGCAGCTAACTGACTGACTGTCCTGCCTAATCTAGCTAACTCAAATGAAATGACACTGTCTCTGACACCGGAACACACTGCACAGGGCCGCCGTGCAGGCGGCCTTATATAGTGTGGGGCGTGTACTAAATCCTCTGAGCCATAATTGGCCAAAGCCTCCTTGGCTTTGGCCAATTACGGCTCTCTGTTTCTAGCTGAACACTGTGATCAGGACGCACCCCACTAGCTTGTAGGTTTAGCTGAACACTGTGAGGTGGATGCACCCCACTAACTTGTAGGTTTAGCTGAACACTGTGAGCAGGACGCACCCCACTAACTTGTAGGTTTAGCAGAACACTGTGAGCAGGACGCACTGCACTAAATGTAAATAGTCTAGCTGCCTGACTGTGGTACTAATAGGATCAAAAGAACACCAGTAATTTTCTTCAGGTAGCTTTAAATACTGTAACAAGACAAGCCTGCCTGCCAGTAGGAAGATAACAGGAACAGATCTAGCTGAACACTGAGCAGGACGCACTGCACTAAATGTAAATAGTCTAGCTGCCTGACTGTGGTACTAATAGGATCAAAAGAACACCAGTAATTTTTTTGAAAATACTGTAACAAGACAAGCCTGCCTGTCAGTAAGAAGATAACAGGAACAGATCTAGCTGAACACTGTGAGCAGGACGCACTGCACTAAATGTAAATAGTCTAGCTGCCTGACTCTGGTACTAATAGGATCAAAAGAACACCAGTATTTTTCTTCAGGTAGCTTTATATACTGTAACAAGACAAGCCTGCCTGTCAGTAGGAATATATATATATGCAACACCTGGGATGCATATATATACACAATACACTTTAAGTGCAGCTAAGTGACTGACTGTCCTGCCTAATCTAGCTAACTCAAATGAAATGACACTGTCTCTCTGTCTCTCTATTTCTCAGCACACCGGAACACACTGCACAGGGCCGCCGTGCAGGCGGCTTTATATAGTGTGGGGCGTGTACTAAATCCCCTGAGCCATAATTGGCCAAAGCCTCCTTGGCTTTGGCCAATTACGGCTCTCTGTTAAGGCGGCGCTGTGATTGGCCAAGCATGCGGGTCATAGTGCATGCTTGGCCAATCATCAGCAAGCAATGCACTGCCGCAGTGAATTATGGGCCGTGACGCGCCACACGAATTTGGCGCGAACGGCCCATATCGTTCGCAATTCGGCGAACGACCGAACAGCCGATGTTCGAGTCGAACATGGGTTCAACTCGAACATGAAGCTCATCCCTACTCGTGCACTAGCCTAAGAGACATGCAGTATTTTTTAATTCCCTCCCCCACTCCTTTCTTCAGCAGCTCTGCAAGGATTGGCTGTTCCACACCTCACCATGATTTGGCATGCTGAAGTCATGTGGTTACTTTCCTGTCTTTTCACTGGATAGACTGGAGTAGACTGGGAAGTCTACTGACATCATGACTTCACCCACCGAGCTCCAGACAACAGACCCACCCACAGAATATGCCGTTTTTCAGGTCTAATAACACAGAGGGGAGACATTTGACAGGTACAGATACATGCAGGAGGCATGTATCTGTAGATAACCCCCTATGGCAGTAGTTTAGAAAGCATGACATTGGGTTTACATCCACTTTAAGTCGTCTTCCAGGGCAGCATCTGAGATGATGTAACAATGAATACTTACTAGGGGCGGGCCGCCCACTGCTTGGAGCACTTTCCTACCGAAAGTTTGATCTTGGCTGGACAGGTGGTTGATGCGATAGTGTCTCACAAAGGTCCTAAAGCTCGTCCATGTTGCTACCCTGCAGATCTGCTCCAGCTATTTCTGCAAAGGAGGAGGCCCATGCTCTGGTAGAGTGGGCTGTAATTCCCTCTGGTGGATGTAGGTTTTGGGACTGGTATGCCAGTATGATGCCCATTTTGATCCATCTCGCTATAGAGCCCTTTGTCCTATACTCAGGGAAAAATAGAGGTCATCAAGCTTCAAAGAGTGATGAAGTCTTCCGCCAGTCTTTGGTTCTTTCCAGATAGGCTATCAGGATTCTTCTGACATCTATTTTGTCATATTTTTCCCTTTTGTTGCTATGAAGATTAGCTGGAAGGGAGAGTATGATAATGTTCTGAGACCTGTGGAATGTTGAGGAGACTTTAGTCTTCCCTATTTTTCCTCCTCCTTTGAAAGGACCATCTCTTCCTGGTTTCGTTTTGCTTGTAGCTTTTTTTTCTGCTGACGAAAAAGCGTTTCGCTTTGCCTTTTTTTTCAGCTGCAGAAACCCTTTTTTTGTGTCTGCTGACCTGTCAAGTACCTGTTTCAGAACTAGTCCGAAGAGAAGGTCGTCTGTGAAAGGGATACCACATAAATTTGTTTTTGGAGGCGACATTCCCCATCCACTCTTTGAGCCATAGTGCTCTCCTGGCTGAATTTCAAAACGAGAGGTCCGACTTGTTTGCTATCCTTGACAGTGATGCGTCTACCTTAGGGCATTTAGCCCAGAATTGCCTGTCTTCAGCAAACGGGTACCTGCGTTTAATTGCTGAAGGCGTAAAGTATTTTTTTCGGGTTCTTCCTACCTCACAAAAGCTCAGGCTTGTTGTGGACCCTGGAGGCGTAAAAATTATTTTTTTCGGGTTCTTCCTATTCCTTCTTAAAAATATCTTTTAAAGGTTTGGTGTACAAGGAACTCCCTGGGCTTCATTGGCTGTAGGCCTTTGTACATCTTATCGTGTAGTGACAGCTCTTGCTTTTGTTCCTCTATTCCTAGTGTGTCCGTGATTGGCCTTTGTAGTTCCTATATGTCCTCTGAAGAGCAACTTTTGAGGGTCTCTCTCTTCATCCTCCGAGTCTGAACATAAGCCTATGTCAGAGCGAGATCGCTGACAACTTTTCCTGGTCAGATTTGTCAGGCTGTTCTCTGCTAGTGGACAGGTGGCTGCCTGTACATGCTCTGGCTTACCTTGGAGCTTTCCTGGCTTGCAGGATCTGCAGGGCAGGGTGATGCAGCTTCCGACTTGGTCAAACCACTGAGCCTCCTGTCAGGTGCTTTTTTTAAAGCTCCCTGCTCCTGCTCCAGCTGCCCTGATGGAGGTATAGTTGGACACATACCTCTGCATGAGATTCCATCCAGTGTGTTCCGATTGCCAATCTGTGGCTGGAAATGCCTTTTTGCTGGAAGGTTTTCCTGTCCCCCTCCATGTGCATGTATCTACCAAAAAAAAGGCGCCGGCGTCAACGCGCCACCGCAAATGCGTCACCGGAATCGCCGCCACTGGAAGTGATGCACTTGGCGTCCGGGATTCACTTGCCACCATCTACCCTGTTTCTTCCAAAATAAAGCCTAGCATGATTGTCGGTGATGGCTGTAATATAAGCCATACCCCCCAAATAAGCCCTACCCTGTTTCCCCGAAAATAAGCCCTACCCTGAAAATAAGACCTACAAGGACTTTAGCTAGGGCTTATTTGGGTTGGTAGGGCTTATATTGCAGCCATCACCGACAATCACGCTAGGTATTATTTTCGGGGAAACGGGGTAGTTACACCCCTCTGACTGGTCAGTAAGGATGAGGAGCTCGGGTGACGCCAGCAGACGCCCCAGGCGGGTCTGGACTGCATGCTGCTGCATCACAACGTTGGAGGGCGCTGCAGGGAGGTATCCTACTATACCTTTGTCGGCTGGGGGGGGGGGGTGACTTACCTCACAAAAGCTCAGGTTTGTTGTGGACCCTGGAGGCACAGGCCTGAGTCGCCTGACCCCCTCAGAGGCCACTGGAGACGACCGGCCAGGGAGTCCCCTGCAACTTAGCACAGGGATTGGAAAAAAAAAAAAAGATGCTACCCTGGAAGACGACTTGAGAAAATATATTTGATGTTTGGGGATTCTAAGTAATTTTCTAGCAATAAATACTGAATTTAACTTGTAAACAAGTGTCAGAAAAAAGCTTAGTCCTTTTGTTTGCATTACCCACATGCCATATTGACTAGTCTGATGGTCTTTGGCTCTTATGCCAATATAGGAACATTTTGACATGCTAAGAGGGAGGTGTGGAAAGCCTATGACCGTTGGGCTACGCAGCCAAACGAAAGGGAAGAAGTCAGAGAATCCGAGGTCCTGCACGGTGTCTGCAGCTAGCAGACATTTTGGAAAAATAATTACACATAGTTTTGCAAAAGCAAATTCATGTTCTATTTTTAACCACTTCCTGCTGGGAAGGCGTACATGGATGTCCTCAGTGGTTACACCAGGATGATGCATGCACCTACAAGCATCAACCCGGTATTAGTCTCTTCAGCCGGCAATTCCCTTCACCGTAACAATCATAGTGGCAGTTCAGCCACTTAATCGTTCTTACAGACAGCGGGAGGGGGAGTCCACCCTCCAGCCACCCTCCGGTGCTTCTCCGGGCTCACCCCTGCGATCAGCGAGCCTGAGAAGAAATCCACTTGCGGCGGAAGTTGACCATAGAGATTTCCGAGAAACAGTCTCGGTCATCTCTATGACTCTCGGAGGTCCGTTATGACGTCACGCCCGGCCTGGTATTTCTAAATACTGCCATATACTCAGCTGGAAAGCCGAGATCGTCCTGTTTTTGTTTTTTTCCAGCCTGGAGGAGAGATGTGGGTTCTTATTGACCCCACATCTCTCCATAAAGAGGACCTGTCACACACTATTCATATTACAAGGGATGTTTACATCCCTTGTAATATGAATAAAAAAAGTGATCAAAAAATATTTTTTAAAGTGAAAGTGTAAACATCAAAAAATTAATTAATTTTTATTTTTTTTTAAATCACCCCGTCCCCTCACGCAGAAGCGAACACATACGTACATTGCGCCCACATATATAAATGCTATTCAAATCACACATGTGAGGTAACGCCGCGAACATTAGAGCGAGAACAACAATTCTGTACCAAGACCTCTGTAACTTAGCGTTAAACTGTAAAAAATTTTTTAAAGCGTTGCCTATGGAGATTTTTGAGTACCGAAGTTTGGCACCATTCCACGAGCAAGCGCAATTTTCAAGCATGACATGTTAGGTATCTATTAACTCGGCGTATCATCTTTCACATTATACAAAAAACCTGGGCTAACTTTGTTTTTTGATTAAACTGTCCCCCCCCCCCCCCCCAAAAGGCGTTTGAAAAAACTGGTGCGCAAATATATGACATAAAAAGTTGCAATAAACCGCCATTTTATTGCCTAGGTTCTCTGCTAAAAAAACATATATAATGTTTGGGGGTTCTGAGTAATTTTCGACCAAAAAAAATATGATTTTTACATGTAGGAGCAAAGTGCCAGAATTGGCTCGGTTGGGAAGTGGTTAATTTACAATTTCAAAGGACATTATAAGAAAAGAAAAAAAACACACCCTTTTGTTCTGCTTTAACCTATATTTATTTTAGTAGAAGTCAATTTGCGGAACAGTAAACTGAAGCATTTGTTTCTGTGCAGAGCTTTTCCTACTGAGGGTAATACTAAAAACATGACTTAATTTGAGACTGGAATTTAAGAAATATCAGGCTAGTTAGTCATGCATGGTCTTTTAGACTACTTCATGTCATTAACAAGGGACACTTGTTCAGTACAATACCAACATACTAACTCAGAAAGATGTGTGCTAATTTTTCCCCATTAACCACTTAAGGAGAGAGCCTCTTTTTGAGATTTGTTGTTTACTGTTAAAAACAGTTATTTTTTTTGCTAGAAAATTACTTAGAACCCCCAAATTGATACCAAACATGTCACGCTTCAAAATTGCGCCCGCTCGTGGAATGGCGACAAACTATTACCCTTAAAAATCTCCTTAGGCGACGTTTAAAAAATTCTACAGGTTGCATGTTTTGAATTACAGAGGTGGTCTAGGGCTAAAATTATTGCTCTTGCTCTACCAATCGCAGCGATACCTCACGTGTGTGGTTTGAACACCGCTTTCATATGCGTGTGCTACTCACGTATGCATTAGCTTGTGCATGCGAGCTCGGCGCGTTTAAAAAATTTTTTTCTTATTTGATTTTTTTTATACTGATCTTTAAGAAAAAAAAAACGTGTCACTTTTATTTTTATTACAAGGAATGTAAACATCCCTTGTAATAGAAAAAAGCATGACAAGACCTCTTAAATATGAGGCCTAGGGTCAAAAAGACCTTAGATCTCATATTTACACTAAAATGCAATATCTTGTCATTTAAAAAAAAAAATGTCCCTTTAAGCTATGAGTGGAAGTGATGTTTTGACGTAGTTTCCGCCCAGCAATGGTATGGAGACGGGTGGGGGCCATCTTCCCCTCACTCATCTCCATATCCAGCATGGAACAACATCCGATTGCCTCCGCCGCTGCCGACGGCTCCGGTAAGCAACGGAGGAAGGAGGGCCCCCTCTCCCGCCGTCAATAAAAGTGATCTCGCAGCGAATCCGCCGCAGAGACCACTATTATTGGAAACTGGACTGCCGGCTGAAAAAGAGGATATCTAGCTGCTGCCATAACAACGATATTCCTCTTCCAACTTAGAACGTATATCGGCGTGCGGTGGTCCGGAAGTGGTTAAAAAAAACTTTTAGGTCTATATGAAGCATATTTAGGTCTCAAGTAAAACAATGATGCAAAAGGATGAAGATTTACTGTATATAAGTCAATGCAAGTCGCCCTGAAGTCGTCCCGAAGTAGTACAGGAACCTTTTTCTAGGTCGGAAACTTGAGTCGTTCCTTTAGGACGGTTCTATAGTACAGAACGGAATGCGACTTGTCAGGCAGCTAAGTCACCTGACAAGTCTCGCCCCTGTGTGAACCAGGGCTTACACCCGTGGCCAAGAGTTAAAAAAATTACACAAATAACATTTTCACAAAGTCTGCTGCCTCAGTTTTTATGATGGCAATTTGCATATACTCCAGAATGTCATGAAGAGTGATCAGGTGAATTGCAATTGCAAAGTCCCTCTTTGCTATGAAAATGAACTTAAAGGGGTTGTAAAGGTAATTATTTTTTATTTTTTTTTAAAACAAAACATGTCTATACTTACCTACTCTGTGCAATGGAATCGCACAGAGCAGCTGGGAACCTCCTTTTCAAATCCCCCGCCGGCAGTCCTGGCCTCTCCTCTCTGGCCAGCGCTCCCATGGGAAGCTGCTTCCCATTGTGGCACTCGTGCGTTCTCGCACCCGAGTCCCTCTGCTGGGTCCATTGACACAAACAGCAAGACTCCGTCCCGCCCACTCCTCACTGGCTTTGATCGATAGCAATGGGAGCCAATGGCAAAGCCAGAGAGACCCAAAAGCAGTGTGGATAAAAATAAATGATTTTTAAAAAATAAAGAAATAAAAAAAAAAAAAAATCATTTTTTTTAAATTTAAATCTGATTTTTTTGATTTTTAATAAAATTTTAATAAAAGGCTAGTTTTCTATTTAAGATACATCAAATATTTAGTTGATTCAGCATGAAATGGAGCTTAGTTTTGTAGCATGAGGCTATATATACTGCAATAGTTACATTTATGGTAACCTTATTCAATGAATGCAAGCAGAGATAACATGCACTGCATTGATGCAGGCAGGTGTGAGTGCATCTGCACGCACAGCAAGATGACTTTAGGAGGATGATCTGGTGTCGAGATAGGGAGCAAAGAAGCCACTTCTCTTCAGGAGAAACATCAGGGGCAGACTGAAATTCTGCAAAAGTTATAGGAAATGGACTGCTAAGGACTGGGGTAAAGTCATCTCTGATGAATCCCCTTTCCGATTGTTTGGGGCATGTTGAAAAAAACTTGACAAAAAAAAAAGAAAAGGTGAGCGCTATCATGAGTCCTATGTCATGCCAACAGATAAACATCCTGAGACCATTCATGTGTGGAGTTGCTTCTTGGCTAAGGGAGTGGGCTCACTCAAATGAACACAGTCATGAACAAAGAATGGTAAAAAACATCCTCTGAGAGCAACTTCTCCCAACCATCCCAAGAACTGTTTGCCACAAGGCAAAAGTGATAACCAAGTGGCTTGGGGAACAAAACATCGAAATTTTGGTTCCACGTCCAGGAAACTCCCCAGACCTTACTCCCATTGAGAACTTGTGGACAACCCTTAAGAGGCGGGTGAACAAGAAAAAAAAAAGAAACCCCAAGCATTGATTTAAGTATGAGCTGCCATCAGTCAAGATGTGGCCCAGAAGTTGATTGACAGTATATGCCAAGGCAAATTACAGGTCTTGAAAAAGAAGGGTCAACACTGCAAATATTGACTCTACATAAACTTAATTTAATTGTCAATAAAGCCTTTGACACTTATGAAATGCTTGAAATACTTCAGTATACCATAGTAACATCTGACAAAAAAAAAAAGACACTGAAGTAGAAGACTTTGTGAAAAATATTTGTGTCTCTCAAAACTTTTGGCCATGACTATTTCTGTAACAAACAAACTTTGCCCCTGGGTTTCTCTGATGTGCAAATGAGTGCACATACAGGTGCGTACACATGAACGGAAACAATCTCTCAGCATTCATGGAATTTATGTACAGGGTGGTGTATAGGTGCTGGAGCCCAAGTATGGGTCACAGCTGCTGATCCTGCTAAGTGACTTGTAAGCTCCTTGAGTGCAGGGACTGATGTGACTGTACAATAGATATCTAAAGCACTGCGGAAATTGATGGCATTGTATACCTGTAAAAAATAAATGCGGCAGCAATTGGACTAAACAAAGTGACTGTCGCAAGAACTGTCAGCTTTTTTTTATATTTTTATGCAAGGTAGATCTCACATCTACAGCAGCTTTCAGTACTCTGTATGCCAAGCAAAGAGCCGACATTTCCTGGTAGTGTCAAATCTACTTACGTTCCTTGTTTATCATATTGTGCATTTGATGACTTTTGGCACAATAAAACATTTTTCTGATTAAAAAAAGCTCATCTGCTCTCTATAGGCCCAAAACTTATTATAGGTGGTCTAACTGGCCAATAAAAGGGTTGGGGAGCAAGAAAGGGAGGGCAGGCTTCGATACCACCAGGATGTGCCAAATGCCAGATCAGGCTGGCACTGGTGCAGAGCAAAAGGGCTTCTACATGTCTTCATTTTACTTTAGTTAGCAATACTTGGTCCCTCTGAAAGCATTAACTACTCACTTAAGATCTTGAAGGAGATCTTTAGAATTCAGCATGGTTATCAGGGATGTTGTAGCAGCTGGTATAATTATTATAGGTGTTCGTGAACCTAAAATTAAAGTGGATAACCGAGAAAAATGTTAAAACCGTTTTACTATGCAATGCGAAAAAAAATATATAGGATTTTTAAAACAGCTTACCTGTAAAATCCTTTTCTTTGAAGTACATCAGGGGACACAGAGCCATAGTAGTTACTGTGTGGGTTATAGGCCACCTGCAGGTGATGGACACTGGCACATCCTACGACAAAAACTGCACTCCCTATAAAACCCCTCCCACTACTGGGAGTACCTCAGTTTTGTAGCAAAGCAATACATGTGTATACCAAGAAGGGAGGGACCTCTGTGTCCCCTGATGTACTTAAAAGAAAAGGATTTTACAGGTAAGCCGTTTTAAAAATCCTATTTTCTTTTCCTACATCAGGGGACACGGAGCCTTAGTAGTTACTATGTGGGATGTCCCATAGCAATGCCAACTGAAGGGAGGGAGACGCAACAAATGTAGGGCACCAAGAGACTACAGGACTTATACTGCAGCCTGCAGTACACTGCGCCTAAAGGCGATATCCTCATGACCTTTTACATCTACTTGATAGAATCTTGTAAATGTATGGATTGAAGACCAAGTTGCGGCCTTGCAGATCTGAGCCATGGAGGCTTGGTGATGCACTGCCCAAGAAGCACTAACAGCCCTGGTGGAGTGCGCTTTAATATGAAAAGGAGGAATTTTCCTCTTTAAACCATAAGCTTGAACAATCACTTGACTAATCCATTTAGAAATGGTATATTTCGATGACGCCTGTCCTCTTAGGACCGTCTGGCAACACAAACAAAATATCTGTTTCACGAATCTGAGCAGTCGTTTTTAAATAGACCTTGACCGCTCTCACCACATCAAGAGAACGTAGTGACTTTTCTTCCACAGAACGAGGTTCCGGAAAAAAAAAATGAAGGCAGAATAATATCCTGGCTTAAATGAAAATCTGACACTACCTTCGGTAGAAAATTAGGATGAGGCCGCAATACAACCTTATCCTTATGAATAATCAAATATGGCTCTTTACAGGAAAGAGCAGCCAACTCTTATACTCTCCTTGCAGAAGATATGGCAACCAAGAAAACCATTTCCCTCGTCAAGAGGATCAAGGGAATATTTTGAATCGGTTCAAAAGGCTGTTTTTGTAAAGCAGACAGGACTAAATTTAAGTCCCAAGGGTTCAGGGGTGACTTAACTGGGGGATTAATCCGCGTTACCCCCTGGATAAGGTTATGAACCAGAGAGTGTGAAGCAAGTGGTCGCTGAAAAAACACCCATAAGGTCGACACCTGATCCTTGATAGTGGTCAAAGCCAGCTTCATTACTAATCCCATCTGTAGGAACTCAAGGATGCTACCTATGATATATTTCCTGGTGTGCCTACCCCTGGATTCACACCAGGAGACATATGCCTTCCAGATTTTATAATATATGATTCTGGAGGCCGGCTTCCTAGCATTAACCAAGGTAGAAACTACTGAAGCTGACAGCCCATGGCCCTTTAGAATGTGGGTCCCAATAGCCAAACCATTAAATTTAGCATTTGTAAGGTAGGATGGAACACCGGACCTTGCAAGAGCAGGTCTGGCCACAGGGCAGGGTCCAAGGGTCCCCTACCGCCATCCTTATGATCTCGGCAAACCAAGATCTCCTGGGCCACCAGAATCACCTCCTTTCTCTCTTGCTTAATCCTGCGTAGGAGATGGAGAAGCAGCAGAACAGGAGGGAACACATAGATCAGTGAAAACTGATCCCATGGAAAAACATAGACATCTGTTCCGTATGCCATCAGATCCCTTGTCCATGACACAAAGTTGTCGATCTTGTTGTTGAACCTGGACACAAATAGATCCACGTCCGGAACTCCCCATTTTTGGCATATTGACAGAAAGATGTCGGGGTGAAGGGACCATTCTCCCGGGAACAATTGTTGGTGACTCAAGTAGTCCGCCTGCCAATTCCCTATCCCTGGAATGAAAACTGCTGATAGGCAAGGGATGTTGTTTTCTGCGCAAGACAGAATATGATTCACCTCTCTGAGCTGCACGCCTTTAGGGCCAGTCGTACTGCCCGAATCTCTAGAATATTGATAGGCAAGGTCAACTCTGATTTGGACCACTTCCCTTGGACAGGCGCAAACGCACCGGGAAGTCCAGAGTTTGGACCTTCTTGTTCAAAGTTGACAGGATACTGTTTTGCAGCAGTCTTGAATGAAACTGTGCATAAAGAACAGCCTCGAAAGAAGCCACCATTTTTCCAAATAAACTTGTGCAAAGATGAATAGAAGGATTCTTCTTTGTTTTGACCAACCAAATCAGTTCCTTTAAGGAACCGATTCTTTCCTGGGGCAAAAATACCCTTTTCTGGACTGCATCTATGATCAGCCCTAAATACTGCAATCTTCTTGATGGTTTTAAGGAGGATTTTTCTAGGTTGAGGATTCAACCTAAAGTATTCCAGGTAGCTGACTGATGTGAGCAGACTTTGGTTTAAACGGGTTACTGATTGATCTATCAAGAGTAGATAGTCTAAGTAGGCAGGATCTTTATGAACACTCGAGGTGCAGTAGCTAGCCCGAAAAGGTAGAGCTACAAGCTGGAAATGAAGATTTTCCACCTCGAATCATAGAAATTTCTGGTGAGCGGGGAAGAGTTTAGATCTTTGAGATCCAGAATGTCCATTTGGATTTAACCAAACCCCAATCTCTGCTCTTACATGCAGACCACCATGACCACTTTTGCCAAAAAAAAAAAAAATGGTCCAATGCATGAGAGAAATACTTTTTTCTCTGGATTCTTAGGAACATTTTGATCTGTGAAAAAACGAGGAGACGGGAACTCTTAGAACTCCAGCTTGTACCTTGGAGCTATTGAGGAAGTCCCCTATACGTCTTCCTGTCCGTTCCTTGAGAACTGCAGAAGAATTCCCCCTATTGAGCGAGCAGGGCGCCACCTCATAAGGAGGCTTCAGCATCTTGTAGGTTTCTTCCCCCAAGACCTCTTTTGTCCCTGGGGTTAATTCTGTGGATTACCTTTTGAACCTGACGGCCGAAGCCATCGTGACTGCCTGGAGGCTGATGTCCCTGGCACAAAAGAAACATCTCAAATAGCTGTTTCACTGCAAAAGGAAGACTAGCCAGGAGCTTCTGCATGGTGAAAGGAAGTTTATCCTCCGCTGACGTGCGTTCCTGCACTCATGCGTTTAGCCGTTTGTGTTAGCAACAATGTGCGCAGAACCGTGTATAGCACCTGGTATTCCGAGGAGGTCTCCCATACAGGTACTAACAAGGCCTGACCCTGCTTAGCCTCTGAGATCAGACGAGATTGGGCTCTTTCAGTGTGATTTGGTCGTAGGCATCTCAGCAGTTCTGCGTTTGGCTAGTTTATAAGCAAGCACCTGCATGGAGGACCTTGTGGAGGTTCTACAGTAGAAACTCACAATACCAAATACCAAAAAAGTACTGGATTCCGGGGTCCAGCAAGCATTCACAGGCAAAAACCTAATTTCTTCAGACATGAGGCCCGGGTACCATTCAACTCGGCCAGAAAGACACCTTGAATGGATCTGTCTGCATAGCTAGCCCCAGCAAGGATTGCTCCAGAGAAGCTCAGCTCGGCACATTTTACTCCATGACCAACACCTAGACACTGGTGAAAAAACTGAGGTACTCCCAGTAGTGGGAGGGGTTATATAGGGAGTGCACTTTTTTGTCTTAGGGCGTGGCAGTGTCCATCACCTGAAGGTGGCCTATAACCCACATAGTAACTACTATGGCTCTATGTCCCCTGATGTAAGAAAAGAAAAATAAATTCATATATACATACACACAGTAATACCTAGTATCTTGGTTTACGAGTAATGCGGTATACGAGCACTTTGAAAGATGAGCAACATTTTATTCAAATGTTGTCTTGATATACGAGCACGGTCTTGATATACAAGCAGTAGTTTTACTGTAAAAACAAAGAATTACACAATTACACTCACAATGTTAAGGAGTCTGGTGTTTACCATGTAAAGCCCCTGTGTATATCTACAGTAAAGCCGCTGGTGTAGGGTATACAGTACAACATTGTAGGTGGCCAGAGGTTTGGAGGTGATGGTAGCTCCCAGCGCTCCCTGGAGACACTCAGACTGTGTGGGGTGGGGTGGACATAACGTGCATTTGTAGCACCTGGAAGTGATGTCAAGAGTGTCTCCGAGGTCTCCAAGAAGTGCTGGGAGCCACCATCGCCCCCGAACCTCTGGCCACATATAGCGCTATTTACTGTACACCAGCGGCTTTACATGAATGAGCTCTAGACTCCTTAACATTGTGAATGTAAGTTTTTTTTTTACATTAAAACTGATTCTCTTTTTTTTAACAGAGGTACATTACAATACAGTATTCCTACTACAGGATTAATGAGCATTTTCTCATATTTTGATAAGTTTTATATGAATAAATGGCTATGGAATGAATTATCTGAGTTTCCATTATTTATGGGAAAATTTGCTTTGATATAAGAGTGCTTTGGTGTACTAGCATGCTTCTGGAATGAATTATGCTCACAAACTAAGGTATATATATATTTTTTAAGAAAAGAACTTCATTCCAAAGGCCGTTTAAAATTCTAAATAAAACCTACATTGTTACTAAATCTGTCACCATACTGAAGCCAAGAGTGAGACAAAAATGCAAATTATCTCTCAAGACAGACACTCAAAGTAATTTCTGTTTGGGCTCTTTTTTTTCTCCAATTGGAAGCCATGCTATGTCCTACCACTACACTCACAGCTATGACAGCCTGAGGATGAATAGTGAGCGCATAGGATTTCTAATTTTTCTTAGCTCTTTTACATGTCTCAGTTAAAAAAAGCAACCATTAAACAGCAAGTGCTTTTGACATGAATGGACTTTTGCACCTCCTCCAAAAAACAAACAAAACAAAAAAAACACTTAAAACATCTTACCTTTCTTCTGATTGGGTGGAGGCCTTGCCTGCGATACTGCATTAAAAAAAGGAAAAAAAAAAAAAACACAATTAAATGAGTACGAGGGTGACTTACTTTATTAGATTACCAGTTAAATTATATAAAGTTTCAATATAAATCGCATTTTAGTTTTGCAGAAAAACAGACCTAAGTGCTCCTACTCCCACCCTACACAAACAAAATGTGCAGACTAGACTTGACATCTGGTAATGCTGTCCTCCACAATGGACCAGGGAACCTCTACTGTAGATCAGCTATGGCTCTGGCATAGAGAGAACATAAGATCCTTCCATCTGCTCAGAGCAGGGGACAGGTCTTCAATTCTACTCTGTAGCCTAGAGCCTTGCCTGGTTTCTACAAAATAGAAGAATATCTTCAATGAGAACAGCACAACACAAAATAGCCATGTAAAGCAGACCTGGTTTGCACTGGTGGTCTGTGTTATCATTTCACATTTTGAAGTGGAGGGCATCTGCACTGTAAAACTGCAATTACCATATAGA
The DNA here is from genome assembly GCA_037952925.1 of Lithobates clamitans. Classification (NCBI taxonomy): domain Eukaryota; kingdom Metazoa; phylum Chordata; class Amphibia; order Anura; family Ranidae; genus Lithobates; species Lithobates clamitans. Next base: position 5,420,774 of record JBBGZY010000471.1, read on the forward strand.
ATTTTTTGACATAGAATATCATCCAGGTAGGATGGTATAATGAGCTAATACAGCGTCATAAAATTACAAGCTAAACCAACAAGGTATTTTGTTCACTTTTGCATGTAAATACAGTATTGTGCGCCCCTTGTCGGGGGAGGTGTGGGAAGAAGCGTTGCAAGCGGTTAACACCTGCTCACTAAACGTGGCACAGAGGGTCTCCCAACTGTATATCCTATTGAGAGTACACTACACCCCTGTAAGGTTACATAGAATGGGCAAAGCTCCAGACTCATTATGTGGCAGATGCAGGGCAGCGTCTGGGGACCTGATTCACCTCCTTTGGCATTGCCCCAAACTCCATAGGTATTGGACAGAAGTCCTGGCTACACTAAATCAGGTGTTCCAGGCCAATGTCCCCCTAGATCCATTGTGTTGCTTACTGGGAGTTCTGGAGGGGGTGATCACGGAGGAGGTGACGAGGGTTGCTTTTGCACATGCGCTGTTCCAGGCTAGGAAGGTAATACTGATGGGATGGAAGTCTGCTACGCCACCTAGTAGCAAAACATGGATACTAAATATGGGAAAAACGCTTATAATGGAAAAATATATATACCAGCACAGGGGCAGTCCTGGAAAATTTGACAGATTGTGGGACCCGTGGTTGGATGTGCCTGGAATAAGTCCCATGGAATTGGTACAGATGAGGCTGCTAAGAAGTGTTTAAAGATACGACAGGTAGATGCCGAGAGTGTGTATTGGAGAATGGAGGAGAAAGGTGTGTGGATAATGGAGAATATATTGCCGGTTTAATCAGATGGGACATATAGTCCGAATGCTTACAGTTCTAAGATTTAAACTATAACACCTAATTGATAGCTATATTAATACCTGGAAAAAGAAATGCTGATTATGGTGCATATATAACTGTAATGTGTGTTTTTTTTTCTTATGAGCAATAAAACCTTTTTTGATTTAAAAAAAAAATAAAAATACAGTATTATGCAAACATTTGTCAGGTGTTAAATTCTGTATAGTAAAAATGCTTTCAAAAATATGTATTTTAATTTTTTTTTTTCAATTGTAAAGTAAGCAATCATAAGAAAATCTAATGTAAATCAGTATTTGGTGTCACTACCCTCTGGCTTCAAAACAGCATCAATTTTTCTAGGTACACTTGCACGCAGTTTATGAAGGCACTTGGCAGGTAGGTTGTTCCAAACATCTTGGAGGACCAACCACAGATCTTCTGTGGATACAGGCTGCCTCAAATCAATCGGTCTCTTCATGTATGGTATGATGGATAAGTATCTGCGTGTATTTCTCAGCATTGAAGACACCATTCATTGACTGAATACACCAACGTTGAGGACCATAGACGCAGTGCTCAGCCAAGGAAACTTAATGCAGTGAATGAAATACACATCATGCTTACTTCCCTTCAACATCAGAAGATGTCCAGCAGTACCATCAGCACAAAGCTTGCGGAAACCAGTGGGACCCAGGTACCCCCATCTACTGTCCAGAGAACTCTGGCCAGCAGTGATCTTCATGTAAAAATTGAAGCCAAAAAGTTATATCTCTGACGAGGAAACAAGGCTAAGAGACTCAACTTTGCACAAGACATATGAACTGGGGTGCAGAAAAATGGCAGCGGGTACTCCAGGCGGATGAGTCAAAATTTGAATTATCTGGCTGTAGCAGGAGGCAGTTTGTTCGCCAAAGGGCTGGAGAACAGTACAATAATGAGTGTCTGCAGGTAACAGTAAAGCACGGTGGATGTTCCTTGCATGTTCGGGGCTGCATTTCTGCAAATGGAGTTGGAGATTGTCAGGATCAATGGTGTCCTCAATGTTGAGAAATACAAGCAGATAAGTCCATCATCAATCCATCATGCCATATCATCAGGGAAGGGTGCGCTTGGCCCCAAATGTATTCTGCAACAGGATAATGACCACAAGCACACAGCCAGTGTGATTAAGAACCATCTACAGTGCAAAGAATAAGGAGTCCTGGAAGTGTTGGTTTGGTCCCCACAGAGCCCTGATCTCAACATAGAGTCTGTCTTGGATTACATTAAGAGACAGAAGCATTTGAGGTAGCCTATATCCACAGATCTGTGGTTAGTTATCCACGAAGTTAGGAGCAACCTACCTTCTGAGTTCCTTCAAAAACGATGTGCAAGTGTACCTAGAAGAATTTATGCAGTTTTTGAAGCCAAAAGGGTAATCGCAGCAAATATTGATTTGAATTTCTCTTCTATTTATTTACTGGTTTCCTACACATTTTGTTAATTGATAAAAGATTAACCAATAACACTTCTATTCTGAAAGCGCTCTTAATTTACAGCATTTTTTCCACAACTGCCATCACAATGTGTATATTATGAAATATTAAAAATAAATAAATAAAATAAAAAGGAGGAGGAGGAGGAACCACACAATATATGCTTGGCGAGGTTACAATATATAAAATGACTATACACACACTTGCTACATTCAAAAATGTAAACGATACCATTAACCATCAAAAGCACTGGGCTTTGAGTTAAGTTGTTCAAATAAATACATTTCTCAATGCTTTAGCCTGGCAGCTCCAAACCATCTGCCAGTCCTCTGAATCACCGAGATAAGCCTGACACGCACTATGATCTTTCAAGGGTTGATAAGAATTTCACACTTTGACTAACAAGAAATACCATAAGCATGAACGCTGGAGGAAACTATGGCAAATGCAGGGGGGAAAACATTACTCTAAAAGGCATAGGGTGCACAGGATATGACAGGTTCTATACATCGACCATAACCGAAAATATACAAAAAAAAATAAAAATAAAAAAAACTCATACATGTCTGCAATAATTGCACATTTCCTGTATTTTAGCCCTTTATATACCATGCAATCTCAGAAAAATACCAAATGAGCTTTAGTTGTTCAAACTTCTTTCCCCGCAAGACAGTTGTCATGAATTCCCCAACAGTACATGTGCATCTGAAGCTCCCCCAAAAAACCAAATGTTAATTAGAACATTCAACATAGTTGTTGGAGAGCTTGGAAGTGTTTGTTAACTTCTGTTTTTTTTTTTTTGTTTTTTTTTTTAATTCTTCAAGGTATACCTGATCCTCCTGCTCCATATACCAATGTGGCAATAAATAACCACAGAATTAGAACTAGGAGGGCTGTCAAACATGCAAGCATGATTCAACTTTCCCATCAGCGGACTTTAGCAAGGCAATATGTCCATGCTTATAGAGATAGGGTGTTTGGCACCACTTACTGTCAATAGTAATCACAATTCTTTCCTAAGAGCATTCAGCTAATTGGTGCCTACTGTACCCATAGACGTGTTTAAAACCAGTTCTATAAGGAGAATAATCTAAAGATATCAGGAAGCAATAGATTACTAATGCAGCAATGTATTGGCAACAGGCCAAAGGTCCTCAAAGCTGACAGAGCAGACTATGTATTGGGAAATTCCAATGACATTTCAAATAAATCTGTTGTGGAAACATTGCAATTACAATAAGTTCCAACAGTGTTTTAGTGTAATATGTCTGATTGATTCACATTTTAGGAATCTTAAAACTCAGCTAGTGGTTCCAGCCCTAAGCCCCACAGCAGCTGTATAGAACTGCTATTGCATGGCCCTAGAATGACTGATCATAAAGTGAACTTGACATGGACAAGGGGAAAACAAAACAAACAACCCAAGGAAACAAAGCTAAAATACGACACGTCATTGCTCTCGTCTTAGTCTTGGATCTTAGGCCCAGCAAGTTGATATTAAACCCAACTTTCTTCAAGCTCTTTGCCCCAGGGTCACTAGCAAACTTTCAATTGCTGAAAGATTCAGTATCTAGCAATTTAACTTTAGACTGGGCTTAAAGAGAAAGGGAAGCATTGCATGCAATCTGGACCCATTTATCCAAGGGGCCCCCCTACATGGATTATTCTGAAGACTAACGCAGGTAAATCACAAAATGCCTGCACACCTTTTTACTTTGACACTTTGCTTAAAGTGTCATTAAAGTGGCTCTAAAGGCTGAAAGTGTTTTACCTTCATGCATTCTATAAGCTTATTCGCAATCCAGCGACGTGCACGAGAACAGCTGCTATCCTGGCTTTCTACCTCCTCACCGGCTAAGACAAAGCAGCGGGAACAGCAGCCAGAGAGGAGGGAGCAGGACTTGGGAGCAAACACATATGAGCGCCCCATTAGCAAATGGATTGCCATGGGGGGACGAGCCAAGAGCACTGAGAAGATTGGGGCTGCTCTATGCAAATCTATTGCAAAACAAAGAGTTCCTTTAGTATCACATTAAACGCAGACTATGAAAAACTCTCACTGCATGCTATATAACAATGTGCATACACACACAGTCACTAAAGCATTTGGTTTATGTAGTGAAAATTATACGTGGCATGCTCCATTTTCAGTTATCTTCAAAGATCTTTATTCCCCCCTTTTTCTCATCATTTCTCATCAGTGCAGGCCATAGAACTATAGTCACACACGTGGGCGTATACACAGCGGTAAGTTACACTCCTCTCTCCCTCCCTGTCACAAGTCAGCCTATTGCTAAACATTATGGAGACAGGGTATAGTATGCTGATTGATTACATTCACTAAGGCTCACAAAAACCTTAGTTTGGATATAAATTAGTGTTAAATGTATCAAATGTAAATGCTAAACCCCCCCCCAAAAAAAACACCACCTTGCATGCAGATGCTGCATGGAATAAAGGCTCCTTTGACTCCACCTACACCATATCAATGCACACAAATACACATTTGATGTTTAGGATTTTATAGGGTGCTGTTTTTTTGTTTGTTTGTTTTAATATACAGGTGTATATCTCAAAAAATTAGAAATTCGTCAAAAAGTTATTGCAGTAATTCAGTTCAAAAAGTCAGAAACTCAGATTCATAGATTCATTACACACATTCATTACACACAGAGTGATATAAGTGAAGCATGTATTACTTTTAACGTTGATGATTTATGGCTTACAGCTAGTGGAAACCCAAAATTCAGTATTTCAAATATTAGAATATTACACAATACCAATAAAAAAAAAAAAATTTTAATACAGAAATGTTGGCTTACTGAAATATACAGTATAGTATGCACTCAATACATATCAGGGCCCCTTTTGCATGAATTACTGCATCAATGCAGCATGGCATGGAGGTGATCAGCCCATGGCACTGCTGAGTTGTTATGGCAGCCCAGGTTTCTTTGATATTGGCCTTCAGCTCGTTTTTACTATTGGGTCTGGTGTCGCTCATCTTCCACTTGACAATACCCCACAGGTTCTCTATGGGGCTTAGGTCAGGGGCGTTTGCTGGCCAATCAAGCACAGTGATACCATGATCATTAAACCAGGTATTGTACGTTTGGCAGTATGGGCATGTGCCAAGTCCTGCTGGAAAATGAAACGGGCATCTCCAAAAGGGAAGGGAAGCAAGAAGTGCTTGTAACAGTTTCCTGGTAAAGGACTTCGCTGACTTTGGACTTGATAAAACACAGTGGACCAACACCAGCCAGATGACACAGCTCCCCAAATCATCACTGACTGTTGAAACTTCACACTGGAACTCTGGAAACTTGGAATCTGTGCCTCTCCACTCTTCCTCCAGACTCTGTGACCTTGATTTCCAAATTAAATGCGAAATTTACTTTCATACGAAAAGAGGAATTTGGACCACTGAGCAAAAGTTCTGTTTTTTTTCTCCATAGCCCAGGTAAGAAACTGAGACGCTGTCTCTGGTTCAGGAGTGGCTTGACACAAGGAATGCGACAGTTGTAGCCCATGCCCCGGATATGTCTACGTGTGGTGGAAACTGAAGCACTGACACCAACGTAGTTCACTCCTTGTGAATCTCCCTCAAATTCTTGAAAGGCCTTTGCTTCACAATCCTCTCAAGGCTGCAGTTATCCCTTGTGGAGGGTGTCAATGACTGCTGACTTGACAGTTGTCCAGAAGACAGTCTTCCCCATGATTATGTAGCCTACTGAACCAGAGACCATTTGAAGGCTCAGGAAACCTTTACAGGTGTTTTGAGTTTTTGCATTTTCTGAAAAACTACTGAATTTTTGGTTTTCACTAGCTTAAGCCATAATCAGAATTAAAAAGAAAAGAAATGCCTGAAATATATATCACTCTGTATGTAATGAATCTATACAATAAAGGCATTTCACTTTTTGAATTGAATTACTGAAACAAATTAACTTTTTGATGAGATTCTAATTTTTTGAGATGCACCTGTATGTATACTTTTGATTTGAATTGCTCTTCTGAAACCAAACCAGGGCTGTACAAATTCATACTGCAGTAAAACAGTATCCTATCAGCTTGGAACAAAGGGTTCAAGCTCTACATTCCCAATGTGTCTGGCTCTAAAGCCTACGGCCACATCACCCTGATAGCGCCCGATCTCGTCTGATCTTGGAGGCTAAGCAGGGTCGGGCCTGGTTAGTACCTGGATGAGAGACCACCTGGAAATACCAGGTGCTGTAGGCTGGGAGTGCCCGAGCCTCAGTTTATAGTTAATATCCAAAAATCTACTAAGGGGAAAATCCTTCCTTCAGTTACCAGGGAAGTGGTAACAACATATGCCAACCTTTTTTGTTTAGGTTGGGGAACAGTCCTGGAAGAGGCAACTGTCCAAGAGAGGTGGCCCATATCAGAAATGGCCTTGCCCATTTACATTTTAAAAATTCAGGCAGAGCTCTTGGTCCTGAGGTTTACGGTATTGTCCTGCCAGGATTCAATCTGACAATGCCACAGCAATGGCCTATATTAATTACCAAGGGGGCACAAGAAGTTGTGTGGCACAGAGAAAGGTGAATCATATCCTATCTTGGGCAGAAAACAATGTACTTTGCCTATTGGCAGTCTTCTTTCTAGGAATAGAAAATTGGCAGGCGGACTACTTGAGTCGCCAGCAGTTGTTCCCGGGAGAATGCTTCCTTTACCCCAATATCTTCCTGTCAATATGTCAAAAATGGGCGATCCCAGACATAGACCTGTTTGCGTCCAGGTTCAAGAAAGAAATCGACAACTTTGTGTCAAGAACAAAAGGATCTACTAGCATGCGGAAGAGACACTTTGCTATTCCTGTGGAATCGGCTCTCACGGATTTATGCATTCCCTCCTATTCTGCCTGCGTCCATGACTTCTTCGCAGGATCAAGCAGGAAGGGAAGTGGGGGATTCTTGTGGCCCCCAGCGGGGCCCAGGAAAGCTTGGTATGCAGAGATTGTAAAGATGGCAGTAGGGAACCCATGGACCTCACCATCACGGCCAGACCTTCTCTCGCAAGGTCCGGTGTTTCATCCTACTTTACAAACGCTAAATTTAATGGCCTGTCTATGGAGACCCACACTCTGAAGAAGCGTGGGCTGTCAGGTTCAGTAGCTTCTACCTTGGTTAACGCAAGAAAGCCGGCCTCCATAATTATATATTATTAAGTCTGGGAAACATATGTCTCCTGGTGTGAAACCAGGAGTTGCACCCCAGGTAGAATCCTTGCCTTTCTTGCAGATGGGGTGAGAAAGAAGGCTGGCTTGAGTGCTTTCTAAGGACATGTCTCGGCTTTATCTGTATTATTTCAACGACCACTTGCTTCGCATTCTTTGGTTCGTAACTTTATTCAGGGAGTAACACGGCCTAATCTCCGGTTAGGTAACCCCTGAACCCTTGGGACTTGAATTTAGTTTTGTCGGCAATACAAAACAGCTTTTTGGGCCGATATGACATATTCTCTTGGTCCTTTTTTGAGAAGGAAACTATTTTTTCTAGTAACCATATCTGCTGCTAGAAGGGTATCAGAAGTGGCTGCTCTTTCTTGTAAAGAGCCATATTTTTATTATTCAAGGATAAGGTAGTATAGTGTCCTCATCCTAACTTTTTACCAAAGGTAATATCAGGTTTTTATCTAAACCAGGATATTGTTCTACCTTCATTTTTCTAGAACCCTGTTCTATGGAAGAAAAATCACTACATTCTCCTGATGTGGTGAGAGCACTACTTAAGGCGACTGCTCAGATTCTGAGAACGGATGTTTTGTTCCTGTTGACCAAAGGTCCTAAAAAGGACATGGAAAGAATCGAAATCTACTATTTCTAAATGGATTTGACAAGTAATCATTCAAGCTTATGGTTTAAAGAGGTAGTTCTACCCTCTCAAATCACTCCTCTAGGGCTGTTAGTGCTTCTTGGGCAGTGCATCACCAAGCCTCCATGGCTCAATCCCGCAACCTGGTCTTCAATCCATACATTTACCAGATTCTATCTGGTGGATGTAAAAAAAAGACAGGAGGATGTCGCCTTTAGGCTGCAGTCAGCAGTATAAATCCTCTGATCTCATGGTGCCCTACTTTGATTGTGTCTCCCTCCCCTCAGTTGGCATTGCTCTGGGACATCCCACATAGTAATTACTATGGCTCTGTGTCCTGTGATGTACGATTAAAGAAAATAGGATTTTTATAACAGCTTACCTGTAAAATAATTTTCTTTTGAAGTACATCACAGGACACAGAGGTCCCGCCCCTCTTTCTAGTATACACGTGTATTGCTTTGCTACAAAACTGAGATACTTCCAAGAGTGAGAGGGGTTATATTGGGAGGCAACTTCCTGTCTAGGGTGTGCCAGTGTCCAGCACCTGAAGGTGGACTATTAACCCACATATTAATTACTATGGCTCTGTGTCCCGTGATGTACTTCAAAAGAAAAGGATTTTACAGGTAAGCTGTTATAGAAATCTTATTTTCACACTTTATCCTATGGTGGAGAAAATTAACTAAAAGTGGGGTATACCAGCAATTAACGCTGCTATATCTTCTGGGAATAAGAGTTTGACTTGTCCTGCAGACAATGCTCAAATGCTTAGGGGTCCAACGGATAAAAAGTTGGAATTCCTATTAAAAAAAAACAAACAAAAAAAAACAAAAAAAAACTTTTTTCTCTGGCAGATTGGCAGATACTATCTGGCAGATACTATTCAGCCTGCACTGATAGTAATTGGTTAATCGCTGAGAGACCAATTTAAAACACATCAATACTGGGAACTTTCGCCCCCTTCCTTCCCAGGCCAATTTTCAGCTTTCATTGCTTTTTTTTATCATTTTGTTCACACATATAGAGCTCTCTTTCGGTGGTATTTATTCACGACTTGGTTGTATTTATTTACGATTTTTTGCGATATAAGCGAAAAAAGAGCGGGAATTTGGAAAAAAAAACTATTTTCTTTATTCCATTTTAAAAGAAATCCAATAAAATAGAATTTTGTCATACATTTAGGCCAAAACGTATTCTGCTACATGTCTTTGGTAAAAAAAATCCCGTTAAGTGTATAATTGGTTCGTGTGATCACGGACAGATGTACGCAAATGATCATGTACAGATGTGCGCAGGTGATCATTGGGACATGTGGGGGGACAGGTGTTTTGGGGGGACAGGTGTTTTTGGGGACATGTATTTTGGGACATTGTGTTTTACACTGTGGGTTACTATGCTGGTGATCGTTGTGTAAAAAGCTGTAAAAAAAACAGCTCATACACACTAATCATCAGCTGGCTGCAGTGATCCGCTCTCCTCCCCTCACCGACAACTAATGTGTGAGGAGAGAAGAGCTGATCGCCTAGCAACCGGCTCTCTGTTTACATCACATGACGGCTGTGATTGGACAAGGCCGTCATGTAATCAGGCGGGCCAATCACAGAGCCCTCCTGAAGATCTGAGATGTGCTGTGTCCGGGTGACACGAGCGCATCAGGATCGCACGCCTGCGCGATCCCCCACTTTCCGAGGGACGTTCCTGAACGTCCACCCAGAAGGAGAGAGCGCCCACCCGGCCGTACATATGCAGTGGCCGGGTGGGAAGTGGTTAAACAGGTGTTCAAGGTTATCCTACTCAGCAGGTTAAGGATAGAAGCCTCTCCCAAAGATCTTCCTCTACAGATGCCAAAGAACAGGGAAAGATCACGTGACTACAAAACTGCTGCAGGAAAAAGATATTTAGACCCCTTTCACACTGAGCCACCCCAGGCGCCAGTGGTAAAGCGGTGCTATTTTTAGTGCCGCTTTACCGTCATTTTAGCGACGCAATTCGGCCACTTGTAACCTGCCCAACTAGGGGCCGAAAAGGGGTTAAATCCACCTGCAAACTGCTGCTGCAGCGGTGATTTGCCGGTGCTGCCCCATTGTTTTCAATGGGCAGGAGCGGTGTATTCACCGCTCCCACACCACTGCAAAGAAGCTGTTGGCAGGACTTTTTGTGACGCCCTGCCAGCGCATCGCCCCAGTGTGAAAGCATCGGGGTTTCACACTGGGTTTGCAGCTGAGGCTTTTTTCAGGCGCTATGCAGGGGCTATTTTTAGCTCTGTAGCGCCTGAAAGATATCTCCAGTGTGAAAGGGGTCTTAGAGCATTTAAAAAAATAAAATAATGCAGTGGAATGAAATACTGTATATGATTTATGTGAATGAATTATGGCAATTCACACTTCTTCATTTAATATCACTTTAAGCCAGGCCAGGCTTTTCAAGTGATAAACAGTCAAGCCCAGGTATGCAACCTAAAGTGACATAGAATGCATGTTCCTAAATCAGTGTTTCTCCACCAGGGTTCCACGGAAAATCTACATTATGGCAGATGTATAACGCCAATCTTGTCCTTAACGCACGCTGACACTCAGCGTGCATGAATACCGGATGGTATCTCTGTAGTTCTGGCTCCTGTAAGGTTGGGGGGGGGGGGAGTGGAGAGAACGGGAGCCGAAGGAGGTGGTCTTATATGGCTGCGCTGACAGGAACAAGTGGCTCAATCCAAAAGGTGAGCTCTTACAGTGGCTCTCTGCCTCCCCTCTGCACTGTGCTCCGATGGCTCTCCGTTTCCCCTGCACTCTGCATTACCACAGCTATAAAGAGTCTTATAGGACCCCTGCTGTAAAGGGGGGCTCCGACTGGGACCCCTGCTGTAAAGGGGGGCTCCAACAACTGGGAGCCCTGCTGTAAAAGTGTAAAAGGAGGACTCTGGGAAAGAAAACCGATTAAGTTGAAGATCCGTGTGTGCTTATCTCAAGTTCAACCCATAATTGAGCACCTGTGCAGAAAAAAAATCAAGTTTTACATTAAAGAGGTGTTTTTTTTTTTTTTTTTACAATATTTATTCTATTTTTTGATAGTTTTATTGTTGTTATATCTACAGCCTGCTGATCAGATCCAATGTTCTGTGAGCTGTAGATCTGAATTTTTTTTCAGGGGTTCTGAGATCTAAAACTTTTTGCCACGGGTTCCTTGAAGGCAAAAAGGATGAGAAACACTGTCCTAAATATTTGGGAAAAACACCCTGATCCACTCGTCTGAAAGCATATTTTTTCTTCAGAGACAGGGAGGATATGCAAGAGATCTAGGTCCTCTCTAGATGCACTCTAAAATTACAAGCCCAAAAGATAAAAGAATCCAACTTATTAAAAAAAATACGAATATAGATGGGCCATCAAGTTAAAAATTCACTAATTGACTATATTTGTTGCCTAGAGTGCATTTTAAGATAAAAAAAAAATGACAACAGCATGAATTTAAACTTTTGAGAGCTGTAGATAATTAGGACCACAGTTAATATGTTTTAGGTAGATGGTGCAGATAAAGCAAAGAACCAGGTGCTTCCAGTTGTTGCCGTGGAAACCAGAAGCCCATTTCAGTGCATATAAAAATGCCACAGAAAGTTGTAACTTCTAGCACAGATCACTAACCTTATGGTAAAAGAACAATGAGCAACAACCATAGAAAACCATGGGCTTGGTTCTACTTGTTCTATTCTATTGTAAAGTCTAGCAGAATATAAAGGCGCTAAATAACTAAAAAAATTTAACAAATGTAGCAATTAAGAGTATGTATCTTAACATTTATGACATCAGACACCTTGGTTAGAGGAGTTGGAAGCACAACTGGAAGAACATGCAATTTGTTACACGGTTGGAAAAGATTTTAAAAAAGAGAAGTAGTATGGGAATTTTTTTTTCCCCCATTCATACTTACCTAGGTGGATGCAACATGGGTCTCCCGGAGCCTCTACACTGAAAAGCGATCGAACATCGCGATCACCCAGTATTCAGAGCTCCGTGAGCAGAGAGCTGCAGACTGTCAGTCACAGCTCTCTGCTCTTCTTCCTCCTCGCTCACTGGAGTGCTGAGCTTTGGAGGGGGTGGAGCAGCCGTCTCAGGCTTTCAGCGGCTCGCCCATTCACATCCGCCGCTCCATAGAGGGCAATAGATGGCCCGATCAGGTCTGCTTGTTTTTTTAGGACCGCCTGTGTGAAAGAGCCCTTAGGCGCGCCAAACAAGAGTGTTTTTTGTTCAACCAATGGGTTGAACAAAAGAAAATGACTTGATTCCTCCAGCCACACACTTGATGGCCACTTTATTAGGTACACCTTTTCAATTGCTTGGTAACACAAATTGCAAATCAGCCACTCACATGGCAGCAACTCAATGCATTTAGGTTTATAGACGTGGTAAGCATGACTTGCTGAAGTTCAAACTGAGCATCAGAATGGGGAAGAAAGGGGATTTAAGTGACTTTAATGTGGCATGGTTTTTGATGCCAGACAGGCTGGTCTATTTAAAAAAAAGTGCTGATCTACTGGGATTTGCACGCACAATCATGTCTAGGGTTTACAGAGAATGATCCGAAAAAGGGAAGAAATCCAGTGAGCAGTTGTGTGGACAAAAATGCCTTGTTGAGGTCGGAGGAGAATAGGCAGATTGGTTTGAGATGATAGAAAGGCAACAGTAACTCGAATAACCACTAGTTACAACCAAGGTAAACAGAATACAATCTTTGAACGCACAAAACCTCAAATCTTGAAGCAGATGGACTACATCAGCAGAAGACCGCACCAAGTGTCACTCGTATTAGCTAAGAACAGGAAACTGAGGCTACAATTCGCACAGGATCACCAAAATTGGGAAACCGTTGCCTGGTCCGATGAGTCTCGATTTCAGCTGCGACATTCAGATAGTAGGGTCAGAATTTGACGTACACATGAAAGCATGGATCCATCCTGCCTTGTATCAATGGCTAAGGTTGCTGATGGTAGTGTAATGGTGTGGGGGATATTTTCTTGGCACACTTTGGGCCCTTAGTACTAATTGAGCATTGTTTAAACGCCACGGCCTACCTGAGTATTGTTGCTGACCATGTCTATCCCTTTATGACTACAGTGTACCCATCTTCTGATGGCTACTTCAAGCAAGATAATGCACCAAGTCACAAATCATCTCACCACTGGTTTCTTGTACATGACAATGAGTTCTGAGTGCTGCATTCTTGTCACAGGTGGTCAGTCACTTAAGTCTGCCACGCATTTTCTGAAAAAATGCAAAGTGTTCCCTGATTGGACAAGGTGGAGCAGCGACATCAATCAGAACCTTTAAAACAAAAAAATAAAACCCCCCCTTCGATACAAATAAAAAAAATAAAAAATTCATTAAAATATCTGAAAACGAAGGCAATCAAACCAACTAAAAGTACATACTGAAGTACATACTGAAACGACAATCTACTAGAAAACATTTAAACAAAGAATGCCATTGTATACGATACTGCCCACAATAAATAGCACTTTACACATCAGCAATCAAACTGCCAGCTAGACAATATACTACAGCCATCTCAAGCAAGCTTTGAGTGGGAGTAACATACAGGAAATTAGAAGTACAAATGAAAGTGCTAGGAGTGCAGAAAAAAAAAAGCACATCAACATGTTTAAAAACCATTCAGGTACTTTTTTTTCTAAATCAAACCATTTTAGTTGAATTTTATTCATAAAAAGATACAATTGTACAGTTAGTATAAGTACAGGAGTATATTCCAGCACGTTAACATTAAAGAAATAGATGAGAGACAAATCTAGCAGTGTGTCAAAAGAGCTTTGGAATGTGGGAGGTTGTACTGGAAGAGAGGACCATTAGGATAACATGTTTAGTACATTATAATAAAAATAGCCAGACATTTTAAGATATCTGTTGCACTGCTGCCAGAATGTTGTAAATTTGGAAACTGATGCAAACCTTAGGGTCCTTCCACGTGCATGTTTGCTGCAGTACGTTAAATTTAACGTATTGCATAATGCGTTTTTTTCCATGTTTGTGTTGCATTTTCCCCATATTACTTATGAGATGCCATTTTTATATGTAGTGTGGCTTCCTTGCAACTTTACTCACAGAAGTCACATTAGTATTATTTAAGAAGCATTCCTGAGAGACTTGGACCCCTTTGACACTGGAGGCATTTTTCAGGCGCTTTAGCGCTAAAAATAGTGCCTGAAAAAAGCCTCAGCTGCAATCCCAGTGTGAAAGCCCGAGTGCTTTCAGAATGGGGCGCTGCGCTGGCAGAGCGTTACAAAAAGTCCTGCAAGCAGCTTCTTTGCAGCGCTGTAGGAGCGGTGAATACACAGCTCCTAAAGCGCCCCTGCCCACTGAAATCAATGGGCAGCGCTGCCGAACCGCCGGCAAAGCGCTGCTGCAGCAGCGTTTTTAACTCTTTTTCAGCCACTAGCGGGGGTTAAAAGTGCCCCGCTAGCGGCTGAAAAGTGCTGCAAAAATGACAACCGGGTGCTGGCAGTGTGAAAGTGCCCTTAGGCCTCATGCACACTGGACGTTACAAAAATGCCAGTAGCTTTGCAGTGAGTTTCAGCGTTTTTGCAAAAGTGCTTTTTTTCTTCAATTGATCAAAAACTTAAAAAGTGCTGGCAAGCCAAGTTTGAGTGTTTACCAGCATTTCACGTTCGAGCGTTTTTACAGTCTCTCAGAACCCGCTAGTTTTGGGGTTGTTTTTACAGACAAAAACAGTTGATAACAGCCTGCGTGTGCATGTACACATAGGATAACATTTTGGAAAGTTTGACTGTAGAAAAAAAATCAGGAGCTGTAAAAATGTCCAAAAACGTCCAATGTGCATGAGGCCTTAAGACCAGTGGTTTTTTAAACCCTCACCTTTCCTCCCAAGTCATTCTTGCTGCATAAAACTATTCCCTAAAGCACATTCCATTCACACCTGAGTGTTGCAGAAATGCACATGCCCAATAAAGTTTTTTTCTTGCGTGTGTTTCACACCTAAAATGTATGTTGCGCATAGGTCAGCCCCTTCACTTGAAAGTAGCTCAAGAACGTTTTCGGTCGTGGAGTGTCATGTTTTTTCAGTGTGCATTTCGGCACGTTTGTAGCATGGCAAAACGTGTCTGCTAACAAGCTGCATTCACATCTGTGCATTTCCGACTGCATGGCACACCGCACAAACGTGTGCTTTTCTGAGCATTTTGGAAACGCACTGCAATTGCGCTTGTGTCATCATAATGGCATGCTAATCGCAACTGGGTTGTCTAACAATTACACTGCATTCACATCTGTCTGTTTTTCTGAAAGCGCAGCAACCCACACAGAAAATGCGAGCTGTCGCACATTTCTAAAACAATGCAAATGTGCATTGAGCTTGCTTCATCATAATGTTATGCTAACTAGGCTGCATTAACATCTGTGCGTTTCTGAATGTGCGGCAACCTACACAGAAAGGGCACGCTTTGCTGTGCACTTAGGAAATGCACTGCCAACACGCTTTGCACGTGCATCCCCATAATGGCAACGCAAGGACGATTTTCGCTGCACACTGCCATGAATTCATAAACACACAGATGTGAATGCAGCCTAATTGTTAATGACACCCCAATCACAATTAGCACACGTGCGTTTTGTCATGCATTTGTAATGTGACAAAACATGATACAATCATGCCAAAATGTGCCCTGAAAAAACGTGCAACGCTCCATGACTGAAAAGGTTCTTGAGCTACTTTGGGGAATTTGTTGCATGTAGGGCAGTCCATTCAAGTGAATCGGCTGCCTTGTGTGATGCACGTTATCAAGTGAAAAACAGCCCAAAAAAAAGCAAGTAGTAATGCACATTTCTGCTGTGCTTGGGTGTGAATTGAATGTGCTGAAATTGCATAGCACATCGCTATGTGGCTGAAATTGCACAGCAGTCCCAAACAACAAAGTCACAGGAACCTTTTCCAAAATCGCACTGATTAAGAGTGGCATTTTAAACAATGATTTCCCTTGTATTGAGATTTAGAAATGCACACTTCCCACAGATGCATTGCCTTTTTAATGCATTTTTGCCACAGTTTCCATTCATTTCAATGGAGAGGTATGTTTTTGGTGGTTTTTTTTTTTTTTTTTTATGGAACAAAACATGCACCAAAAATGTAGCAAGCAGGATTTTTTATTTTAAATGCAACGGACTAGGCAGAAGAGTTTCATAGGATTTTCTTCAGCTTTTTTATTTTCACTGAGCAACTGAACAAAAACTTATCAGTGTGAAAGCAGCCTTAGATATCCATGTTCTGGCTATATACTGAGTGTGAGAAGTAGATAAAAGGTAAGTTATCAAGCTGAACCGGAGCAAAAATAACCCCTTCCCGCCGAGCGTACGCAGATGTGCGTACTCGGCTTTCGGGGGTTATACCGGGATGATGCCCGCAGCTGCAGGCATCATCCCGGTACTGTTTTTTAGAGCCAGCGATCGGCTTCCCAGGTATAACAACCGATGCGGCTGTTATACCGGAGGAGCGGGAGTGGACGCCCCCCTCCCGGCGCTCTTACCGGGCCTCCCGATCGACCGGGAGGCTCGATCACCAATCCGCTGCCTTCGGCGGCTAGTGACAGTCTGGAACAAGCCGTAAGCAGCTTCATTCCAGCATCCTAATAGTAAACACGGAAGCAACGTCATGACATCACTTCCCATTTACTCGGCTGCCAATGGCGCTGGTTTAAAAAAAATATACAGTATTCAGAATCGCCGAAAACGGTGATCTGAATACTTTGAAGTGCAAAGGAGGGATCGGGGGTCTTTTAGACTCCCGATCCCTCCATAAAGAGTACCTGTCACCACCTAGTACTGTCACAAGGGATGTTTACATTCCCTGTGATAGCAATAAAAGTGATCAAAAACATTTTTTTTTTAAACACAATTTATAAATATAAAAATAAATAAAACAAATAAGAAGAAAAAAAATTTTAAAGCGCCCCCGTCCCCGCACAGCAAAGAAAACGCATACGGAAGTCACGCCCGCATATGTAAGCGGTGTTCAAATCACACAAGTGAGGTATCGCTGCGATCGTCAGAGCGAGAGCAATAATTCTAGCACTAGACCTCCTCTAACTCTAACCTGGTAACTGTAAAAAAAAAATAAAAAAAAATTTAAGCGTCGCCTATGTAGATTTTTAGGTACCGTAGTTTGTCGCCATTCCACGAATGCGTGCAATTATAAAGCCTGACATGTTTGGTATCTATTTACTCAGCGTAACATCATCTTTCACATTATGCAAAAAAAATTGGGCTAACTTTACTGTTTGGTTTTTTTAATTCATGAAAGTGTCCCTTTTCCCAAAAAGTTGAGTTTAAAACACCGCTGCACAAATATCGTGTGATATAAAATATTGCAACCATCACCATTTTATTCTCTAGATTCTCTGCTAAAAAAATAATATATATATATATATATATATATATATATATATATATATATATATATATATATATATATATATATATATATATATATATATATATATAATGTTTGGGGGCTCTAAGTAATTTTCCAGCAAAAAATACGGATTTTATCTTGTAAACACCAAATGTCAAAAATAGGCTTAGTCATGAAAGGGATAAAGAACTCAAAGGTATTAGTGTGTGAAACAATGAGATTTTTGGGAATGAATTTATTTTTCAGATTCTTTGAAATCCTGTGCGTCATTTGGAACATTCCAGCAATGATGTAATGTTGGTCCTAAATAATTTAGTTGGAGAGTACAGCGGTCGCTTAAGGAAATTTCCAAAGACTTCAGAAGTCCCTAACACTCTGTATATCATGCTGGAAAAAACTGAGATCTGCACAAATGTCATCAACATTGGCTTTTCAGTGTAGCAATTAACACCTTCCCACCCGGCCTATAGTAAAATGAAGGCTGGGCCGGAGCACTGTAACATGTGATGGCTGTGACCAATTATAGCAGTTAACATGACAGTTGTAAACAATGGATGGATTCCTTTTATTACATCCATTGTATACAATTCTGTTAGCAGTGATTGGTCAAAGTGCTCACATGGCACAGACAGGGCCAATCACAGCCCATCTGTACCATGCGATTAGCTTTGGCTAATCACAACAAAAGACACTGAATGAACGGATTTCATTCAGTAAAATGGTTGCTTATACCAAATGGAATTCTCTGGTATAAGCAATCATAATATGTAGAATATGTAAAAAAAAAAAAAAAAAAAAAGAAAATCCTGATCACTTTGCCAGAGTAGTACAGTGCTACTACGGTAACACCATATTACTCTGGTCACACAGTGTGTTAGGGGGAAAAATATATATATATTTTTTTTTACATACTGTCAGTCAGTATCCCTGATCACTGCCACACATTATATGATTATGCTGTACTGAACTAGTAACAGTATGTAGAATAAAAAACATTTTCTTCATTTTCCAAAAAATTATGACAAAAAATTACAAGTTAAAAGAACTCGCTAGGCCTTTTACTAAATACTTTGGACTGTCTACTGTTCTGGCGTTTTTGGGCCTCAAGAAATGAGATATACACCATAGTTTGGGGACTCTAACTTTCCTACAGACTAAAAAATTTACACTGGATTTGGGTTATTTTTAGGGCTGTTACTGATTAAAATTTTCGTGTTTGATTAATCGATTTTTTTTTTAATCGATTAATCGACTAATTTCGATTAATTATAAACGCACATACAGATCCAACTACTTTTAGCTGATTTAGCACAGTTATGGCAACGGCCGAAGCCGGACATAGTGGGGCATGGCTAGGATGTCACATGTCAAACTCAGCCTCACCGTGCCCATTATGCTGTCTCACCGCGCCCATAATCGCAGCCTCGCTGTGCCTATAATCGCAGCCTCACTGTGCCCATAATGGCAGCCTGACCGTGCCCATAATGGCAGCCTCACCGTGACCCTTAATGCTGTCTCACCGTGCTTATAATCGCAGCCTCGCCATCCCTGTAATTGCAGCCTCACTGTAGTCACTGCCTGTGCCCGGATTACAGTCTGCGGGCATCTCCCAATGTGCGTCTCGGAGCTGAGTGAAAACTTTGGGCGCGCTGTGAGAAAAGTCCCGCCCTCCTCCTAGAACAGCTCGTGTGATAGACAAAACACTACGTCTATCACACGAGCTGATCTAGGAGGAGGGCGGGACTTTTCTCACAGCGCGCCCAAAGTTTTCAAACTCAGCTCGGAGACACACAACGGGAGATGCCCGCAGACTGTGTATGACATAGTGGAGGAGGAGGGAGCGGAGCGCTGCGCTGCGGCCACAGCTTGGTCCAAAGCGGCCCCAGGGCAGGCAGCCTACCGATCAAAAAAATTAACGATTAATTGAGAAATCGTTTATTTCTGCAGCCCTAGTTATTCTCAACAAAGAAATGTATCAGAATACATTTTGACGGGTCGCTCGGCTTTCCATTTCCACTGGATTTCACCTCCTGACCTTCTGTCAGCACTGTGCACGGTGACCGTTCGGTGTAACCATGGTGGCGTACTGGAGACAGACCGGCCTCAGCTACATCCGCTACTCTCAGATCTGTGCTGAGGCTGTGAGGGCGGCACTGAAACCCCAGTTCAAGGCAGAAGCAGACAAGGTATCAGCTACCAATGTGAGGGTCATCAAACCGAAGAAAGAATGATCAATGCTGAACATCAGAACTTCTGATAGAATAATGGATTATCCTTAGGTTGCTTCCTGAATACGTCTACATCTGTAAATGTGTTTGTTTCCCATTTAAACCATAAGACCAAATAAAACAGGGATTGTTTTATTTGCAAAAAAAAAAGAATACATTTTGACCTAAATTTATGAAGATTATTTATTTGTAACATTTTATAACAAAGAAAATCACTTTTCCCCAAAATTTTTTAGCTTTTTTTCGTTTATTTCGCAAAAAAATAAAAAAACCCAGTGGTGATTAAATACCAAAAAGATGGGGTAACAAGAAATTCTGCGCGGCCAAAAAAAGGGTAAAAATAAGCAGCTAACACAACCAATAGAATATAGGCATATAACAGTGAGGCAAAACTTATGTGTAGCGCTAAAAGTTCAAAAAAATATTATTAATGTCCAACCAATGACAGAAGGTATCAAAGAGAGCATAAGAAATGTCATATATATATATATATATATATATATATATATATATATATATATATATATATATATATATATATATATATATGTGACTCATAAAAATAGTTGGTATATTTTCAGTGACTTCGTGTAAGGAACATATCAAATGTGTGACATCTGGGGTGAACACAGACGGGACGCACCACCACCAACAAGGGAGGCTTACCAGATGACGTGGACCCGAGAGGGCGTACGCCCAACTGGGTCAAATCAGGCTTGGGTGGTGATGAATGTTCCAAAGTGATGAAAGTGGAAGTCTGAGAGCAGACCGGATGGTGGTGGGTCCCTCAGGGTAATGATGGACAGCAAATAGCCGTATGATATAATAAGGAGAAAAGCCACATAGTGCGATTCCGTAAAACAAGTACCAAATTTATTAAAAAAAAGGGGGGTACGCTCACATGAAGTTCTAAAATCAGCGCTGTAAAAAGTATGGCGGCAGTTTTTTACAGCGCTGATTTTAGAACTTCATGTAAGTGTACCCCCCTTTTTTTAATAAATTTGGTACTTGTTTTACGGACACGGAGCTGTGACTTGGCTCGGGTGTCCCGTAGCAAGCTACTTGCTGTGGTGGCACTCAGCAGGAGGGAGGGGCCAGGAGCACCGGGGAGGGACCAGAGAAGAGGAGGATTAGGGATGCTCTGTGCAAAACCTACTGCACAGAGGTGGCTAGTATAACATGTTTGTTATTTATTTTTTTTAAACAAGACTTTACAATCACTTTAAGTTCACAGCTACAGCAACAGCCGCAAGCTTGTTTTACTTCTCGTCTATGAGCAAAATTATAAATATACCTTGGTAGACAAGGGGTTAAGGTGTACATAGTCAAAACTTTACTTAAGTTTTGGATAGAATGGCAGAGGGCTTGTGCAGCTGAGAACAGAGGGTATATGATCACTTCCAAAAAAGGAGAAAAAAAAAAAAGAAGGGCATTTAGAATGTTTTTTTATATGTATACAGAAATGTTTTGCCTTTCATTTCCATTTTAAATTGAATGGGTTGAGGGTTTAAATATACTTTAACCCTAATTCCAGGCATTAGGCTTTAATGTTTCCTTTGCAAAGTGTCCTAGCACAAATAGGCACTGGTTCTATGAGTTTTGGGCACTGCTCATTTCCCTTTAGTCCCCTAAATATTATAGGTCTTAAAATTGTCATCTACAGCTGTGGCCAAAAGTTTTGAGAATGACACAAATATTTTTCACAAAGCCTGCTGCCTCAATTTTTATGATGGCAATTTGCATATACGCTAGAATGTTATTTAGTGACCAGATGAATTGCAAGCGGAGCCATGAAAAACTTAATCCCACAAAAAATATTTCCACTGCATTTGTAAAGAAGGCTTTAGTGTCAAGAAGGGAAGCAAAAAAGCCACTTCTCTCCCGGAAAAACATCATGGACAGATTGATATTCTGCAAAAGGTACAGTGATTGGACTGCTGAGGACTGGGGCAAAGTAATTTTCTCCGATGAATCCCCTTTCAGATTGGGTTATGTGGAGAAAAAAAACCTTGTCCGGAGAAGAAAAGGTGAGCGCTACTACCATCAGTACTTTGTCAAGCCAACAGTAAAGCATCCTGAGACCATTCACATGTGCAGAGTTGCTTCTCAGCCATGGGAGTGGGCTAATTTACAATTTTGCCTAAGAACACAGCCATGAATAAAGAATGGCACAAAAACATTCTCAGAGAATTTTTTTTGGATCCATGGCCAGGAAACTCTTCAGACCTTAATCCCATTGAGAATTTATCAATCCTCAAGAGGCGGCTGAAAAAAAAAAAAAACTCCCACAAAGTCTGACAAACTCCAAACATTAATTATGCAAGAATGGGCTGCCATCAGTCAGGATGTGGCCCAGAAGTTGACTGACAGCATGCCAGGACAAATTACAGAGGTCTTGAAAAAGAAGGGTCAACGCTGCAATCATTGACTCTTTGCATAAACTCAATGTAATTGTCAATAAAAGCCTTTGACATTTATGAAATGCTTGTAATTATACTTCGGTATACCATAGTAACATCTGACAAAAAGATCTAAAAATACTGAAGCAGCAGGCTTTGTGAAAATATTTGTGTCATTCTCACAATTTTTGGCCACGGCATTAACATGTATGTTATTTTTTCACTCTTACAAATAATCAAATTCCTACAAGATATCAATAATTAATCAATTAACATTTTTAATGTGAATATGAAAAAAAACAAAAAAAAAAACAAAAAAACACACACCTCTTTAAAAACAAATTCTCAGCACTTTATGGATGTATTTATATCAATATTTTATTTTGCATCTGAGAGAGGATCCTTGTTAATTAGCATATGCATGACTGCTGTCTGTCAACATCCAGCTGCACAACTGTGACAGTGTATGCTCATATACAAGTTTCATTCACGCTCCTATTTATTTAGATAAAGCTTATCCTATTGACTTTTAATTAGTCTTTGGAAGAATAGTTTATATTTTGATACTATAATACCCGTTTCCTATCAACCATAGTGAATTTCATTTTTATTTTGTGTCATGTACAGTGCATGTGAATTAACCTACTTGCACTCCCAGTTATATAACCTTGATAGCGCCTTTAACTTCTTTTAATTATTAATACGCTTTTAAATACTTAAAATACATAAACTCCTTTTGTCCTAACACACATATTGCAAGTCTAATGTAGAAGCTTGTGCTTTACATTTGAAATCTGAACTTGGCGTTTGTATTTGTTATATTTAACATTTTTTAAATAACTCCATACCACAAAAAAAGGTAGCCATTTAGGCGGAAAATGATTTCCTTGACTATATAAATCAACAATAATGCACCTAATGTGTGGAAACCCTATCTTTCCACGAGGATTGTCTTCATCATCTTTTAAATGATGGCAGGATAAAAGACCATACCGTATACTGTAAGTCATTTTTTCCTCCCTCAGGACCCATTATCGTTCATTTTTTTGTCACACAGTTCTGCAAATGCATCTTTTGGGGTGAAAAAATTACACTTTAATGAATAAAATTTATTAAAAAACTCACAATATATCCCCAAATTGTTTTGTAAAATACGAAAGACGTTACGCTGAGTAAATAGATACCAAACTTGTCATGCTTTAAAATTGTGCACGCTTGCAGAATGGTGCCAAACTACAGTACTTAACTACTTCAATACTGGGCACTTACACCCCCTTCCTGCCCAAGCCAATTTTCAGCTTTCAGCGCTGTCGCTGTTTAAATGACAATTGTGCGGTCATACAACACTGTACCCAAACAGAATTGTTATCATTTGTTCACACAAATAGAGCTTTCTTTTGGTGGTATTTGATCACCTCTGCGGTTTTTATTTTTTGCTAAACAAATAAAAAAAAGACCTAAAATTTTGAAAAAGAAACATTTTTTGTCGTTTGTTATAAAATTTTGTAAATAAGTACGTTTTCTCCTTCACTGATGAGCACTGATAAGGTGGCACTAATGATGGGCACTGATAGGCGACAGTGAAGGGTACCTATGGGTGGCACGATACTGGCAGGCATTGGGGATGGGCACTGATTGGCAGCTGCCTGGTGGTCTAGGGTGGCATACCTGGTGGTCCAGTGTGGTGCAATCCCTGGTGGTCCTGGATGTAGATCCATGGGGAGGCGGCGCTGATAAACAATCAGCACAGACACACATCTCCCCCCCCCCCCCGAGGAGAGCATCCGATCGGCTCTCCTTTACACGCGAGTGAGGCAGAGACGATCAACGGCTCTTCCTGTTTACATCGTGATCAGCCATGATTGGACACGGCTGATCACGTGGTATAGAGCCTTCGTCAGAGGCTCTTTACCAAGATCGGTGTAGTGGTGTGTCAGACTGACACACCGCACCCCCGATTGCCGCAATGCGCACCCCCACTGGCGCGCGAGAGCAGTCATTCTGGAGGGCCGTCATATGACGTCCACCCAGAATGAAAGCCGTGCAGCCCAGCCGTCATTTGATGGCCGTCGGACGGAAAGCGGTTAAAATGTTACTAACCTCCGGACCCTGCATTCATTATATCGGGTCTCCCATAGTACATGGAAATGTAATTATTTAGTCAATATAAAATTGCCAAATACAGTTTTCTCAACAGCAGTTTATTGCAGTCGTGATATCTATCGTTGTCTGGCCAAGCACTGGTTAAAGCTCATAGAAGTTTGACTGTCCTATGAGACAAGACCCCTGACCTGTCTGGACAGTGCTTATTGGCCATGTGCTGATCACATGCATCCCCCCCCCCCCCCCCCCCCAAGAGAAAAAAAAAAAAAAAAAACACAACCGCCCTAGCAATACACCAAATTGAGCATGTGCAGTCTGACTCCATAGACTCTAGGCTATCAAGAAATTATCAGCGGACAGTGGAAGGGGGTGGATCAGAGAAGAGATCATACAGCCTTTTTACACAATGTGGAGGATTAACCCCTTAGGTTTCACAGTAAGTATAACAAGTATGCTTTACTGCGTGACTGATTTTACTGTGTTGGGTTTAGGAACACTTTGAAAATCTCCATAGGGGACGCTTTAAAAGTTTCTACAGGTTATCAGTTTAGAGTTATAGAGGTGCTCTAGTGGTAGAATTGCGCATGCTCAAACAGTTGTGGCAAGATTCATTTGTGGTGAGAAAACCATTTACATATGTGGGGGTACCTATGTATGTGTGCACCACTGCACGCAAGAACAGGTGGGATGGGGGTGATTTGAAAAAAAATGTTTTCATTTACTCGATTACTTTTTTTTACTTTTACACTGTCTCTGTTTAAATAAAAAATAAAGTTTGATCACTTTTATTGCTATCGCAAGAAATTTAGACATCCCTTTATATCCCTATAACAATACAGCATGACAGGCTCTCTTAATGGTAGAGATCTGGGGTCTAGATTTCAAAAATTCTCCTATCCCTGTAAAAGCAAAAGATAAATAAAAAAAAGAAAAAAAAAAAAAAAATCGTGATCTTTTGCTTAAAAGAAAATGGGGACGGAACCAGGAGTTACGTCAGGATGATCCCCCCTAGGCCAGGGGTCAGCAACCTTTTTGTATGAATGCATGGAGGGCCGCATTCACCTGCTAATAAATAAAGTTGGGGGAGATACAAATGGTGGCCGTGGACGGAGGGGGAGATACAAATGGTGGCCGTGGACGGAGGGGGAGATACAAATGGTGGCCGTGGACGGAGGGGGAGATACAAATGGTGGCCGTGGACGGAGGGGGAGATACAAATGGTGGCCGTGGACGGAGGGGGAGATACAAATGGTGGCCGTGGACGGAGGGGGAGATACAAATGGTGGCCGTGGACGGAGCGGGGAGATACAAATGGTGGCCGTGGACGGAGCGGGGAGATACAAATGGTGGCCGTGGACGGAGCGGGGAGATACAAATGGTGGCCGTGGACGGAGCGGGGAGATACAAATGGTGGCCGTGGACGGAGCGGGGAGATACAAGAGGTGGCCGTGGACGGAGCGGGGAGATACAAGAGGTGGCCGTGGACGGAGCGGGGAGATACAAGAGGTGGCCGTGGACGGAGCGGGGAGATACAAGAGGTGGCCGTGGACGGAGCGGGGAGATACAAGAGGTGGCCGTGGACGGAGCGGGGAGATACAAGAGGTGGCCGTGGACGGAGCGGGGAGATACAAGAGGTGGCCGTGGACGGAGCGGGGGTCAAGAGGTGGCCGTGGACGGAGCGGGGGTCCAGAGGTGGCCGTGGACGGAGCGGGGGTCCAGAGGTGGCCGTGGACGGAGCGGGGGTCCAGAGGTGGCCGTGGACGGAGCGGGGGTCCAGAGGTGGCCGTGGACGGAGCGGGGGTCCAGAGGTGGCCGTGGACGGAGCGGGGGTCCAGAGGTGGCCGTGGACGGAGCGGGGGTCCAGAGGTGGCCGTGGACGGAGCGGGGGTCCAGAGGTGGCCGTGGACGGAGCGGGGGTCCAGAGGTGGCCGTGGACGGAGCGGGGGTCCAGAGGTGGCCGTGGACGGAGCGGGGGTCCAGAGGTGGCCGTGGACGGAGCGGGGGTCCAGAGGTGGCCGTGGACAGAGCGGGGGTCCAGAGGTGGCCGTGGACAGAGCGGGGGTCCAGAGGTGGCCGTGGACAGAGCGGGGGTCCAGAGGTGGCCGTGGACAGAGCGGGGGTCCAGAGGTGGCCGTGGACAGAGCGGGGGTCCAGAGGTGGCCGTGGACAGAGCGGGGGTCCAGAGGTGGCCGTGGACAGAGCGGGGGTCCAGAGGTGGCCGTGGACAGAGCGGGGGTCCAGAGGTGGCCGTGGACAGAGCGGGGGTCCAGAGGTGGCCGTGGACAGAGCGGGGGTCCAGAGGTGGCCGTGGACAGAGCGGGGGTCCAGAGGTGGCCGTGGACAGAGCGGGGGTCCAGAGGTGGCCGTGGACAGAGCGGGGGTCCAGAGGTGGCCGTGGACAGAGCGGGGGTCCAGAGGTGGCCGTGGACAGAGCGGGGGTCCAGAGGTGGCCGTGGACAGAGCGGGGGTCCAGAGGTGGCCGTGGACAGAGCGGGGGTCCAGAGGTGGCCGTGGACAGAGCGGGGGTCCAGAGGTGGCCGTGGACAGAGCGGGGGTCCAGAGGTGGCCGTGGACAGAGCGGGGGTCCAGAGGTGGCCGTGGACAGAGCGGGGGTCCAGAGGTGGCCGTGGACAGAGCGGGGGTCCAGAGGTGGCCGTGGACAGAGCGGGGGTCCAGAGGTGGCCGTGGACAGAGCGGGGGTCCAGAGGTGGCCGTGGACAGAGCGGGGGTCCAGAGGTGGCCGTGGACAGAGCGGGGGTCCAGAGGTGGCCGTGGACAGAGCGGGGGTCCAGAGGTGGCCGTGGACAGAGCGGGGGTCCAGAGGTGGCCGTGGACAGAGCGGGGGTCCAGAGGTGGCCGTGGACAGAGCGGGGGTCCAGAGGTGGCCGTGGACAGAGCGGGGGTCCAGAGGTGGCCGTGGACAGAGCGGGGGTCCAGAGGTGGCCGTGGACAGAGCGGGGGTCCAGAGGTGGCCGTGGACAGAGCGGGGGTCCAGAGGTGGCCGTGGACAGAGCGGGGGTCCAGAGGTGGCCGTGGACAGAGCGGGGGTCCAGAGGTGGCCGTGGACAGAGCGGGGGTCCAGAGGTGGCCGTGGACAGAGCGGGGGTCCAGAGGTGGCCGTGGACAGAGCGGGGGTCCAGAGGTGGCCGTGGACAGAGCGGGGGTCCAGAGGTGGCCGTGGACAGAGCGGGGGTCCAGAGGTGGCCGTGGACAGAGCGGGCGTCCAGAGCGGGGGTCCAGAGGTGGCCGTGGACAGAGCGGGGGTTACAAAAGGTGGCTGTGGGCAGGGCGGGGGTTACAAAGGTGGCTGTGGGCAGAAGGGGGGGGGTACAGAGGTGGCTGTGGACTGGGTCCAGACAATATTAAAGATGGCCCTGAATATTCCTGTTCACCGTTTAATAAGGTTATCTGCAAAAGTGTCCGTTATATGATAAAACTGCAGCTATATACCTCATTAAGAGCGCCACTTGGAGCTCAGATTACTCGCCGCCTGTCATCTCCTCATCTGACGATTCAAAGGCAGGGGCGAGAATGAGAGAAGAGAGGCGGCAATCTGAGCGCCGAGTGGCGCTCTTAGTGAGGTATATAGCTGCAGTTTTAACATATAACAGACACTTTTGCAGATAACCGTATCAAAATGTTGAATAGGAATATTCAGGGCCATCTTTACTATTGTCTGGACCCAATCTACAACCACCACTGTACCCCCCGGTCCACAGCCACCTCTGTATCACCTCCCAGTCCACAGCCACCTCTGTACCCACTAACCCCCCGACACCACTGTACCCCTCTGTCCACAGCCACCATATTTTTGAGTTTTCAATAGTAACACCCCCCCACCCGTTTTCTGGGGGTTCCCGGGCTTACCTGGCTGATTGGTAAAAAAAAAGGCTGGGGGTGGGGTTGGGGGGTGTCACTACTGAAAACCTAAAAATATTGACAGTAAAACAGCAATAATAGAAGATGTTGCTATAACTGGGAGGCCAACCCCCCTCGCTCTAGCTACACCTTGGTGCTGGATGAGATCAGCCACATTCTTGACAAGTATAACAAAGAAACCAAAGCCTCCACATGATGGGCGTGCTCTTTAAAAGTTTTATTACTTTAACTGAATCCAACTTATCATATGAGGGTGGTTTTACGGTGCCACGATGCAGTTTGGTTGCAGTACAGGTGAAATGCAGTGTACCTGTGGTTATTGTGTGGGTTTTCCACAGTTTCCCATAGACTTCTATTAGATTGCGCGTTTTTGACACTTTTTCTGAAAGGGCTCTAAGGCCCCTTTCACACTGGGGCGGTGGGGGCGTCGGCGGTAAAACGGTGCTATTTTTAGCGCCGCTTTACTGTCGTTTTAGTGGCGGTATTCGGCCGCTAGCGGTGCGGTTTTAACCCCCGCTGGCGTCCGAAAAAGGGTTAAAACCGCTTGCATAGCGCCGCTACAGCGGCGGTATAGCCGTGCTGCCCCATTGATTTCAATGGGCAGGAGCAGTGAATACACCGCTCCAAAGATGCTGTTTGCAGGAGTTTTTTTTCTCTCCTGCCAGTGCACCGCTTTAGTGTGAAAGCCCTCGGGCTTTCACACTGGTGAAACAGTAGCGGCAGTTTTAGGTCGGTTTGCAGGCGCTATTTTTAGCGCAATAACGCCTGCAAACCGCCCCAGTGTGAAAGGGGCCTTAAAGACCTGCATGCTGCATCTTTGATGCGCTTTCAGAAAATACACAAGCTAACAGTCTACGGGAAACTGTGGGTAACCCACACAAAAACCGTGCCTGTGGTGTGGCCAGACCGCAGAGCGGCAGTTTGAAATTGCCCATAAACAGAACCTTTATATTCTTCACACTAAATTGTGTCAAACTAGGCGTAACTTTATAGAAACACAGCAAGTCCAAAATTACTAAAGTGGCTGACCTTTAAAAAAAAAAAAAAAAAAACACCACACACCTGGTATTTTGTGAGGGCACAAACCTCCTTTCCACCCAAAATGTCAGGCTATTCTGGTAGGCAAAGGGATGAATCGCTGCTCCAGCTCATAGTTGTGCTTGCAATCGGATGTGGACAGGCTCAGCAGAGCAGATAACGATATCTTGTTAAACACATACTAAGGAGCCTAAAGCAGAACTCCAGCTAAAACTCTCCTCTCCGCAGACTGACAATGCTTCTGTCCAAGGGTGTCCATTTGACTACTTTATCCAGACTGCAGACAGCCAAAGACAGGGAGTGTGATACTGGCTGGATCACCAGGCGAAAAAGGACAAGAAAAAAAAAAAAAGGAATGCAGCCACCACATCTAACGATTGCTGAGCTGCAATGTAATACATTTTTGGTTTTGGGTTCAATCTTGCTCTAAGCTGTGGAAGGTTCTAATGCGCAAAGTACAGGCAGTCACCAGGTTACAAACAAGATAGGGTCTGTAGGTTTGTCAACATTTGTTTTTATGTGGGAACAGGTACAATAAGTGTAGGTCCAGCCAAAAAATACTTGGGTTTTTTGGATAGCATAGGTAAGGATTAACACGCCTGAAACATTTGTTTTGCTGTCTGTGCCCCTGTTCAGAAGATTTCACCTCACTTTCTGTCCCTGTTATAATTGGATTTTGAAAATTTTGGGTTGTTGTGGAACAAACCTTCAGTGGAGAGATCTCCTTCCCATGATAACTCCTACAAGAGTGAATTCACCATCCTAGGGGTAGATTTCCTCTCACTTCCTGTCTCCCTCCATTTGTAAGTAGGAGTCGTTTGTAAGTCGGATGTTTGTAACCCGGGGATCGCCTGTATTGACAAAATGTTAAAGCAGAACCTCACCCAAAAGGGGAAGATCCGCTTATTGCCTTTTTTTGAAGAGCGATTGCCAAGGCGGATTCACTACAAGTCCCCCGTCTGCAGCCTTCTGGTACACATCACAGGTCTTGGGAGGCTACAGAACCATTCACAAAGCGCAGGGGACCTGAAGACCAGTGAAGAACTGGCTTGGGTAAGGACGGCAAAGAATTCTTGGACAGGTAAGCTTTTTTAGTCAGCAGCTACAGTATTTTATTCGTTTCTTCCTAGGGCAAAGAACCTCTTTAATTGCTAAAAATGCTTTTCATTACAACCAATAGCATCCATATTTTAATAATATGGAAACATTTAAGTGAAGGCAACTGATCTGACTGTGTGGGTCAAAGAGGAAATTTTTATGTCCCCTGTAACATAGTCTCCCTGTATTAGTAACTATTCTGCCTTCCTCTAGACCAAAGCTATTGTATTTTGCAAGAGGATGAACAGGTTACCTATAATATATTGGCAATATGTGTTCATAGAGTTAACATCTAATGGTGTAGTATTCAGACTATTTTACAAATTACTGTATAAGGCACTCAGCTGCAAACCAGAATCAATGCAAAAAAAAAAAGATTTTGTTTCAGGCTTGTAGCATTATGAAAAGCTTGGTCAAATTTCACCGTTTTATCGCACTGCTCATCTGCTCACTTGAACTTCTGTCCCTTACCATACTCATTTTGTTTTTCAGCGCAAGCAAAGATTTCAGGATAGTACTTGCTCAAATGCTAAAAATAGGCCCAGTCTCCACAGAGAGACAATTACTTTTAAATAGAATTCAGAGGCATTAGGCGAGCAAAGTATTTGGAAACACAACAGAAAAAAAATTGGAATAGAATTTTAATTGTTCTAGCGCTGAATCCATACAAAACACCCACATGTGACCTTTCAATGGTAGAATTCTTAAACTGACCCAACTAAATGAAGTGACTGAATAACCACAACAAATTCCAATATCCACGATTTAGGTCCCATGTCAAATACAAGTGCTTTCAGTGCCCCGCACTATACAATGCAACGTGTAAAAAATATTCTCACAGCTATAGCAGAGTAGATAAATTTAAAATGGTATTAAACCCAAAACCAAAAACGTAATACACCACAGTTTAACCAATCACTGGATGTAGTGGCTGCATTCGTTTTCTTTTTTTTCCCCACCATTTTCACCTGGTGATCTAGCCAGTAACACATCATGTATTGGAGTGCATCCACTCTGGATGAAGCAGCACACGAGGCACCTTTGGACAGCAGCATTGTTGATCTGAAGGCGAGATTTACATACACTAAGCCTGGGTTCACATATATGCAATGCAGGAACCAGCGTGATTCCAGCGCTGGTTCCCGCATCGCATCTCTCCCGCAGGCAGGGCACACTGCATTCTGCGAACTGCTGCGGGTGTCAACTCAATGTAAATGACACCCCCAATGATCCCCAGAAAACCCATGCGATACAATTTTAGTGCTGGGGGGATCCCTGCACTATTTTCCTGCAAAACCAATGCGGGTGCGAATCACATGTAATGTCTGTGTTCAAACAAGTTTGAACCTGGGCATAAAATTAAGGCAAGCTCCAGGTAAGAATTTATAAGCAATTACAGCAACTTTTTTTCTTTTGGGACAAAGGTTTTACATTTAAAAAAAGAGAGAGTAAAAGCAGAGGCCTATGAAAGAGAATGGATAATGCCGACACCTGACATTTGAGAATGCTTAAAGTGGTTCTAAAGTCTCAAGATTTTTTTAACCTTTTGTGTGCAGCAGCCCCCTCAGCCCTCCCTAATACTTATCCGGTCCCATTTCGATCCAATGATGTGCACAAGAGCTTCGGCGCTCTGTGGATTCTCCCTCCTCATTGGCTGAGACAGCAGGGGAAGTCATTGGCTTCCACTCCTGTCAATCACAGCCAGTGAGCCAATGAGGAGAGAGAGGGGAGAGGGGACAGGCCGAACAGCAGCTCTATGTGTGAATAGACATGCAGAGACCTGCGGCTCAGGAATGAGCCTGCCTGGGTGCCCCCATTGTAAGCTGCTTGCTCTGGGGGCAATCAGCAGCCAAGAGCACCGGCAAGTGACCTGAGAGGATCGGGGTTGTTCTATGATAAACCACTGCACAGAGTAGGCGAGTAAAACCTGCTTGTTATTTTCTTTAAAAAAAAAAGAAATCCTTTAATATTACTTTAAAGTGTTAAGGCAAGTTAAAACCTAACCAAGTTTAAATCTACTCCCACCTCCATTCTAAACCTTTTCCGTCAACCCTGTAAAAAGAAAGATGTCTATACTTACCTATTCTGAAGTGGGTCCGGTTATATGATCTCTCCAAAGGTGGCTTCTGTAGAGGAGAGATTACAAACAAAGGCTGCAGAGCCTGGGTGATGACATCACCCATAGGCTTACTATGGGGCATGTTGTCAGCTGTCCCTCATCTACACGGAAGCAGGTCATGTGATTGGACTGGAGCGACTTCAGAATAGTAAGGGCCGGTTCACACTGGGGCAACACGACTTCAGCGCGACTTTGTACCGCGACTTCAACGCCGCTTCAGCGCGACTTTAGCAAATTACAAGGCGACTTGAAGTCGCCTCCATGACAGGCGACTTCGGCTGTGGCCAATCACAGGGCAATCAGCTCTCTGGGAGGGAGGGGGGAGGGAGGGGTTTTCCCTGCAAAGTCGCTTGACTTTACAGAGAGATCCGACTTGGAGGCGACTTCCATTGATTTCTATGGTACAGGTCGCCTACCAAGTCGGATCAAAGTAGTACAGGGAGTACGCTCTGAAGTCGGAGCGACTTCAGTAGTGTCTATTAAGACGCTAGCGTTCACTCCCATTGAATATATTTCTGGGGCGACTTGGGGCGACTTGAGGGCGTACAAGTCGGATCCCAAGTCGCCCCAGTGTGAACCGACCCTTAGGTATAGACATCTTTCCTTCTGCAGGGTAGATAGATTAGGCTTAGAAAGGGGGTGGGAGTAGATTTAAGATTAGTTAGATTTTGACTTGTCTTCCACTTTAAAAAGAGAAGTGCAGAATAAGAAAAAAACAAAAAAAAACACATTTATACTCACCTAGGTAGAAGCGCCATTGATTTGATGCTGTATCTTTCCCCCGCTGCCACTATACCGAGAACGGAGCGATCGAAGATCGTTGATCACTCAGTTCTCAGTCTTCAGTGAGTAGAGCTGGAGCCGGTGATTTAGTCACCAAGTCTCTGCTTTACCCCTCCAGCCCTCAGTGGATTTCCAGATTGAGTAAACCTTAAAAATTCAGATGCAGGCAAAACAGACAGAAAATTGCAGCAATTACCTGGTCTTGGCACTGGCTGTGCGGCAGGAGTCTGAGTCTTCCTGGCAGATGCACCTTCCTGTAGAGAAATGTAAATATTGTTTAGGACAAGGAAATTATTCAGAAATGCATTTTAAAGTATATGTAAACCCTCACTTTGTAAAACAACCCATTCAGTTTAAAATAGAAATGAAAAGGAAAAACATTTGTATATACATAAAAAATAAAAAATTATAAAACACTCTTTGCCTTTTTTATATGTTCTCAGCTGCATAGGGAGCTCAGGGAGGAGTAACAGCAGTACACTGGTCTACCAAGTGAATGGCTGTGCAGTGGTTGGCCCATCAGCACAAGTCTATTCATTGAGGGAGAGCAGACTGAGTTCCCAGCACAGCCAGAAAACTGACCACACTGTGCTGTCAAGACTAGTGTTGTCATTTTTTTTTAAATAGGTAAGCAGAAATACTGGCATGAACACCAGGCATTTCACACAAAGGAAGCAATACAAAGAAAAATGGATACTTTTTCAAACAAGTACATGGTACAGCGGGCACATATCCGGAAAATGAAATGTTGAGGCAACAGTCTTTAAGGACACTGTGTACACACAAATCAAAATTGGTCCAGTTTAGCAGGACCCAGCCAATTTTTGACAAGAACTACTGGAAAACCTTATTAGATCAGCAGCTTGCAGCTAATGATGGATGCAGGAATCCTAAAAAAACAGTGGTGATAAAAAGATCACCAAAAGAAAGCTTAGTCTAAAAAAAATTACTCAAAATATTGGATTAGGGCCGACAAACATTTCTTACATCTGTCAAGGCATTGAAAAAGCAAAAAATGTAATACAATGCATGCATCCTAATTCAAATCTGCATTACAAAGCAAGTTTACAATTTTCCTGAATTGTAATACTAAAGTGTTTGGGAGAAAAAAAAACAAAAACCAAACACACACACACAGCTATGCAAGCATAGAATGATAAGTGCAAACTCAACACCCTCTGTGCCTATTGGAGATGCTGCTGATAAACGCTCAGCCCCTGAGCATCCAGATTAAAAAAACAAGATAACTACTGCAGCGCTCAAAAAATTTGGTTTTTTTTGTTTTTACTCACTGAAAAATCTCTCAGGGTTAATGCACAAAGCTGTACTCATTCTTAAAGGAGTTGTAAAGGCAGAAGGTTTTTTTTTTTTTTAACTTAATGTAGTTTAACAAAACCCTTGTGTGTAGCAGCCGCCCCAGTACCCCCTTAATTACTGTACTTACCTGAGCCCTATCCCTCTCCAGCGATGTCGAAGAATGTCTAAGCCATCTGGGACACTCCTCCTTATTGGCTGAGACACAGCAGAGGCGCCATTGGCTCCCACGGCTGCCAAAGTCAGTCAGCCAATCAGGGGAGAGAGGGGCGTGGCCAGGTCTCCATGTCTGAATGGACACACAGAGCTGTGACTCGGCTCTGGTGCCCCCATAGGAAGCTGCTGACTGTGGGGGCACTGGATAGGAGGGAGGGGCCAGGACCCGAGAAGAGGGGGATCGGGTCTGCTCTGTGCAAAACAAACTGCACAGAGGCGGCAAGTATAACATTTTTTTTTTTAAATAACAAACCACAAACAAACAAACACAACACAAAAACAGACTTAATCAATTTAACCATAAAGTTTTATAGCACCACCTACAGGAGTAAAAAACAGTAGGCAGGAAAAAAAAACACAACACCGCCTATAGGCAAGCCAGTTAGCCACAAAGCAGTAAAAGTAAAATAATTAGAGGGGTGGTTTCTATGTTCCGTCAATTAACTCACAGAAAGTGAGTTCCATTCATTGACAGACACAGCTCTTCTCATTCTTGACCATGGGGACATCCCAAAGCTCAATAAAAAGGGGTGGGCAAACAAATTACAGAAGCAAAACAAGGAACCTCAAACAGCAGATTGTAAAACCTTTCAGCCAAAAAACAAGCATCTGCAGATACAAACACATCAACTTTGCAAAATTTGGTAAAAGCGTGCACAGACGACTAGGTAGCAACCTTGCAAACCTGAGACACACAAGCCAATGCCAGAACTCCCAAGAAGCACTAACTGCCTGGTGGAGTGGGGTATAATGGGGAAGGGGGATGGATAGTGGCCTAAATGGGGGACCCCCCCCCCCCCTTTACGGCATATACCAGGAACAATCATCTACTAAATCCATCAGGAAACAGTGGCAGAGGAGGCTGGTAGGCCTTTCCACAGACTGTCCGTGATGACAAAAAGAATCCAAACTCCAGAAGGAAGCCCTAGCAGACAGGTGTACACTAACCGCCCGGACCAGATTCTAGGATGACCAACCTACTTGGGGTGCTAAAGTTGTGGACTCAGGGAAGGCAAGAAAATGCACGTTCAGGTGGAAATCTGACAACACCAACAAGAGGAAGGAGGGACACAGACGGTGAACCACTTTATCAAAGGCAACTTTGAGAGAGTGTGATTAACGGAATATGCCGAATGTTCTCAAAGAGTCAAAGAGGGGCTTAGGGAGGACTGACAACCAAATGGCAACAGGGAATGCACAGGGGGCACCAAATGGCAATCCCCTTGGATTCCGGTAAGAATCAAGGAGTGTGTGGCCAAGGGACATTGAAAGAAGATAGTCTGGGCAGAAAGAGCTTTGCCGCCAAAACCAGAGATGGTAAAATCAAGGTGGAAGATCAATCCTTGGGATAGCAGTTCTTCCTGAATTCACAGCCACCAAGGTGCGTCCGTGACTAACAACCCCAGTTCAGAGTACCAGGGTAGAAAAGTCCAGTCCGAAATGACCAAAATCCTTTCAGCCACTATCCTGCGCAGCAAGCAACGAAGGGGCTTGAGAGGAGGAAGCCCATAAAAAGGGACGATACTGACCCCACCAGCATGTTTGTTGCATCCGCTGTGTGTGTGGGGGGTGTGTTGGTGCTCTTGATTTTGCCACAAACCTCGACAATTTCCTTTTGAGATAGGAGGCTAGAAGATCCACGTCCAAGTGGCTCCAGCCTAGGAGGATCTGACGAAACATGACCGGGTGTAGTGTAGTGGTTGACAGGCCACTGTAGTGGTGTTGTCTGGCTCCTGGTTGGGCACCCACAGAGAAGGTCTGTCCACCAATTCAAACACAGCTAGACTGCTTGTAGCTCCAGGAAATTGATGGGCAGCCGAGCTTCCTCCAGCATTCAACAACTGAGCCAACCTCAACCCCAGGACCCCTCTCCAGCCAATGGAGGGGCAGGAAGGCTTACCCAGCCTGAAGGGAAGGAGACCAAAGCCACCGAAGGAGAGAGCGGCCATAGCTGACAGACCCAGAGGAGTCTGGCTATCCAGGGAAAATTTGTCCCATTTGGCTAGGATTTCTCTCTGCCGAACCCTTGTATAGAACTGCACGTGCGGGACCGCCTCAGAGGTGGACACAAGACCCAGGACCTGCATGTGAGAACAAGACAGCCGAACAGAAGTCTGAAACACCTTGGCCTGCACAGAGTCAAGAATCAGACCCAGATACTCCAGCCTCCTGGTCATCGTCAAGGTGGACTTTTTAAGATTGAGCACCTATCCGAATTCCTGCAGAGTACGCACTGTGATCTCCATGTTAGTTAATGGATAATTGGTGTGGCAGGTCACACCAATTATCCTTGGGTGGGTGATCTCCATGTTGTCCATCAGCACAATGTCTCTGTGCATAGGGGAAGTTGGACATTTTGCCATCTCCTGTTGTCTTAGCACTGCTAGTACCAAGGCAGGGACCATCGTGAAAAAAAAATGAGGGGGCGGAGGACAGGCTAAAGGGAAGAGCCAACTGAAAATGTGCATCCCCGATAGTAAAACCCAAGAAGCGTTGATGCCCAGCAAAGAATAGGACAAGCACGTACGCATCCTTGATATCTATGGGGGCCAGTAAATCCCCCTGATGAACTGAGGCTGCTACTGAGCAGATGGATTTCATCTCAAACTTCTGAACCACACAAAGCAATTCAGGGCCTTGAGGTCCAGGATAGGGCAAACTCCATCCTTTTTTGGAACTGTAAACATGTTGGCATAAAACACCAAAACCACTGTACAGACAGGACTGGGGCAATCACTGCCTGGAGTAGAAAACCCTGCACTGGGAGTGTCGTCAGGTGTAGCTTTGTGACATGGATGGCAAGTGCCTAATCCTATGTTGCCCCACAAAATGTTAACCTAGCTCGCCATCCAGGTTCAGAATAGGGCTGACGCAGCCGACCCAGCACAAAGCTAAAGGTCTGCGTGTACTCACTTCCAGACTTGGGCGACTACTGGATCTACATTATTATTATTATACAGGTTTTATATAGTGCCAACAGTTTGAGCAGCCGTTAACAAAATAAAGGCAGACATTACATTTACATTACAATTTGGTACAAGAGGAATCAGAGGGCCCTGCTCATTAGAGATTGCTATCTAAAAAGGAGGAGTCAATTGATACAAAAGGTAATAGCTGTGGAGGATGAGCTGATGGAGGAAGTAAAACAGTGTTAGAAGCAGGATAGGCTTCTTTAAAGAGAAGGGTTTTCAGGGATCGCCTAAGATGGATAGATTAGGGGACAGTCGGACAGATTGGGGTAGGGAGCTCCAAAGGATGAGAGAAGCTCTGGAGAAATCCTAGAGGTGAGCATGGGAGGAGGCGACAAGAGAGCTAGAGAGCGAGAGGTCTTGGGAGGACCAAAGCGAGCGGCTTGGTTGGTATTTTGGGACAAGGTTAGTGATGTAGCTGGGGGCAGAGTTATGGGTGGCTTGGTAAATTAATTATTGTTAGTACTTTGAATTGTATTCACTGGGTGAGTGGAAACCAGTGGAGGGATTGGCAGAGAGGGATGGAGGACACTGAATGGTTGGTAAGGTGGATGAGTCTTGCAGCAGCATTCATTATGGACTGAAGGGGGGATAGTCTATGTAAAGCTAATCCAATGAGGAGGGAGTTGCAGTAGAGATAACCAGGGAGTGAGTTAGAAGCTTGGTGGTGTCAGTTAAAAAGGGGCATATTTGGAAATGTTGCGGAGGCTAAGGCGGCATGATTTGGACAGGAATTGTATGTGGGCTTGAAAGGACAGTTTAGAGTCTAAGGTTACCCCTAGCACCCTGGCATGTGGGGACGGACTGATAGATGTGCCATTGATCTTGACAGAGAAGTCAGGGGAAGGAGCACGTGGGGGAGGAAATATTAAGAACTCAGTTTTAAATTCAGTTTGAGGAAGTGGTTTGACATCCAGGCTAATATGCCTGTTAGTAAATCAGTGATGCGTGAGGAGATTAATGGGGTCAGCTGAGGGGCAGAGAGATAGATTTGGGTGCCATCAGCATATAAATGGTAGTGGAAGCCATGGGAGGCCATCAGCTGACCCACGGAGGACGTGTAGATCGAGAATAGTAGAGGCCCAAGGTCAGAACCTTGGGGGACCCCAACGGTAAGAGGAGCTGGAGAGGAGGAAGTGAAGTTGTAAGTGACACTGAAGGTGCGATGAGATAGGCAAGATTCGAACCAATGGAGAGTGCAGCCATGGAGACTAAGCAAACTGAGTTTTTTTGAGGAGGAGGGGGTGGTCAACTGTATCAAAGGCAGCAGAAAGGTCCAAGAGTAAGGTCTCATGCACACTGGACGTTATTTGACATTTTTACAGCAGCTGTTTTTGGCTGTAGATGTATTTTTCTACAGTCATTAAATTCTCCATCATGTTATCCTATGTGTCTATGCACACATAGGCTGTTATCAGCAGTTTTGGGCAGTGGTGTTTTTGAGCAGTAAAAAAACAAAAAAAAAAAAACAAAACTAGTGGAATATATATATATATATATATATATATATATATTTTTTTTTTTTTTATTGAAAAAAAGTTGAAAGAAGTTGAAAAATTCACTGCAAAGCTACTGGCGTTTTTATAATGTTATTTTAACGTCCAGTGTGCATGAGGCCTAAGAGTACAGAATAATGACCGTTGGTTGTGGCTGTAAGTCGTTTGTGAGTTTTAGGAGGGCAGTTTCTGTGGAGTGCTATGGGCGAAATCCAGACTGAAGGGGATCAAGAAGGTTATTCTCAATGAGGTGGTCGCTCAGTTGGTTGTAGACTAAACGTTCAAGGAGTTTGGAGGCAAAAGGGAGCAAAGAGATGGGTCTTAGGTTGTTAAGATTGGTGGGGTTTAGTGAGGCCTTTTTTGGTATGGGAGTGACTAGAGCATGTTTTAGAGGGTTGGTGAAGATGCCAGTAGAGAGTGAGAGGTTGAAGATGTGTGTGTCAAAGAGTGTAGGATAGAGTCAGATGGTGACCGTAGTATTTGAGAAGGAACAGGGTGCAGGAGGTTAGGTGGGCCTTAGAAAAAAGTTAAGTGTCTTCCTCTAGGCCTAAGAACTTTCCCAGTCTGTGACTGGATAATGAAAAGCACAATTATGGGGGCATCAGACTGCAGCTATCAGTAATAAATATGAACTATGCAATGGAGCCCAACTAGATTACATTGCTGGCTCCCTTTTTCCCAGGCTAATTAGTTTGCAGCCTTGCATTGATTATTATGGAAAGGCACACCCATATTCTAGGAGGCAAAGGAGAGACAGCACCAGCTGCAGGGATATTGAAGAAAAAGGTAAGCATTTCACCTTATTCTTTAGCTCCAAGACATAAGCATTTCACCTTTGAAGTAAAGGGGGGGGGGGGCACTATAAGAGTTACCATCAGGGAATACTTGTTAGCTCATTCAGGCACCTGCACATTTTAGCTTGCAGCTCTGCACACAGTCATGGCTGGCACAAGTGCGCAAGAGTGCACGTGTGCCAAACGGCCTATTTAAGGAATGACCTTACCAGCTTTCAGGTTGCAACCTAAACTACATTGTGTGTGCTACCTCATTCCTGACCCAGCTTACACCTGACCTGTCTTTGGCTTCTGTTAGTATCTTTGCTTGTCCACTTTGACCTTGTCTTCATGATTTAGTACTGCATTGCCTGCTCATTGCCAACTGTGGCCTGCTCTGTGACTTTGTCCCATACTACTGGCCAGGTGCCTGCCCTGGTCAACTCACAGAGCCAGCTGTTGACTTCAAATGACTATTCCTACTGCCTGCCTACTAATGTGGTTAAAGAACTCAGCCATCCTGAACCTACAGTCAATTCAGAGTTTCCATTTAATGGTTACTCCCCTTGGTCCAGACAACTTGTCAGCCTGACACACCTCCCCATACTCCACTGGTCCTTCCTGGTCACGATTACCAGAGTCTTGCAAGCAACATCTTTTGACAGTTGCATTACAAGAGAGGTTGCCCTCATCGTTTTGCTATCCTATCAGGTAAGTGAAAGTACCAGTCAGTCAATGATGGAGCCTGAAAGGGAGGCCCCTTTGCTAGAAACCCTCTGCCAGCTGATTGTCACATTGCCTCAGGCAGTTAAAGGACTTCAGGTTAACTTCAAACAAATTGAGAGGCATGTTCATTTTCTAACAATGCAGTTACCCTTCTTCAGATCAGACATCTGTTCCTGCAGCTAAAACATTTGCATAAATTGCTTCAATCCCCCTCAGCAGAATCCAGGGTTCCTTCGGCTGTAGGTTGTAAAAAATTCCAAGCATTCAAGAAACCCAGTCATCCTTACTTCTCACTCCACCACAGAACATTTTCATTGAGGTTACTAAATTAAGATTTGTCATTTCTCTGCTTCAGGGGGAATCCCAGTCATGGGCCCATTACCTCCATGAACAGCATCATCCTGCTTTGGCCAGAGACTCATTTTACTACCTTTGCACTGTTATACTGCAATGTCATTCGACTGCAGAGAATTTGCTTAGTAACCTGTGACAGGGCCAAAAGCCAACAGAATACCACAGTGGGGACGGAAAGTATTCAGACCCCCTTAAATTTTTCACTCTATTATATTGCAGCCATTTGCTAAAATCATTTAAGTTCATTTTTTTTCCTCATTAATGTACACACAGTACCCCTATTGACAGAAGAACACAGAATTGTTGACATTTTTGC
This sequence comes from Lithobates clamitans, assembly GCA_037952925.1. Classification (NCBI taxonomy): domain Eukaryota; kingdom Metazoa; phylum Chordata; class Amphibia; order Anura; family Ranidae; genus Lithobates; species Lithobates clamitans. The sequence goes on from JBBGZY010000471.1 coordinate 5,462,113, forward strand.
AGAATTATTAAAAAAGAAAAACTGAAATATCACATGGTCCTAAGTATTCAGACCCTTTGCTGTGACACTATTTAACTCAGGTGCTGTCCATTTCTTCTGATCATCCTTGAGATGGTTCTACACCTTAATTTGAGTTCAGTTGTGTTTGATTATACTGATTGGACTTGATTAGGAAAGCCACACACCTGTCTATATAAGACCTTACAGCTCACAGTGCATGTCAGAGCAAATGAGAATCATGAGGTCAAAGGAACTGCCTGAAGAGCTCAGAGACAGAATTGTGGCAAGGCACAGATCTGGCAAAGTTTACAAAAAAAATTTCTGCTGCACCCAAGATTCCTAAGAGCAAAGTGGCCTCCATAATCCTTAAATGGAAGGCGTTGGGGACGACCAGAACCCTTCCTAGAGCTGGCCGTCCAGCCAAACTGAGCTATCAGAGGAGAAGAGCCTTGGTGAGAGAGGTAAAGATGAAACCAAAGATCACTGTGGCTGAGCTCCAGAGATGCAGTCGGGAGATGGGAGAAAGTTGTAGAAAGTCAACCATCACTGCAGCCCTCCACCAGTCGGGGCTTTATGGCAGAGTGGCCCGGCGGAAGCCTCTCCTCAGTGCAAGACACATGAAAGCCAGCATGGAGGACTCCAAGATGGTGAGAAATAAGCTTCTTTGGTCGGATGAGACTAAGATAGAACTTTTTGGCCCTAATTCTAAGCGGTATGTGTGGAGAAAACCAGGCACTGCTCATCACCTGTCCAATACAGTCCCAACAGTGAAGCATGGTGGTGGCAGCATCATGCTGTGGGGGAGTTTTTCAGCTGCAGGGACAGGACGACTGGTTGCAATTGAGGGAAAGATGAATGCAGCCAAGTACAGGGATATGCTGGATGAAAATCTCCTCCAGAGTGCTCAGGACCTCAGACTGGGTCGAAGGTTTACCTTCCAACAAGACAATGACCCTAAGCACACAGCTAAAATAACAAAGAAGTGGCTTCACAACAACTCCGTGACTGTTCTTGAATGGCCCAGCCAGAGCCCTGACTTAAACCCAATTGAGCATCTCTGGAGACACCTAAAATTGGCTGTCCACCAACGTTTACCATCCAACCTGACAGAACTGGAAAGGATCTGCAAGGAGGAATGGCAGAGGATCCCCAAATCCAGGTGTAAAAAACTTGTTGCATCTTTCCCCAAAAGACTCATGGCTGTATTAGATCAAAAGGATGCTTCTACTAAATACTGAGCAAAGGGTCTGAATAGTTAGGACCAGGTGATATTTCAGTTTTTCTTTTTTAAAGAATCTGTAAAAATGTCAGCAATTCTGTGTTTTTCTGTCAATATGGGGTGCTGTGTGTACATTGAGGAAAAAAAATGAACTTAAATGATTTTAGCAAATGGCTGCAATATAACAGAGTGAAAAATTTAAGGGGGTCTGAATAGAGTTGATTTTAGATTGAGTATAGATACTAATTTGATTTAGGCAGCACTCAGATATTCATTTAACCTTAGCATTTCCACAGCTTTGAAGGATGAACTAGCCAGACCGATTCACTAGAATATTTGGTTTGTCTCACTAACCAGATTGACTGAGACCTAGGAGAGACAGAGCGAAAAAAAAAAAAAAAAAAAAAAAAAAAAAGTAGCTATCAGGCCCCAGCCTGTCAGTGACTACTACTTCTGGTACTCCACTAAATTTCTGTGGACCAGCTTTTTGTTGCCTTACCTGGCCTCCAATGAATGGCATAGGTGACGCCAAGTTCTGTACTCTGCCTCTACTGTGGGGACACTAGGCACTTTACAGGCCTATCCCATAAGACCATGGAAAGCACCGACTGACTGGTCCCATGTAGTTTAGCCTACGAAGACAAACCAAGCTCGTATAACTCCTAATCATACTGTAGCTTTATCACAGTCCCTGCCATTATTGTTTCTGGGGCCTGAATATTTTTTATGAACTCTGCTGCACAGCATTGCCCATCTCTTGGCATTAGAGGGGGAAACAGGGATTTTCTATCCATCTGGCAGATGGCACTGGTATCAAGTCCAGCTTGGTTCCTCAAAAGACCCCTCTACAATTTATGTTGTACTTCTTCAGGACACAGAGTTACTGCATCTGGATATCATTACCTTGCCCTTGTTTCCTATTATCCTCTGAAAGCCTTGGTTAAGAACCCATAACTGTTGCATCACCTGGTTTATTAAGGAAATCAACTTGACATTGATCTTACGTCAGAAGCACTGCCACCAAGGTCACCAGAACTAGTGTCCCCATTGGAAGATATCCCCTCTTACGTTCCTGGAGACAACAAAATTTGGGATTTTCTTTTACTTTCAATGCCAATTGTAAACAGGACTAATTGAAAGGGTGAATATCTCTTACGGGGGCAGAGACCGCAATAAAAGCCTGACAGGTGTTCTAATCCATCTCCACTCACTTTAAAGGCCAAGTTGACCTTCTGGAGAGAGACTGGTGATGAAGCATGTTGCATCCTATTTAGGGGGGGTAACATGCTTCAGCGCCAGTCCCAGTTTCCTGTGACAGTGGGAATGGGTTTCTCTCCTCACGTGCTGCCACATTTGAAAACAGCATGGCTGTGTGGGGCTCCAAGCACACACCTGTGTCATTCATTGAAAGGATTCTGTGAATGACTAAACTACAAGTAGCATCTTCCACTGCAGCAGACAGCTTGTAGTTTTCAATAAATTGTGAGGGTGCTGATGAGTCCACTAACACGTCCTCCAGCTTTCAAAAACAAAGACTGTACATAGGTACAGCCAAAAAAAGCTGGAGGATTTGTCTGCAGGAGCCCAACAATGCAACCGTGATCCACTGATCAGGGGTGCAATGCACCGCAGGCTCCCAAGCAAGGAATAATAAATGCACATAAAAATTGCCTGCAAAAAAATGCAAACGCTAAAAAAAACAAATGCGAAACTCGTTTTTAGTGCAGCATTTTACAGCTATAGCTACTGCCATTTTTAGAATGTCCAGTGTCCATGAAGCTAACACAGACTCAGGCAGAAGACAAGAAATTCTTTGACAAGTGAAGGGGGGAACAAGGTGTGGCTGTCTATGGCACATCTAAGACTATCTTTGTCCCTTAGGCTTGCCATACATTATAGAATTTTTCTTTAAATTTACCAAAACCATATAATATGGAGGCCAAACCTAAATACTTTCAATTTGTATGCAATCAGGCAGGCCCTTGCACTACATAGTTGAATGTAAATTTAAAGGAATTTGAATAAAATAAAAAAAATGTATAATGCAAGGCCTGCCTAAACTTGACCCAAGATAAATAGGTCCTTTCCTGATCAAATGAAAAGTTAATTATATGGCTTATGAGCTAACTTTGGTAAAGAATCTTAATATCCATGAATTGTTTCATGCCCCCCTAGGAAAAACAATAACCAATCCCTTTACAGGTCAAGATCCAGAGACTCCGGATCGTTTTTTCTAATGAACACAAGGATGAAGCCATCCTGGACTGCATGAAGAAGAAATGTCAGACACAGCTACTAAAATTGAAGAGCTTCAGTCCTGAGGAGAATTCCTGAAAGCCAATCACTTATGCTGTTAGCCTTCACATCACCGGAAGACAAGTAGCTTAGGGCAGCATAAGACGGCTGCTAAAGAGACACTGGGATACATACCCACCGTGTTTACTTCTGTATCATTACCAAAAAAAAAAAGCACAAGTGACATAGCTTTCAGTAAGATATATCCCTCATGTCAATTCCTCTTCTGTTGAAAATCTTCCCCTGTCCTTAACCCCCTCCAAGCCATAATATTCTGGTGCGACGGCGGTTACTACAACAGGCTGTCACAGGCTCAAAAGAGCCAGACTATACCTGGCCTTTCTGGCCATATCCGCTATTCAAAGAAGCCATACTACTTCTTTAGCTAGAGAGTGATTATATAGTCCCCCCCCCCCCCATTCAGACATCCTGTTGCATTCACAAAAAGGTGTAGTACGGTTAATACGAATGGTGGATCTGGCCAGAAAGGGCTGTCAACATCAGGTTCCCTTAATGACAGCCTGTCAGAGCCCTTTAGTTGTATTATGATTGTTGCTGTGACCGTGTAGGGGAGGGGGCTGGTTTGACGGAGGAAGATTTTCACTAATAGAAGCAGAATCAACATAATGGACACAATCTACTTACTTGTAAGTTATGTCCCTTGTGCAGATTTTTTTCAGTTTGTGACTGGCTGCACTTAGGCCTTGTTCACATTGGGTGTAATTAAGGTGGTACTAAAAAAAGGTAACTTTTTTTTTTTTTTTTTTTTAACATGTTATACTTACCTGCTCTGTGCAATTCTTTTGCACACAGCAGCCCTGATCCTCCTTCTCGGGTCCCCCACTGATGCTCGTAGCGCCTCCCTCCTGCCCCCATAGCAAGCCCCTTGCTATGGTGGTGCTCGCGTGTTCTCACTCCTGAGCCCTGTTCTGTGTGTCCACTGACACACAGAACAGGGCTCATTCCCACCACCTTCCTCACTGGCTTTAACTGACAATAGTGGAAGCCAATGGCTCCCACTGTTGTGTCTAAGCCAATGAGGAGGGAGAGAGCTGCTGTTATCATGCACACCACTGGATCAGGATCAGGCTCTGGTAAGTATTAAAAGGATTCTGTGGCAGGGAAAGACTGCACACAGGTGGTTTTTCTTTTTACCTTCATGCACAGAATGCATGAAGGTAAAAAAAACTTTAGCCTTTAGAACCACTTTAAGTAAAGCAGTCCCAATTCAACATCCATGTGAGTGCCCCCAAATGCAGACAGTGCGAGTTTGGGGGGGGGGGGGGGGGGGGGAGACACCCACACAGATGTCAAATTGGGAGCAGTGGCCATGTCTCTGCAGCTGCTGCCTGTACAGCTGTACATCCCCATGCAGGCAGACATGGTCCTTTGATTGGATGTACGCTGAAGTACACCTGTGTGAAGGAGGCCTAAAGAAGGCAAAGCACATCTCTGCTTTTAGAGGGCTTTCACACCAAGCCGCCCATAGTGTCGGCGGTAAAACGCCGCTATTTTTAGCTGCGTTTTACCGTTGGATTTGCGGCGCATTTCGGCTGCTAGCGGGGCGCTTTTAACCCCCGCTAGTGGCCGAGAAAGGGTTAAAACCGCCCGCAATGGTGGCGTTTTGCCGGCGGTATAGCCGCGCTGCCCCATTGATTTCAATGGGGAGCAGCGGTGGAGGAGCGGTAAACATACCGCTCCAAAGAAGCTGCTGGCAGGACTTTTCCTGACGTCCTGCCAGCGCAGCGCTGCAGTGTGCAAGCCCTCGGGCTCTCACTGTGGAGATAATGGAGCAGCTGAGGGCGGATTGCAGGCTCTATTTTTAACGCTATAGCGCCTGCAAAATGCCCTCAGTGTGAAAGGGGTCTAAAAGTTATAACATATCAAAAAAAAAAAAAGTATTGAATGCTTACACACCTAACAACTGTTTATTTTTGGTGCAAGATCTCTCTCTCAACGCTTTGTGGATCAAAAGACACGTCATACATTCCAGTCTCCAGAAATAAAAAATTATATATCTATCTATATTTTATAATATATATATATATATATATATATATATATATATATATATATATATATATATATATATATATATATATATATATATATATATATATATATATATATATATATATATAAAAAATGCAGCAGTTAATGCAAGTACACAAAAGAGGGAAAAGGTGTTTATGATTATGTGGCATGCAAACAGTCATTAATAAGCGTAAGGATACAATAAAGAGCCATTTGCTTTAGTGCATAATAAATGGACTTAAACCACTGCATACATTTTTGTTCTCCCAGTTAAGGTAAAGAAAAAAAAGCAGATGCCCAAGTCATTGATTTCATAGTATACATAAGCAGATCATGCTGCAAAGGTTAACACAACTGCTTTATATATTCAAGACTCCAAACAGTCTCTAATGATGCTCATAAGTAGAAAGCATAGGGGCTGGCTGCATCCAGACCAGGAGCTATGAATGCAAACTTGTCACGTGATTGTTATCAAGGCTGTGACGTTAAATTCAGCTCTGTCAGAAGACAGCACAAGTCAAAGCCCACATATAAACCACTGCCTCCTAGAGGGGCAGAAGCAGCCGGAGAAGCTGTCTTGCTTCTCTAGACCACAGCCCTCCCCCCTGAAAGAAGCTCCGTCTTCTTCTCAAGCTGCCTAGCAACAACAAAAGAGGAAAATCCTCTCTACTATTTAATTCAACGCGGCTACTATGTTCTTATGGTGTTTTCTCCAACGTTACAAAGATCTGGCAGTGCTGGCATGGATACAGATGGATGAAAGCTGCATTAGGGACAAAGGGCGAGATCTGTGAAAGATTTCAATACAGCAGAAGCGACTGGGAAGCCATCTGGGTGTGCACAGAGGAAAATGCTGGAGAAATTTTAATTTCTCTGCTAGAGGAATAAATAAGCACAATGCCCCGGACTGGAGCAGGCGAAAGGGCAAGCTGCATGCAGACGGACAGCAGGCACAAGTATTCACAGAAGAGAAATTATTGAAGTGCGCATGTTTCTGCTCAATCCGTTTGACCAAGCGATGACATGCCAAAACTATCCATCTTTCAATAGGTATATTCCTACAACAATGAATTTGTTCAATAAAACACAGGTATGTTAAACTGATGTTTGTAAGGATTCAATTTTCAACCATGTTTTCTGTGGATTGTTTTTGGGGGTGGGTAAAAGTGGAATATTAACCTTAATAATTAGTTGTTTGTTAAGCACAGCTGTTTATGGGATGATATTCAATGTGAAAGACAGCTACAAAAATATAACAGAATCTGGTAGGGGAGGAGAAAATCTGCAATATGAGATGAAATAAATCCCTTTCAAAGTAGGTCATATTTAATCCTTATCTGAAGTAATCTCCTGTCTGATGAACCTAGCATGCTGTTGAGATCAGTGCATCATTAAATTAGATGTCAAAATGAAATAAGGACTGAAAAACATTTGCATCTTAGCGACTAAAATTATTGTTCTGACTAATACAATTAGTAGTAAGTGACAACATTGCTAATGACACTTCTGAGGATGAAAAAAAATCCAGCTTTCTTTGCATGTAAAAACACTGCAGGAACTGCACTCATTCCTAATGTTTTCAAGACACTATAAATCATGGAAGTGTGGCCAATATAAAATGTGCTTACTTTGCCCTGGGCACTGCAAGCTGGTAATGGAAATGGTTTTACGGTACAAAATTCAGAGGCTGGGGAGGGATATTTTGGAATACAGGTTAAGCTGGTCAGGGGAAAAAAATAAATAAAAAAAAACATTGTGATGCAGATCTATATATCTCGCATGGCAACCATGAATGAGTATTTCAAGACTTGCAGATTGTTAAAAGGAACCTATTTATTCTGCATGGCCTATTTCATTCCAGTGAATGTAGCAACAGACAAATGCTTAGCTGATTCAACTAACATTCAAGCAATATAAAATACAATTTCAGTTTTATGATTCCTTAAGAGAAGACCTACAAGGCTTGCATTTTCTCAATAAGAGTAATTAAAATAATAATAATTGGCAAGTAAGGTACAGCAGGTTAGTTTTATGATTTTAAAAAATATATATTAGAACTGAGATTCTTTTAAACCTTTAGATTTTGTTTAATTTATATAGTGCCAAGATTTACAATTTATACCAGTGTCTGCCCTCACAATCTAATATTCCTAAGAGAATCTAATACACACACACACACACACACACACACACGTGTGTCCCACTTTGGGGTATATGTGAAGTGAAAAGAGATTGTTCACAAAAAATAAAAGTTTTTACAACAAATGGAAACATTTGAGACTGCAAAAACTATCCAAGTGTTTTATTGCATCTGAAAAGCTATCACATCTTTATTACTCTGACTCTTTTCATCAGTTAGAAAGAGGCCCCATCTGTATCCCAAGATAACACAGTATTAAATACTACCGGTTCTATGATAGGGGGGGAACTGTTACCTGCAATTTATTAAATCTTTCTTGCAGGTTCAGATTAAAGAACATGCCATGACAATGGAAAAAGCTTTATTCAGTACAATACCATATTATACCTTTGTAAAATGATAGAACACCTTAAACTGAACATATACACACACACACACATATATATATATACACACACACACACACATGCCTTATAACCTTATAATAGTCCTGAAATACACTGAGATCATATTGGGTCACTCTGGCATTTGTTATATTACAATAGGAAATACATTTGTAATGGTTGAAGATGTTCACACAACGTGGACTTTGTGTTTGGAGCAGTTACTTCCAGACAGTGGTTAACAGAATTCACTCTAAAAACAGATTGACCTGATGCAGAGATAGATGTATGAAAAACATGCCACTCTAGCTCCATCTAGAGGAACTATCATAATTGAAATGTGATGCATTTATGATGCCTTCAAAACGATCCATTTGCTTTAAATCCTATTGATCTCCCCTATTTTTAATAATTTTTTTTTACTATTGCACCTGTTTTAAGCATCAAGCTAATGGTGTAAAAATTTAAAATGCCATTATTACAAGACTTGACAAGTTACTAGCCCTGAAAATACAGACAATTGAATCTTTTCATTGACTTTTTAAACTGGTCGCTGTCCATGGGAAACCAGCTAAGCCGTGTACGGTGACTAATGCAACGTGGCTCCAAATTACAATTCTGAAACCTGTATATGACAAGTTCCCCCACCACTATGTCCACCATTTATGAAAAAATAAAAGTTGTGTAGCCAAACCTGGGAGTAAGGAACTAGAGATTTTTTAATGAACCTTATAAAATTGATGACTTAAACTTATGGATCTTTACAATCTATTTCTTTCCTTCTATAGAACGTATAGGAAATGGTTCACAGAACACCGAAAATGAAGAAAGTCATTGAGATATAGTCTGCCCTATTACTGGGTTGGGATTGATAAACTGGAAATTAGTGCAGATGCAGTATAACTGCACTGGGATTTCAAAAGCATGCTTCAGTGGAGGAGACGTCATTGCTGTCTTGGCAAAATGACCTGGAATAGTAAAAGGTCACTTTTTCGCACCCATCTCACAGGGCTTTTATCACTGGTGTTTCTGTTCGCCACATTGCTGTTCTGTAACCATCACAATTCGTTCACCGGCAGAGTTGGACTAAAAGAAAATCCAGTGACTCATTCGATTCGTGGATTCAAAGCAACCAAAACTGAAACCAACAGCTCACTAAGGAATATCTGGAAGGATGCCATTCCACAAACATGGAAGCCTCATACCACTTTTAACCTAAGTAACACAGAGTCACAACAACAAGGTGTTACAGGTTTGGAGAATACTTTAAGCACCAATGGCAGTGTTTACAGTGAAAAGGGCTGGGGTCGACAAAATGTATACCATTACAAATATATTATTAATGAGCCAGAGAAATGTCAGGAGAAAAGGCCTTTCTTAATACTCCTCATAGCTGCAGAACCAAGACAAATTGAAGCTCGACAGGCAATTAGGCAGACCTGGGGAAATGAAAGTCTTGCACCAGGAATCCAGATTGTAAGGTTGTTTCTTCTGGGTTTACACACCAAGTTAAATGGGTTAATTGAACAGGCCATAGTGGATGAAAGTAGGCAGTATCACGATATCATCCAGCAGGAATACTTAGACACTTATTACAATCTCACCATTAAGACACTTATGGGTATGAACTGGGTAGCAACATACTGCCCCCATGTCCCATATGTCATGAAGACAGACAGTGACATGTTTGTTAATACAGAATACTTGATAAACAAACTACTGAAGCCAGACCAACCACCAAGAACCAACTATTTTACAGGGTATTTAATGAGAGGCTATGCACCCAACCGTAACAAAGACAGCAAGTGGTACATGTCACCAGATTTGTATCCAAGTGAGCGCTATCCTGTGTTTTGTTCTGGAACTGGGTATGTTTTCTCTGGAGATCTAGCAGAAAAAATATTCAAGGTCTCCTTGAGTATTAGACGATTACATTTAGAGGATGTATATGTTGGTATCTGTCTAGCCAAGCTGCGCATTGACCCTATACCCCCACCAAATGAATTTGTATTCAATCACTGGAGAGTTTCATATTCTAGCTGTAAATATAGCCATCTAATTACCTCTCATCAGTTCCAGCCTGGTGAATTGATCAAATACTGGAATCATTTACAACAGAATAAGCACAATGCTTGTGCCAACGCAGCCAAGGAAAAAGCCAGTAGGTATCGGCACCGTAAAATGCACTAAAAGGACAAAATGACTAGGAAAAAAAAATGGAAACTGGAATAAAGAAAGCATGGGCAGTGACAACCTTAGCTAAAATGTAAATGGAGTGGAAAATTATTTTTTTATTTTTAAGAGTATATAAACCTATATGGGAAAACAGATGGAAAAAAAAAAAAACAGTGGGAAAAAAAAAATGTGTGTTTATTCTGTGCAATAAGAAGCATGCACACTTCTGTGGTATACCTGATATTTTATGTGCCAATAAAATACAAAAGAACACATTTTTAATACAAATACAAAGCAAGATTTGTGGTCCTTTTTATAATAAAATGTTCTATTCTAGACTTTTACTATGGGGCAAAAAACGACTGTGGAGAGGAGGGAGGTGGAGAGAGAGACAAACTAATATTTCATAAAATTAATTTGTAAGGGAAATCTAGGTAGTGTACGTGTTTGTCACTTTTTACAAAATAGGATATTTAAAGATGTCAAAATGAGGATTTCATTTCATGCATGATCACACGCGTGGGTGTGGGACACTTATTTAATCATCACAGGGTACAATATTTGACAGTAACAACTCAAAGTCTTCCTTTGTGATTCTGTAACATAATTTAGAAGTAGATAACAAAAATATAGGTGTTCATACATCTTTATCCTAATATAGCTTTTCACCTAGTACAACCACTAAAGCAGTTACAACATCCTTGAAATGCTAACGCGTTTCAGCCTAAGCCTTCCTCATAGCATCATGCTACAAGGAAGGCTTAGGTCGAAACGTGTTAGTATTTCAAAGAGGTTTCTAACTGCTTCAGTGCAAAATAAAATTTCAAAGAAGTAGTGATCGTGTGTCGGCTTTTGACTTCTATGCACATCTATCGTGGTCTAATGTAAACAAATGATTTGGGATGTCCCCGAGGCTATCACACGGTCATTAACCAATAACTTGAATTACACTCAGGAACTATTAAAGTCTTACTTTCTATTTGTTTAAAGTGGATCTGTAGACAACACAATGAAGTATATAGTATGCCCAATTTGGTTGAAAAATATATTACAAATGGGTTCCAAGGATTTGTATGTAAAATAACTTTAAATTTCCCCTACTGCTAAGCCTATGCAAGGCATTGAGGGGAAATATCAATGGTCACTGTGTGGAGTTAACTACTATGAAACAGAAAAATGCAACCACCTGAATGTTCTCATCTCTAATGGGGTCTCTGTTGCTCCTCCATCCAGACTGGAGACACCCTAAGACAGGTAATCGGTCACTGGCTGGATAGCTGGGTGCAAATAAAGTGACAAAAAGCCTGAAAAAGAAAACTACCGCAGCCACCGTGTTTAAGAATCGGTAAGCTGCATTTTTTTGGGGAGGAGTTTAATACTGCTTTAACTGGGTATATAGCTAAATATACAGTCAAAATACTCTGAATCTTTAACCTGGCAAAGGATATTTAACAAGACATGACCCAACACAAGACCTAGAAAGAAGGTCAATGACAAGTGGAGAACAGCAGAACAATTTTTTTAAATAGGAGGTGAATTAGCTAGTAAATTTTTTTTAGGATGTTTGTTAGCTGTTTTTTGTTAAAAAAATAAATAAATAAAAAATCCTTCATGAACTGGTGAGAGAATTAAGCAGGTGAAAGAACAAGTGGTACTTATAATTATTCCCATACCCAACTTCTGCAGCTGCCCCTCCCCTGAGTTCTAAAGTAAGAAGCTCGGATCATTTAGAATTAGGGGTCACGCTTTGCAGGGCAGTCTTGACAAGACGGTGTGGCTTTGAAATTTATGTGCAAATGTATGCAACAAAAACCTCTATTCTTACTCTGAAAGGCTAAAAAGTATAATTAAGCCTTCTGTGCTGCCTAGCTGAATAAAGCGCTGGGTAATTTGAGTATTGTTCTGGTATCAACATGTCAGCCTTTAAGCCAATGGGGATATTAGCTTTAAATCTCTGGGGTGACCACATCCATTTTTATTAAAACATGCACGATCAAAAAACTTGCTGTAACAGCTAAAAAAAAAACAGCTGAAAAAGTGTTAGCTGGGGTTAAGCTTTAAGTTGTTAGTTAAGTCCATGTAAATTTGCAAGTGCATCTAAGAATGTAACAAATGGTAAGCTTCAAAGTATTATATTTCTGGTATTGTTGTGTCTAGGTTTTAGACCTGGTACACAACAGTGTGATTTCCAATGCAGCTCGTGTCACACATCGCATGACAATGGAAAGCACATTATTCACTATGGTGTTCATTTACATTAATGCAGCACAGCACATTTTTTTAAAAAGGTGCCAGTGCTGCATGATTATGCCGATTGCTAGGAACAGGCAGGCACCCTAAAAACCAGCAACACATCCTTTCAGTTGGGGATTCCCAGCTAACAGTAGAATGTAAGCAAAGGAGCCAGCCATTAAAATAAAATGTGGGGGTCCCCCACAATCCATGCTGAAAAAAAAAAAGGGCTGTGAATGTGGAGAAAATTTAAAAATTCAGTCATAACCACCTCAAAGAACATCCCGATCCCTAGTTTATTGCAATTTCTGTTCTGCTAGTTCATAGCAGCAAATGCCCATTTGCTTTTTTGTTTTTAAATCAATGAAAGAAGACAATTAAACATAAGGTTTTCATTTTCTTTTTATAGACTGAAAACTAATAATTGGTGAGCATAATGGACCAAAGTACAGTGCTCAGCTCATCTTCCTATATAGGGAGAGCTCCCAAAAAGTGCAGAAACCCATTACTATCATTAGTGGTAGTAAATCCTCATTCATTACTTTTACCTACAGCTAAGCTTATTCATTTTTACCTACAGGTAAACCCTATTATATCTCCCAAAACTTACACCGTTCAGGAGAAATTCTAGCCAGCAGCAGCTGGTGACGTCACTGGCGCATGCGCTCTGAAGGAACGCATGCGTGCAAGAGTTTCGGCTGTGGCTCAGGCCAAACAGCTGCAGCAGATGGGTGAAGATGAATGCACCCTACAGCACGTCGCTGGAGGGTTTCCTTTTAGGGTAAGTCCTTCATAATGTTCTAGTATGCAATGCATATTGTATTTTTTTTAAGCAAGAAAAAAAAAAAGGCGGCAGTTGTTGCAATTTTTTATGTCACACGGGATTTACACAGCGTTTTTTTCAAACGCAATTTTTTGGGGGAAAAAGACCTTTCATGGATTAAAAAAAAAAAAATTTAAACCCCCCCACCCCACAAAAATTAGCCCAATCGTTTTTATAATGGGTATCCGTTTACTTGGCGTAACATCTTTCACAACATGTCATGTTTTAAAATTGCGTCTGCCTGTGGAATGGCGGCAAACTATGGTGCTTAAAATTCTACATATGCAACGCTTTAATTGCCTCTATAGGTTACCAGTTTAGAGTTGCACAGGAGTTCTGGTGCTAGAATTGGTGCACTCACTCCAACATTCGTGACAATACCTCACACGTGTGGTGCGATCAATGTTTACGTATGCATGCGGGAGTAATGTATGCATTTGCACATAAGCACGGTGGGACGGAATGCTTGAATTTTTTTTTATTCTTTATTTTCTACATTTTTTTTACTTTTTTGGGATTAACTTTATTGCTATCACAAGGGAAGAACAACATCCCTTGTGACAGCATAGGCCATGACAGGTCCTCTTTATGGAGAGATCTGGGGGTCTATTGGACCCCAAATCTCTCCTCTGGCCTCCCATGCAGCCAATTAGACACAGATCAGTATGATCGCCTACTCTCCTGGCCGCTGGCGGCCATATAAACAAAGAGGCTGAACTGGAAAAGACGAATTACTTGTCGCTCCCAGTTTCTGCCGTTACAGGGACAAGAATGACGTCAGTTCCAACACCGCCAGCTGCATAGCTCCCAGGCTCCGCAATGGGACAGTAGAGCCTGGGAAAGCCGGATGTGGGAGCCCTCGCAGAAGTGATACAAGGGGCTAATCAGCCCCTTGGATCACTTCTGCCCAATAGGGATTCTCCGGCTGAAAAGATAAATACCAGGATGACGCCTGTAGGTGCAGGCATCACCCCAGTATAACTACTAAAACCCAAGGACGCCCATAGAAGTCGGGAAGGGGTTAATATATAAAAATCAATGCATTAAGACCAGCACGGACAGATTTTGCAAGTGCCTTTCATGCATTCTAAAAGTGGTGCAGCATACACCAAAACCACCTGTCTAGAACGGAGACACGCTTTCCCAAAATTTTTCTGTGTCAGTTTCTCTCGCTGTACGCCAAAGAGTTTGTCCTAATTAGCTCCACTTTGTAAGATACGAACTGTCTGTATTTTATTTAGTCATTGCGCCACAATGCAAAAGTGGTGCATTTTAGAACTACCTGAATTTGGTGCATGAGTTGGTGTCAGAATCAAAAACGTTGCATGCGCTTCATGAAATTGGTGCAATACAAGAATATATATTAATTTGGGGCAATAAAACACAATACAAAACAAGAGGGATTAACATCAGAAAAGTGGTGCAGCAGCTTTACTGAATTCCCCCAATGTGTACAGACTAGAATAGTCTAATGTTAGAAAGTATAATAAAAATACACAATTCAGGGCTGCCACATGGAAGGAAATAAAAATACTAATAACATAACAGATTGTTAAAATGGACAGAAAATTAATTTACAGGAATATATGAGGGGGCATGAATTACAAGTTGCAGTTGTAGGCATGTAAATTAGTATTCAAACAACTTGCTTTGAATTATTATTTTCAAAACCTAGTGATTGCAATATAGCCAAAGACATGACAAACATATGCAAAATGAGCACAGATAAATATAGAAAGCAAAAAAAAAAAAAAGGGGGGGAGGGGGGGTTGCAAATCAAACTCAGTCACTGCAGCTTACAAACATGGCAGGGTATATATTGTACACCTGTGCTTAAGTTAGTATATGGTTTAAAAACCCTGCCTTGTCCCCCCTACTGATGCATGCCAGCTACACAATTCTATTTTAAAAGTGTGTATTTAAAAAATAATGCACACCTTTAAAAGTTTTCATTGAACCTTCTCTGTTGTCGGCATTTTCTTTTAGTTCCTGTTCTGTGGGAGGAGCTAGGAATATGTCCATTTGTCCTGCTCTAACAAGGGGTGGGATTATTCTAAGTTTGGGCACAGTGGTTGGTGGGGGTGTGAGCGTTTCTTGCACAGTTTGCAAAAGCAATCAGTCTAGGAATTCTCCCCTCCTAAAGCCTGATACACAGGTAGTTTTTTTTTTTTTTTTTTCATTCAACCCAACAGGCTCAAAAAAAAAAAAAAAAAAAAAAAACAACTGAGGAGTGCTGTACTAACTAAGCAAGGTTCTCCCTACTGTGCTCTGACAGGGGAGCTGCCTCCCCACCAGAGCACACACCAGTCAGCGCTCCCAGCTGATGGGATGCTGGTTTTCTAGCATACCCATTCAACAGAGCGAAACAGGCTGCTGTACACACTGGCCGGCGTCTGTTGAACCACACCATCGTTGGCAAGTGTGTAACAGGTCACACAGCTGCCTTACATGATAGTAACACCGCCAGGAGAGGTAAAGTTTTATATAGATTATATCTATATCTATCTATCTATCTATATATATATTTATTTATTTATTTTTACATCCTCTTGTCTGGGCACCACTCACAGACTTGACAGCTTGTGGGCTGATGCAGGGGGGAGTAGATTGTATTCATTTACATGCTATAGCTTTGCAAGCTAAAAATAGCATTTCCCCTCAACTTCTGACCCATCTCGGCCCACTGTACCCCATCCAGGAAACCCAATAGGCATACCCTTGGGGTACATGGTACAGGTATAGATAAAATAGTGGAAATACTATTAACTACCTGTTGCCAGTATCTGGCAATAACAGGGCATAATCATATGGCATGGGCAAAATCAGCATGTGAACAATTACATCTAGTGCAAATCGGAGCAGGTATGCGGTGCATGGAAAAAAAGATTGATTGAGGTTAAGTAGGATTGGTGTAACATATAGGAGTTGTACAAATAAATTAATAATAGTCGGGATACATGCAAGTGAGAGGAGCAGCAGATCATGATTGTGGGAGATGATTTTTGGGTAACGTGTGTCTTAGGATCACATACATTTTTTGTACAATCAGATTAACCAAAGCTATGTCATTTGAGGGCCAGGCTAACCTATCCAATCAATGTGTATCCAATTAGGCAAGCCCTTTAATGTAGGTAGATCTACAGGAGATTTTACTGTGTGTGGTGAGCTTTGGGCTGTCCTGATCTATGAAACAAATCCCAAGTTATAACAGCCATTTCCATGGCTAATTCAGCACTGGTAACCTTTTTTGCAATAGTGAACATTTTTTTTTTCATGGTTCGTGTTCAATAGGTAAAATCTGCCAGCGCTGAATTAGTCATAGCATGAATAAAGTGAAAACAGTGCAGCGCTAAGAATCAAATGTTGAGTATTGACATAACATACTGTGATATACAAAATAAATTGTTATTTAGAATTAGGGCTACAACTAACGATTATATTTATAATCGATTAGTTGGCCGATTATTGTTTCGATTAATCAATTAAAATCAGAGGATATTGGAATGTGTCCCATAGGAAACCATGTTGAATGAACTGTAGTGCGTTTCTGCAAAAAAGTACCAAAAAAACGCACAGGTGTGAACCAGGCCTAGGACTTTAGTAGCAGCAGCATGTTTTTTGTATCACCTGTCATCATGGGGTTAAAAAACCTACTATAAATAAATATATATCACATATATAAAATACACCCAGAAATAGGATATATGGGCATTTTAACTTGAGTCAGACATGAAGGGTGAAAAGAAGATATAAATCGCCCTAATTTTTTCATGGATATGATCATTTTAAATATAATGCAAAATACTGGTAACATTTTACTTTAAATGTAATTGTAATGCCTTCTATTGCCTCCAGTCTATCAGCCTCAACCTTCTCTGGGTTCAGATGCTGATCTTCCCTGCACAGTCTTTAAAGTGATTTTTTTTGTTTTGTTATACTTACCTGCTCCGTGCAACAGTTTGCACAGAGCAGCCCCGATTCTCTTCTGGGGTCCCTCACCGACGTTTCTGGCTTCTCCTGCCTTCAAATGCCCCAATAGCAAGCTGCAAATTATAGTATAGCGTGCCCCTATAGCAAGGAAAAAAAACAAAACTTCTGTCTTTAGAACCACTCACTTCCTGCCCAGGACTATATGTCCCATGAGGCATTGCTCCTCACACATTCACAAGTTCTCAGGCACTTACTGACAAGTATGGATGGTGTACTGAGCTGTATGTGTGCTGCACTGTATTTCCTGATATGTAAACAAATAATGCATTCTGTATGCAGGCCAACTAATCAGCTGGCCGATTAATCAATATGAAAATAGTTGACAACTATTTTCATAATCGATTAGTTGTCGATCGATTAGATGTTTCGGCCCCAATTAGCATATACAAAATACTCTAACACCATCGTCTGATTGATAGAGTATCTAAGTAAAGTGCACTGTGCAAATTGTAAATCAACAATGGTAGTATAGTCCCATTGGTGATTAAAACATTAATCCATTAGTATATATTGATGGGAAGGAATCCAGGATTGTAGTACTAAAGGAGTCATCGCTGTGTGTGCATCCACCCAGCGGAGAAGATTAAATATGCTTACCAGAAGGTAGCATCAATCAGGCATGTGATATCAAAGCTCTGGATAGCGAGTGGTGCAATTCCTCCTCCTCAGCTGAGCCACCTCAGGCAACCTCGATCCAGCATGTCAGAATATGGATCAGGATGGCAATGTCTCAGATGGTAGAAAACCTCCTTCCACCACAGAAGCAATTGGTAGGTTTATGGTTAACAGCATCCATAAAAAAACTGAAAGCCTCCACATAGTAAAAAACTGTATGGTTACGGGTTTATTTGGAATAAAAATATCATACCCCAGTTAAAGTCTTTGTAAACAAAATATGTTGGTTGGATGAGTCCTTTCCAAGCCATTGCGCCTTTTTGAATTTTATGCTTTTGTGATCGCAGAGGAGCTTTTTTTTTACTTGATGCAATACATCTTGGAATCTATGTAAAGCCTTTTTATTTCAAATAAAGCCATAAACTTACAGTTTATCACTATGTGGAGGTTGTTTTTTATGGATGCTGTTAACCATAAACCTACCAACCGGTTCTACAATAGGACTATACTACCAATGTTGATTTACAATTTGCACAGTGCACTTTATGTAGAGACACCATTAGATGATGGTGTTAGAGTTTGTTGTATATGCCAATCACAATTTATTTTGTATATCACAGTATGTTGATATGTCAATACTCAACATTTGATTCTTAGCGCTGCACTGTTTTCACTTTATTCATTCACACAATTTTTGTTAAGATTGTAGTGCTGGCTGCTATTGTTTTTTTATGTGTATAGCACAGTGTTTTTATATTAATTCCTAGTCATAGCAATGGCTCAGTTGCAAATAAGTATTTGTTTCATAGATCAGAACGACCTAAGCCACCTGTTGCCCAAAGATCATCTCCCACAATCCTGATCTGCAACAGCTGTTAAAGTCTGTATGCCAGTGTGCCCAGACAAGATGTAAAATCATACAAAGTATTACAACATATATGCAAAGCTCCATAAAGAAGCATGCCCATGTTGAAATAAATTCTCAGCTCTCCCAGCAATTTACTATCATGCAGCTGTGTGTGCATGCTGCTAGGTGGGGAGCGTTCCCAGACAGATTGTTTTGCATAAAAGTTTAATGCGGGAAATACCCTCCAACTAAAAGGGAAAAAAAGGCACGTCCACAAATGTTCCAGGCAGAATGAGCACACCCACCAAGTTCTTTCTGTGGGGAATGTTGACAGCAGGGAGATCCAATAGTTTTCGGAGGTGGGCTACGAGCGCAAGTCCTAGAAAGGCTACATACTGTTTATATGATGCACACAGCGGGCACACCTGTTAGGATAGAAAATGGGTCACTTGGGCCAGCTTGGCCCCAAGGGACTATTTAAAGTGACAGTAGAGCTGAAACCAGCTTTAACTCACAGTAAGTTGCTCAGGAAGGAAGTGAAGAGAGACAGCTTCTATCATCGGTTTTCTTTTTCAAGAGAAGACAGCATAGAAGCTAAAGTCCGAGGCAGAATTAGACCGTTACATAACTTGTAAGGTTGAACAAAAATATCAGTCCATCCAGTTTAACCTCTGTGGGTGTATCAGTGTGTAACCCTTTTTGTCTCTACCATTTCCCATAACCCTGTATATTGCGTTTTCTAAGATGCCCATCTAAGACTTACTGGTATAGGGACAATCTTAATATCAAGTATCGGTGCCGATAACGAGTATTTGCAGGAGTACTTGTACTGCAAAAAAAAACAAAAATAACCAGAGCTCGATCCTGATCCAATGATGTGCACGAGAGCAGAGGCTCTCAGAAGGAGATGTACACAGTCTTATACATAAGTGAATTAAAGCGGGTTTCAAGGTGTTTGCGAAAGGTTGCGAAAGGTTCTAAACCAGTGGTACTCAACCTGGGGGCGGGACCCCCTCGGGGGTGGAATGACGATTTGCCAGGGGTCACAGAATCCTGGGCTGTTCCTGAAGCCTGCACCACTCTCCCAGCCTTTTTGTGCCTGCCTAGCAGGGCTGTCCCTTGAACCTGTGATCGCCCAGCTAGGCTGTTTCCTGAGCCCGCGGCCACCCACTTAGTCTCTTCCCAGCCGCCCATTCAGTTCACAGCATGGCTGGGGGGGCAGAGACTAGAGGTCAGCTGACTGGTGAGGAATGTGAAGTGTGAGGGGCTGGAGGAGACCCCATCTCCTGATTTCGACATATGTGTCACTGCTACAAGACATCAAAGTCGGAGACAGTGAGTAACACTACCTGTGATTATAGTGGCCATTAAAAGTCCCCACTACAATTTTTAGAACAGCAGATTAACTTGATCAAGAGCGCCTAAGTTGGCTGATCAGACCCCCCTTCCCCCAGCACTGCCACTGATCCCATCCCCCCCACCACCACTGCCACTCATTCTCTCCCCCCCCCCCCCCCCCACCAAGGAGTAAGAGAAGGAGCAAAAATAGAGAATACTTGGAAAGGAGAGGAAAAGAGGGGGAGGAACAAAGAAAAAGGGAGGGAAAGACTAAGAGAAAGAATAAGAAAGACTGCTAGAGAGAGGGATGGTGGGGAAAAAAAAAGAAATTAGGATTTAGACAGATAAAAGGGAAAGAAAGGAGAACAAAAAAGTTGTACATCCTAAAATGTACCATAAGGGGATTTTAATACTGTACGAGTGGAAGGGACTCAGGGGAGCGTTAAATGTCCGTGGGTTAGGGGCGCAAATTACTTGTCTTGCCTTGGGTGCTAACAATCCATGCTATGAAAATAATTTTACTGTTAGGGGTCCCCTCAAATTGGGAAATTTTATCAAGGGGTCATGGCACTAGGAAGGTTGAAAACCACTGTTCTAAACCTTAATACATTCTCTGCCTTCAGGTAAAAATCCTGTGAGCAGAGAGCAGGGCTGTGTGTGCACCAATAGATGCACACAATGACACTATGTAATTCGGGATCAGGATCGAGACTGCATTACTGCACCTATTGCAAGCAGATTGTTATGGGGGCACTCAGAGAAGAGGCGGCGGCAGAGAAGAGATTGGGGCTGCACTGTGCAAAACCAGTGCACAAAGCAGGTAAGTATGACATGTTCTTTTCGAAAGGAAAAAAAAAAAAAAATGTAAAAAACCTTTACAATTTCTTTATGTTTCATGATCACATGTCAAACATGTAACACTGCTCATTATTGAACAAACACTATAGGTGTACCAATAAAAGTTCAAATAATGGCCATATTTTTAACAGAAAAATTTACAGAAACAGATTTAAAAAGCAATCTTCTAAAGATCTTAAGCACAAGAGTTGTGAAAAGATTGAAAGTGAATGATGACAAGGCTTTGTTTTGCAGTGCAATTCAATTACCCTCAGGTTTACGAGATGGAATTTATCCTTCATCACTCACTGCTATGATGAGTAAAAAGAAAAAATTAAAAACTGATGCACAAGATACCCAACAACCTAGTGACAATTTTAATCCCAATTTATGCCTTCTGGAGTTGCATTCTGAACTCTAAAGAAATCAGAGCACAATTAGAATAAGTTAAAAAAAACATTTTTGAAAAAAGAAATATTTTTCAGGAGACCCATCAAGTGACTGAACTCTCCTCCAATTACCAAGTTATCTCTGCTTCATTAGGCAGAGAAGACACTAAAATAGCAAAATGCAGGCCGTGTTCTGAAGTAACTTTGCTGAATATAGCTGAAAGCAGAAAGTGATATGTGTTCTCCATTTCAATATTGCCTCGGTGTAGGAAACACTACTGTAAATGTTATGGCTGTTTGAGATTTGGTTCTTTACATTTTCAAGTAGCCAAAGACAGGTCAAATTTTACAAGAAAGCCAAAATGATTAAAGCAAAAACTTCTAATAGGTGCCTCAGAACTCTGCACTCTCTGGAACCTAATCTAACCTATAGCAATAATGCAATGTTAAACATGCAGCACTCACACATAATATATATACACTTACCAGCCACTTTATTAGGTACACGTGTTCAATTGCTTGGTAACACAAATTGCTAATCAGCTTATCACATGGTAGCAGCTCAATGCATTTAGGCATCTAGACTTAGTCAAGATGACTTGCTGAAGTTCAAACCGAGCACCAGAATGGGGAAGAAAGGGGATTTAAGTGACTTTGAATGTGACATGGTTGTTGATGCCAGAAGGGCTGGTCTCAGTATTTCAAAAACTGCTGATCTACTTGGATTTTCACAACCATCTCTAGGGTTTACAGAGAATGGTCCAAAAAAAGAGAAAAAACCCAGTCGTTGTGTGGAGGAAAATGCCTTGTTGATGTCAGGACTTGTTTGAGATGATAGAAAGGCAACAGTAACTCAAATAACCACTCGTTACAACCAAGGTTTGCAGAATACCATCTCTGAATGCACAACACAAACTTTAAAGCAGATTGACTACAGCAGCAGAAGACCACACTGGATGCCACTCCTGTCAGCTAAGAACAGGAAACTGAGGCTACAATTTGCACAGACTAACCAAAATTGGACAATAGAAGATTGGAAAACGTTTCCTGGTCTGATGAGTCTTGATTTTAGCTGCAACGTTCAGATAGTAGGGTCAGAATATGGCGTAAACATGAAAGCATGGATCCAGCTGGCCTTGTATCAATGGTTCAGGCTGGTGCTGGTGTAATGGTGTGGGGGATATTTTCTTGGCACAATTTGGGCCCCTTAGTACCAATGGAGCATCATTTAAATGCAATGCCCTCCCTGAGTATTGTTGCTGACCATGTCCATCTCTGGCTACAGTGTACCATCTTCTGATGGCTACTTCCAGCAGGATAATGCACCATGTCACAAAGCTCAAATCACCTCACCACTGGTTACTTGTACAAGACAATGAGTTCACTGCACTCCAATGGCCTCCACAGTCACCAGATCTCAATCCAATAGAGCCCCTTTGGGATGTGGTGGAACAAGGGATTCGCATCATGGATGTGCAGCCGACAAATCTGCAGCATCTGTGTGATGCTAACATGTCAGTATGGACTAACACTTATGAAGCATGCTTCAGACACCTTGTTTCATCTATGCCATGAAGAATTAAGACAGTTCTGAAGGCAAAAGGGGGTCCAACCCAGTACTAGCAAAGTGTACCCAATAAAGTGGCCAGTGAGTGTATGTGTAGAAAAATCAAAAAACTTAAATAATGTGGTTGCATAAGGCTATTTCCACACTGGGGCGGTGGGTGCGACGGTGGCGGTAAAGCCCTCGGGGCTTTCACATTGGAGAGAAAGCAGCGGCTCTTTCAGGGTGCTTTGCAGACGTTATTTTTAGCGTTATAGCGCCTGCAAAGCCCCCAGAAAGAAAGTGTGCACACCCTCTTATAACTGGGGATGTAGCTGTGTTAAGAATTAAGCAATCACATTGAAACTCATGTTAAAATAGGAGTCAGTACACACCTGCCATCATTTATTTGGGGTTAATCGGAAGAACTTTAAACTTCAGCTGTCCTAGTAGGCCTTTCCTAACATTTTCTTAGTCTGATCCTACAGCAAAAGCTGTGGTCCGCAGAGAGCATCCAAAGCATCAGGGGGATCTTATTGTTAAAAGGTATCAGTCAGGGGAAGGGTACAAAAGAATTACCAAGGCATTAGATATATCATGGAATACAATGAAGGACAGTCATCAAGTGGAGAAAATATGGTACAACAGTGACATTACCAAGAACTGGACGTCCCTCCAAAATTGATGAAAAGAAGAAAACTGGTCAGGGAGGCTGCCAAGAGGCCTACAGCAACATTAAAGGAGCTGCAGGAATATCTGGCAAGTACTTGCTGTGTGGTACACATGACAACAATCTTCCATATTCTTCATATGTCTGGGCTATGGGGTAGAGTGGCAAGACGGAAGCCTTTTCTTCCGAAAGAAAACAGCCAAGCCCCGCTAAAAATTTTGAAAAAACACATCTGAAGTTTCCCAAAAGCATGTGGGAAAATGTGTTATGGTCTGATGAAACCAAAGTTGAATTTTTTGGCCATAATTACAAAAGATATGTTTGGTGTAAAAACACTGCACATCACTAAAAGAACACTATACCCACAGTGAAGCATGGTGGTGGCAACATCATGCTTTGGGGCTGTTTTTCTTCAGCCGGAACAGGGACCTTAGCCAAGGTAGTAGGAATTATGAACAGTTCCAAATACCAGTCAATATTGGCACAAAACCTTCAGGCTTTTCCTAGAAAGCTATTAGCTAGGAACCACGATCCGTCACTTCCTCCAGGTCAGTCCCCTCCCCCTACAGTTAGAAACACAAACAGGGATTTTATTATAGCGGCGCTATTTGGCTACACGGGGGGCGCTTATAACCCAGCTAGCGGCCGAGGAAGGGGTTAAATGCGCCCGTGAAGCACCGCTGCCGAAACGCTTTGCAGACGCTTCGGCAGGGGTGCGCATTCATTTCAATAGGCAGGAGTGGTGGAGCAGCGGTATACACCGCTCCAAAGATGCTGCTTGTAGGACTTTTTTTTAACATCCTGCCAGCGCATCGCCTCAGTGTGAAAGCACTCTGGCTTGCACAGAGACTGCAGGGGAGCCGTTTTCAGGCACTTTACAGGCGCTATTTTTAGCCCAAAAGCGCCTGAAAAATGCCCCAGTGTGAAAGGGGTCTAACAGTTAGATTTTATGAGATGAATGGGGGAAAAAAAAAAAAAACGGCATCATATCGGCCACCGCAATTTCTAAATATCGGCATCGGGCAGAGAAAAACCCATATCGGTCGACCTCTAGCTTGAATACCAATGCTAGAAGTCGCGCTAATAAGATGGTAGAACTGGAGCTGCTAATGTACGAGAAGGATTTCGATTTTGTGGGAATTTCAGAAACTTGGTTTGACAGCTCACATGATTGGCTGGCAACCATTCAAGGGTATTCCTATATGGTAAAGATAGGGAGGGTGGGAAAGGGGGGAGGGGTATGCCGGTATATCAAGAATGATATGTGAATGTGAGGGACATCATCAGTAATGGAGCAAGGGAGGAGGTGGAATCCTTGTGGGTGGAGCGCCAAAGAGAGGAAGTAAATAATGGGAAAGTAATAGTGGGCATATGCTACAGGTCCTCTTACTTGAGGGAGGAGGGGGAGGTGGACCTCCTGTCACAGCTTGGAATGGCGGCAAGGTTGGGAAATATAATGAGGGATTTTAATTATCCAGATATAGATTGGGCAGAAGAAACCTGCGCATTCGTCTAAGGCTTGCCATTTCCTAAATGTCTTGCAGGATAATTTCATGGGTTAGTTGGTGAATGTACCAACAAGAGAACGCACTACTAGACCTACTGATTACAAATACAGAGCTGATCGCGGATGTGGAAAAATGGG
Organism: Lithobates clamitans; assembly: GCA_037952925.1. Lineage (NCBI taxonomy): Eukaryota > Metazoa > Chordata > Amphibia > Anura > Ranidae > Lithobates > Lithobates clamitans. The sequence goes on from JBBGZY010000471.1 coordinate 5,487,288, forward strand.
GCAACTTAGGAAACAGCGACCACAGGTCAATTAGATTCAGGATAAAATCACAGAAATAAGAAGCATGACTCCTGGGTGGCTAAACTCTAACGTAAAAATGCATATAAAAAGCAAAAGATAAGGCTTTTAAAAAATACAAGACTGAGGAGTCATTGTCAGCATTCCAACAATACAAAGAATGCAATAAAAAAAATCAGGGCAGCTAAAATAGACTATGAAAGGCATATAGCGGAGGAGATTAAAAAAAAAAAAAAAAAAAAGAAAAATTCTATATCCACACACACACAGTAAGAATGCAAGAACATATTGGCCCCATAAAGGATGATTAAGGGCATTTGGTCACAAAAGACAAAGAAGGCAAAAAGTTTTAAATGCATTCTTCTCCTCAGTTTTCACAAAGGAAATGGGGGGATATAGTAACCAAGACTGTAATGTTAATAACACATCACAGAATGCACCCTCATGCCTAGCATAAGCCAGTATTAGAAATGGACTTGAAAAACTTAACATAAATAAGTCACCAGCACCAGATGGCTTACACCCGAGGGTCCTTATGGAACTCAGTCAGGTGATAGTTAGACCATTGTTCCTAATTTTTATGGAGAGTATACTGACTGGGATTGTATCAATATTTAAAAAAGGGCAGAGATATATCCCTGGGAACTACAGGCCAGTTAGCCTAACATCAATAGACTGCAAGCTATTGGAGGGGATCACAATGGACGATATGCAAGATTTTATTAATGAAAACGGTATCATTAGTGGTAATCTGCACCGATTCATGCAGAATCGTTCTTGCCAGACCAATCTATTAACGTTTTATGAAGACGTGAGCTACATTCAAGATAAAGGAAGGCTGTGGATGTGGTGTATCTGGATTTTGCAAAGGCAAATTGATACAGTTCCCCACAAACTTTTTTTTTTTTAACAAGTTTTACAAACTGAGGTCTGTTGGCATGGATCATAGGGTGAGTACCTGGATTGAAAGCTGGCTACAGGGGTCCAAAGGGAGGTGATAAATAGCGAGTACTTGGAATGGTCAGGTGTGGCAAGTGGGGTCCCCCAAGGATCTGTTCTGGCACCAACTCTGTTTAATTTATAAACGATTTAGAAGATGGGACAAGCAGCTCAATCTCAGGATTTGTGGATGATACAAAGTTAAGCAGGGCAAAAACTTCTGTGCAGGATGTGGAAACCTTACAAGAAGACCTAAAAATAATGGGGTGGGCAACTACATGGCACATGAGGTTTAATGCATTGGCTGCTAGAAATATGAGCGCAAGTTATTCTCTAGGGGAGAATGTCTGGGGGGGGGGGGGGGGGGGAATCTAGTAGATGACAGGCGCAGCAATGGCATGCAATCCCAAGCTGCTGCAAGCCCAACAGACTATGGGCATGTATTAAAGAGGGGATTCACTCCAGCGATAAAATGATAATTCTCCCGCTCTACAAGACTCTGGTGCGGCTGCATCTCGAGTTCACTGTCCAGTTCTGGGCACCAGTCCTCAGGAAGGATGTACTGGAACTGCAGTCCAGAGAAGGGCAAGCAAGCTAATAAAAGGTACTAGAGGATCCCAGCTATAGGGAAAGACTACAAGCATTGAATTTATTCTCTCTGGGGAATTGATGCTGGAGAGGGGATATGATAGCGATTTACAAATACCGTACTCTTGACCCTAGCATATGGGGGGGGGGGGGGGGGGGGGACTTTAGGGAAAGGGAATTTAAAAAGACATGCGGCCATTTACTGAAATTGGAAGACAATATGTTTAACATTAAAATTGCATAGGCCTATAAACCATGTGAACGGGCCTGACAGCTGAGTGCCTCTGTCATCCTACGTACTTATCTAAAGATGGCCATACACTAAAGCAGTCTGATTGTAAAATTTCCTTTAGATTTACCAGAACTATGTAATAAAAGAGGACCCACCTGAACAACAAATTTCATTTCTATCAAATCAGGCAGGCCCTTGCACAACATAAATGCTGGGATGTTCAAAGGAGATTGTACAATCAGACTGCACAGACAATGGGTGGAAATTAAAAGAGGTTGTACAGTAATGAGGGAGGTGTGGTCCAGACAGGTGAACACAACCCATAATTCCCTCTTTTGTGATGCAGCAAGGAAGTGCATGGCGGTATATGATCTACAGAAAGTGATGGAATAAAAACACATCCAGAAAGATGAAAGTTCAGAGCTTTATAGATGAGGTAAGCAAGAGATACACACATTGGGATTTCTGGTGAAATTCTGTCTGAAAAGGAGAACCTAGCTTTTAAAGCATAACTTGACCTAAAAGAGGAAGATCCACTTTTCTGCCTCCTCCTCCCCTCTTCTGGACTTTTTTTTGGGTGAACCTAGTTTTGATAGGTACCCACGCCCGCCAGAAGTTCGCAGACATTGCCTCTAAAAGTTTTCAACCTTCATTTTATAGTTGAACCCCTTAACATATAAATCTAACACTTTTTTTTACCAGAATTACCGCCACGAGGGAGTAGACCATTTTATTTCGGTAGTACCATAGTCCGTTTATGGAGACAACAGGAGTATATCATACCCCTGGGTGCTACCTCCATTTCCAGTTCCTGATCACATATCAGCTGATTTAGAGCACCAGCACACCGACACTCAATCCAGAAATGGAAGGGGCTCAGTGCATTCATCCACTACGGAGAAATCAGTGTATTGGAGTAAACCGTCTACTCGCCCTTTCCGTCCTATATTTAGAAGCTGTAGTCCCAGGGCTTGCGACAAGGTGAATCCTGCGATATGTAAGGGGTGGTTGGGGAGGGGTACATTATTAAGAAAAATACATGAGCATGAGTTCTGCAAAATGTCAACTCGATTACAGTAACCCATAGCAACCAATAAGGATCCATCTTAAAGAGGAACTGCTCACAATTTGTAATAAAAACGTCTTTGCCATTCTGGAGCTTCCTGCCAACCACTTTGCATATTTTATATATACTGCGATTCTGTACTTGGCAAATATGCTGCAGAAATCTCCCCTCAGTCTGGCTGCATCCATTTTAACTGGGCAGCTGAAGCTGCTGCCTGTTCATTTCTGGATTTACACAGACACACCTCCAGCTCTGCAGCTCTTATTGGCCCTTTTATGACTCATCCCCCCTCTCTTCCTGGCAAACTCTCACGAGAGGGAGAGCTGTGCATGTCATAAGCCTGGGCTTTTTTCCACACAAGAAACAGGAAGTGGGCTGTATAAGGTATTTACTAGCAGAAGAAAAAAAAAGTTTTACAATCTAAAGTTAAAAACAACAAGGGCAGAGGACTGAAAAGATGAAAAAATGAAAAAAAGTTCTGCTTTAAGCAAATATGACTTTAGCAGACTGAATTTGGAATGGCTACCTTAGGTTGCTGTAATTTTGGAATTGGCGCTTAAGAATAAAAAGATATTTGTACTCACTGTAAACCTTTTTTTTTTTTTCCTTCCTCTCATGCACCTAAGGAACATAGGAATCTTTGAACTAGGGTTGTCCCGATACCGATACTAGTATCGGTATCGGCACCGATACCAAGCATTTGCCCAAGTACTTGTACTCGGGCAAATGCTCCCGATGCTTCCCCCGATACCTTGACTGTCAGCGGTGATGGACGTGTGGGGGAGTTACAAGCTTCTCCCCCCGCGGCTTTCAGCTGCTTAGTGACATACAGCGGTGATCGGTGCTTGTAATTCCCCCACACGCGATCACCGCTGACTGTCACCTCCTCCTCCTTAGTCCTCCTCCGTTCCTCTGTCCCCCTCCGCTGTCCTGCTCCATTGCTGTGTCCCCCTCCGTTCCTCTGTCCCCCTCCGCTGTCCTGCTCCATTGCTGTGTCCCCCTCCGTTCCTCTGTCCCCCCCCCCCCGCTGTCCTCCTTCTTTGCTCTGTCCCCCTCCGCTGTCCTCCTCCGTTCCTCTGTCCACCTCCCGCTGTCCTTCTTTGCTCTGTCCCCCTCCGCTGTCCCCATGCGTTCCTCTGTCCCCCTCCGCTGTCCCCATGCGTTCCTCTGTCCCCCTCCGCTGTCCCCATCTGTTCCGGCTTTCCGTTGTCCCCCTCTCTCTTCGTCTGTCCCCTCCGTTCTGCTGTCTCTCCGCTGTGTGTATGGAGAGAGTCAGCTGACTCTTTCCATTCACATAACTGAAACATTGTAATCTCCTGTGATTACGATGTGTCAGTTTATGAATGGAGAGAAGCTGCTGTGTTCTCTCCATTCATTCTCAGTGCAGCTGACGCTGCAGAGAAAGGGACTGGGGAATCTCTATCCTCAGTCTATTTCTCTGTCTCAAGGGGGAGATATCAGAGGTCTGTTAAGACCCCTGATATCTCACCAAAGCCCCCCAACAGGGCTGATTAAAAAAAAAAAAAAAAAACACACACAATAAAGCAATAAAGAATAAAAAAAAATTGTAAAAAATAATAAATGTAAATGAAAAAAAAACAAAACAAAAACACACACACAGACACCGTTCACTATACCGCCCCCCCCCCCCCCTCAAAAAAAAAAAAAAAAAAAAAAACCTGTCACGTGACATTAAAAAAAAGTATCGGTAATCGGTATCGGCGAGTACTTGAAAAAAAGTATCGGTACTTGTACTCGGTCCTAAAAAAGTGGTATCGGGACAACCCTACTTTGAACATTCAAATTATACTTCGGTAGGTGGCAGTAGAATGCAAATGTTCAAGGTTTGCTATGCTCCTAATGGAAGATAGAAAAAAAAATTAATTCTTTGGCTGGATTCACATGGAAATTTGATGCAGAAAAGCATCCAGAGTGTGGTGGTGTTGGAGCAGCATTTTACTGCAGATAATAATTTAGTCAGACTAGTACTGCTCACCCCACTACAACTCCTGGCATGTGTGATAAGCAATACAGACCAAGGTTCTTGGCAGGAGTGGCAACCTTCTGATTAAAAAAAAAAAAAACCACCACACACAACCCATGCAAATGCAGCTTTACTATATAAAGCCAAAAAGGTTTATCCCGTTAAGTAACAAAATAAGCAGAAAATATTTTTCAATAGCTCGAATGCCTTCTAAAGTAAAGATTTTTACGTACACGATACTAAAAAACAAAACTACAGAGATTTCATAATGAATACTAATGAGAATAGGGGCATACTTGTTCAACATCAACCACCTGCAAAAATTATGAGAAACGAATACTGCCAATGCTACTGATAACACAATGACTAATACCAAGCAATGCTCCAGGTTACTACACTGCATTAATATTTACAATATTTCAGAACAAAAAATTTGTAAGCAGTACTATTTATATAAAATCAGTTAACGTTTTTCAAGTTTCTTTGTTATTCCTTGCTGATCCCTAGAATCATAAATACCAGCAGTAAGCCATTACGCGTTGCATTATTTTTTATTAACAGTTTTAAAAAATATGTAAATAAAATGCATCTGAATCCTTTTAAAGTAAATAAAAATGTTAACAATTCCAGAATGGACATTATGAACTACAATCATTACTTTTACTATGACAATGTCACCACCTTGTGGTCATTTGAGAATAGCACACTCATCTTGTGTTATTTTTCAAATGCATTCTATGGTACAAATATACAAACCTTGCAATAGGGTAGAGGGAAATAAATGCAATTAACAAATTTATTGGAATATTACTATTTAAATTATGCATTTTAGAAATGCATCTACTACAGAATCTTAAAAGTATAAATAAAACGCATATTTTTTATTTTTATTTTGGAAAGAGTAGAGATGGATTAGAACTCCTGTCAAGTTTCTATTGCTACTTTTGCTGTTAGGGAGATCCACCCATTCTATATGTCCTTTTTACTGTTTATCACCAAAAGTGAAAGTAAATGAAAGACCCAAATTTTGAGTTGTTACCAGAAAAGTAACAGAGGGGAAATCTTCAAAAGGGGACACTAATTCTGGTGATCTGGGCAGCACCAATGGATCCCCTTAATCTGCAGAGATTTCCTCTCACTTTGTTTTGGCTATGGGGCAGGAAGTGAAGGTAAATCTCCCCAAATGGGACACAGATAGCAAAAATTACATTGCCAGGGGTTATAACCCTTCCTTACTGTCCAAAATGAAAAAAAATCTTCTTTAAATAAACTACTTGCCTACAACATTTTTTCTTTCTATAAACAGGGCCTGGACAAAATTTCAATAGGACCCACCAAAATACAGGCAGTCACTTTGGAGACCAGTATTTCCCACCCCAATCTTATTGGCACAAAGTAGACTTTATTGGGGGAATTAAAGAATTGAGATCACAAACTTGTACGACTATTCTAAATTTAAAAATGGAGCCGACTCTTTTGCTTAAAGAGGAGGTCCAGCCTCCTTCAGAAAAAAATTAAAAAGTCAGCAGCTACAAATACTGTAGCTGCTGACTTTAAAAATTATTAGGACACTTACCTATCTAGGTATCCCAGGGTGTCTTCACCCAAGCTTTCTCTATCAGGTCCCGGGTGGGTGCTTTTGCCGCCATTGCTTGCAAGGGGAATCGGCAGTGTAGCCTTGCGGCTTCATAGCCAGTTCCCTACTGTGCTGCACCTTGTGAATGGCCCAGCCACAGCAAGTTCATCCAGAAGTGGGAGCAGGTACCTGTTAAAAACCGGTACCAGCCGCCCCCAAAAGGTGCCAAATGTGGCACCGGAGGGGGGGTGTAGTAGGAGGCAGATAAGTGGCGCTTAAAGTTTTGGGTGGAGCTACGCTTTAACAAAAGGGGTGAAACCGCCTTTAACCACTTCCGAACACCTGCACGCCGATATACATACTAATGTTGAAGAGGAATATCATTGCCATAACCCCGGTACCCTCTTCTTCGGCTGGCGGTCTGGTTTCCGATAATGGTGGTCTCTGCGGCGGATTTGCCACAAGATCACTTTTAATCAGCAGCGGGAGAGGCCGCCTCCCCCAATGCATTCTGGTGCCCTCCGCCGCTCACCGGAGCCGTCAGCAGCGGCAGAGGCAGTCTGATCCTCTTTCTTGCTGGGTATGGAGACGTGTGGGGAAGATGACCCCCACCTGTCTCCATACCATTTTTTTTATTATTGCATTTTAGTGTAAAATATGAGATCTGAGGTCTTTTTGACCCCAGATATCATATTTAGGAGGTCTTGTCATGCTTTTTTTCTATTACAAGGGATGTTTACATTCCTTGTAATAGGAATAAAAGTGACAATTTTTTTTTTAAAGAACTGTGTAAAAATAAAAAACAAAAAAAGGTAAAAAAACACTTTTTTAAATGCTCCCCATCCTGCCGAGCTTGCGTGCAGAAGCGAACGCATACGTGAGCAGCGCCCGCATATGAAAACGGTGCTTAAACCATACGTTAGGTATCACCGTGATCGGTGGAGTGAGCAATAATTCTAGCCCCAGACCACCTCTGTAACTCAAAACATGCAACCTGTAGAATTTTTTAAACGTCGCATATGGAGATTTTTAAGGGTAAAAGTTTGACGCCATTCCACGAGCGGGCGCAATTTTGAAGCGTGACATGTTGGGAATCAAGTTACTCGGAGTAACATTATCTTTTACAATATATAAAAAAATTGGGCTAACTTTACTGCTGTCTTATTTTAATTAAAAAAAAAAAAAAGTGTATTTTTTCCAACAAAAAGTGCGCTTGTAAGACTGCTGTGCAAATACAGTGTGACAGAAAGTATTGCAACGACTGCCATTCTATTATCTAGGGTGTTAGGAAAAAATTTTTTATAATGTTTGGGGGTCCTAAGTAATTTTCTAGCAAAAAAAAAAACAGTTTTTAACTTGTAAACAGCAAATCTCAAAAAGAGGCTCGGCCCTTAAGTGGTTAATGATGAGCGATCCGTTCGCTTTTTTTTGCTGTGACAGGAATAGCACACAGGACAGAGAAAGAAAAACTGAAGTGGCAAGCTCTGATCTCTCTGCTGTCCAATCTCTCCCCAAGGCTCAGCTCAGAGCAGAGGGACAGAGGGAGGGAGAGAGGGTTGTTAACCCCTGTGCAGGCTCTGCTAGTTTAGTGTGATCACTGCAGAGATGATCAGTTCATATTCCATACGTCACACCTGGCGAGAATCTATGGCAGTTTTCAATATAGAAAACTACCACATGCCATCTACCAAAATTGGCGCAGGAGCAGCAGATAGACCTGAAACAGATCTGTCTATTCTGTTAACGAGGCATAACGCCACTTCTGACAGTTTCCAGCACCATTATAATGGCATAAGAAAAAATAAGTTCTTTCTTCAGTATGTGTGTAAATGTGTCAGTAAAGCAGCCTCCTCCCAAGACACACCAGGAAGTATTGGGCTTGACACTGAAGATTATGAGGTACAAAGCATCGAGCATTACAGCATATAATGAGAGCAATACTAACCACTGCAAAATCGGGTGAGCAATGGACTCGATAAATAAACTACATTTAAAATCAGACCTGACACTGAAGATTGCAAAGTATAGAGCAGAGATTTATACATTGAGAAGTGCACTTTACTTTCAGTCTGCTCCCAAGACACAGTAGCATGTACTGGCACACTGTATAACAACGCTACGAGATCTTTGCACTCACCACATGATAGTACTGTTGGTCCACACATTTTTTTTTTTCTTTCTTTATAAACCCGCTGTGAATGTGCAAAAACTAAACACCAGTAAGTGAACCAAAAAGTGCACCTTTGCACCACAGAAGTTAATCCCCTCCCTGACCCTATAGGGCACAAGGTTACTGACAGAGGTAAGGCACACTCAGGTCCACCTAGCCAAAATGCCTGACGGACCCCTCTACGCATGGTCAGAGTACTGAGTGATAGCTTTTCCCAAAGAGACCGTAAGGGTTGATAAAAATAAATGAATAATTTAATAAAAAAAAGTATATAAGATATGTCGATATTAAAAGATTTTAATATGTGCACGCGAGAGAATGAATATATATGAATATATATATATATATATGAATATATATATATATATATATATATATATATATGAATATATATATATATATATATATATATATATATATATATATATATATATATATACCGTATTTATCGGCGTATAACACGCGCCGGCGTATAACACGCACCCAAGTTAAGGAGGGAATTTTAAGATAAAAAAACTTTTAGGAGTAAAGTTTAAGGAAGAAAAACTTACATTAAAATGCCCATCAATGCAGCGTTATCAGTGTCCATCTGCAGCCTTGTCAGTGTCAGTGCAGCCTTGCCCCAGTGTCCATTGCAGCCTTGGCAGTGCAGCTTTGCCCCAGTGCAGCCTTGTCAGCGCAGCCATGTCAGCGCAGCTTTGCTCCAGTGCAGCTTTGCCCCCATGCAGCCTTGCCCCCCCCGTGCAGACTTGCCCCAGTGCAGCCTTGCCCCCCCCCCGTGCAGCCTTGCCCCCCCCCGTAGCTTTGTGGGATCGCCGTGATCCCTGCCGTCATACACAGCCCTGTGTAAATTTAAATATGGCGCCGAGACTGCAGGGACTTGGCGGAGCGCTGATACACATAGCTGAGAGTCCTCGGGTTTTCTCGGCGCCGCTTACAGTCCCGCCCAGTTCCGCCCTATGGGCGGGACTGTAAGCGGCGCCGAGAAAACCCGAGGACTCTTGGCTATGTGTAGCTCTGCTGAGTCCCTGCAGTCTCGGCGCCGTATTTGAATTTCCACACGGCTGTGTATGTCGGCGGCGATCGCGGCAATTGCCGCGATCGCTCCGATCACACACAATTGGGGGGGGGGGGGGGATCGGCCTATAACACGCACCCACGATTTTCCCCTGATTTTCAGGGGAAAAAAGTGCGTGTTATATGCCGAGATAGATATATATATATATATAAATATATATATAAAATGACAATATCGTCCATGTACCAACCAAAAAAAAAAAAAAAGAGAGAGTATTCCCGGAATGTGGATTTTTATTCCAAACTGACTGAGGTTACCATAGGCCCCCCTGTATGTGCAAGTAATAATCACCATCGAACAAAAAATATTTGTGTGCAAGATAGAAGTGTGTAGCATCAAGTATAAACTGGGCCTGTCTAAGATTAATGAGTGGGTCTTGAGTAAGGAAATATTACAGTGCCTTAAGGCCAACTTCGTGAGGAATTGAGGTATATAATGAATTGACACCAAGGGATACAGATGTGTGGGTTCGCAGGTTTATGCTTTGAAGGTTTCTAAGCTGTAGCCCACCACGTATGTACACTGGTAAATTTTGGGCCAGGGGCTGGGAGGAAGTAATCAATATGCATGAAGGGAAAAAAAAAAACTGAGGATGCTTTCCATGGCTGCAACAATGGGGCATACGGGGGGTTGGGGGGTTGGTTTCAAGGTTTATGGATCTTGGATTGATGGTAGAAGTAAGGTGTACTATAGCATTCCCTTTTAAGAAAAGATGTTTCCACCTTATTGACAATACCCTCACCCAATGCACTGGTTACTAATGTTTTTGCTTCTTCCGTATACTGGGGTAGAGGGTAGCATTGTAATCGGACATTGGCGTTTGTGTCCGATAATCGTCTGTGGGCTTCTTTGAGGTATTAGTCCCCGTCTTACACCACAACTTCTCTGCCCTTGTAGGTCAATTATAATACTGGGAGTTGTTGGAATTTTTTTCTTTCAAGGTAAGATTAGAGCGCATAGGGTGACCGGATGAGGATGTGGACATGAGTGTGAGAGCACGACACCTCTCCCTCTCCTCCCTGTGAATTATCTGCATAGCTGATCGGGGAGACGCTCAGCACTGGAGACTGGAAACGGAGCGTTGAGCTGTGAGGAGGTCGGAGTGTGCCGACGCTGCTCATGGCCATGTGACACCAGAGTTTCTGGTCTGATAGAGCGCGCCGCAATACAGCGTACTGCTGTGTTGTGAAAGGCTCTTGCCGTGGACAGAATCCCAGAGCGTTGTGGAAGTGGTAGCGGTATCGGAGGAGTGCGAGATCTCCGTAGTACTCCTCCTGAAAGTGGAGACCGACGGAGCAGGGACGCTCTTTCCCTTGGAAGGAAAGAGAGTTGGTGGATTGTGGCTGATAACGGGGGTAAGAGACTCCCCCCTCTTCTGCGGCTGGAGGAAGCCTTGTTGGAGGTTAATTTTCACACAGGTCTTTTCTGTCAGAGCGGTGAGAGTGGCAAGAGCAGCAGGAGCAGATTACAGCTGACCCTACATCTCCTCAATAAGAAACAGCGGATGGGTGAGAGATAACCAATTTAATTATACTATCGGTGTACCTGCTTATATGAAAGAAGGGAAAACAGAGCACTACCAGTGCGAGACACTAGTATCAGGATTGTAAAGGTTAAAGTTTTTTTTTTTTTAATTCCCTCTTCCTGCGGTGGACTGTTTGTTTGTTTTCTCCCTCCCCATTTGGCAGTTCACTCTGGAGGTTGGCCTGTGAAGAGCAAAAATCCTGGTACACTGGTAGGGCCTGTAATATTGGCATTTTATCCTTAGCGCCCAAGCCTAAGAGACCTTCTGAGGCAGCCTCTCAGTTTTACTTTCTATTACTAAACTCAGTACACATATATTATATGTTACATGCTAACCCTGGTAAATCTAGGATGTGATCTTGTCTTCTATTATCACCCTGGATTTGACGGACTTATCGTATCCTATTTCCATTTTAACTCCAGCATACCGAATAAAAATTCTGAGACTGAGATATACATATATTAACGGGAATCAAACTACTGGATCGCATGTTATTATGCCATCGCAGCGCACCACGAAAGTGAGTCAGGCAGCTGCAAATAAATTGGGGAAATTGGTGCATGCACAAGGTCAGGTCTCTGACCAGTCCCCCCCTAAAAACAAGAATCAAGACACTAGCATGTTGTCCAAACCACAGATTGGGGCCTCTGTTCCTGCCACAAGAAAGTCAGGGACAAGGTCAGGTAACTCCTGCGAAGGTAGCAAATGTCTCCGCAGGAAACTCTTTGGAGGAGAGGAGGCCAAAAAAGCGGTCATTATCACCACCTAAAACACTTGCTATGGGGAAACAGAACCATCATTGAGGGAAGTATTGCATGCAATCAACTCCTGTCAAACTTTCATAAATGAAATCTCTATCCACTTGCAAACTATCTGGGAAGAACTATCTCTCGTTAGGCATGATATGCAAAAAGTGCGTGAAAGGACTACTGCCCTTGAAGGGCAGGTTAGCCTACTAGAGGATGATTTGAATCCCCTTAAACGGGAGATTTAGACTATAAGGGAACAAATGGACAATTGGATAAAAATCGATGAAGTGGAGAACAGGATCCACAGGAAGAACGTGAGGATAGTGGGACTCCCAGAATGACTTCCCACTATATTTTTGGGAAAATGGTTCAAAGATTTATTTGGAGAACAGTTCTTCTCAACCTTTTTTTGCACTGGAAAGAGCTCACAGGGTCCCCTCTAGTCCTCCCCAACCAGGAGCCCCCCTAAGATCTCGCTTTGTAAAACTGCTTTATTATAAGGACAAAATGACCATAATAAAGCCAGAGAAATGGGCATATTCTTTACAATGACAATAGGGTTTCCATATACCCAGATATTTCATCTGATCTACAAAAACGAAGGGCTACGTTTGGAGACGTCCAACGCAAATTGCAACAGTTAATACTGAACTACGCACTGTTATACCCGGCAAGACTACGTATAAAAGCCTTGGGGGAGACCGTGTATTTAGATACCATGGAGGGAGTGGAGGATTGGCTAGTAACTTATAGGAAACTGTAGTCTAATTTGATAGAATTGCCTTGGACTCGCAATATGATTTAGTTTAAGACACAAATTATTACACAATTGAATAAATTTGGGAAAGGAGAGGGGGTTGGTGGCGGATAGGTGGGAGGGAACTACGAGCTTATTACCCCTATTACCCCCTGGTTGCCAAGGGATATAGCGAAGAGTTTTCTCTATTTGTGCTTTTTGTGTTTTTCTTGTTGGTCCTTTTAGCTAAATGTTGGCTGTATGGGTCTCGGGGGGGGATAGGGAGGATCGAGTGTAAGAGTATAGGATCAAAATTGATAACACTTAAAAAGGATAGTCAAATGTAAAGGTCACACTAGGAAGCCCCAAAATAGGCCCAGTGGGAAGGTGAATGGGATGTATGGGTGTATGGGATGAAGTGAGTGGTTTGTGTGGCACAAAGTGAAAGGGATGTATGGGGGTATGGAAGGGAACGAATGGTATGATTAGTACAAGATATTGTTTGATCTTAATTATTGGTACGGGATGAGGCACTATGGGGTCACATAAAAATGACAGGTAAACTATACTAGTCAGAAAATGCACTGGTCACAGGATTCACCAAAAAGTACACTTTAATGGTTACACGCACTCAGATTAAAAAATGTATTTTATGTTCATAATATGGTCATAACTTGGAATAATATGGGAAACCCTTAATAATAATAGGCATAATGATCCAACGAATTTCAAAAACTAAAAAGCAGACCAAGAGAGAGATTAATTATTTAGAAAATTAATTATAAACTGGATAGAGGAACAACAAAATTATCGGTTAGTGACCCTTAGAAAAACAGAGAATAATTATCTCTTTCAGAAACAATCCACCTTTGGAGAAGGGGAAAGCGTGGGACGTATGTTGGCACAATTAGCCAGGGCGAACTCTCCCTCATCTATGGTACCTACGATTGCCATGGGAGACAGGAGGGTGTCCTCGTATACCCCAGAGATGGCGGGTAAGTTCAAAGAATACTACAAGAATTTGTATAGATCGCAACAGGAGGAGACGGGGGATGGAATAGATCGCTTTCTCAGAGATATGAATCTCCCCTTAGTGAGGCAGATAGAATAGAGTTGGACAGGCCTATAACACTAGAAGAGATACAACGAGTCACCAATGAGATGGCGGGTCAGAAATCCCCAGGTCCAGATGGGCTCCCAGCTGAGATATACCGGTATTACAGGAAGATTTTGCTCCCCGAGTTGCTGAAGGTATTGAACTGGTCGTTGATAAAGGGAGCGCTACCTTTGGCCATCGCTCTTCGGTCCTCTGCCCAGGTGAGGGATTTTAGAGGAGGCGACTTACAAGAAAAAGTCGCATTATATGCAGATTACCTCTTATTTCTTGGGGATACGCAGGATTCCCTTCGGGGAAGTTATGGACATTATCAACAAATTTGGTCAAATTTCCAGACTCAAGATAAATTGGGAAAAATCTAGCCTTCTGCCAGTAGTACCCTCTGGGAGGCCCTCTCCCTGAGGAGGCGGCCCAGATCCAGGTGGTGAATAAATTCAAATATTTGGGGATAAATGCCTCTAGAGACCCTGAACAGTACACAGCAGATAATTTAGTCCCGTTACTGGCTAAATTTAGGAGGAAGATAAAAGTGTGGAAACGCCTGCCAATATCTGTGGCAGGTCGTTGTAATTTAATTAAAATGATTTGGATGCCAAAACTTCTTTATGTATTACATAATTCCCCAATCTGGTTATATAAAATGTGGTTTCAAAGAATAGACACTGTGTTTAGGGAACTGATTTGGAAGGGTGGGCCGGTAAGAATATGACTCTCCAGTTAAAAAAAAAACAGGGAGGAATAGCACTCCCGCACCCCTTTAGTTATTTTCTTGCGTCACAACTCCAGTATATGTGGGGTGTAATATAGAAGGGGGAGAGGCAGGAAGAAAAATGCTCCTTCAAAACACTCCGCACGATTTAATAGTGGAAGCCCTTCAGGCAGGATCCTTCCCACAGGGACTTCCCACATTGAGCCTAATGATGAGAGTATGGGACACAGTGAAAGCAATATTGAAGTATAGAGGACTCACGGAGTATACCCCCTATGGGAGAACAGTAAACTGGGAGAACTACAGAAGATGGGGATAGTAAGGGAATTTGAGAGATGTGGTATAAAATCTATCATCCAGATATATCAAGACGGTACCTTGTAAACCTACCAGGAACTGAGAGACCAATTCGCTTTGTTGAACAAATCCTTCTATAAGTACTTACAGGTCAGGTACGCATTGGAGGAACAGTTTAGAGGGGGAACCTTTGAATGGAGCACAATTCCAGTACTCCAAAAGATAATCAACGCAAAAACAGGGAAAGGGTTAATCTTGATATTATACCCACATATAAACAAGGGGAGAATGGGAGGGATAGAGACCCCCAAGTATAAGGGGAAGTGGGAAAAAGATGTGGGAAATATTTCTGAAACACAATGGAATAGAATTCTTGAACTTGCTCCACTGGTATCGCTTTCCCCTTCCCAGATGTCACACCTCTTTTTAATATACAGAACCTATTATACCTCCCAAAAAATCAGTTTGGTCGACGGCCGTAAGCAAGTTGCCCCAGGTGTGGAGACACAGAGGGGGACACGATTCATATGTTCTGGAGATGTCCAAAGTTGTTGTGCTACTGGACGGAGGTGATAAGAATCATCGACCGGGTGTTTGGAACCTCCACTGGGCTGGAGGCAAAGCATTGTCTCCTGGGATTAGTAGAAGGAGTGGAAAACCCAGTTAACACCCAGGTGGCAGTTCTAAGATGCTTATTCCAAGCAAGGAAACTGATCGCCCTTAGATGGCGGTCGGTATCACCTCCGTCCAGTAGAGAATGGGTAAAAAGTATGAACATGGCAATTCTTAAGGAGAAAATGGTATACATAAAACAAAGGAGTTTAAAGAAATTTGACAAGATGTGGAGACCCTGGTGGGAAGCAAGAGGGATTGATGTGTGAATATTAATAGAGTAGAAATGTATGTAAATGGCAAAAAGTTACCCAAAAGGATGAGAGAAATGGATGGGGTTGAGAGGAATGTGCGACTGGGTAGGAATCTAGATTTAGTCTTTGCCCGTAGGGTTCAATACTGAGTTGGCCCACCCTTTGCAGCTATAACAGCTTCAACTCTTCTGGGAAGGCTGTCCACGGGAATGTTTGACCATTCTACCAGAAGCACCTTTTGTGAGGTCAGACACTGATGTGGACAAGAAGGCCTGGCTTGCAGTCTCCGCTCTATTTCATTCTAAAGGAGTTCTATCAGGTTGAGGTCGGGACTCTGTGCAGGCCAGCCAAGTTCCTCCACCCCAAACTCGCTCATCTTTATGGACCTTGCTTTGTGCACTGGTCCAAATCATTTGGTGGAGGGGGGGGATTATGGTGTGGGGTTGGGCTTGGCCTAGTTCCAGTGAAGGAAACTCTTAAAGCATCAGCATACCAAGACATTTTGAACAATTTCATGCTCCCAACTTTGTGGGAACTCTTTGGGGATGGCCCCGTCCTGTTCCAACATCACTGTGCACCAGTGCACAAACAAGGGCCATAAAACCATGGATGAGCGAGTTTGGGGTGCAAGAACTTGACTGGCCTGTACAGAGTCCTAACCTCAATCCGATAGAACACCTTTGGGATGAATTAGAGCGGAGACTGCGAGCCAGGCCTTCTAGTTCTCATCAGTGCCTGACCTCACAAAAGGCGCTTCTGGAAGAATGGTCAAACATTCCCATAGACACACTCCTAAACCTTGTGGACAGCCTTCACAGAAGAGTTGAAGCGGTTATAGCTGCAAAGGGTGGACCAACTCAATATTGAACCCTACAGACTAAGACAGAGATGCCATTAAACGTCATCTGTGTGTAAAGGCAGGTGTCACAATACTTTTGGTAATATATAGTGTACATATCACCATGGCATGTGTAAAGATCCTCCAGATGAGCTAAGCCCATATAGCATCTAATGGATTATCATGCGTAATGTCTGTAATGGATGCGGCAATGCAGGAAGCATCTAATTGGTGGTCTTGGGCGTCCATATCAAATTACCTTTAGCCAGTTTTATATTATAATAGCGTTTGACTGTTGAATTTCTAACAAGCTTGTTCAGGTCCACAAACAAAGTGAATGGGTTGGGACGTGCAGAGGGAGCAAAATTTAGGCCCTTGCCTATTGAGAGGTCTTCTCCTGACAATGTATAGGTGGAGAGAATATCTTCAGTGTCTCTGCAGTTTGCCCTTCTCTGTGTCTATTACGTCCCCCTCTTCTGCCACTTCTTCAAACGTTATTTCTTGGGCAGGATCAAATGGTGGTACTGTATCTACGGTGGAACAGGTGAGACATACAAGTGGATGATGGAGATGATGCAGATAAGTTACTATCAGTTGTATTAGGGGGTGTAACCAAATGATTGGTTTTAACTGGAGGGGAATGATGTTTTTACCGTCATCAGCTTTTAGTTCTCTGGGGTTTGGGATCTCCCTTTTTTTTTATTAGACTATAAAATTCCATAATACCCTTAAAATTTGCATACATATATTAAAATCTTTTAATAATGGACATTTTATATTAACCGCTTGCCGACTGGCTCACGCCGATATATGTCGGCAGAAGGGCACGTGCAGGTACCTGTACGTTGCCCTTTAAGAAGCGCCGCGAGCGTGATCGCGGGTCCCGCGGACTCTATGTCCAGGGGGATATCCCCGCAATCGTCTCACTGAGAGGAAGAACGGGGAAATGCTGATGTAGACAAGCATTTCCCTGTTCTGCCTAGTGACACTGACCACATCTCCCTGTGATTGGGAGTGGTGATCAGTGTCATGTCACACATAGCCAGCCCGCCCCCCCCACCCCCCAGTTAGAATCAATCCCTAGGACACACCTAACCCCTACAGCGCCTCCTAATTGTCAACCCCTTCACTGCCAGTCACATTTACACAGTAATCAATGCATTTTTAATCACACTGATCGCTGTATAAATGTGAATGGTCCCAAAATAGCCCCAAAAATGTCCGATCTGTCCGCCATGTCGCAATCACAATAAAAATTGCCGATCGCCGCGATTACTAGTAAAAAAATAAATAAATAAATAATAATAATAATAATAATAATTAAAATGCCGTAAAACTAGCCTCTATTTTGTAGACACTAACTTTTGCGCAAACCAATAAATAAACTTATTGCAATTTTTTTTTACCAAAAATATGTAGAAGAATACGTATCGGCCTAAACTGAGGGAAAATTTTTTTTTATATATTTTATTTTTGGGGGATATTTATTATAGCAAAAAATAATGCGTTTGTTTCAAAACCGACGCTTTGTTTATAGCGCAAAAAATAAAAACCACAGAGGTGATCAAATACCACCAAACGAAAGCTCTATTTGTGGGGGAAAAAAAGGATGTCAATTTTGTTTGGGAGCCACAGCGCACAACCGCACATTTGTCAGTTAAAGCTCTGGTCTTTTGCCAGCCAAATGGTCCGGGGCTGAAGTGAAGTGGTTAAACTATTAATTCTTTATTCATTAATTTTTATCAACAGAACCCTTATGGTTTTATCCTCATAAGAAATGCCACTAGTCATTATAAGAGATATAGATATAATATATATATTTTATTACACACATATGTAAAACAAATTCTGTTTCTAGTTATTATTCATTTTTTAATCATACTATTCAGACATACTTACCAATTGTATTGTTGTTTGAGTTTATTTGCCTGGCCCCTTTTTTGTGTGTTGGGCATGCTGGGTCCTGTTGTCCACCAGCGCCGCTGCCCCTTCATAACCACAAACAAAGATGGCCACTCGCAAGGCCTGAGGAAGGAGGATGCTCCGAACGCACACCGCTGCAGCCACACCTCTTGCTCTGCTCATGGTGACGTTTTAGCTGCCTACTTGCCTCAGAGCTCCACTGAAGCAGTCAGGAACAAAAGGACACCCTGGACTGTAGCCTTATAATAAACGTAGTGTATTTATTCAATAGTGCACTTAGAGTGGCGCGGTCTTCCTCTTTTTATTCATATCCACAGAGGAAGGAACCTGATGTAACATACCCCTCAAGATAGACAGACAGATCGATCTGACCCCCTGTGATGAAATGTGGCAACCAGATGTGTCGCCAGGACGACAAGCGACAATAACCTAGCAGCCATCGAAACCAGTGTGTAGGTGGTGAGATCGCTGCAGGATTGTGACCTGACGCTGGGGGGGGTGGGGGGTGGGAGATGGCATCGGTAGTGAGACTTTTTTACCTTAATGTCCAAAATGCATTAGGGGAAGAAAAGAAATAAAAAACACTTTAAAGCCACCCTTAGACCTCTTTTACACGGAGAGGCAAAAACTGTCGGTT
This sequence comes from Lithobates clamitans, assembly GCA_037952925.1. Classification (NCBI taxonomy): domain Eukaryota; kingdom Metazoa; phylum Chordata; class Amphibia; order Anura; family Ranidae; genus Lithobates; species Lithobates clamitans. The sequence goes on from JBBGZY010000471.1 coordinate 5,506,336, forward strand.
GAGCTGCAGTTTAACTGTCCCCTAAAGCTTACACTCTACAATAAAGCAAGAAGGGTTGTTTCCATGCTGCCGCAAATTTAATGTGGCAGGACAAGCTGTTTGGCAAGTGTAAAAAAATTTTAAAAAAAAGGCATTCAGGAGGTAGCAGGATGCCTTCCTGAACACCTGACAGTTGCTGCTTCAGAAAACGGCCAAGTTTGAAAAACTATTCTTGAGGAAAGCTTCCATTTATGACCTGATCTGGAAATGGCAAGTTACCAAGCTATTATGTTCATCTACTGCTTTCAGTACTCTGACGTGACAAAATTATTTAGATCGGGAAATCAATGTAAAGTCAGAAATGCTGATCTACATACTTGTTCTGGTCTTGTGACTCAAATAGCTTCAGCAATAAAACAGACTGCCATGAACTAGAATAGCCAAGCTTGTAGTAATGCTGTGCATCAATGCCCTTGTCTACAACATAGCAAAAAAACAGAAGAAAAAAAAACTCTGCCCCATCTGTCCCCTGTAAATGTGAAGACAAGCGGTTGTAAAGGAAGAGGGTCTTTTTTTTTTCCCTTCTTTAAAATGTTCACGTGTATAATCAAGTATTTCTGTAATAGCTGCACACAGGCTGCCATACTAAATTATTGCGAAACACCACAATATATTGTATATAGCTTACTTCAGACACACATTTTTGTAAGGACCAAGCATACTAAAATTTAAAATAAAAAAAGTCAATTAAAAAAATGAAATATGAAAAAGGTAAAATATAATGATTTGGCGTACCCTTAAACCAGTTAAAAGTCCCTAGTGGTCAAAACAAGCACACCTTTACTGAAGTAAAGACTTTTAAAGACTTTTTCTGAAGACCCCTGATATCTCCATAAAAAGACCCGGCCATCTGCCCAGTACTATCAAAATTGGTGGCACGGGTGGAACGTTAGTCCCCCTATGAGAGCAATATGTTAAAGTGGGACTATAGGCAAAACATTCCTCCCCCCCCCCATTTTGGATAGAGCAAGGGAGGGTTATAACTCGTCGGAATTCTTTCTGTCATAGACAACCCAAAATGTGGAGTTTTTTTACTTTCAAGGATAATGGTAAATAGGAAAAAGAGGGTAAATCTCCCTAACGGGGGAAAAAAGAAAAAAAGTTTAGCATGTAGTTGTACGACAAAGTGTAACTCAACTTTTGTTGAGGACAAATTGCCTCTAGGTGAAGTGCAAGGATTTTAACAACTTGGTTGTGTTGCCTTATGGGTTTATGTGAAATCTTCATTAATAGCTGTAAAATATTGTAATTATGAATATAGTTCAACTAGCCTTGTATCTATGTAACAGAGCCACCAAGGTGGTTAGGCTAAGCAGACAAGACGGGGCCTAGGCTTCTGTGTACAAACAATGGGTTTCAAACCCATTGTTTAAGACATACCCACTTCAAAGGATCCCATGCTGAGATAGGCATTGGAGGGAGCCCTACCCATAATCAATACCCAACTTCCTGGGGAAATTCAATTAACTCCCCTGGCCAGGACAGTCACAAGGATTTGCATGAAATGGGGCCGACTTATGGAGTAAGCCCTCCAATCATGATCCAAGTTAGGCCAACCAATGAGACATCAGCCTGGTTTGATATACACAGACTAACGGGGAGGTAAACTTCCTCTTTCTGATAGACCAGCCAGCAGCATGGACCTTTGGTAAGGATGGGTTATTATTGGGGAAAGGTATGCCCTCTTACTTGTAACTAAATATATGTTTGTAGATTACTGTTGTAAGGAATATACTCTATTCCTTCGTGTAAATATTTTATTTCAACCTAATATTTTCTTCCTTGATGTAAGGCGATAGATAGATGATTGTGTAGTAGCTAGACTTTCAACTGCTTCCTACTAAATGTTATATTTAAAGAACTCTCACTTAACCTGCATCATATCTATGAAAAATCTTAAATATAGATTTTTCAAGGTAACAGACCACAGAAGTAGAGTACAAGACTGAAAGTATTTAATATAATACCAAGATTTGTGTACTGCAGATTAAGGTTATTGGGGGGAATTTAAACTGAGTCAGTTTGTCCTGGCCGTTTCTGCTCTGAAACAATAGTCGTTTCATCATTTGCCGACTGATTGTGAATGGGAGGGTCTGGTTCATCATCACCTAGTGAACTCAGTGTTCTGATGAGAAATGCTGTAGTGTCTTGTCTGCATCCATTTAGAAGTACATTGGATATAAAAAGTCTACACACCCCTGTTAAAATGTCAGGTTTTAGTAATGTAAAAAAAAAAAAAAAAAAAAAATGACAAAGATAAATATAATTTCAGAACTATTTCCACCTTTAATTTGGCCATTAAAGAGGAAGTAAACCCTGATGGGTTTGCACACGGGACCCAATGGTCACAGCACAGGTCTATAGAAACGGCACGACCATGCGCCAATGACGTTGGTGCAAACATATATGGTAAATATCTCCTGGGGGGGGGGGGGGGGGTATGGGTGTAAAACTAAAATAATGTGGTTGCTTAAAGCGGAGTTCCACCCAAAAATGGAACTTCCGCTTTACGGACTCCCCCCTCTGGTGTCACATTTGGCACCTTTCGGGGGGGGAGCAGATACCCAACAGGTATTTTGCTCCCACTTCAAGGCATGGATACCAGAGCCCCCGCGGGTATCTACGCCACTTCCGGTGCCTTCTCTGCCCCTCCGCTGTTCTCTGGGAGACACACAGGTCCCGAAGACAGCAGGGACCAGTGAGAATGCGCAGCGCGAGTCGCGCATGCGCAGTAGGGAACCAGGAAGTGAAGCCACAAAGATTCCCTTACCAAAGATGGCAGCGGCAGCACCCGAGAGACAGATCAGCTTTGGGTACCGACATCGCAGGCGCCCTGGACAGGCAAGTGTCCTTATTTTAAAAGTCAGCAGCTGCAGTATTTGTAGCTGCTGACTTAAAAAAATATATATCTATATCAGCGTAGCTCCGCTTTAAGTGTGCTCACCCTCTTATAACTGGGGATGTAGCGGTGTTCATTTAAGCAATCGCATTCAAACTCATGTTATATAGGAATTAAGTACACGCCTGCCTTTTAAAATGCCTTTGATTAACCACATATAAAGTTCATCTGTTCTAGTAAGTCTTTCCTGACATTTTCTTAGTCTCAATCTACAGCAAAACCCATGGTCCGCAGAGAGGTTCCAAAGCATTAGAGTGATCTCATTGTTAAAAAGGTATCAGTCAGGAGAGGGGTACAAAAGAATTTCCAAGGCATTAGATATACCATGGAACACAATGAAGACAGTCATTATCAAGTGGAGAAAACATGGCAAAACAGTGACATTACCAAGAAATTCCAAAATTGATGAAAAGACGAGAAGAAAACCGGTCAGGGAGTCTGCCAAGAGGCCTACAGAAACATTAAAGGAGCAACTGGAATATCTGGCAAGTACTGGCTGTGTGGTATATTTGACCACAATCTCCCTTATTCTTCACATGTCTGGGCTATGGAGTAGAGTGGCAAGATAGAAGCCTTTTCTTACAAAGAAAAACATCCAAGCCTGGCTAAATTTTTCATAAACACATCTGAAGTCTCCCAAAAGCATGAAGAGAAACTTCATCTTTCAGCACGACAACGACCCAAAGCATACATCCAAATCAAAGGAATGGCTTCCCCTAAAGAAGATTAACGTTTTGGAATGATCCAGCCAGAGCCCAGACCTGAATCCGATTGAAAATCCGTGGGGTGATCTGAAGAGGGCTGTGCACTGGAGATGCCCTCGCAATTTGACATATTTGGAATGTTTTTGCAAAGAGTGGGCAAATTTTGCCAAGTGAAGATGTGCCATGCAAAAAGATTGAGTGCTATAATGAAATCAAAAGGTGCTTCAAGAAAGTATTAGTTTAACCACTTCCTGACCGGAGCACGCCAATGTACGTCGGCAGAATGGCACGGCTGGGCAAATGGGTGTACAGGTAAGTCCCATTGAATCCCCCGCCGTGCCATTGCGAGCGTGCGGCGGCCAGGAACTCCGTGAGTCGGGTCGCACGGACTCGATCACCACGGGGATACCCGCAATCACCTCACGGAGAGGACATACGGGAAGATGGTGATGTAAACTGCATCTCCCCATTCCGCCTAGTGACAGTGTCACTGATCATCGGGAGCAGAGATCGGTGACGTGTCACAGCTAGCCCATCCCCCCTACAGTTAAACACTCCCTAGTACTGACTTAATACCTCCCTGCCTAGTGGTTAACCCCTTCACTGCCAGTGTCATTTACACAGGAATCAGTGCATTTTTATAGCACTGATTGCTGTATAAATGACTATGGTCCCAAAAATGTCTGATGTGTCCACCATAATGTTGCAGTCACAATAAAAATCACTGATCGCCACCATTACTAGTAGAAAAAAAAAATATTATTAAAAATGCCATAAAACTATCCCCTATTTTGTAAACACTATAACCTTTGCGCAAACCAAACACTTATTGCGATTTTTTTTACCAAAAATATGTAGAAGAATACATATCGGCCTAAACTGAGGGAAAAAAATTTTTTTTTCATTATTTTTGGGGGATATTTATTATAGCAAAAAGTAAAAAAATAATGCGTTTTTTCAAGATTGTGGCTTTTTTTTTGTTTATAGCGCAAAAAAAAAAACCGCAGAGGTGATCAAATACCACCAAAAGAAAGCTCTATTTGTGGGGGGAAAAAAAAGGACGTCAATTTTGTATGGGATCCACGTAGTACGACCGCGCAATTGTCAGTTAAAACGACACAGTGCAGTCTCGCAAAAAACGCACTGGTCAAGAAGGGGGTAAATTCTTCCGGGGCTGAAGTGGTCAAGGTAGGGTACACACTAAGAAAATCGGGCGAACATTCGTCTGATTTTTCTCAGCAATTTGGAACTGATGAAAGAAAATTCTTACGAATGCTCTTGTACAACAAAGGCTTTCTTTGTTGTTTATTGTTTCTGATCATGCGCAGTCTCTTATGATTTTTCTTGTACGAAAACGATACACATTAAGTGAAAATCGTTCGTCTGTTCCCAAACGAGAAAAAATTTGGAGCTTATCCCTTCGGGAATTTTTGTACGAATATGCACAATTGGCTTTCGAAAGTTGAGTACACACTATACAAAAATTCTTTGGACAAATATGTTCGCCCGATTTTCTTATAGTGTGTACGAGCCTTAAGGGTGTGCACACTTGTGCAAGCATATTTTCATTTTAACTTTTATTTCTCTCCACCTTAAAGATTTAAGTTTGTAGTTCAATGGAGTTTTACAGTTTATAGGTCACATTAAAAAGGTGGAAAAAGGTCTGAAATGATTTAATCTTTGTCTCATTTTTTTTACATCACAAAAACCTGACAATTTAACAGGGGTGTGTAGACTTTTTATATCCACTGTATATTAACCCTTGGGGAGCATCTCAAAGCTGAAATTTCTTTTGCAGGAGGTGGTAAACTTTGATTTGCATCTTAGTGCAGACTGACTCCTGGGAAAGTCAGCAAGCCAATCAAACAAGCAGAAAAGGATATTTATTGGGGAACTGTAAACTACAATGGTGATCAGAATGCCTCGAAGTTACCATTTCGAATTGAATGTTACAGAAAAATTACAGCAGCTGCTTTTTTTTACTGAAAATATAGATCTGATAAACAGCTGTGCAAATATTATGCAACATACAATATTGCAAGTACCATGCTTTCAGAAAATATATGTTTTGGAGGTTTTCAGTAATTTCCCAGTAAAAATGCAGATCGTAACACATTTAAAAATGAAAAAAATTGCTCCGTTGCGAACTGGTTAAACAATTGTTAGATTCCCCAAGTTTTTCCTTTAAATCTTATGATCACATGCTCCAACAATTACCATATCACTGAGTAAATGCAGTAATGAGCAAGGAATATTCTCCCGTTGTCCTCTGGTAAAATTGCTACCAGAATGCTGTATTGCACAGTTGATGTCAAAACAAGATCGTGTCCTGCAGAGTGCACTCACTACTGTGGTCAACAATATGAACTCGTTGCTGTGGAGGTGGCTTCTTAACCGATAGCTGAGCATGGAATGAACAACTTACCAACACAGATGCGCCTGCATAGTATGTGGCAATACATACTGAAGTTTGGGAATGCACATCTAAATCATTTAGAGAAGGATTGGGAGAAAGTGCTGTGGTCAGATGAGACAAAAAATTGAGCTATTTGGCATTAACGCGACTCGCCGTGTTTGGAGGAAGAAAAATGCTGACTAGGAACACCATCCCTACAGTCAAGCACTGAGGTGGAAACATTATGCTTTGGGACAGTTTTTCTGCTAAAGGTACAGGCCGGCTTTGCCGCATTGAGGGGCCAAGTATTGTAAAATCTTGGATGAGAACCTTCTTCGTGGATGGGTCTTCCAGCCTGACAATGACCCAAAACATACCGCCAAGGCAACAAAGGAGTGGCTCGGGAAGAAGCACATTAAGGTCAAGAGTAGCCTAGCCAGTCCCCAGACCTTAATCCTATAGAAAATTTATGGAGGGAGCTGCAACTTCGAGTTGCCTAGCGACAGCCAAGAATCCTTAAGGATTTAGTGAAGATCTGTAAAGAGTGGACCAAAATCCCTCCTGAGATGTGTGCAAACCTGGTAACCAACTACAAGAAACGCCTTACCACTGTGCTTGCCAACAAGGGTTTCTCCAGCAAGTACTAAGTCATGTTTTGCTTCGGGATCAAATACTTACTTTTACTCACTGAACTGCAACTTAATTTATAACATTTGTATCATGTGTTTTTTCTGGATTTTTGATTGATATTTTGTCTCTAAAATACACCTTTGATAAAAATTAGAGAACCTTCATTACTTTGTAAGTAGGCAAATTTACAAAATCTGCAGGGGATCAAATATTTTCCCCACTGTACATTGACCTTATGAAACTTAAAGTGGAGTTCCACCCAAAAGTTGAACTTCCGCTCATTTGTCTCCGCTCCCCCTCCGGTGCCACAATCGGCATCTTTCGGGGGTGAGGGGTGGGGTGGGGACAGGATACCTGTCTTTGTCAGGAATCCTGTTCCCACTTCCCGGGAGTCCGGGCCAAGGCATCACCGCGAGGCTCCCTCCTCCTCTTCCTGTCACTGGGCCAGTAGGAGAGAGGAGCAGGGCCTCGCGCATGTACAGTAGGGTTCCTGGCGTGAAGCCGTAAGGCTACACTGCCGGGGACCCTCACCCGACAGCTGAAGAAAACATCTGTGGTGCCGACATTGCTGGACTCCAGGACAGGTAAGTGTCCTATTGTTAAAAGCCAGCAACTGCAGTATGTGTAGCTGCTGGCTTTTACATTTGTTTTTGGGGGGCGGAACACCGCTTTAAAGAATCTACATAAAGATGACCAGGTTATAGTCTTACAGATCTGAGATAGAAGCCTGGTGACAGGAGGAGGTAAGTAAAACCTTGGACAGTGGGGTGGCTGTGGACATGGTATACTTGGATTTTGCAAAAAAGTTTGGCACAGTTCCCCACACACAGCTAATGTGTAAGGTTAAAATCTACATGTCTGGAAAAACCCATTTGTTAATAAATCTTTTTAGTTAATTTCTTAACCACTTCAATACCAGGTACTTCTACACCTACTATACCTACCATGCCTTCCTGCCCAAGCCAAATTTTCAGCTTTCAGCACCTGTCGCAATTTGAATGACAATTGCGCGGTCATGCTACACTGTACCCAAACAAATTTTTTATCATTTTGTTCCCACAAATAGAGCTTTCCTGACGCCAACATGGCAGCATACTAGTGATAGAGCTCCGCCTCTGTACCACTCCCTCAGAACCAGTGAATAGCATAAACGAAGGCATGGTTGGCCGCCACCCCATTCTTTTTTCCTCATACCTACACGCACCAGCGATGAAGTAACGAATTTTATGTCTCCCAGCCTGCCACTGAGCAGTAACCGGCTGGGTTTAAGCCTCTCCCAGTGCGTAGTCTCAGTGCTTGGGCTGCCAACATCGCGCTAATAAGCCTGAGAGACCCTCGTCTGTGTGGTCCTGATGGGTCCCTGCAGCGTTTCCTCTTCAGGAATGAAATCTGCCATTCAGAATGACTTGGTTCTGGAGCTTTGGGGGGGCCAGTCTGTCATTTATTTTTCTAGGGGCTTTCTTGTCCTTTAGGCTATGACTTTACCTGTTTTATTCAGTTCCTGCTCTTCTCCCTTCTTAGTCGACTTTAGGTAGGTTCCGGGTGAGCGAGGAGCGGGCCGCACCATGCAGTAGGTGTCACGCCCAGCGCCGTATTTACTAGCGCTCCCGATGTCATAGGGCTGCGCCCGGTCCGCACATGAGAACTGGCCGACGGAAGCTCTGAGCACCATTTTGGTTCGGGGCAAAGTGATTAGTTTTGCCCACAAACAGGAGGAGTCTGGGGGCGGGTTCTGCCTGTCCCAGGATCACCTAAGAGTGTCAGTGGGCTGCTGTGGGATGGGCAATATACAGCCTCCCGACTGTCTTCGGACTATGAAGTTTGTTCCTGGATCCAGTCTCAGCAACCTTCTGTGTCGCCATCTGCTGGTAGGAAAGTTTTCTGTACTTAGAAAAAAAAAAAAAAAAAAAAAAGGGTACTTTCTTTTCCTTTGGTTTGTTTCAGCCGCTTGCTTTGTTGTAGTTTTCAGACTTTCATGTTAGAAGATTACTGGCAATCCCCATCCTTCTGTTTCTCTTTTCAGCTATCTCTTTTTCCGCTGGCCATCCCATATTCTCTACTACCATGAGTCAGCCACCACTTACGTAAGACCCTCAATACTTAAGGTAGGGGGACCATCAGTTGGTAAGTTTTCAGGTGTCCTTAAAAGAGTGCCCTCTAATGCGGTTTGCTTTGATATGTTTCAGCTCCGCACGCTCACGCTCTCAGAGTTAAAGAACAAGAGAGGACAGGCGTTCTCCAAAGGAGCATAGCTCCAGACATCGCTCCCGGTCACACAAAAAAAAAAAAAAAACACACGCACACACACACACCACGGCTCTGGAAGTTCTCATTGGACTGAAGGAGTCCTGGGACCTTGCTACATATATTATGGATGCAGCAGTCTTCTACTCAAAATAGGGAGGCTGACCAGGAAGTCCCCCCCTAGTTGCTTGTATAACCACTGGAAGAGCACCCTAGCACTGTACATACTGTAGCATCTGCAAGTGCCGGCAGTCCAGCAATATCCAGCCCATGTACTGGGTGAGTCTAATGGGAATAGTTTAACAATTATCAACCAGCTGCTGCACCTGCAGGACTCCGAGGAGAGTGGCAGGGTCTGCATCCCTTTAGACATGATTTCCTATTGGGAAAAAAATTATATTTTTGTAACAGTGGATGTCAAAAATCCGACTTGCATTTTAGTGCAGACTCCTGGGAAAATCAGTGAGCCAGTCACACAAGTGCATACCCAGACTCTTAAGGTAAGACCTAGAAAGCACGCTTCACGGGTTTCTGGACAGCATGCTGTACAGAGCCTTGGATGAAGGTATCAGACACTCATGGTCACTTCGAGAGATTCCTCACTGCTCCTCCTCCAGACCATTTCTCTCCCACGGGGGTGCCAAATCCACCACAACAGCAGGTGGGCTGCTACAATGCTTACAGACACCTCAGACTCAGGAGGGATTGCAGGTTTTCTACCCAATCCTGTTTGGAGTTCACAGGCGAGGTTGGTTAGTGTCTAGTTGCAGATCAGAAGAGGTCGAACCGTTTTGGGCCCTCTTTGAGATCTTTAAGTTGGAGTCCATTAAACAGTATAACCACATGGCTGGAAGCTGTTGCTGGATCTATCCTCACACTTCAGAGGGAAAGCAAAGCCAATCATCCCAATGGTTGGTGTACCCGGGGGGCTCTGCTATTTCCTCCATTTTATTTCCATCAGAGGAAGTCGTGACAGTCAGGAACAGAATTCTGAGGACAAATAGGAGTCAAGGAGGACCAATCTCCTTGCAGTTTAGCAACAGGGGAGCAGTCACCTATATTCAGCTCCAGGATGAAACTCGCAGCAATATGCTATTGAGAGAGGTGAAACCCATAAATTACACCACCAAAATTTGGAACCTCCCAGCGTTTTTTCTTTTGAACAAGTACAAGCTTCCCAGAGCGCAAGGAGTGGGTCTACGACCCAGGTCTTCTCTAAGCTGGTCCACAGGTTGGGCCTACCACAGGCAGACCTCATTTCCCATAGCAATCACAAACTTTGGTCTGATTTTGTTTCCGTACCCAAGGAGCAAGGGGCAGATGCTATGGTCTCTCCCTGGGACTGCAATCTAACCTATATATTTTTCCCCAACATTTCCCGTAAATGAGATTCCCCTTGAGGCTGTCAAGGGAGAACATAGTTGTCATAGCCAGTCCTCCATATTGACCAGGAGGCCCTCAGTTTTCCCTGGCCATTCATTTCAGGATACAGAAGACATTTCCCCTCTATAACATACACAGACTGGGGCTGTAAGCAGGGGCATTAAAGGGGGAGGATGGGCAACTCCGGTTGCTCCAGTTTAACTCCAGAGTGATCTCTACTTTGTTGTGTGCGAGAAGACATTCTACTCACAACATCTAGGCCTAATTCTGGAACAAGTTTGCTTTTTCTTGGTAGGGCGAGACATTGATCCTACTGCCCTTCCAGTGTCAGCTGTTCTATACTTCCTCCAGGCCTTAGCCTATCCTCACATAGCTCAAGAGTGTGGGCTATATTGGCAATAACACATTTGAATGGACCAAGAATCCTTCAGTTTGAACAACTTTTGAGGACAGTCGTGAGGAGTCAGGCACCAAGGAACAAAGATCTATTGCAGTTGCTGGATCTCATATCAGTTTAACCGTTTGTTCCAACAGAACAGTGTTCGGTTCAGGCCATCACCTACGAGGCAGTATTAATCACAAGAACTTTAAGCAGAAGGTTATCAGAGATTCAAGCTCTTGGAGCTTCAAAGTAAATTATATATATATATATATATATATATATATATATATATATATATATATATATATATATATATATATATATATATATATATATATATATATATAATCACACACACACACACCTTTCTTTCCAGAAAGAGTAGAGTTGGATCTTGTAGCTCATCCTGCATCCAACGTAGCAACAGACTGCTATTTAACAGACGGTTGGACATTGCCTAACTTTCCAGAACATCACACAGGAAAGTCACACGTACTGTTCATTTTCAGAACTAAAAAAAAAAAAAGGAGTATCTCTCCACAATTGTCCCTTTCAGGTCATCTAAAACCTTTTGTCATTCCAGCTGGGAACCAAGGGATAGAGGTTACTGCCTGGATCCTAGCAGGCTTGGTTGTGTATTTAGGGCTAGAGGTCGCGAGTCTCAGTCAGCGGCGGCAGAGCACTCTACCAGAGCGGTTAAAGCCTCATAGGCAACACATTCAAGAGATTCTATGGTGCCCATCTGTACAGGGGTATCATGGTCGCTCCAACATTCCTACTCAAACTTGATGGAATAGACCCTTGTCATCAGGGGACGTTGTAGGAAGGACTATTCAGTCCTCTGTCTCATCCTAATTAGAAGAGTGGTTTGAAAAATAGATCCCACTATCAGCTAGTTATTTATCACTAGTATGCTGCCATGTTGATGTCAGGAAAGTGGAAAATTGTATCAAATACTTACCGTAATTTTCCTTTCCTGATGTCAAACAATGGCAGCATATGAGCCCACCCATGTGCGTTCCGGTATGTGGCTTGTTACAAAGAATGGGGTGGCGGGCTAACCATGCCTTCATTTATGCTATTTACTGGTCCTGAGGGAGTGGTCAAGAGGCGGAGCTCTATCACTAGTATGCTGCCATGGTTTGGCGTCAGGAAAGGAAAAATACGGTAAGAATTTGATACAATTTTCAGTTTTCTTTTGGTGGCATTTGATCACCTCTGCGATTTTTATTTTTTGCGCAACAAATAAAAAAAGACTGAAAATTAAAAAAAAAAAAAAGTTTTTCTTTGTTTCTGTTAAAATAATTTGTAAATAAGTTCTCTCCTTCAATGATGGGCACTGATATGGCTGCACTGACGGGCACTGATAAGGCAGCACTGATGACACTGATGGGTGGCATTGCTGGGCATCACTTGTCTGATCTGCTGCATAATGTTGCCAGTCAGTGCCCATTTGTATATGTGGATGGCCATGGGGTACGTACCTGGCTATCCACATGTTGGGGGCTTCCCTGGTGGTCCAGCGTGGGCATCCGCGGGTGGGGGGGGGGGGAATGCCCACACCGGACCACCAGGGAAGCCCCCAACCACCAGGGAAGCCCCTCCAGTTTATTGACCACTTTAATAGCGGCTATATATTGTCCTCCTGCATGGCTTAAAAGCATCCCATAGTATTGCTGAAGTAGATGACCCTGTATTAAACTCCCAAAACTCTACTAGAAGGGGCGGGATTTTATTAACTATATCTGTATGTGAAATTCAATGAGTGCACAATCTCCACTGTGCTGCAGCACGAAAGTGATGCAGACGAAGCGGAGCATAGTCGGGGAAAAACCCATTTGTAAAAAGGATAGAAAACTGGCTAAAGGACCAAATTCAGAGAGTAGTAATTCAAACTCTGACTGGTCTAAGGTTATCAGTGGTGTACCCCAAGGTATTCATTGGGCAACTAGGTGGCAAATGAGGTGTAATGTTGATAAATGTAAAGTTATGCACTTGGGGGGTTAAGAATATGCATGCATCATACATAATAGGAGGATTACAGCAGGGAGATCTGGGTGCTTTGGTAGATCATAAACTTAACAGTAGCATGCAATGCGAGCAAAATCCTTTATTGTATTAAGTGAGGTATGGACTCCAGAGAGAAATATATCATTTTGCCCCTGTTCAAATGAGCATAACCTCATCTGGAATATGCAGTTCAGTTTTGGGCACCAGTTCACAAAAAGGATAAATCGGGGAACCGGAGAAAGTGCAGAGAAGGCAAACTAAACTGATAAGAGGCATGGAAGAGCTCAGCTATGAGGAAAGATTAGAGGAACTGAATTTATTAGTAATCAGGAAGGAATTATTTTCCCCTGCTGGAGCAAAGTGGATCATGCTTTGCTGGGGTTTTTTGCTTTCCTCTGGATCAACTGCGGGTATAGGATTGTATGAGAGAGATTTATAGATAAATATATTTTTAGATTTATTTTTAATTTTAGATTTATTTTTTTCCTTTTATAGGTTGAACTTGGAGTTTTTTTTCAACCTGACTATGTGACAAGAGTAGTAGTGACTGTCCTAAATTGAGTGGGCTTTAACAAGAGCAGGAATCACTTATCGCACAACAACCTGTCCAATCCACTTAGAAATAGTGGATCTAGGAAGAAAAAAAAAAAAGAAAAAAAAGAAAAAAAACAACACACACACCTTCCTATACTTCCAGTTATAAAGAACATCAGACAGACATACTAAGGTGCTCTCATACTTGCATGTTAGTACTGAAGTGACATGAGCAGAGAGCCACACAGGAGAAAACTTTTCAGGCTAACACAGAATCAGTTGTTTAAACTTTGTATAGTAAAACATTTTTTTTCTGCCAGTAGATACCCTTTACAGCCCACTTTCCGCTTCTTGTCTGGTAAAAAGCCTAAGCTTATGACATCATGCACAGCTCTCTCACACTTTTGTAAGAGTTTGCCAGGAAGGGAGGGGGGGGGGGGTGAGTCGTAGGAGGGCCAATGAGAGTTGTAGGGCTGCCTCCGTGTGTCTGTGTAAATCCAGGAAGTGAACAGGCAGCAGCTTCAGCTGCCCACAGTTAAAATGGCTGCAGCCAGACTTAACGGAGGGAGATTTCTGCAGAATACTTGGCAAGTACAGAATCACAGTATATATAAAATATGCAAAGTGGTTGGAGGGAAGCTACAGAATGGCAAACGTTTTTATTACAAATATTGTGAGCAGACTGCAGTTCCTCTTTAGTATAGAATAGGATTACATTTACACTGTTAACCTGAAAAAACAAAAAAGGGATTTATAAAAGACCAACCTGTCATAATACACAGTGCACCATACACTGCTGCTAATGCCAAAACAGGACTACTGCTGGTCAGTACAAGATGCAACAGTCCTTATTTCCATTGCACACATTCCTGGAATGAGCTTTTAAGGTACTGGGTGCTGTAGCAACTGCCAGTTGTATGCGGAAGGGCTCCTGCGTGGCTTCATAACGTTGCACTACACCGTTTTGTGATGTGATCTTTCTTGAACAAAAAACGTTGACGGAATTTATGATCCTTGGTGTGCTGGTGAATATTTACTTATAGTACAAACTGCAAAGCTCACATGCTTTATCCTTACCCAAATTCATAATTGGTATAACAAGCTTTATAATAAAAAAAATAAAATACAAATCACAGCAAGGTCATAGAAGATTAAATCTTTGCTAAAGGCTAAACACAATTTCAGCTCTACAACGTGCTCACATTAAAAATTTAACCAGCCCCAAGTGTCTACTAAAATGATCGCAGTAATTAGTTCACAGACATAACATGGTAAAGAGCCACTCTGATTGGCTTGATTATTTGCCTGAGGTCTGCGCTGTCTAATCACAGAGCAATCACAGGCATCGTAAGCACGCATAGCGCTTGCATGCACACTGAAATAATTAACTTTTTTAAAACTTCCCTCAGAATTTAAAGGGGTTGGTAAACCCTCGTGTTTTTTCACCTTAATGCATAGTATGCATTAAGGTGAAAAAACACCTGCCAGTCACTGGCCCCCCAGTTTTACTTACATGAGCCCCTTCATGTCTTCAGCAGGGACGCGCTGTCCCGGCTCTTGATTGGATAAATTGATAGCAGCGCAGCCATTGGCTTCCGCTGCTGTCAATCACATCCAATGACGCAGGTGCCGAGCAGAGTCCGGCATTCGTGTCTGAGGATGCAAATGCTGGACTCAGGAGCATGCCCACAAGGTAACCGCCTCGGGAGTTAAAATCATTTGTTTTGCTAGAAAAAAATTTATAATTTATAATATATATATATATATATATATATATATATATATATATATATATAATAAATGTCTGGGGGTTCTATTCTAACACCCTAGAGAACTAAAAAAGATAGTCGTTGCAATACTTTGTCACACCATATTTGCACAGCGCACTTTCTTTGGAAAAAATTACATTTTGAATTAAAAAATTAGACAACAGTAAAGTTAAAAAAGAAAATTAAATTGTGAAAGAAGTTACGCCGAGTAAATTGACACCCAACATGCACCCGCTCGTGGAATGGCAACAAACTTTTACCCTTTCTTTACTTGCACTTAGCCATCTTCCCTCATAATTACTATTATACTTATTTAATTCACTTTCAGCTTATTAGGATTTCCTTTGATGCTTGGTGACCTCCCTGCTGGGACTCACCGAGTCCATCCTCTCACACCTGTTTGGTATTGTCAACTCCGGCTCCCTCTCTTTGCTCCCTTCCCTTCATTTGCCATTCCCGCCCCCGTGCCTTCTGGCCCATGCAGTAAATGCAATCTCTTGTAGGCTCTTCCTGTAGCCCCTTTGAGCATGGTGCCTGGCTGAGGGGTGGGCGCCATTTTGGTTCCACTGTGATGTCTGGACACCTGGGGGAAACAATCTAGAGCGAAACTGCTGGAAGGGTCAAAATTAAGCTGTTCTTTGGTAAATATAAATCCTATTACTTACTTTGCAATCTTGTCAACAAATTAATGTTTTTATTTGGTTTTCATTGTACTGATTTATGTCTTGTATTCTCCGTCATCCCCCCTGAAGAAGACCACTACTATATTATGGTCGAAACGTGTTGGGTCTTTCTGTATGACTTTTTTTTAGCCATTTTGTTATTTGTATGCTTATTGTACCACTGTATAATCATGCGATTTATGCCTTCTAGTAATGGATATTAGAGCTCCTGTCTTGATGGAGAGTTGTGTTTGTACATACTAATTTTTGCAATAAACTTTTTCATTTAATATTTTGGACTGGTTTGCTGCAACACAAAACCCCCTAAGGAAATTTCCATACTTCATATGCTTTCATTGGGGCATGCAGCCATTTCTTGCTCATACTATTGTATCACTTTTTTTGTTCCCAGCAAATTTTACCTTTAAAAATCTCCATATGCGATGTTTAAAAAAATTCTACAGGTTGCACATTGAGTTACAGAGGAGGTCTAGCACTAGAATTATTGCTCTCGCTCTGATCATGGCGATACCTCACGTGTGGTTTGAACACGTTTTCATATGCGGGCGCTACTTACTTATGCGTTCGCTTCTGCGCGTGAGTCCGGCAGAACGCGTTTAAAAAAAATAATTTTTTTTTCCTTATTTTACATTTTAATTTTTACACTGTTCTTTAAAATAAAAAAAAAGTTTCACTTTTATTTCCATTACAAGGAATGTAAACAGCCCTGGTAATAGAAAAAAAAAAAAAAAAAAAGCATGACAGGACCTCTTAAACATGGGATCTGGGGACAAAGACCTCAGATCTCATATTTACACTAAATTAAGAGCTATGGGCGGAAGTGACATCGCTTCCGCCCTGCAATAGTATGGAGATGGGTGGGGGTCATCTTCCCCTCACCCATCTATACTCTTAACAGGGAGAAGGATCCGATCACCTCCGCCTCTACCGACGGCTCCTGTAAGCGGTGGAGGACATCGGGGGGGGGGGCCTCTCCTGCCACTAATAAAAGTGATCTTGGGGCGAATCTGCCGCAGAAACCACTTTTATCTGAAAGAGGTTTAAGTTTAGGAGATATTTCTTAGACCTACAGGTAAGCCTTAATCTAGGCTTATCCGTAGGTCAAAGTGGTCTGTAAGGGTTTACAACCACTTTAACAGCCTCAGCTCTTTTCCTGTAAACTGTGTGGAGAAAGGGGTGTCCTTTACCTCCAATCAGCTCGCAGGAGCTTGCCTCACCGAGTTAATTTCTGTTTTCCGCCCCCTGTTTTTCACAGCCGAGAGATTCTGTGTAAATTCTGCAATTTGAATGGATGTAGGGGAAAGAAGGCTGTAGATAAAGAGGTACAATGTAGGTAGGAAGGTTTGTTTCATCTCTGTATCACCTGAGGCCAGTAACTTCATTGGGTATATGTGAGGGTTTACAACCACTTTAGGCAAATAATGCATGGCAATAAAAAAGAAATACCAAAAACAAACAAACTATGCAAATAACAATTCATAACTTATACAAAATGCAATAAATTTACTTTTCAACTTACAGTCACGGATTTCAAGGTCATTCCGTGGTATGTTCCCATAGTGTCGATTTTAAATCCTTCCGTTTCTAAATTGGATTAAAAAAATATAATTTTAATCAGAATGTGCATGAAGAGTAACAGCAATGATGTTGACACCTTTTTTACATAGCAGGGTAAGGTTTTGTGAGCTGAACCAATGCCAAGACAGAGACACAGAGAGACACAGAGAGACACAGAGAGACACAGAGAGACACAGAGAGACACAGAGAGACACAGAGAGACACAGAGAGACACAGAGAGACACAGAGAGAGTCCAGACAAAAGCGTTTTTTTATATGGTAGGAAAAAATAGAATCCTGTGCTAGGTTTTAACATCCCAAATTGTGGGGAAATCTCACCCTTGAAACCTGCTTCTGCTAAAGGTGTTGCCATTTGAAAAATTTCCCTTACCTCCTGTCCCAGTAACAAATGACAAAAGGTGAGATACCCCACTTCATTTTCTTGCAATAGTTTTTAGGATAGGAAGTGGTCTAAAAAGGTATTTGTCAGAAAGAGAGAAAGAGAGAAAGAAAAAAGAAAAGAAAAGAAAGAAGAAAAGAAAGAAAAGAAAAAACGAAAAGAAAAAGAAGAAAAGAAAAAACGAAAAGAAAAGAAAAGAAAGAAGAAAAGAAAAAAAGAAAAAGAAAAAGAAAAAGAAAAAGAAAAAGAAAATACTACATTTCCATCTCTAGTCTGTCGTCAGATCTTTACCGTACCCTCATATTTTTCTACTTTGCATAAGATACGTTTTCCTCAAAGTCCATTGAAGCATAGAAACAAAATAATTCAGGCAGTTGGGACACTGGTTAGGATATCTCATTAAGATGGGCATAGCCCACCTGTAACTGTCATGCCTCAGTTTTGTGAGTGAACAGTACATATGGCCATAACAGGGGCAGGACCTGTAGTAATTCATAGACATTTTATAATGTTCAAAAGCTGTCCAACTAGGGGGCCGAGCCAACAAATGTGGAACCTTAACATCAGGCTTTCTGAACAACCAATCCCCTATAAAGGTTAAATTAAAAAAAAGGGGGCAAAGGCAAATATGCCATGACTAAATAAAGGAGAAAAAAAAAAAATAGTGTACCATACAGAACAGGACAGGTTAACAGAACTGCTACCAGATGGAATGAAGGACCTCAACTGAAAATGTGGAGGACAACCAAAGATGCACCATGAAATAAAAGGGTTGAACAATAAAAGTATCAGAAGATTAAAAGAGGGGGGAAAAAGGACTCCCACAGTAATGAAGGAGAAGAGAGGGAATGACAAGAAAGGGAGACATGTTTAGGGCCAGTTCATACCACATGCAGTCCAGTGCGTTTTTTCTGCATCAAAAAAATGCATGGAAAGTAGGTTCTATGGTTTTCAATGGCATAGTTCATACCACATCTAAAAACCAGTGAGCTGCATTACTGCTATTTTTTGTTCTCAATTTAGATAGACCAAGTAGAACACCCATAATCCTTAGCATCCAGGAAAAGGAGGAGGGATAGACAAGGCATATCTAAATAAAGATTATATCAGCAACAACCAGAGCCTTAAACACACTATTGACCCTTAGGTTAATGGAGGGAAGGTCCATACTATGCAGGATGTACCTGACAAGATACAAATTCTCTTTCAAGAGATAGCAATGGGTATGACCAACTGTGTCAACAAGAAATATATATGGAGAAAGACAAAAAAAAAAAGAAAGAATCAAACTGGAATTTTCCAAACATGAGCCAGAAGGAGAATCCATGTTCTAGCACATAGGATAAATAGCCTTGGAGGGTTGGGGAGATCAATCTTTCAGTGATTCAGTACCTCAAAAGGTTTTCCAAAGTGATAATTTGCCATTAAGGGAAACTCTGCATCCGGGTAACAAAGTTATATCCATTGACCCTACAGGGAAGTACATGACTAACAAAGAACACATTTCCTTGTAAAGGAGGATACAGACTCATTAACCTTACTGTATTAAGTGGAGAACAACTGATGTAAGGATATGACATCAATAGCTTACAGTAGAAAAGGAAACCATATAGAAAAAAAATACAAATTTAACACGCTATAGAGTAGGAAGTCCAGTCATCAAGTCAGTTACGAGAGGAGGTTGAAAGTCTTTTCTGAAGGCAGCCTTGAGATGAAAGTCAGTTTCTCAGAAACTGGCCAACAGTGAGAATCCTCTAATATGGGAAAATATGGCAACGCTATAGACTCAGTAGGGGAGTGAATAAATCTCTGCAAAGAATCCCACAAAGAGAAGGAAAAGGAATAGGGGATAAAACAGCATTGCATGGTGTCCAAATTCTAGATTCTCCAATGCAGGAAGAACAACAAAGTAGGGAGAAATATGAGAAAGGGAATACTCTCACAATTGACCTATTGCTTAAAGCTGAGTTCCACCCAAAAGTGGAAGTTATGCTTATCTGACTCTACTACCCCCATCCACATTTGGCACCTTTGGGGGGGGGGGGGGGGGCGAATACCTGTTTTTAACAGATACCTCTCCCCACTACCGGGAGATCACGCCGCGGTGCAATCACTCGGAAGTTCGGCCTCCTTCCCCGCCACTGGGCCATTAGGGAACCGGCTGTGATGCCGCAAGGCTTCACTGCCGTGTTCCCTTACTACGAATGACGGTTGCAGCACCCGAGAGCCGATGAAAACATCAGCTGGGGTGCCGACATCGTTGGATTCCAGGACAGTTAAGTGTTCCAATATTAAAAGTGAGCAGCTACAGTATGACTTTTGCTAGGGGGGCGGACATCCTCTTTAAAGAGGTCAGTGGGAAAAGGGAAACGTCGAATACTTGTTCTGGAGGACTGGAAGCTGCTGACATTTAATTATTAACTGCTTCCCGACCGCTTCACGCAGATATACTGCGGCAGAAGGGCACGCACAGGCAGAATCACGTACCTGTACATTGCCCTTTAAGAAGCAGCTTGAGGGCACACGCGCGCCCGCCGCAAGCTCCGCGAGTGTGATCGCAGGTCCCGCGGACTCGATGTCCGCGGGGATACACACGATCGTCTCACGGAGAGGAAGAACAGGGAAATGCTAATGTAAACATGCATTTCCCCGTTCTGCCCAATGACACTGATCACCGCTCCCTGTAATCGGGAGCGGTGATCAGTTTCGTGTCACACACAGCCCCCCCCCCCCCCCCAGTTAGAATCAGTTCCCAGGACACACTTAACCCCTACAGCGCCACCTAGTGGTCAACCCCTTCACTGCCAGTCAAATTGACACAGTAATCAAAGCATTTTAAATTGCACTGATCCCTGTAGAAATGTGAATGGTCCCAAAATCGAGCCAAAAGTGTCCGATGTGTCCGCCATAATGTCGCAGTCACGATAAAAATCGCTGATCGCCGAGATTACTAGTAAAAAATAAAAAAATAAAAAAATTTAAAAAAGCAATACTATCCCCCATTTTGTAGACACTATAACTTTTGCGCAAACGCTTATTGCGATGTTCTTAACCAAAAATATGTAGAAGAATACATATAGGCCTAAACTGAGGAAAAAAACTTTTTTATATATTTTTGGGGGATATTTATTAAAAATTATGCTTTTTTTTTCAAAATAGACGCCATTTTTTGTTTATAGCGCAAAAAAATAAAAAAACGCAGAGGTGATCGAATACTACCAAAAAAAAAGTAGTATTTGTGGGGAAAAAAAGCCGTCAATTTTGTTTGGGAGCCACGTCGCATGACCGCGCAACTGTCAGTTAAAGTGACGCAGTGCCGAATTGCAAAAAGTGCTCTGGTTTTTGGCCAGCCAAATGGTCAGGGGCTTAAGTGGTTCAAGCTTAGATTCATTCTAAGCAAGATCTAGCCATTTACATATATTTTTTTTTTTTTTTTTTAAAGGTATCACTGTATGCATTTTAGATTGAAAGATGAGATGACCTGCCAGAAACAGTATTTGGACTATAAAAATCCTTGGTTGCCCCTGTCTGGATACACTTTTAATCATTTTCTCATTTCTAGCATACAGATGAACTTAAAAGCAGAAAAAAAAACAAAAATCTATGTAAACCACCTAATTATTGGTGAAAAAGTACATTTAAATTAATTCCCTATTTTGACAGTTTGGTTACTCAGACCTGAAAGTGATGAAAGCTGTGGGTGACAGATTTGGACTCTTCATTTCTATGTAACTGTGTTTGTACTCAACATCAAAATCCAAAACTGATGAAAGCTTTTATTGTTGTATGACCATTGTGACAGATAAGCAAGCAAGAAATTATTTAAAAACAGAACTTCCAGAACCTACCTTCTTTTCCTTTGAATCTTTCCTGATCGTACCTATTGTAAATTTGTGGAGCTGGTTGTTTATTTCTCAATGTGGGGTCCTATGAAATAAGTAAATAAAATAGCTAATATTACATTTAGATGAACAAAAACCTCTTCAGACAACCACAGAAACTTTTTTGTGAACAGTGCTCTGTGGAGGAATCGGTTTCCATTTGCTAAATAACAGGCATCTATAAGCAAGTTACGTATTCAAAACACAACACATTTTTAGCTTTTTAGCACAGAGCTAAACCAGAACAGTATCTAAAAAAGGACCTATAAAAAAAAAAAAAAAAAAAAAAAAAAAAAGTTTGTCCTACACAACTTACAGTGGGTGCTGTAGTCTGCACAGGTCTTTGCTCAGGTGCACGCCCTTCTTCTCTTGCTTTCACATTCTGAAGAATTGCAAATATATTTTTGGCAAAATTCTGAAAAAAGGAACAAAGGGAGTAAAAAACATTTTCAGAACTAAAAATTTTAGCAGATTTAAAAAGCATGTCTGATACCATTTTTAGTATAGAGTAGGTCACAGACAAAGCAGCAGGCTTTAAAAAAAAAAAAAAAAAACACCCTGCAGACAATGGCATTATGTGCTGCATACTAGCACATTATGAAATACTTACCTTAGAACAAAGCCCTCCAAGCTACTCATTGTCACCACAGACAGGGCCTCCATCTTCACTCGGTCTTCCTTCCGGGTTTGCGTGCTCCGGTCATCTGATTAGCAGAGCCGCGGTGACGTCAGTCCCGCAGCACGGAGCTCGGAAGGAACAGCAGGGGTCTGCCGTCCTTCAGAGCGCATGCACTGGTGACTCCACTGGCTGCATGCAGTGTAAATAACTCCTAAACAGTTCACATTTAGAAGCCCTTTACTGTACCTACAGGTAAGCCTCATAGGCTTACCTGTAGGCTCCCGCTGCTGTCAATCACAGCCAGCAGGCCAATAAAGAGCGAGCGGGGGAAGACTCAGAAGCGGAGCCAGGAGCTGCAGCGGTGGACCCGAGAAGAGGAGAATCGGGGCTGCTCTATGCAGGTAAGTATAAATATAATATGTTTGTTATTTAAAAATAAAAATAATAATTTAATCTTTAATATCACTTTAAGCCTAAAGTGCCAAGCGTCTGAAAAACAATCTGTTCATGGTAACAAAAGTTTAAAGCGCAACTCCTTTTGTTGGGGTGTAAAAAAAAAAAAAAAAAAAAAAAAAAACATTCCCCTCTGGGTGATCTATGTACATTGCAAGGATTTTAACAAACTTTGTGGCAGATTCCTACCTTTTGTTATTTAGAGGAAATCTGTGCCCATGTGGGAAAGTGAATCTAATGGAAGTGGTTTTATAATTCTCAATCAGCTGTGCACCTACAGGCCACTAATGAGGAAAGCTGCTGGGCCTGCATCCCTTTAGACATGCTCCTATTGGGAGTATTTCACCAAAAATTACATTTTTGTTGCAGGGGATGCCTAAAATCTGACTTGTATCTTAGTGCAGACTTCTGGGAAATTCGGTGAGCCAAACACACAAGCAGGAAATGTTTCTGGGGGACGTTCTATACACATTCTGTGTACAGAACACATCCAGGTAGCCATATTGCATTGCATTTTCAAATAATAATAGCAGCTGCAGATTAAAAAGGAAAGGTAATTTTTAATAACATTCAATTACAATATGACTTGTGTTGCAATTGTATACGCTATATTATTTTTTCTTTATTTGCAATTTTTTCCCCCCCAAAAAAAAAAAAATCACCCACTCAAACAGGATTGAAGAGAGCTAAAAAAAAAAATTAGAGGGTTTAACCACTTGCTTACCGGGCACTTAAACCCCCTCCTATCCAGACCAATTTTCAGCTTTCAGCGCTGACGCACTTTGAATGACAATTGCGTAGTCATACAACACTGTACCCAAATTAATTTCTTATCATTTTTTCACCACAAGTAGAGCTTTCTTTTGGTGGTATTTGATCACCTCTGCAGTTTTTAATTTTTGTTAAAAAAAATGTAAAAAAAAAAATTTTTTTTTTTATATTTTGTTATAAAAAGTTTAAAACGGGTATTTTTTCTCCTTTATTGATGTACGCTGATGAGGCGGCAGTGATGGGCACTGATGGGTGGCAGTGATGGGCAGCACTGCCGGATGGCACTACAGGTGGCACTGATTGGCACTACAGGTGGCATCGTTAGGTGGCACTGTGGGCACCGCTAGGTGGCACTGATGAGGCAGATGTGCCTCTTCCACTTGGGGACCGATGTCCCTCACATCCGAGCCGGTGATCGGCTTTTTTTTCTACTCACGCTGTCAGCGTGAGTAAAAAAAAAAAACGATCTTTTGTTTACATCATGTGATCAGCTGTCATTGGTAAGGGGCCGGGACCGAGTCTCAGTGACTCGGTGATCACAGGGCGCGTGCAGGGGGAGGCCGTCATATGAATTAAGGTCCGCGCTGTGGCCGTCATTCAGCCATAGCACGGATGCCAGGTGGTTAACGCTTCCCCACTTTGTCAAAAACTAAAAGATTAAAAAGAGCTTTTAGAAAAACTAGCATTACAGAACATGTTCCAGTGCAGTTGATCACAAATACAAGTGAACCTTTATCTAGTCTAAAACAATGAAAAAAGGAACACGACTTAAGACATCTTGCACATACCAAACGCACACAGTCAGGATAAACTATAATAAACATATTTAACCTCTTGACATCCGGAGGCCGTCATATGACGGCCTCCACTTTCAGGGCTTATATCTGAATGATGTCTGAGGCTACAGACATCATTCAGATACCGGCATTTTCAGCCGGCGATTCCGTACACCATAAGAACGATCATAGCGGCTGTTCCGCCGCTTGATCGTTCTTACGGGCGGCGGGAGGGGACACCCCCCCCCCTCCCGCCGCCCTCCGGTGCTACTACCGACTCACCTCAGCGATCGGTGAGTCGGATAGCGGATCCGCCGGCGCCGGATGTTCACCATAGAGATTTCCGGCGGACCAGATGGTCGCCGGAGTCTCTATGATCGTTCGGAGGCCGGGCGCGATGTTATGACGTCACGCCCGGCCTCTGCATTCAAAAAAACGGCGCCGCTTCGGTTGTGAAGCGGCGATCGTTTTATTTTTTTTTTTTATTTTAGGCTTCCCAGCCTAGAGGTGAGATGTGGGGTCTTATTGACCCCATATCTCACTGTAAAGAGGACTGATCGTGTCAGTTTCCTATTACAAGGGATGTTTACATTCCTTGTAATAGAAATAAAAGTGATCAAAAAAAAAAATATTTTTTTAAAGTGTCAAAATAAAAAATTTTAAGTAAAATTAACAATAAAAAAAAAAAAAAAAATTTTTAAAGCGCCCCTGTCCCCGTGAGCTCGCACGCAGAAGCGAACGCATACGTAAGTCCCGCCCACATATGAAAACGGTGTTCAAACCACACATGTGAGGTATCGCCGCGAACGTTAGAGCGAGAGCAATAATTTTGGCCCTAGACCTCCTCTGTAACTCAAAACATGTAACCAGTAAAAAATTTTAAAGCGTCGCCTATGGGCATTTTTAAGTACCAAAGTTTGGCGCCATTCCACGAGCGTGTGCAATTTTGAAGCGTGACATGTTAGGTATCTATTTACTCGGCGTAACTTCATCTTTCACACAATGCAAAAAAATTTGTCTAACTTTGCTGTTTTGTTTTTTTTTAAGCATGAAACTGTTTTTTTTCCAAAAAAAACGCGTTTGAAAAATTGCTGCGCAAATACCGTGCAAGATAAAAAGTTGCAATGACCGCCATTGTATTCTGTAGGGTCTCTGCTAAAAAAACATATATAATGTTTGGGGGTTCTATGTAATTTTATAGCAAAAAAATGATGATTTTTACATGTAGGAGCAAAGTGTCAGAAATGGCCCGGATATGAAGTGGTTAAACATTATGACAGAAAGGATTACAACGCCCAACACACATTTGGGTGCCTCAAACGTTAGACCTGTTCCTGGGTATATTTGACCTGTTCATTGCAAAAACGGCACCAATTGTTCACTACCAGCTCTAGCTTAAAAAAAAAAAAAAAAAAAAAATTTTTTAAAAAAGGTAAAAACCCATGTTAAAAAAAACACTCCCTTAGACTTGGTTATGAAACAAAGCAAATATAAATGCCAGGCTAGCATCCCCCCTACCCCCTTCCCCCAAATGACCTCTTTTTGGAGGAAAGCAAACACCCCAAAGTGATCTATTTTTTTGCCACAATGTTTGGGAATTAGGAAAAATGCTGGTATTAAGGTTAAAATTTATAATGGGTTATGGTGCACTAGACCGAATATACAGAGAAGGAGATCAGATCAGAGGAAGGATGGAAATGAAATATCCTGTAGAGTGGTGGTTGACGCTGTTCTGGTACTTGGTGACAAGTTAATAAAGAACAGAGTCGTGCTTAAACTAACACATGTGGAGGTAAACATCAACAGATGAGAAATCAGTCCCCTGGAATTAGAAAAGAATTGTTGAGTAGAGAAGGAGTCCTCCAAAGTGTTTCACACGTGGAACTCCGTCCCAATGACACGCAGTCAAGCTGAATCCGTTGTGCGACTAGACACCGCAAATACCAGCACTAAGAGTAGAGAAGAAATGCCTGCTTTCCAGCAGTACTGGACCTTTCGGAAAAGGACAGTAACACTTGTGGCTGATATACACCCCCCCAGGGCCTTGACTGGTACTCCAACCGATCAATGGACCTGTAGGCGAATCCTCTCTCTGCGGTATTCAGAATATCCCACTCAAATAAAGGAGGCTCCACATGGCATAAAATCCAACGATTTATTGTAAACACCTCACATAAAATGATCCATTTTGAGGTGTTTACAATAAATCGTTGGATTTCATGCCATGTGGAGCCTCCTTTATTATCTTTGAGTGGGATATTCTGGATAAATCTTACCTCCTCTTTTGGTTGTCCCCCGCTGCTGCTGGCCGCTCCTCCTCCTGAGTCCCCCCCTCAGCAAGCATGATGCTAAGGGGTTTTTAGTTCAGGTCCTCTCTGACTTACACATGCCAACATGATGCGTTGTTTGTATTGGTTTTATGTGATTCTATCAGTACAGCTGACTCTACTAACTTTTTAATTGGTACTTATAACTAAAAGTGGTTGACATGTTTGTTGCCTTGTTCTTTAAAAATGAAAAAGTAAAAGGTTTATCTCAGGTTCATTCCCGTTATGCTTGCTAATTACACATCCAATAAGTGGCAGAATGCACATGCCAAGTTAAACTCACTTTTCCTGTACTCTGTAAAATAGTTGTTCTTGTTCTCCATACTCTCTCTCTGCTGACAATGTCCCTTGTAACATCCACTTCTGCATCTACGAAACTTCTCTGTTTTAATGCTGTGATGTCGTCATCCAAATCTGTTTTGATTGTCGTTTTTCTTTTTGCCATAATTTTGGCTTTGATGGCTGCAATTTTTTCAACTGACATGGCTTCAGAAAGAGACCTAAAAACATAGAAAACAAAAAGGCAGCTTGAAAAGTAGTTGCCTGACTGTGCATGGGGAACCCAGAAATGCCATATCCATGTTACTCAGCACACATCTATTCACCCAGCCTTATAGTAACTCTCAGGCTGCATTCATACCTGAGCAATTTCAGCTCGTAAAACGTCAGAAAAAACGCCTGAAAAACGCCTGAAAAACGCCCAAGCAAAATCTCATTTCAAATGGCACCCGTTCACAAAACGCCTGAAAAACATCCCGAGCTCAAAAAATAACATGAGCTTCTTTGGGGCAGATTACAGGCGTTTTTCTGCCTTTTACGTGGTAAAAACACGCGACTTTGACACACTCAGGTGTGAATGCAGCCTCAAACAAATAATATCTGCGCTACGATACCTGTCAGACAATTAGTGCTGCTTTTTATGTGCACTAATTCCAATATAGTAATGCCATGTAATAATCACATTTGTGTGAAAGTACAAGCAATCAGAAAAACAAGTAAAAAATAAGCTTAAAAAAAATATAAAGAAGTGTCCATAAAAAAAGCATTGTTCAGAGTCTTCACTCAAGAGCAATCCACTCCTTGAACTGTGCATAAATTCCGTCCAATCTGCTGTGCAAAAAGAATCCACCATGAAATATAGTCACGTTAACAATGCATGTCCAAGCACAAACCAAGCCACGAGGTCCAAGGAATTGTCTGTAGACTTCCAAGACAGGATCGAGGCACAGATCTGGGGAATGGTACAGAAAAATTTCTGCAGCATTGAAGGTCCCAATGAGCACAGTGGCTGCCATCATCCATAAATGGAAGATTGGAACCACCAGGACTCTTCCTGGAGCGGGCTGCCCGGCCAAACAGAGCCATCAGGTAAGAGGGATCTTAGTCAGGGAGGTGACCAAGAACCCGATTGTCACTCTGACAGAGCTCCAGTGGTTCTCTGTGGAGAGAGGAGGACATTCCAGAACAACCACCATAGCACCAATCAGGCCTGTATGATAGACTGAGACATGATGGCCCACCTGGAGTTTGCCAAAAGGAATCTGAAGGACTCCCAGACCAGAGGAACGAAATTCTCTGGTCGGATAAAACAAAAGATTGAACTCTTTGGCAAGCGTCATGTCTGGAGGAAACCAGGCACCACTCATCATCTGGCCAATACCAACCCAACAGTGAAGCATGGTGGTGACAGCATCATTTTTTTGCTCCAATCCAAAAAGAAGTGCTCCAAAGTTTAAGGTGTGCCAAAACATTGGAGCACATCAGTCACTTCTTTTTGGATTGCAGCACATCAGTCACTTTATATGGACATTCACTTTTCTGTATTATTGATTATTAACTATCTTTGCATTTTGCTCTTTGATGTTGTGTTTGCCAATGCTGTAGTATATATCCTATTGTATTTTGTCAAATGAATAGCACTTTGTGTACAGCAGCTGCACCTGATATTTTATTTTCATTTTAATGTTATTTTTGTTACACCATTAGCGTGAGTTTATTTAGAAAAGAGCACCTCAACTTATAAACAGTATTATTTTTAAGGGATTCTATGTGAAATGGAAAATGTAAAAAAAAAAAAAAAAATATGAGGTAGATGTTCTCTCAATCTGGCTAAGACGGGGCGCATTTTAAAAAAATTATTATTTTTTCTTATATATTTTACTTTTTATTTTTTATTTTTACACTGTTTTAAAAAAAAAATTAAAATTGTGTCACTTTTATTTCTATTACAAGGGATGGGGCACATTTAAATTTGTTTTTTTCTTATTTATTTTAACTTTTATTTTTTCACTGTTCTTTAAAAAGTCACTTTTATTCCTATTACAAGGAATGTAAAAATCCCTTGAAATAGAAAAAAAAGCATGACAGGTCCTCATAAATATGACATCTGGGGTCAAAAAGACCTCAGATCTCATATTTACACAAAAATGCATTAAAAAAAAAAAAAATTGTCATTTGAAAAAAAAAAAAAAAAAAAAAAAAAAAAAAAATGTCCCTTCAAGAGCTATGGGTGGAAGTGACGATTTGACGTCGCTTCCGCCCTGCAATGACTTGGAGATGGGCGGGGGGGCCATCTTCCTCTCACTTGTCTCCATGTCAGGCCAGGGACAGATCCGGATCGCCTCCACCGTTACCAACGGCCACGGTAAGCAGTGAAGGGCACCGGAGAGCGGCGGTAGGGGGGGGCCCTCTCCTGCCGCCGATAAAAGTGATCTCGCTGCTAATCTGCTGCAGAGACCACTTTTATCTGAAAGAGAACCGCCGGCTCTTGAAGAAGATACCGGGGTTATGGTAGCTAGCTGCTACCATAACAACGGTATTTCTCTTCAAAGACAGGACGTATATAGTCGTCCTGCGGGAAGGAAGTGGTTAATTAAAATGAATTTATTATTTGTCATCTCCCTGCTTGGCCCCTTTCACACGGGCTGTCTGATCAAGTTCGCCTGTCAGTTTTTCAGGCGGACCTGATTGGATCCTTAGCGAGAATATGGTGGTCTTGTGTCCCTTCATGGCAGGAAATAAAAGCAGTCACATTAGTTCTAGTCGTCTCTGTGTAAATTTATGATTGGTTAATTTTTATATTGAAAATAAAGCTGTCGGTCGTTTAAAAAAAAAAAAAACCTGGCTCCTAACTTTTTTAGCTGGCTCCTAGATTCCAAGCAAATTTGTCAAGCCCTGGTGTGTGTGTGTGTATGTGTGTGTATGTGTGTATATATATATATATATATATATATATATATATATATATATATATATATATATATATATATATATATATATATATATATATATATATATATATATATAAAAAATACAATAGGGCGGGATGCTGCTGTCCTGAAAGACTCTTGGAAAACAAGTTACCGGCAAGTCTAACTCGAATTTTCCCTTGACGTCTTTCATGACAACACTTGAGAGGATAATAATAGAGACTTACCCATTAGGGAGGGACCACAGCCTGCAGAACTTTTCTGCCAAAAGTCTGATCCCCTGCTGACAGGAGACACAGTCTGTAATGATGGACAAACCTTAAGTAACTTGACCACTTAAGTAATTTGATCACAAAATTGATCTGGGGTGGCACCAACTCTTTCAGCCCATGTAGTGGCCTGGGCCCTTGTTGAACGAGCACTAATTCCCAGCGGGGGAGATAGACCCATCAGAGAATAGGCTAGAGAAAAAGCGGTCTTAAGCCATCTAGCCCAATGATTTCTTTGATGCTTGGTGGCCTTTTTTGTTTCCAGAAAAAAGAACGAAAAATGAATCTGAGGATCTAAAACCTCCCGTTACTTCCAAGTAATGTAACAGGGCAACGCCTCACGTCTAAGTTGTGAAACTGCTCTTCCTTTTTCCACGAAGGGTTAGAACAAAGGTTGAAAGGATAAACTCCTGAGACCTGTTACGAAAACTTGCCACATTCGGCAAAAACCCTGGATCTACTTTAAGTACAATCCTAGCTGAAAAAAAAATTACAAAAAGGGTTCTTTTACTGATAGGGAATGCAGTTCACTAATCCTACTTGCCGATGTAATTGTGACAAAAAAAATAGTTTTCAAAGTTAAATTCTTTAGAGATATGGCCTGTAATGGCTCAAATGGTTCTTTTGCGAGTGCTTGCAGAACCACAGAGTGCTGACTGTAAGGACTTTGTCTGCACCTTTTTGCAAAAACTCCAATACTGAGACTATGGGGTTGATTTACTGAAGGCAAATCCACTCTGCACTGCAAGGTGAACTTGAAAGTGCAGTCACTGTAAATCTGAGGGGAAGATTTGAAATGAGGGGAAGATTTGAAATGAGGGGAAGATTTGAAATGAGGGGAAGATTTGAAATGAGGGGAAGATTTGAAATGAGGGGAAGATTTGAAATGAGGGGAAGATTTGAAATGAGGGGAAGATTTGAAATGAGGGGAAGATTTGAAATGAGGGGAAGATTTGAAATGAGGGGAAGATTTGAAATGAGGGGAAGATTTGAAATGAGGGGAAGATTTGAAATGAGGGGAAGATTTGAAATGAGGGGAAGATTTGAAATGAGGGGAAGATTTGAAATGAGGGGAAGATTTGAAATGAGGGGAAGATTTGAAATGAGGGGAAGATTTGAAATGAGGGGAAGATTTGAAATGAGGGGAAGATTTGAAATGAGGGGAAGATTTGAAATGAGGGGAAGCTCTGCTGATTTTATTATCCAATCATGTACAAGTAAAAATGCTGTTTTTGTATTTTCCTTTGCATGTTCCCCTCGAAATCTACAGTGACTATACTTCAAAGTGCACTTGTAGTGCAAAGTGTATTTGCCCTTTAGTAAATAAACCCCTATGTCTTTTACATCCCTATGTTCTGAATGACAGCAAGAAACATAGACCTTCCATACTTTGGCGTAAATAGCTCTAGTTACCTTTTTCCTACTGGAAAGGAACATGGTTATTAACTGTTCTGAAAAACCTCTGCTTCTTAACAATTGCTCTTCAGATACCAGGCAGTGAGTTTTAACCTGGCTACATCCGGATGATGTACTGGCCTCTGTATCAGCAAATCCTGACTGAGCGGAAGTTGCCAACATGGCTTGATTGCCAACTGCAGAACTGTGGAAAACAAAGCTCTCTTTGGCCAAAATGGAGTGATCAAGATTGATACTCTCTCTTTTTGTAATAGTCTCAACACCAGTGGAATCAACTGGAAAGGGGGAAGCATACCCCAGGCGAAAATTCCACGGATGTGCCAGGGCGTCCATCTCCTGAAAGCAGTAGTCTCTCTGAAGGGAGAAAAAGCATGGGAGCTGCGTGTTTTGCCTTGAAGCAAACAGGTCTACTTGTGGAAGGCCCCAAGTCCTGGCGATCAATGCAAACACTTCTGCATTCAGGCGCCACTCTGCTTCCTAAACCTTCTGTCAGCTCAGATAATCTGCTACTTCGTTTAACATGCCTTTGGAGATGGACTGCGGATAAAGATAGTAAGTGGTTTTACGCTCACTCCAGAAACTGACAGCAAGCGAAAAGCTTCGCTTCTTGTGCCTCCCTGTTTGGGTAGGCTACGGTAGTGGCATTGTCCGACAGAATCTGGACACGGCAACCTAGGAGGCTTGGAGAAAAGACAGCCAATGCTAGGGCGACTGCTTTTACCTCTCTCCAATTCAAGGATTTTTCGGCCTTGGACTGGGACCATGTTCCCTGTGCCAAATTCTGACCCATGCGAGCCCCCCATCCCCGCATACTGGTGTCTGTTGTCACCACTTTTTGGTCGGAAAGGACCAAAGAAGACCTCTTTGTAGTAATTTATGACTTTTCCACCAAATTGTACGTTTGACTCTGGTGGGAATCTTTATCTTCGTATCTAGACTCTGTCCTGTGGTTCCATGTTCTCAGAAGGAACCTCTGGAGAGGCCTGAAATGCAGCCTTTCCCATTGGATGGCTGGCATAGAAGAGGTTAATGTTCCCAAAGCCGAAATAACCCTTCAAACTGAAATCTGCTGATTCGTTTGAAGTGTCGTTACTACCCTCTGGACCTTGATCTTTTTCTCTTCTGGGAGAAAAATCTTGTTCTACTGAATTTATCAGGTATCCTAGAAAAAGTACTTGCTGAGCTGGAATGAAATTCGATTTTTGAACATTCACAATCCACTCCAGTGACTCCAAATGACTGCGGGCTCTGTCCAGATCCCCCCGCAACTTCTTCCTGGATGGGGCAAAGAAGAGGAGGGCGTCCAGATATGGGATTACTGCAATCCCCTGGAGTCGAAGAGGGGCCAGGGCCTTTGTTAAATCCCTTGGTAGGTTTGTCACAAAGTATCTTTCTGGAGGACGATCTGAAAACTATTCTGTAACCTTGGGACAGCATGTCCAAAATATATTGACTTTTTGTCACGCTGGCCCAAAGGGGGAGGAAACTTTGAAGCCTTGCCCCTACTGGTAGGTACACGTGATTGCGTTTTCCTGGAGGACGCAGGAGGACGGAAAAGGACATTCCCCTTTCCCTCCTGCGACGATCAATTTTTTCTTCTCCTGGGGTTTGTACTTTGCTCTTGAACCCTTTGGGAATGAAAAAAAAGCTTAACTGGCTGTTTTTTCTTTTTGATAGGGAATGACTTTATCAGCTGTCCTATCTAGGACTGCATCCAGATAGGATAGTCTCCCAGCAACGGTATCCCACACAGCTTATTTTTGGATGCCACGTCCCCCGGCCAAGTATTCAACCACAGAGCCCTTCTGACCGAGTTAGTTAGGGCTGCAGATCTTGCTGTCATTTTGATTGATTCCGCTGAGGCATCAGAAATAAAGGCTACAGCGGCTGACAGGGTCGAGAAAAAATCCAAAATTTCTTGTTTTGGTGAGTCTGCCGAAATATGGGCCTTAAATTGACTCAACCAAAATTCTATTTTCCTGGAGTAAGTAGCCGCCATGGCAGGTTTGAGATTACCCATGACGGATTGCCAAGCCCTCTTAAGCAGCCAATCCATCCATTTATCCATGGGATCTCTTAAAACCCCCATATCCTCGAATGCCAAATCTGTTGATCTCGAGACTTGGGAGAAAACGGCATCTAGTTTGGGACTTTTATTCCAAACCGCCTCTGGGTCCTCATCAAAAAGGAAAACGCCTTTTTAAGGCTTTAGGACAGAAAGGTTTTCTCTCTGGCTCTGTCCACTCACCTAATAGCCTCAGAAATAACTGAGAGTACCGGGAAGTTGCGATTTTTTTTGTTCGCTGAGCCCTGCATACATTTTGCCATGCAGAGATAACTCCTTTCTTTACTCTTCCAGACCCAGTGTGGTATAGATTGCTTTTAACAGGCCATCTACCTGTTCTAAAGACAACTTACATTTTGAAGGTAAATTTTCTCCTTCCTCCTCCTCCGATTCTTCTCTAGACTGGGGGGGGGGGGGGGGGGGGTGCCTGCTCCGTGGGCGCAACCCCCCTCCAGATGCCTCACTTTCGGCAGATGGAGCACACCATGCCACCCCCAAGATGGTGGTGGCGTCACAGGAAACAGGCAGAGGACCGAGAAAAAACGGTGATGGCCTGTGCCTTGCCGCCGTCTAGGAGTAATGCCCACAGAAGCCTCGACTCTCCCTGAGCACAAATGGAGAGGGAGAAGGAGCCCAGCCAGCAGCACCTGACACTAGCTGTGGAATGGGAGGAACAGTTCTCATGAGGTATGAAAAAAAAAAAAAAAAACATTGGTGGAGCAGGAAACTTGGGCTTTCAGGACAGCACCTAAGAGCCCTGAGTCCCCCACGAAGTGTTCCCTCTGGAGGAGAAACAAAAACTGGCAATGTGTGGGAAGGAGCCTCCTTTTAAATTTGGTGGAAGAGGTTTCCTATTGGCAAGGGGAGGAGTCACTCTCTCAAGTGCTGTCCTGAAAGACGTTAAAAGGGAAAAAGGTTTTCCAGGGGCAAAAGGCAAGACAAAGATCTTGAACTTTTGATCTAAAAAGGCCATACAGACATTTAGGCCAGCGGACAAAGAGAAAAGGGCTTAAAGTTACTTTTTACTTAGTTAAAAACCAAAGTAAAGGGTCATGTGTACAGGCTCTATGGCCCCAAAATACAAAGGAAGAAAGAGCAGGTACTGCCTAAACCTTACCAATTATGTACGCTTATATACTTTGACCAGACAGGTTCACTTTAAGAACAGCCACTACTATTTTGTATGGCATTGCAGAAATCTGAGGGTAACAAGTTTGTTTATTTCTATTATACTGACCTAAAAATAAAGAAAAGTCAAATACAATTTTCCTTTATATAAATAATCCCAGCATATCAAAAGCCGAAAACAAATTAAAGAACAATCGTACTTACCGAATTTGTTCAGTCTGCACAATGCCCTCTTTATGGCCTTCCAATCTTGCAGCCAATCTCTCTTTGTCTAGACGTACACGTTCTTCATCCTATGAAAACCATTACAGAATTAGAATCCAAAATGACTAAAATAAACGTTATTCTGTAACAGTCTATAAGGCAAAGCAACACACACATACTGTGAAAATTAAAGATTAGTTCCTCGTTTAATAGTTAATTAGGTAGGCTGTATATATATATATATATATATATATATATATATATATATATATATATATATATATATATATATATATATATATATATATATATATATATATAATTTTTTTTTTTTAATTACAGTCTGCGGGCATCTCCCGCTGTGTCTCCGAGCTGAGTGTGAAAACTTTGGCCGCGCTGTGAGAAAAGTCGTCGTCCTCCTAGATCAGCTTGTGTGATAGACGCAGTGTTCTGTCTATCACAAGAGCTGATCTAGGAGGAGGGCGGGACTTTTCTCACAGCACGCCCAAAGTTTTCACACTTAGCTCCGAGACACACAGCGGGAGATGCCTGCAGACTGTAATCCAGGCACTGACTACGTAGAGCCTGCCATTATGGGCACGGTGAGTCTGAGATTATGGGCACGGTGAGTCTGAGATTATGACGTGCGACGTCCTAGCCATGCCCCGCTATGTCCGACTTCATCCGTTGCCATAACAATGGTGATAAATCAGCAAAAAAGTAGTATATTTTAGATATACACACACACACACATATACAGGATCAGTATGTGCGTTATAATGAATTGAAATTAGTCGATAAAAAAAAAAAAAAAAAAGGAATTACACACATATATACACACACATACACTCTATATTCTAGTTTGCCTTCCAGTTGCCCCCTGTTGGGGTCAGTTTTGGTTCCGCCCCCTGATCCCAAGCTGGATGTCTGTTGCGGTCGTCATTTGGGAAACCAGCATTTGGCAACCTGCCCAGAGCCTTGTCTCACGAAACGCGTAGGGCTATTATAGAGACTTGTGTATACTGCATTTTACATTTCATATATTGTATGTGCAATGACAATTTTTATAATGCATGTACCATCTTATCGGCTTAGCATTCACTCATGCTGTCGTGTATGTATGACATTTTTTGAATAAATCTTGGGACTGTTATATTCACTGGCTAACCGTATTCACCTCATTTAAAGTCCCAGGGCGGCCTTTCTGTGTTTTGTTGTGGATCATTGGGAAGGAGGTTGTAAAAAGGAGGGAATTAAAAAAAGGGAGAGAAGAGGAGGGAAAAAGGAAGGGACTGAGAATAACATTCGGAAGAGAAGGCAATGTTGGGGCTATAAATGAGACGATGGCTAGTAATATATACCATAGTCTCCATCCCTGTTACTTGTAAGAAGGGGGGGATTGTGGGACTTTGCATGAAACACACCACCGGAATATGATGAAACAATTATGAACTAAAATGGAATTTATTGGATACAAATTGAGCATATTAGGCAATGAAAATTATCACAGTAAAATAACAAACAAAATATAATAGACATGATTAGTAAATCACATAATGAATCACATAATAATGGAATAATGGTAACTATAATTACATAATATGCATCAATGTTCCCAAATTGTTGCTTTATAAAATAGACCCAATTATCTACAAACATGATTAACATGATAATATAGAGCCAAGGTATTAAATGATTCATAATTCTCAAAAGGTAAAAATCACATGGTATTGCATAGTTGCTGTCACATCGCAACAATAAAAAGCTCGAGGCATTTTGTGGATAAACTTCCACTCATCAGGAGCAGGTATAGCCTGTGTATATCTTTAATAGAATATAAATTTACTATATGATAATTAATTGGTATAAACGGAAAGAGGGAGAACAGAAAATATAGTCCCAACACTCACCTATGGATAGATTTGCAATAAAAAAAAAGCATGGATGGTACACTAATGATGTTGGCGGCTGAGTGAAAAGAGTAAAAAAAAAAAAGTGACACCAGAGTAAGTGATCAGGAAGTAAAGTATCCCCAACAAACCCAATGTGAGAACAATGCTACTAAAGATTACCTGGGACAAGTAAAAAAAAAAAAAAAAAAATAGTCCAAAAAGGTGTAGAGTTGTCACAAGAGGACAATAGGCAAGTAAGGTGTATAGTCCATCAAAGTGTAATAGTGAAAACCGATAAGTCTGTTGTAGAATCCCACCGACATCAAGCTGCATGCTTGACGTTGGGACTATATTGTTGGGACTAATTCCATTACACTAATTATCATATAGTAAATGTATATTCTATTACAGATATACCCAGGCTATACATGCTCCTGATGAGTGGAAGTTAATCCATGAAACGCGTCAAGCTTTTTACTGATGCTATGTCACAGCAACTATGCAATACCATGTCATTTTTACCTTTGAGAAATTATGAATCTTTTTTTTTTTTTTTTTTTTTTTTTTTTTTTAATACCATGGCTCTATATTATCATGTTAATCATGTTTGCAGATAATTGGGTCTATTTTATTATATAGCAACAATTTGGGTACATTGATGCATATTATGTAATTATTATAGTTACAATTATTCCATTATTATGGAATTTACTAATCATGTCTTATATTTTGTATGTTATTTACTGTGATGAATTTTCATTGCCTAGCATGCTCAATTGTATCCAATAAATGCCATTTTAGTTCATAATTGATCACATTCCGGTGGTGTGTTTCATGCAAAGTCCCACAATCCTTTTCCCCCCTTCTTACAAGTAACAGGGATGGAGACTATGGTATATATTACTAGCCGTCGTCTCAGTCCCAACATTACCTTCTCTTCCAAATGTTATTTTCAGTTCCATCCTTTTTCCTCCTCTTTACAACAGGGATGGAGACAATGGTCTATTATTAGCTGTCGCCTCATTCAAAGTCCCAACATTATCTTTTTTTTTAATTGTGAAGGGGGTGTCTTACAGGTGACACCAGACCAATTCTTTTTCATAGCCATTAGCCCTGAATGGCCAAAAATTCAAAAACCA
The DNA here is from genome assembly GCA_037952925.1 of Lithobates clamitans. Taxonomy (NCBI): domain Eukaryota; kingdom Metazoa; phylum Chordata; class Amphibia; order Anura; family Ranidae; genus Lithobates; species Lithobates clamitans. The sequence continues at coordinate 5,544,114 of JBBGZY010000471.1, forward strand.
GAGAAGGACCAGAATCCCAGTAGATTTCTGCTCATCAAGGTGCAAGCTTTTAGATAACCCACCTAATCCACCTGGCAATAGTGGAACATGACGCAGGGCACCTCTTGCGAGAACCTGCCTGCAAGACTGTTTTGGATAGAAGCAGCGGCTGAAAGGTAAAACCAACACTTCCCACCCCATCCAAACAATGGAGAGAAATCCCTTTCTCACATTTTGGAGCAAGATAATGAGAAAGCAAGACAATGGAGGTTTCAGCGGGGCAAAAAACTATTTAGTCAGCCACCAATTGTGCAAGTTCTCCCACTTAAAAAGATGAGAGGCCTGTAATTGTCATCATAGGTATACCTCAACTATGAGAGACAAAATGTGGAAACAAATCCAGACAATTACGTTGTCTGATTTTTGAAAGAATTTATTTGCAAATTATGGTGGAAAATAAGTATTTGGTCAATATCAAAAGTTCATCTCAGTACTTTGTTATATATCCTTTGTTGACAATGACAGAAGTCAAACGTTTTCTGTAAGTCTTCACAAGGTTGTCACACACTGTTGCTGGTATGTTGGCCCATTCCTCCATGTAGATCTCCTCTAGAGCAGTGATGTTTTGGGGCTGTCACTGGGCAACACGGACTTTCAACTCCCTCCAAAGGTTTTCTATGGGGTTGAGATCTGGAGACTGGCTAGGCCACTCCAGGACCTTGAAATGCTTCTTACTAAGCCACTCCTTTGTTGCCCGGGGGGTGTGTTTGGGATCATTGTTATGCTGAAAGACCCAGCCACGTTCCAACTTCAATGCCCTTGCTGAAGGGAGGAGGTTTGCACTCAAAATCTCACGATACATGGCCCCATTCATTCTTTCATGTACATGGATCAGTCGTCCTGTTCCCTTTACAGAGAAACAGCTCCAAAGCATGATGTTGCCATGTCCCCATGCTTCACAGTAGGTATGGTGTTCTTTGGTTGCAACTCAGCATTCTCTCTCCTCCAAATGCGACAAGTTGTGTTTCTACCAAACAGTTCTACTTCGGTTTCATCTGACCATATGACATTCTCCCGATCCTCTTCTGGATCATCCAAATGCTCTCTAGCAAACCTCAGATGGGCCCGGACATCTACTGGCTTAAGCATGGGGAAAACACGTCTGGCACTGCAGGATCAGAGTCCCTGGCGGCGTAGTGTGTTACTGATGGTAGCCTTTGTTACGTTGGTCCCAGCTCTCTGCAGGTCATTCACTAGGTCCCCCCGTGTGGTTCTGGGATTTTTGCTCACCATTCTTGTGATCATTTTGACCCCACAGGGCGAGATCTTGTGTGGAGCCCCAGATGAAGGGAGATTATCAGTGGTCTTGTATGTCTTCCATTTTCTAATTATTACTCCCTCAGTTACATTCTTCACACCAAGCTGCTTGCCTATTGCAGATTCAGTCTTCCCAGTCTGTGCAGGTCTACAATTTTGTTTCTGGTGTCCTTCGACAGCTCTTTGGTCTTCACTATAGTGGAGTTTGGAGTGTGACTGTTTGAGGTTGTGGACAGGTGTTTTTTATACTGATAACAAGTTCAAACAGGTGCCATTAATACAGGTAATGAGTGGAGGACAGAGGAGCCTCTTAAAGAAGATACAGGTCTGTGAGAGCCAGAAATCTTGCTTGTTTGTAGGTGGCCAAATACTTATTTTCCACCATAATTTGCAAATAAATGCTTTCATTTATCAGGGGAGTTGTGAGGTACCCCTTGAACAGAAAATGAACAGCTAAAGCCAAAACGTGATCTTTGAAGTTTTAGTTCACCTTTACAGAGAAATTGTAAAGATGAACTAACACCGGACAATTAGGGCTGAAACAACTACAGTAATTGACATTCGATTACAATTATGAAAATAGTTGTCAACCATTTTCATAAATCGATTAGTTGGCCTGCATACAGAATGCGTTATTTGTTTACATATCAGAAAATACAGTGCAAACACACAGCTTAGTACCCCATCCATACATGTCAGTAAGAACTTGTGAATATGTGAGGAGCAATGCCTCGTGGGACATGAAGTCCTGGGCAGGAGAAGATACAAAGATGCTGCTTGCAGGACTTTTTCTCCTCCTGCAAGCACACCTCCAGTGAGAAAGCTGCAGGTGAGGCAGTTTTCAGGTGCTTTTCGGGCACTATTTTTAGCGCTAAAGTGCCTGAAAAACGCCTCAGGGTGAAAGTAGCCTTACGTTAACTGGCAGATAATTGGTTGCCAGAACATGGGACAATGCTAGCAACTAATAACCAGCTTGATATTACAGAAAGTTACTGCCGGCAGCTCGTGGTCCCGCACCCTGTCCAGAGTTGTGCGGGCTCCTGTGCACAATGTAGGTAGGAGAAGCAAGCTGTTTTTTTTTACTACTGTATGTACATGTGTCTGTGGGAAGGGGGGGTGAGGTAAAGAAGGCAGATCACACTGCTGGGGGGGTTAAGAGTCAATGGAGCAAAGGGCATTAGATATGGTGATGGGGATTTGGGGGGTTCAAAGGAGCAGAGGACATTGATATGGTGATTGGGGGGGGTTCAAAAGGAGCAGAGGACAGAGGGTACTATTGAGTTTCAAAAACCTTCTTAACTACTAATGCTTATGAAATCATGTAGAGTGAATTTTCTAGCATTTTATTATCAATCACAGCACAAGCCAAAAGCGCTAACTTATTAAGCCTGATGGAGGTTTTTTCTCCAAAAAACTATGAGATGCTTCTGAACAACTGTTTTTTTTTTCATTTAGCAACCAGTCCTCTTTACGGTGATATTGATATTCTACAAAGCCACAGTTCACTGTAAAATCTTATTCTCTGTACCTGTTATCATAAAGGAAACTTGGCATAGCAGAACTGCCACTCAGCCAGGTAAGCAAGAGCTGTTCTGTACAGTTAACAAAGAGCTATGTCATCAAAGAGCAAAGCCCAAACTCACCTCTATCCTTGGTTTCTTTGCTTCAGCTGAACTTTCTTCTGTAGCTCTTTTAGCTGAAACAGCAATGTAATGAATACTTTAAACATTTAAATTTTTTTTAGCATATTTGCAGATGCAAAGAAAGTTTTTGAGTATTTACCTTGCGAGGATCTCTGAAGTCCAATTTCCAAGGGTGCACTTCGGTCTATACTGGCAGATGTGGCTAGAGAAGGATAAATAGAATTGTGAGTTAGCACAACACAGACTACAAAAATACACAGTGATGAAAGGACATAAATTGACCTATGTTCAAACGTTAAAGAAATGCTGATTTTTCTAACTGGAAAGTCTGAACTACTTAAAAAGAAAAAAAAAAAAAAAAAGGGGGGGGGACTTATGACCAACCTGTAAATTTTATATATCTTGGCAGTACAGGACACAGGCTAGATATTGATAGTTCTTGGTTTATAGACTGGTACCTTTCAGGTGATTGGACACTGGGAAAAGTTTTGCTAGGCACACTCCCTAGAAATGCTTGTATAATGCCTCTCCACTCCATGAGTCCACCAGTTTTGCTTTAGTGAGCAATGCAGAACATAGGAAAAGGAGTGGAGGGTGTTCTGTGCACCGCCTTGTACTCCAAGATATGGAATTTACAGGAAAGTCAAAATCCTTTTATTGTAATCATGCAATACAGGACACAGACTGGATATTCCTAGCTCCTGGGACACCCGCAAGCAATGAAACAGGGGTGGTCAATAAGGCAAAAATAACAACCCCAACAGACCTAGAAAACAAAGCAAGGGTCGCATTCTCCTTATCCTTTACCGGAGACTAGTACATTTATGATGAAAAAGACATCATTGCTTGTGTTTATACTACGTTTCTACAACTCACGTTAGATGGACATCCTTTTATGATTTACAAAAGTCACAACACAATGTTTAGGGTCTTCCTATAACCAAGACTTTAGTGATGTTTGTCACAATTCAGATGTGGATATGCCACTCACAGTGTATGTTTAATGCTTTAGCTTTATGTATGTAAAAGGTTCTAACAAAGGAAGGCAAATACAAAAGGTTTACAGAACAGAATGGATAAGGCTGAAACCTGTCCCTAATGAGTACCCTGAATGGGAGGTAGACTAATCTCTAGCGTTAAACTGCCTGTGTTCAGACCAGGTGAAAAAAAATATATATATTTCAAGGTGTGATAGAAAATTTCTTTCAAAAAGTGGCTTATCTGGCTCTAAGTAAGGTGGGAACGACTCAATGATCATCCTGTCCTTCCAAGACCTAGGTTTCAACAGCCATGCAGATGGAACAGGGGTCCTTGAGACAGCAGGTCTGTCCTGTTGAAGAGGCCAGGGGTCAAATCCCAGGAGGTTTAAAGCTGAACTCCAGCTTTAGTAAAACTCAGTAAACTTTACATAGTTTGTTTGGTCCAAGGTGACCCAAACAAACTACGTCCCTCACCAACATGTGAAGCCACTGGATGTGCTGTATAAACTGTATGTAGCTGAGGCTCCAGACAGCACGGTGTTCTGGGTGCAAGCCGAGACCTTCCTGTCTCATATCCAGAACACAATAGTGAATAGTCTGCCTTAGCGGCGCTCAGCCATTCATAGAAAGTCCCCATATGTCTGTGTCCTCATCAGCCTCTCCATACGTCTGTGTCCCCATCACTCTTCAGGGTATACCCAAAAAATTGGTGTCCTCGTTAGAGGCCCCCCCCCCCCCCCCCCCACATTTGTGTGTCCCCATCACTCAGCCTCCCTGCACATTTGTGTCCCCATCAGAGCCATCACCCCCTCCCCCCCTCCAGACATTAGCACCCCCCCATCCCCAAGATGTTTGCGCCCCCACCAGCGACATCAGCCCCCCCCCCCCCCCCCCCGTTTGTGTCCCCAGCAGCCCCCCCGCAATATGTTTGTGTCCCCATCAGAGCCAAACCCCCCCCCACATGCTTGTGTCCCCATCAGAGCCACAACCCCCCCCCATGCTTTTGTCGCCATCAGCCCCCCCCCATTAGATCCAATTTACCCACCCCCCACACATTTGTAGCCATCTCACATCAGCCTCCCCCCCCCGCATGTGTACTTTACCAGCACGTCTCTGACATTACACTGGCTGTGCAGACCTGCTGCACCTTCCGACTCCCGCTGGTATTACACACTGGTTACTGGTTACCAGCGATGCAGCAACAGGTCTGCACTAAAGCACTTCATCGACTGCCCACGGTCCCAGCAGCCAACAAAGTGAGCTGCCGGGAGGGATTGTGGGACCTGAGCTGCATATTGCTGGGGGGTGAATATGCAGCGCAGGTTCCACAACTGACAGGAGGACCGAGGACTCCAGCTGTGGGCCAGAAAAAACGGCCTGGCGGGCCAGATGTAGCCCGCGGGCCGTACTTTGGAGACTCCTGCAGTAGAGAGTGCTACAATTGTGCTCAAAAGTTTGCACACCCTGCAGAAAGTGAATTTTGGCAATATTGAAAATATGACCGATCATGAAAAAAAAAACAAAAAAACAAAACAGTCTTTTATTTAAGGATATTGATTATATGAAGCAATAATCACATTGTTTTTTGGCTCCTTTTTAAATAACAGAAATCACCCAAATGGCCCTAATCAAAGTTTACATACCCTGGAATGTTTGGCCTTGATACAGACACACAAGGTGACGCACACAAGTAAAAATGGCAATTAAAAAAGTTCATTTCCCACATCTGTGGCTTTTAAAATTGCAATTATTGCCTGGGAATATATAGTCAATGAGTTTGTTAGCTCTCATGTGAACGCACCGAGCCACGGGGAGCGGAAAAGAACAGTCAAAAGACCTGCGTAACAAGGTAATGGAACTTTAAATAGATATGCAAGGCCTTGAATATGCCAGTCAGTACTGTTCACTCACTTAAGACCGAAAAATCAGGGAACTCTTGATACCAAGCCATGGTCAGGTAGAGCAAGAAAAATTGCAGCCACGACTGCCAGAAGAATTGTTTGTAATACAAAGAAAAACCCACAGGTAACCTCAGGAGAAATACAGGCTGCTTAGGCAAAAGACTGTGTGGAGCACAATAGGATGATACTTGAACAAAATTTGGCTGCATTATCAAGCAGCCAAAAAAGAAGCCTTTACTGCACCAATGTCACAAAAAAAAGCCAGGTGAGGCATGTCAATGTGTTGGGGGGGGCATATTGTAACCAGGCTTTGTGGCACAACTGTATATGAGAAGGTGAGACTTGCTCTGCTCTGAGCTGGATGTTCCCCATAGTCAGGATGTTATAGGAAGAGCCGTTTGTCCCTAAAAACAAAAATTGTCACACTGGCATTTTTCCAAAGGCTGCTTAGATAAGTAGAAATGTATTAAGTTTAGTAAAAAGCACAGGTAAAATTATATCTAAAACAAAAAAAGGCAGAGTTATAACCTGTGTCAGACTTTATTTCTAGGACCTAAATCACTTAATATTGCTACTTACAAGTTTCCCCATTTAGGTAGGCCAGCAGATCCTTTCTATCGGGTCTTCTGACAACAGGGATGTTTTCAGTCTGGAAAAAAAAAAAAAAAGAAGCATACCAGCATAGCCATTAAAAAATAAAGTCTAAATACTTTCAGCTAAAAACAATCTTGCAGAAACCAAGGAATTATGACTTGCCTGTAAATCCCACCTAACACAGGCTTGATATTCAGAGACATTTGGTTAGATGTTGGGTTATAGATTCTGTGTAACACTAATCAGAACCATTTTGGAGGGTTGTGTCATAACTTGTTCTAGAGCATTTATACAAAAGAGCAAGGCAGATATTGGCATCTTGAAAGGGGAAATAGTCTTATCGAGCCATCAGGCATTTGTGCTAAAGCACTGTATGATCTCTGAATATTGGGTCTATTGCTGTGGTAAGCGGTTCTGTGTACCGGGGGAGAAGCACTGTATGGATTATTTTGCAATTAAATCTCACACACCTGAAGCATTTTTTTTTTGTTTTTAACATGTGAATGCACTTTGCTTAATCGCTGATGAATACGGAGCACCAATTCATACTGTTTTGTTGCGGGTCTGAGAAAGCAAAATTGGATGCAAAGAACAATGATAAAAATAGTCCCCTGCTCAGGTGCAAAGGAAACACCATCACTGAACATTGGGCGTTTTGCAGGCCTTTGGCAGTACAAAATGTTCCCCTGAACTACAGCCGTGGTTCCCTTGCACCTGGTTTCCGTCATGGATATCAACGAGGGAATTCCACTATGGGGCACTCGGAGTACAGTGTGAAAATGAAGTATGTCCAAGGCGTATACAGCAACCAAGGTGGAGACTATCCTGTAGCAAAATCCTCCTAGCAAAAAGGTGGAAGGAAGCATCTGAGTACCTCATGAAGAGCTCTAGGCGGAAGTGGTGGTAAAGTGTGTGACCTGTGTTGTGATGTAACACCTGGTCATTCACTAGAGACAAAGCTCCTAGTGGTTGAATTTTAGGAGAAAGCATGAAAAGTTTAAATTGCATAAGCAATACTTTCTAAACACATTTCCAGTTTCTTGTGTAAAAGTCTAAAACATATACTATTCAGGATACACGCAGTGTAAGTGTAATGCAAGTAATGGAGATATTCTCTCTCATACTCGCAGTGAGACTACAGTAACAGTTAAATATACAGGGTGACCCTGTCTTATCTGCCCATGTCACTGGTCTCTAAACAGGGCCTGGGCTTTGCCTGCAACAATGGACATAACTCCCGAAAGCGGTCTTCAGGGTCTGGGGTCTACGGAGATGGATCAAAACCCTGGATCTGCATAGCACCCAGTGGCTAACTTAACATAGTGCAAAAAGTGCTGAGACGAGTGCCCATGCAGGATCCAATGCCTGAAGCAACAGGTTGTCCCCATAGAGTGGGGTCCAGATATCGCTCCAAAGGCTTTACATAGTTTGCAGCAATCCAGGATGCAGTGCTTCTAAAGTTGCTTATAAGATAGGGAAGAGTTGATTGAAGAATGCAAGAATAAAAGATTAACTCCTTGTCACAGAGCACATGCAAATATGCGGCCTGGCCTTGGTACCGAGCGGCCACATTGTGTGCAATAGCGCCATAGTGCTGTGCTCAAGGCATTCGTCCTGCACGCTCATAGCACAGTTACCGGCGGCTAAATGAATAATGAAAGCTTCCATTTGCATCTTGTGATCAGGAGCTTTCCGGTCATGTGACCACCAACCACGGTCCCATGACGATAAGCACCACCTCTCCAGCCAAGGACCACTTGTGGAGAGCTTCAGAAAGACCTGGAATTAGCAGGTACAATTGTTTCAAACCAAACAATAAGTAATGCATTCAACCGCAATGGCCTGTATGCAGGCTCACCATGCAAGACTCCATTGCTGAAGAGAAAGCATGTTGAAGCTCGCTTAAAGTTTGCTGCACAACATTTAGACAAGCATGTAAAATACTGGGAATACAGCAGCCGCCATTCAAAGAGCCGTGGCACAGCCCTTCCCGTTCTCTCTCATCATCTCTCAAGGGCTGTCCTGGAAGACAACTGGGGGGAAAAAAAAAAAAAAAAAAAAAAAGTTCCCCCCCCCCCTCTAAAAAATAAAAAAAAAAATTAAAAAAAAATCTGATTACCAGTGGTTCAGAGGCCACAGATTTTTCTAAGAACACTGCTAGCGCAGCAACCTGTACTTTTAGGGTACTGACCGCTAGTCCCTTATCTGCTCCATCCTGTAAAAACGCCAAAATGGAAACAAGGCTCCCTGGGTCTTGGGAAGATGAATTGCACCATGTATTATACTTTCCAGACTTTAGTATAAATGTCCCTTGTTACCTTTTTTCTACTTAATATTAATGTTGCAATCAGCCAGTAAGAAAACCCCTTGCTTTTTAGGAGCTGCTCCTCAGATACCAGGCTGTGAGAGCCAGACTGGCCACCTCTGGGTGATTTACTGGGCCTTGTATTAATAGATCGTGCCCAAGAGGTAGATACCAACAAGGTTTGGTCGCCATCCCCAGAACATTTGAGAACCAGGCCCTTTTTGGCCAAAAAGGCGTAATTAAGATGTCTCCTCCTCCTTGGACCAACTTCCTTGAGCGAAGTCCCTCTCTAGATGTGCCCCCAACCCCAAGAGCTGGCATCGGTTGTCAGTCTTCTTTTGACTGGAAAGGCCCAATCTAGACCCCTTGATAGGATCTCTTGTCTCTTCGACCACCATAGTGACCTCTTCACCCGAGTTGGAATCTTCACCACCGTGTCTAGGGATCTCAAGCTGTGATCCCATTACCTCAAGAGAAAAGTCTTCAGACACCTGAAAAGCAGTCTCGCCCACTGGGCAGCCAGCATTGTTGAAGTCAGTACTCCTAACGCCAAAATAACCTATCTTATCGTTAGCTGCTGGTTGGTCTGCAGGATTGACACAGTGTAGTAAATCTTGTCCTTTTTCTCTGGGGGGGGGGCGGATTTTCTGATCCACAGAATTGATTAGATAACCAGAAAGCGAATCTCTTGAGACGGGCTTAGGGAGAATTTCTGAAGGTTTAGAATCCACCCCAGAGATTCCAGATGGTTGCATGCTCTGTTTAAGTTGCTCTGCAACTCTTCCCTTGAGGAGGCGAAAAATAGCAGGTCTAAATTGGGAATCACTGCGATTCCCTGAAGACGAAGTGGAGCTACTGCTTCTGCCATCACCTTGGTAAAAATTTGGGGTGAGGAAGACAGATCGAATGGTAAGGCCCTGAATTGTAGATGATGAATCACGCCTTCCATACTTACCGCCAACCTGAGATACTTCTGGGACTGGGGTGAAACTGGGATATGCAGGTATGCATCCTTTAAATCTATTGACGCCATGAAGCATCCTGGGGTCAGCAGATTTCTGACTAAAAAAAATAAATAAAAATCGAGTCCATCTTGAACCTTCAGTATTTGATGGATTTGTTCAGAGGCTTTAGATTGAAAATCAATCAGAATTTTCCTGTTGGTTTTCTTACCAAGAAGACATGAGAATAAAACCCCTCCTGCCGTTTTTTTCGTGGCACTTGGATCACTAAACCCTACTGCATCAGTTCCTCTAAAGAGGACTTCATGCCCAAGGCTCTTACTGGATCCTTTGGGGTATTCGTCACTATAAATCTTTTTGGGGGGCTTTCAGTAAACTCCACTGCGTAGCCCTGAGAGAGTGGTCAGTATAAACTGGTTTGACGTTATCCATGACCACTAAGGAAAGAGATTTTGCAGCCTTCCACCCACCCGCAGGGTCGAATCATTGGGAGTTTTTCGGCTTGTGTAGGACGGAAAAGGATTCCATCCTTTCCTTTCCCCCATTGTGTGGACCAAATTTTTCATTCTCCCCTGGGACTTGCTGTCCTGCTTCTGAGCTTTTTGAGGTCGAAAAAGACGTTTTGGAGGTTGGTTTATTCTTTTTAACTGGGAAAGACCTTTTGTTATTGGCAGTCCTGTCTAGAATGTTATCTAGATCAGGGCCAAAAAGAAGATCACCCGAAAAGGGAATCCCACAAAGTTTACTTTTCAACGCTGTGTCACCTGGCCAGGTCTTTAGCCATAAAGCTAAGCTCTTTTTACAGCATTTGTCAAGGCTGCTGATCTAGCTGACATTCTAATTGCTTCAGCCAAAGCATCTGTTATATAAGCTACTGCAGATGACAAGGTAGAAAACTAATTCACATCAGCCTCCTCAACCACCTCTTCCAAGTCCTTAACGGAAGGTGCGGGGGACTGTTCTTCGCTGTTTGAAGGCCCCTCAGATAGAGTTTCCAACACCGAGACAGGAAGTGAACCCTGGGAAGACTCTGAAGTGGAGGGCTGACTAGCAGCCGGATTAACCAACGAGTCACGAAAAATCTGAATCGTGGCATATAGTTCCTTCTTTACAGAGGCAACCAAGTCATCAAACAGAAGCAGATTCCTCCCTAACTAAAGAAGTGATGCAAGTACTTCATAGGGCTTTCCTCCAATTTTTTCCCATTTTGGCCCTGCGTGAAGGTCATCTCTTTTGGCCTGTGTCAGAGCTCTTGGCCTGTGAGAGAAGACAAAAAAAAGGGAAGAAAACCAGGGGACCCATGGCGAGACCCAGTCTCTGCTTTTATGGACCACCCCACAGGTACACTAGGAAGAAACAGGTAAACCTCCAGTGCCACTAGGGGGAAAAGGTAAAAAGAGAGAGACACCAGAACAGGTAAAGGAATAGGCAGACTTAAACCGCTGCCTCCTGAGCCTTGCTGGTGCCTGTGTCTGTCCCCACAGCTGCAGACGCCGACTGCTCCATGGTGGGTGTGCAGTGTTCCACTCGTGGCCTCACACGCTGCTTCCCGGACTCCCATAGTGCCACTGCATTGGACCGGAAGCAGAAATAGGTGCCAGCTTCTGTCCTGCTTCCTCCCCCCTGTGTCTTATGCCGGAAATGACATTGGCGCTGACCCGGCGACCCGCTCTGTCACTTCCGATGCGACCTTCCCATCAGCCCTAACAAAAATGGGGGTGGTGCACGTGCACCGCCGCCTACCGGGACTTTGCAAACCACCGGATCTCTGGCTCTTACTGAGCACTAAAGGGAGAAGAGGAACCCAAAGCACTACTGCTGCCACTACCTGGGTAGGACAGAAGGACAAAGGGTCTCTAAGAAGGGAAGAAAATTAGAGAGGAGGCCTCGTCTCTCACGAATACCTAAGAGATCCTGGCTCCCCTTCTAAAAGATGTTCCCTCCGGGCCGGAAGAAACACAAAAACTGAAGTGTGGTAAGGAGGTGCCTCCCTTTAAAGATCTGGAGGAAGAAGGTGTTTCCTGTGGTCCGGTGGGAGGAGTTACCATCTCTCGTGCTGTCCTGAAAGACGCCTTAGGGCCCTTTCACACGGGGGCGGGGGGTAAAGCGCCACTATTGTAAGCGGCGCTTTACCGCCGGTAAAACCGGCCCGCTAGCGGCCGAGCGGTATAGCCGCGCTGGCCTATTGATTTCAATGGGCAGAAGCGGTGAAGGAGCGGTATACCGAAGATGCTGCTAGCAGGACTTCTTTTCCCGTCCTGCTAGCGCAACGCTCCAGTGTGAAAGCCCTCAGGGCTTTCACACTGGAGACAAAGCAGTGGCACTTTCGGGTCAGTTTGCAGGCGCTATTATTAGCGCCTGCAAACCGCCCCAGTGGAAAATGAGCTTATTAACCACTGCTTACTGGGCACTTAAACCCCCCTCCTGTCCAGACCAATTTTCAGCGCTGATGCATTTTGAATGACAATTGCGCGGTCATGCTACACTGTACCCAAATGAAATTTTTATAATTTTTTTTTCCCAAAAATAGAGCTTTCTTTTGGTGGTATTTGATCACCTCTGCGGTTTTTATTTTTTGTTAAAAAATTTTTTAAAAAGACCGAATTTTAACATTTTTTTTGTTTTGTTTTTTTGTTTTTAATATTTCGTTATAAAATTTTGCAAACAGGTAATTTTTCTTCTTCATTGATGCACGCCGATGAGGCGGCACTGATGGGCACCGATAGGTGGCAGTGATGGGCACTGATCGGTTACACCGATAGGTGGCAATGATTGGCACCACTGGTGGGCACTGATAGGTGGCACTGGCAGGTACAGATGAGGCATAATTGCCTCTTTGGGACAGATGTTCCTTGCAGATAAGCTGGTGAAAAAACAATTACCGAGCTTTTTTTTTTTTTTTTTTTTTACACCATGTGATCAGCTGTCAGCCAATGACAGGAACCGGCCCCTTACTCTGATCACCCGAGTCTCAGTGACTCGGTGATCACAGCAGGGGGCGCGTGTAGAAAGGGGAGGCCGTCATATGATGGCCTTCCAGAAACTCAGGTCCGCGCTGTGGCCGTCATTCGGCTATACCGCAGACGGCAAGTGGTTAAAGAAATGAAGAACTATCCACATCGCATTGGAGGACCGCAAGTTTGGACTCTAAGTATCTGCTGGTCGGACGCTTATGAGTAATGGTCGGTAGCAGCACCCATAGTGGGACTGTTTACCTATGATTAATGAGTGAACTTATACAACTAGGTTTGCTGTATATACATGTGAATTAACATTATAGTACACTGCAGTCTTATGATGTATGTATATATGATTACATGGGAAATACTTGCTAGGCAGTGTGTGTAATTATATATATATATATATTTATATATTACACACACGAGAAGCACAATGCCTAGCAAGCATTTCCCATGTAAAATTAGAATGCGTGGGGGGGTGACTAAGACACAGGACAAGGGTACCGTATTTTCCGGTGTATAAGGCGATCGGGTGTATAAGGCGACCCCCTAATTTTACAGTTTTTGCCTGTGCTTACCGTATAAAACGACCCCCCCCCCCCCCCCCGTCCAAAGCTTCATATTTCTTCACTTCTTGCTGGAGCCATATCCTTCTTCCTGCTTGCTGGAGCCAATCACAGCAAGCGATGTATTCCATTAATGAATACAAAGCCTGCTTGGATTGGCAGAGGATGTAACATCAGCCCGCTCCTCTCTGACTCTCAAAGCCAATTGGCAGAGGTTGTTACTCCAGTCCGAGCAGGCTCTGTATTCATTTGAGTACACCGCTTATCGGGATTGGCTCAGTGGTATATACTGTATGTAGCCGAAGCTACATACAGTATTACCGAACACCCAGCAGGCATCGGAGGGGCTGACCTGGCGTATAAGACGACCCCTGCTTTTTGGCCAGTTTTTTTAAGTGTAAAAGGTTGTCTTATACGCCGGAAAATACAGTAACCACTAGCATATTTTTTGAGTGGTCAATTCACATGGCTATCTGAAATGAAATATGGTGTGTTTTTTTTTTTTTTTTATTGCACATTTGTGAAATGTTCGGGAGGAAATTACACATTACATATGTGTGCATTACTATTGTATTATTAACAAGCACAACCTCATATTTTTATATATTTTATGAAAAAAGTATTATATTGCGCTTATTGTGCCCTAAAATTGAATTAAAGCAGAGCTCCACCCAAAAGGGGAAGCTCCGCTTGTTTGCACCCCCTCCCACATTTGGCTCTATTTTTGGGGGGGGGGGGGCGGATATCTGTCAAAACCAGGTACCTGCTCCCACTTCTAGGTAAGATCAACGCACAACGATTTACAGCCCTGCTCCTTCCCCTGCCCTCTGGGAGAAACATGTTTACAGACTCCAAAAATTATTGCCGGGGACCCAACCCATAAAAAGGCAAAGCTATAGGCCATTGACCTTGTGTCAGGAAAGGCACCTTACGTTACACTAACTTTAGAACATGATTTTGTTCTGAGAGGACATTGTGCAAACATATGCTTACTTAGCCTATTTGGATAAGAGCTGAACAAATCCAAGACACCAGGTAGCCCATCGGTGACTTAGATAAAACTATGCAAAGCTCAGGTTTGTGCAAAACCCTTTACCTATTGTAAGCGATAATACAGGAATAGAGAACAATCTACTGAAGTCAAAGCTATTAACACTGATAATGCAACTAGCAAGGAACATCGTTACAGGGGCAATTTCACAAACACTTTTAAAACACGTTTTTACTGAATAGAAAATAGTGATTATTGGAATGAACACTAATGGAAAACTGGCTTTACACTTACCGCAGCACGTCTGACATATACAGGATGGGAAAGATGAACATTATTAAGCAAGAACAAGATGGAGTCAAGAGTATAGTATTCTCTTGGTTGTCCTTCTTTTCCAGTTCTAAAATGAAACAAAAAACACAGAAAAATTATGATGGACAGAGGTGGCTTTTAAGATAATCACTTTTCAACATTTATAGAAAGGACAGTAAAACGCTCCAACCTAGGCACTGGACACGTTCTGAGAGGTACAAAATTGTAAAACAGCCTTTTTCAAGCAGGGTGCCCAAGCACCCTGCTTGAAAAAGAAAACCAAGAAAAGCTGAGGCTGTGGATGACGTGGTTATCTTTGCATAACACTAATTTTTATGCTTTGTAACTACAACCTAGTAGCACTTTGCAAAACCAGTTATATTTTCTGCTTTGTACCTGGCTTTGCAAGTATTGCTTTGCAGCACTCACAAAGCCAGGTACAATGCAGCACGTACAAGGCCATTTCTTAAACAGTAAGCGCAACTGGTTTTGTGTGTGCTTCTTTGTAATTAACCTTGCGACTATTGCTTTGTAACTACTACATTAAAACTTTTAATACAAACTATAACTTTATAAAAAGGGTTTGGCAACTACTGCTGGTTCTAAAGTGCTAGTTTCCAAACTCTGTTCTAAAGCAGTATCTCCCAAATGCGGCTTTGAGGCTATATTCACATAGGAGTTTAGCCACAATATAAAAAGGCAGTGGTAGGAATCTGCTGATCCTTGCTGCCGTTTTTGACACCTGTGAGCAGCAAGCTGCAATGCACTTTGTGGATGTCCAGCAGCAATCACAACAGGTAAATGCTGGCTGTGCCAACAGCCACAAATAGCTGCAGACACTGGCATCCTGTCATTAAAGTGTACTGTACAGGCTCAGCAGCCGCAGCTTGCCACTCACAGGTGTCAAACAGCAGCAGGAATCAGCAGATTCTTGCTACCACTATTCATACTAAAACACCTATGTGAAGCACACGTCATACTTTTTTTCGTTCAACCCAGCAGGCTTTAACATAATAAAAAAAAACACAACACTTACAGATTACCATACTAACACTAGCAATGTTAGTGCAGTGATCTCCACCGCTGAGCTATTGTGTTCTGGCTGTGGGGCTGCGCTCAGACATTGGCCTGAGGTATGAACATACAGGAGTTGGGGCTGATCTGAGGTGTGAAGAGGCAGGAATTGGGACGGAGCTCGGATGTGATGTCACAGAAGTTCTTGGCCGGCATATTCCTTTCAACCTTACTGTATTTACCTGACAGCACACCTTTTTTGTAACAAGAGTAAGTTACCATTGACCTCTGAAAGCTCAATGGTTATTTTGTACTATTATTGAAGTAGTTCTTTATCGTGATTGACAATGTAAATATATGTATCTGGCACTGTTTTTTGTTTTTTTTTTAAAGAAAGTGCTCAAAAGGTTGCCCACCCCTTATAGACAAGACCGTGTAAAACACCCCCAAAATTACCCCTTTATAGAAATTTCTCAAAACATAATAAAATGTGTTTTTTTTTCCCCAAAAAAAATTGCAATTGTAACAAGTCATTTCTCACACACAGTATAGGCATACTTACAATTACACTACAAAGCACATTCTGCTACTCTTCTCTCTCTCTCTCTCACCCCCTCCCCAAGTATGGAGATACCACATGTGTAAGACTGCATTCACACAAGCATTTTCAGCTCATAAAACGCTCATCTCAAAAGTTCCGAAACGCCCAACAAGAAAAATCCTATTCATTTAAAAAAGGAGAAGTCCAGCCTGAGCTCGTTTGGCTGGTCTTCTATGGGTCACAGGAGTGCAATTCGTTTTGAACTCCTGTGACCCGTTTTCAGCAGAGAGCAGTCTGAAGTCCATTCTATGCTGACATCACCGATATCAGTCCAGGTACCGAATCATCACGACTCTGGGAGTCTGGATCCACCAGGTGCCTGCACTGATGCCTGTCTTAGCCAGCTGCTGAGAGACAGAGGGTCTCTCCCTGCCCCTCCACAGGTCAGCATGCCATTGAACGTGGAGGAGCAGAGAGGAGAGGCTGCTGACAGTCAGCAGCTCTCCGTGCGGGGATCTGTAAGAACCGAGCCATCGGCGGTGTTCGATGGCTCGGTTCTCAGTACAGAGGCAGCGGGGGACCGATGCTGCATCCACCCAGGCAAGTATAAAGGGGGGGGGGGGGTCGAAATGCCACACTTTTAAATAGCCCCTGTTCACATCTGAGTGTTCTGTTTCCTGAAGCAAAAAGCACAAAAGTACATGAGCTTCTTTTTAGGCAGATTACAGGCATTTTACATTGGTGACCTTTGGATCTCAAAACGATATGCTCAGGCGTGAATGCCTTAAGAGTTTGCCAGCCTAAATCAGGGTTTTTCAACCAGGGTGCCACAGAGTCCCCAGAGGTGCTGTGGCAAAATGACACAAAGCCCTGTACAATCTGACCATGAAAGGGTTACTGTGTTAAGTTCTGTGTACAGAGAGGAGGGAGAGCACATCCTCTCCCCCCCCCCCCCTCTATGCTGTTATCTGTATTTTGCTGCTAAAAGTGAAAGCTGTGTAAGCTGCCCACCTGCATCCTACCAACTGATGATGTCATCAGTTGCTAAGGGATGGCTGGGTGGCCCGCAGCCTAATAAACAGAACACGCAAAAAAAACTATTGGGCTCGAACACACCTTGCGTGAACGAGCCCTCAGACTGGTGTGCCCCGGGGTTGTACACAATTCTAAAGTGTGCCTTGACTACAAAAAGGTGGAAAAATACTGGCCTACTCTAATTGGAAGAGGGGGGTGGGGATATAGACAAATAATTTGTTTGGGGTGAAGGTCCAATCTTCAAATCATCCAACTGCAACACTGGTAATTGATTATTGTAGTTGTAGAACTTGTAAAGTCGATCACTAAAAATGAAAGCAGCCACAATAATAATAATAATAATAATAATAATAATAATAATAATAATAATAAACACTACATACAAAGATATTGGGTAGGATAAAGAAATGAAATAATTAAAAGGTCTGCTAATGGAACTTATATGGTATATAACCAGCAATGATAGCAACTGATGGTATATGCCCAAAATCTATGCCCAGCTAGTGCAAGCACAAACGTCACACCAACATCCCATAGTAATTAAACATAGTACACTAGCTGAATGAAAATATACAGAGCACACAGAAATGCAGTCCCAAACTTGCAAGGAACCTCCACCATGCTTCACTGTTGCCTGCAGCCACTCATTGTGTCACTCTCCAGCCCTTCGAACAAACTGTCTCCTGCTACAGCCAAATATTTCAAATTTTGTCTGGAGAACCTGTTGCAATTTTCTGCACCCCAGTTCCTAGGTTTTCTTTCATAGTTCAGTCGCTTAGCCTCATTTTCACATTGGCAGTATGGCTTTTTGGCTGCAATTTTTCCATGAACAACACTTCTGGACAGTAGATAGGTGTACCTTGGTCCCACTGGTTTCCGCCACTTTTGTGCTAATGGCACTGCTGTACATCTTCCGATGCCAAAGGGAAGTTGAGCATGATTTGTCGGTCATTCGCTGCATTAAGTTTCCTCAGCCAACCACTGGGTCTACGGTCCCCAACACCGCCTGATCAATGGTGTCCTCAATGCTGAGAATTAGACGCAGATTATGATCCATTATGCCATACCATCGGGGAGACGTGTGATTGGCCCCAGTTTTATTCTGCAGCAGGACAACGACCCCAAACTTACAGCCAATGTCATTACGAACTATCTTCAGCATAAAGAACAAGGAGCCGTGGAAGTTATGGTTGGCCCTCACAGAGCCCTGATCTCAACATAGAGTCTGTCTGGGATTACATGGAGAGAAGGATTTTAGGCAGCCTACATCCACAGAAGATTTGTGGTTACCGTATATACTCGAGTATAAGTCGAGGCCCTAATTTACCACAAAAAAAAAAAAAAAATGGGAAAAACGTATTGACCCGAGTATAAGACGAGGGTGAGAAATGCACAGCTACTGTAAGTGGAAAAGAGGGTCAACAATGCCCATTTGCAGCATCACTGTGCCCATTTGCATCCATAGGTCCCCTGAACTTCAAACTCGGTAGTTAAGGGTTCCTAGATGCCCCCTAGCTGCAGCATAAATTTGGGGTCTCTGAACCCAAAGGGTCCCGAAATGACATTGCTGCAGATGGACACAGTTGACCGAATTTGGGGCCCCGTATCTCGGGGCCACTTAGTGCTAAGAACCCCAAATTTGGTGTGCAAACCCAGTGGAACTAGCAGCATAAAATTTCCAAAGCTGGGGTTTCTAGCACCAAGTGGCCCTGAGATACAGGGCCCCAAAAATCAGTTCAGAAAATGTCAAGCACTTTTCTGCAGCAGAGAATGACATTTTCCAAACCATTTTTGGGGCCCCGTATCTCAGGGCCACTTAGGAACTTCAGCTTTGGATATGTTGTAGAGCCAGTTCCACTGGGTTTGCACACCAAATTTGGCGTTCCTAGCATCAAGTGGCCCTGAGATATGGGGCCCCAAAATCGGTTCAGAAAATGTCAAGCACTTTTCTGCAGCAGAGAATGACATTTTCCGAACCGGTTTTGGGGCCCCGTATCTCAGGGCCACTTAGTGTTAGGAACTTCAGCTTTGGATATGTTGTAGAGCCAGTTCCACTGGGTTTGCACACCAAATTGGGGTTCCTAGCATCAAGTGGCCCTGAGATACGGGGCCCCAAAGTCGGAAAATGAAATTTTTTGCTGCAGAAAAGTGCTTGACTCGAGTATAAGTCGAGGGGGGCACTATCAGCACAAAAAAAATGTGACTTATACTTGAGTATATACGGTAGTTATCCAAGATGTTGGAAACACTACCTGCCGAATTCCTTCAAAAAACGTGTGCACAAACACTGTGTGTACCTAGAAAAACTAAATATTGATTTGAATTTCTCTTCTGTTCATTTAGTTACCATTTTGTTAAATGATAAAAATAAATTAATTATTAAAACACTTCTATTTCTGAAAGCATCCTTCATTTACAACAATCTTTCAAACCTGCCTAAACTTTTTGCACAGTACTGTATATAGATTAGTTCCATAAAGTTTTATTTAGGTTTTACATAACACACAATAAAGTAGAAAATGTACAGTAGGCAAAGGCAAACCTAGAACCCAAGAATTGCAGCACTAGAGCATAAAATTAACCAACGGCATAATATACAATAGAAAATATGCGGTCATCTCTATTAAATTTCGGCTATACAATAAAATAAAATTGTTATACCGTGTTAATAGTCATCTGCTACAGATATGAAGAAATTTACACAGGAAGTCTCTGGCTGCGCAACCACCTGGATTCAATATTATAGGAAAAGTACCATCAATCAACAAAAAAACCTGTGTGAAGATATGTAGAACAAAAAGGAGTGCAGGATAAAATCTGCCATTTCATTCAATCTGGTGAACCAATGGTATCCAATGCTGACATCAATGTACATCCGAGCGGCATTATTCAAGTGCATAACAAAAGACTTATGGTAAGTCCCTCCCATAACCAAGGACTGATGGAGCAAATATTGGGTAGGTGAAAATTAAAGAGGATAGCTTGTAATTTTGAAGGCGTTCTAGATCATGTACGTTCGCCCAAAAGTACTAAATGTTGCATAAGAGCCACCAAGTATGTAGTAGCGTTCCCCCTTCGCCCCTCCAGCATCAATAAAGAAAATTAGGAAAAAAGGCAGGGGTTCTGTACCAACGCAAATATTATTTGTTATGTTCTTGGATAGTAACGTTCGGGGAACCCTTATGTATCACAGTGACAGCTACTCCCCTGACAACGCGACTCCCAACTCTTTTCCCACGTTTGAGTGGACAAGGGAGGACCAGCACACAACATTCGCAAAGAACATGTCGTAAACAGAAGAGATCAGATGATGTTGTGGACACTTGGATGGACATAAGTTTCTCAAAAGGAGCGAGTGCTCTGCGGTCATAGGCTCATTGTTGTGAGGTGTTACGGCTAAAATCACACTACTGCTTGATGCATTAATCTATGCAAATCAATGCATAGACATACATATACACATACATCAGGGCTTGACAAATTTGCTTGGAATCTAGGAGCCAGCTAAAAAAGTTAGGAGCCAGGTTTTTTTAAACGACCGACAAAGCTTTATTTTCAATATAAAAAATAACTAATCTTAAATTTACACAGAAAAAGACCGCCCCGCTAGAGGCCCAAATAGCGTCACTATAACGACGGTAAAGCAGCGCTAAAAATAGCGCCGCTTTACCGCCGACGCCCCCTGCGGCTCGGTGTGAAAGGGCTCTATGGGTCCAATCAGGTCCGCCTGAAAAACAGACAGGTGAACCTGATCAGACAGCCCGTGTGAAAGGGGCCAAGCAGGGAGATAACAATTAAATTAATTTTAATTTGGAAAAAAATAAACAGTTTTTATATAAATATAAATTAATAAAAATAAAATCTATTAGGAAAAAAAAAAAAAAAAAGGCTATCCCCACATTCACTTCCTTCTCTTCTCCACTTTAGGAAGGAGATGGGCAGTGAAAACAGGCAGGTATTTCGCATTAGCATTGCATTAGCATTACTGGTTGCAATACCAACGGCCACCACAAGATGGCGCCAGATTTCAGAAGGACTCCAGAACTACCGAAGAAGGCCGCAAAGCCGGGGCCTCAATTACTGGCCGGCGCGGCCCGACGCGATCGCACGGGGGGGGGGGGGGGTCGGAGTCCGCACAGAGACAGGATACCCCCAGCTGTGCCGCCCCAGGCGCCAGGTCGCTAATTCTAGTCGCAAATGCGACCTGGCGCCCGGGGTTTGTCGAGCCCTGACATACATACATACATATATATTATTTTCTCCTAATAACACTACAATGCTGCATTGAACTTTGCTGCGTTAAGATATATACATTTTAACGCAACACATATACAGTGCTGAAGATAAATGAGTACAGGCAGTCCCCGAGTTACGAACATCCAAGTTATGAACGGCCTCAAATGCCGGCCATTTGTACTCCACGCTGGTCCTGGATACCTCCGGACACATCCAATACTGCAGTACTACATGTACTGCATGGCCAGAAGAGCCTCAGATAACATAAGCGCCTGGAACATCCCACATCCATGCACAGGCGGACGTTACACTTACGAATGCAGTGTTGCAACTTACGAACAACCCTACAGTCCCTATGGTGTTCATAACTCGTGGACTTCCTGTAAACCCCTTTTGAAAAGTAAAATTTTAAATCATTATTTTAATGAACATAAGAACAATTTCCAACATTTTGACAATACTGAGTTTTATAGAACATTTGTTTAGATCATTACATGAAAAGGAAGGTTAAAGTGGATGTAAACCCGATTCATGAAATTTGAGCTGGGCACATACATCTGCATTGTTTTCTCATCTCTCTTCAAAGCGCTAAGACTGATAAAACCAGCCTGAATTTGTGTCAGGCAGGGTGCTATAAATACAGGTGATACTCGAAAAATTAGAATATTGTGCAAAAGTTAATTTATTTCACTAATGAAACTTAAAAGATGAAACTAATATACGAGATAGACTCATTACATGCAAAGCAAGATAGTTCAAGCCATGATTTGTCATAATTGTGAGGACTATGGCTTACAGCTCATGAAAACCCCAAATCCACAATCTCAGAAAATTAGAATATTACATGCAATCAATAAATCAAGCATGCATATGTACTCAGTACTTGGTTTGGGCCCCTTTTGCAGCAATTACTGCTTCAATGCGGCGTGGAAGCCATCAGCCTGTGGCACTGCTGAGGTGTTATGGAAGACCAGTATGCTTAAATAGCGGCCTTCAGCTCTTCTGCATTGTTCGGTCTCATGTCTCATCTTCCTCTTGGCAATGCCCCATAGATTCTCTACGGGGTCCAGGTCAGGTGAGTTTGCTGGCCAATCAAGCACAGTAATCCCATGGTCAATGAACCAGGTTTTGGTGCTTTTGGCAGGGTGGGCAGGTGCCAAGTCCTGCTGGAAAATGAAGTCAGCATCCCCATAGAGCTAGTCTACGGAAGGAAGCATGAAGTGCTCCAAAATCTCCTGGTAGAGGGCTGCGTTGACCCTGGACTTAATGAAGCACAGTGGACCAACACCAGCAGATGACATGGCTCCCCAAATCAACACAGACTGTGGAAACGTCACACTGGACTTCAAGCATCTTGCAGTGTGCGCCTCTCCATTCTTCCTCCATACTCTGGGTCCTTGAGACGCAAAATGAGATTCAAAATTTGCTCTCATCAGAAAAAAGGACTTTGGACCACTGAGCAACATGTTGACCAGGTCTGTTTTTCTTTAGCCCAGGTAAGACGCTTCTGACGTTTGTTGTTCAGGAGTGGCTTGACAAGAGGAATACGACATTTGAAGCCCATGTCCAGGATCCGTGTGTGTGGTGGCTCTTGATGCACTGACTCCAGCCTCAGTCCATTCCTTGTGAAAGTCCCCAACACTTTTAAATGGCCTTTTCCTGACAATCCTCTCCAGGGTGCGGTCATCCCTGCTGCTTGTGCACGTTTTTCTTCCACACTTTTCCCTCCCACATAACCTTCTATTAATTTGCTTTGATACAGCACTTTGGGAACATCAAACTTTTTTTGCAATTAACTTTTGAGGCTTTCCCTCCCGATAATGAAGAGTGTCAATTATGGTTTTCTGCACAACTGTCAGGTCAGCAGTCTTTCCCATGATTGTGATTCCTACTGAACCAGACTGAGAGACCATTTAAAGGCTCAGGAACCCTTTGCAGGTGTTATGGCTTAATTAGCTGATTTGAGTGGGACACTGAGCCTAGAATATTGCACCTTTTCACAATATTCTAAATTTTCTGAGATTGTAGATTTGAGCTTTTCATGAGCTGTAAGTCATAATCATCAGAATTATGACAAATCACGGCTTGAACTATCTTGCTTTGCGTGTAATGAGTCTATCTCATATTAGTTTCACCTTTTAACCCCTTCCCGACCGGCGCACGCCAATGTACGTCGGCAGAATGGCACGGCTGGGCAAATGGACTTACAGGTACGTCCATTTGAATTCCCCGCCGTGAGGCGGGTCACGCGGACTCGATCGCCGCGGGGATACCCGTGATCGCCTCACGGAGAGGACAAACGGGGAGATGCTGATGTAAACAGCATTTCCCCGTTTTGCCTAGTGACAAGTGTCACTGATCACACCTCCCTGTCATCGGGAGCAGTGATCAGAGTAATGACACTGCTAGCCCATCCCCCTACAGTTAGTAATCACTCCCTAGGACATACATAACCCCTCCCCGCCCCCTAGTGGTTAACCCCTTCACTGCCAGTGTCATTTACACAGAAATCAGTGCATTTTTAAATCGCACTGATCGCTGTATAAATGACAATGGTCCCAAAAACGGGTCAAAAATGTCCGACATTTACAATAAAAATCGCTGATCGCCGCCATTACTAGCAAAAAAAAAAATTAATAAAAATGCCATAAAACTATCCCCAATTTAGTAAACGCTATAACTTTTGCGCAAACCAAACGCTTATTGCGATTTTTTTTTTACCAAAAATATGTAGAAAAATACGATCGGCCCAAACTGAGGAAAAAAAAAATGTTTTTTTATACATTTTTGGGGGATATTTATTATAGCAAAATGTAAAAAATAATGCGCTTTTTTCAAAATTGTCGCTCTTATTTTGTTTATAGCGCAAAAAATAAAAATCGCAGAGGTGATCAAATACCACCAAAAGAAAGCTCTATTTGTGGGGAAAAAAGGATGTCAATTTTGTTTGGGAGACACGTCGCACGACCGCACAATGGTCAGTTAAAGCGATGCAGTGCCGAATTGCAAAAAACGCTCTGGTCAGGAAGGGGGGTAAAATCTTCCAGGGCTGAAGCAGTTAAGTTGCATTAGTGAAATAAATGAACTTTTGCACAATATTTTAATTTTTCGAGTATCACCTGTAGATTAGCAGAAAGCTGCTCTTTTCACAGGACAGCTCTGAAAGTATCTGCCTATCTGGATGGGGGGGGGGTGCCTTTCCTCCAATCAGCTGTCTCAGTGTAATCCAACACTACACTGCTGAATGAGGAAGTGAAAAATCTAACACCATGTGCACTTTCTAAACAGTATATAAAGCTGAAGACAGCAGATATACATGTACAACGTATGTAGGGAGATGTGTTTCATCTCTGTATCTGAGGCTGTTCACTTCACTGGATATATGTGAGGGTTTACATCCACTTTAACCACTTCAATACCAGGCACTTAGACACCTTCCTGCCCAAGCCAATTTTCAGCGCTGTCGCAATTTAAATGACAATACAACACTGTACCCAAATTTTTTTATCATTTTGTTCCCACAAATAGAGCTTTATTTTGGTTGTATTTGATCACCTCTGCGGTTTTTATTTTTTCCGCAATAAAAAAAAAAAAAAAAAAAAAAAGACTGAAAATTTTGAAAACAAGTTTTTCTTTTTGTAAATAAGTACGTTTTTTTCAATGACGGGCACTGATGAGGTGGCACCGACAGGCGGCACTGATGGGTGGGCACTGATAGGTGGCACTGACATTGATGGGTGGCATTGCTGGGCATCACCGCTTTATAATGGTGCCAGTCAGTGCCCATTTGTGGGCACAGATTGGGCACATGTGGATGGCCATGGGGTACGTACCTGGCCATCCACATGTTGCCCGCTTCCCTGGTGGTCCTGGCGGCTTCTCTGGTGAACAATCAGCGCCGACCCCCCCGTCAGGAGAGCCGCCTGTCGGCTCTCCTCTACTCGCGTCTGTTAGACGCGAGTGAAGAAAAGCCGATCAACGGCTTTTCCTATTGACATCGTGTTTAGCCGTGATTGGACACGGTTGATCACGTGGTAAAGAGCCTCCACCGACACACCGATCGCCGCGATGCGCGCTCCCATGGGCGTGCGGCGGCATGTTATCCTGAAGGACTTCATATGTTGGAAAAGTGGATGGGCAAGGGTTGGTAGCATCTTCTCTTTCAATATAGAGCAGTACATCTGTGAATTCATGATATTATCAATGAAATGCAGCTCCTCAACACCAGCAGCACTCATGCAGTCTCACAGAAGGACACTGCATTTTTCTTTATACTCACCTTTGCAACTCCATACAGTTTTGAACCCATCAGTTTCAAAAACATTTATCTAGGTCTCATCACTCCAGAGCACAGAGTCCCAGTAGTCTACTTTTTCAGCATGGGCCCTGGCAAATTCTAGACTGGCCTTGCAGCAAGGAGCACATGGAAGGGCAATGGATGAGAAACAAAACCAAAGAAATTCCAAGCTCAACTTACCAACCAGCCTGCAACCAACTGAATTATCCTGTCTAACAGTATGCATTATGGTTGCAGGCTGGTCATTGAGTTGAGCGTTGCCCTTCCATGCAAAGGACAGTTATAGGTGGCTATTTGTTGTACTATGCACTGGACACCTTTGCTGCCATGGGGCTGTGTGCCGAGTGCACCCGTGCCTTTAAGGAGGGGTGGGCTCCCTCCAGGCTCACCTGTCCTCTGCCTATCCATTATAATGCATGTGCTTCCACTGTGGAGGGGGGGCTCTCAAAATGCTGAGTTAGGACTAGAGCTGGGGAAAAAAAAAAAAAATCGATTTAAATCTAGAATCGAGTTGAGAGATCAAATCGATTCAAAATTTAAGCAAATAGATTTTTTTTAATTTTTTTTTTTTCACCGCGCCGGTCTCGAGGCGCTGCGGGCCCGAGTTTTTAGGCGAGGCCGAGGCTTCGGCCTAGTGGCCGGACGCCGCGGACTAGGCCGAAGCCACGGCCTCGCCTAAAAGTTCATGCCCGCAGGGCCTCAGGACCGGCGCGGTTTCCAAAAAAACAAAAACAAACAAAAAACAAAAAAAAAACACAACCTTGATTCGAATCGTGAATCAAGTTTTTTTTATGAAAATCTCCCAGCCCTAGTTATGACCACAGAGAATACTGGGGTGCCTTGACGGGGCTCTGTAGCATACATATGCATTTGCAAACGTGTGCAAACTAAACCCCTGTTTTTAATGCATACCGTTAGGACAGGATAATTCAGTTGGTTGCAGGCTGGTCAGTAAGTTGAGCTTGGAATGTCTTTGGTTTAGTATCAAGAACTACAGCACAACAGCCGCGAAGGCTGTCGGTAGTTGTAGTTTTCCTCATTCACAGAACACTGTGAATGAAAGATGCAGTTGGCAGGTCAGAGCCTCGCACTGACTTTTTTATTTTTTTTATTTAGATTGCGATGGCAAGTCACTGGCAAAATGGAGGAATCGGGCGGGTGCGAGGTGCGGTGTATTTGTAACATGTTACACCCTGAATATGAGTGTAACATGATACAAAAAGGTGAACTTATCGTTTAAAGTACGAAGAAAATGGGTATATAACCATATACCAGGGGTGTGGGACTTTGTGTGAAGCATATGACAGCCCAAAGAATTTGTTCCCTGCTCACTATTGTCCCTTCACTCTCAGAATGTCCTCGGTTTGCATGCCTGCCGTGAGTGCCGCCCATCCCCTGCCCGCGTTGCTGTCCACCTCAGCTCCCGGTGTGGGATTGTTTCTCAGACCGTCTGTGGGGCCTCGCCGCCACTCCTTCAACAGGCCCATCCTGAGTAAGTAAGCATTGGTTATGGGGGTTCCAGGTGTACCCCTAAACCGTGCCCTCATATGTCTACTGGTTTTCATTTGTCTAACTTTTTAACAAAATTTCTTAATTTTATAGCAACTACACGCACCTGCTCCTGATGAGTGGCAGAAGCCACGAAACGCGTAGAGCTTCTGAGTGACGTGTTTCCACTAGTGTTACAAGAACTTCAAGTTAATTACGTATTCTGTACCCTTACAGGCTAGTGAGACCATAGGTCCTGCAGGCTATATCCTTTCTTATCAATGGCATACATCTGTATTTTATGGTGAACATGGGAATTTTAAAAATATTTTTACCAAATATTTTTACCTTTTGATATGACCTATTTATTATCAATGTAGAGTCATCACTGTGAATCATGCATACCCTTAATGTTATCAGCATATTCATTATGAATTGTGCTTAATAGTCTCAACACCTTTGTATGTTTAATTACCTGTGCTATTTTGAATTTGTATGTATTATGCAATGTACAATAAAATTCCTTTATATTCACCCTATCATTCTTTGGGCTGTCATATGCTTCACACAAAGTCCCACACCCCTGGTATATGGTTATATACCCCTTTTCTTCAATATACAAATGGGATGGATGTCTATGTCCTTACCAGGTCATGATATCATTAAAAGTCCCGAGGGATGGAAATACATGATTTCACCAGATCATGGCTTCCTAAAAGTCCCTTAATTTCTTCTCTCCCCCCCCTTTTTTCCTCAATTGTTGTTTAAAGTACGAAGATGGGGCTGGGGAGTGAATGAGTTGAAAGCTCACAGGAACTGGAATAAAAATCTGTGAGAAGCCTTTATAGAATTGCACCGGAAGGCCATCCATGCCTGGACTCTTACTGGGCTTCATCTGCTTCAAGCCCAAAACAAATTCCTCACCGGTAATTGGTTTACTCAAGCCAGCTGCCACCGACCTGGAGATTGCTGGAGAGCACCAGGTAGAGATAATCAGATAATAAATGGGCTTGGGAAAGTCGTTCCATGTCAGAACTAAAAACAGCAGATTATATTGGGTTTCATAACATTTGAATTGCAGAGCTATATCCTCCGTCTTGCTCTACACAGTACCCCTCTTGTCCTGAATAGAGTGCACAGTAATATCAGCTTTCCAATCTCATAAGATATTTGCCAAGAGTTTACCACGCTTGTCTGCATGTTCGTAAAAAAGCTTCTGGTTAAGCACGAAATGGCGATTCATCTTTTTCTCCAATTCTTCAAGCAGCTTAGTCCTAGTCTCAGAGCTGTGAAAGTGGCCACTGCCTGCATGCATTTGTGAGCCACTTTAAGCGAGGGGATCTGGGCCAAAAGGGATTGAATACAAGCTTGCTTCAACCTAAAAGGCAATGCGAGAAATGTGGCCCTAATAATGCAATTGTGTGCCATGCTCTGCGGCATGAATGTCACTTCTGAAGTTTTGTTTAGGGCAAAATCCCGCAGCCTAGACCAAAAAAGTCACAGGGATCGCTTAATAGGGCAGTATTAACATGGTTGTGAACCCTTACATGTACCCTACCCAGTGAAGTGACTGGCCTCAGGTGATACACAGATTAAACAAATCCTCCTACATAACTTGTACCTGTTTATCTTCAGTCTTCTCTACTCTACATCTGTTAAAGATTGTGTGATCAGTAACAAAACAGGGGGTGGAGAGTTGATATTACACACTGCAGAGTTCAGTGGAGAGAGCTCTGAGTGCTGAGGGGAGGGAATGGGAAGGGAAGGAAGGGACAATTCCCCCCCCCCCTTTTTACACAGCAGAATGTCACCTTTTTTCTCTTGGTGTCAGTAAAAAAAAATTGTCAGAAGTGAATCATGCTGATGGCAGAGGAATGAAGCAGACAGAAATAACACTTAGAGCTCTTGATTGAGACAAGTACACACTATAGAGCAGTGATGGCGGAACCTTGGCACCCCAGATGTTTTGGAACTATGTTTCCCATGATGCTCATGCACTCTGCAGTGTAGTTGAGCATCATGGTACACAAAGTTCTAAAACATCTGGAGTGCCAAGGTTCGCCATCACTGCTATAGAGCAGTGGTTCTCAACCTGGGGGTCGAATGACGATTTGCCAGGGGTCACCAAATCCTGGGCTGTTCCTGAAGCCCGCATCACTCTCCCAGCCTTCTTGCGGCTGCCCAGCAGGGCTGTCCCTGGAGCCTGTGGCCGCAGAGCTGGGCTGTTTCTGGAGCCCGCGGCCGGCCACTCCGCCCCTTTGCAGCCACCCATTCAGTTCACGGCATTTGGGGGAAAAGACTAAAGGTCAGCTTACTGGTGAGGAATGTGAAGTGGAAGGAGCTGGAGGAGACCCCATCTCCTGATTCTCCAGCATAGGTGGCACTGCTGCGAGACAACACAAAGTTGGAGACACAGTGATTAACACTGCCTGTGATTATAGTTGCCATTAAAAGTCCCCACTATAGTTCTCAGATCAGTAGATGACCTTGATCAAGAGCACCTAAGTTGGCTGATCGGAACTCCCCCCCCACCACTGCCACTGATCCCAACTCCCCACCAGCACTGCCACTCATTCATCCACCAAGGAGTAATTTTACTGTTAGGGGTCCTCACAACTTGGGAAATTTTATCAAGGGGTCACGGCACTAGAAAGGTTAAGAACCACTGCTAAGTTCATATTTCCTGTTTGAGGTTTCCAGTCTCTAGAGATTAGTCCGTCTGTCCTATTCTGGAAACAGTAATGTCATAGTGGTCCGATAAATATAAATGGCTTTTATCTATATAAGATAAAAGAACAAAATTTCAAAGAGAGGAAACTATTTTTCAAAACACTCCCCTGCTACATTTATACACTTATCCCAGAGTTTAATGCCTGGAAAGCTTCGGCATAGAAAGATTTGTCAGTATGCCTGAATCATCCTAGGACAGCCTGCTTCACTTTGTCATCAGTGCTGAAATGCTAACCTTTTAAAAAGGGACTCTGTTAGGGGTTTAATTAGGTGGAAATCACTCGGACGGAGGCCCAGCTGTAAGGGAGATGTGGCAATCCCTCCTACCCGAGTTGTAATGTGCACCTAGTGCGGTGAGCAGTATAAGCTTCTGCGTTGTCCTGGGGAAAACAGGACGCCCATAATGATCAAAATCAGGTCGTCTTTGTTCCACAGACGCGTAAACAAATCACTCAGAACACAACAGTAATATTCACAGTCTTGGTACTCAGTGTGTGCCAACTTTTTTAAAATAAAAACTATTTGTGAAGGGTGGTGTTCACTGTTTCCACAGAAAGATTCATCTTTTGTGCAATTTCATGGCAGGTTATGTGTCGATTATCCAGGATCAGGCGTTTCACGTGCTGAATGTTCACAGGAATGACTGCCATCGGCTGGGAACCACCATGGCCGGGATCATCACCGACGGATGTACGGCCATCTTTGAAACATCTACACCATTCAAGTCTTACTGCAGCTGAGCGTCTCATCACCTTACTTTGCTTGAAGTCTTCTGTAGACATCCACGGGTTTTACACCTTTGTTCATAAGAAACTTCATCACCATCATACTGTTCCCATGCACGCACAAACACTGTTGTCTGCCATCTTGATTAACGGTCTCTGGACTGGCCCGAGACATCTGCGCCACCTATCAGTAATAAGAGGCACTGGCCACTGCTTGTACCACCATGCTAGCATCGCTTTTTATACCTGTAAAATTAAAAGACTTGAATGCCCCTTAGTACATAGGGTCAATAGCTGCAGATTAGGTACGTTAGGTCAGATTGAGAGATGGAAAAATTATTTTTCATGAGGTGGCAAATGCATGAACTCCTTGACATGAGGGTGAAGTAGTCTCCAGCAGCAACGTGAGCTGAAGTCTGATCTGCCACCGCGCTTCAAATGGTACCAAAAAAGTAGCCATGGTACAATCGATAAGGAGGGTTCAAAGACAGAATGAAGTCCCCCTTCCACCCTCCTCAGCACAAGAAGGCCAGTCTTACAAAGTGTCAACTGTTCACAAACCTTCGAGAGAATGTAACCTGCTTTTCATTAGGGCTGTAGATGTTTGCTAACAAAGGGCCTTGCACCTTATGTACCCTTTAAAAACAGGAACCACCCTTCTAGATTTGCCAGTTAATTAAAATTGGAGGCAAACTTTTTTGATATTAAAAATTGCAACCCTTCGTCTTAGAGGTTTTGGAGAAGGTGCAATACACAGAGGGGAATCTATGGTTAGAGAGCTTCAGGGTACACAATTGTTTGAAATCTGTTTACTGGAGAAACGCAATCTGTAATCTACAGTGGTACAAGTCATAGAATTGGATTTTCTTGGACACTGAGCTTGGGGGACGCTGTCCAGCTTGTGTAGAAATAAACGGATAATCTTGTGCCTTTCAAAAGGCACCCTAACAAAATGTGTGCTTACATACATCAGAAATATAACATGACAATGTGTTGCGCTGCTGTGAATAAAACCTGCATAGAAATGTGAAAAATAACTAATGAAGCACTTATGTAGGATAGTGAAACCACCGTGATCAATATATAACCAAAATAATAAATACACATAAATGGGAATCAATTGCAGAATATTAATATTGTTTGGCAATGAAACAATTCCCAGCGCTGCACAAAATAAAAGTTCAGCCATGTGAAAAAGACAACTGCTGCAATCAAACTAAACCTCTTCCACTTAAGTGCCAATCTTATAGTCCACGCAGCGCGATTCTATCAATGGGAGTGAATTCCTCCAAAAGGATATTGTCCTTCACCACAGAAAACGTAAAAATTATGTGAAATCTTGTTGGTGATTGAATCCCCAATCTCAGTGCCGCAAATCCAAATGAATCCCCAGTGCTACACCATGCAGTGAATATAGGGGGGGCCTGTACCCGTTTCATAGACAAATGCAATAGGTCTAGGAACACTTTATCCCCAACTTCAGGGTGATCAAGTGTGTAAGCAATTCAGGGATGGTACAATGGACTTTCACTTTATTGTACACCTCAGCTGTATCCTCTTCCTCTGCTCTAGCTGTGATATTTCTGAGGGTTTCTGTCGATAGAGATCAACACCACAGACTACCATAGTGCAATATGTAAATGTCACACATTAAAATAACACTCACACGGTGATAACTTGTTAAATGCATCCAAATAAAAACATCCAGCGTGCGTCAGTGTTGTACTCGTTGTCCCAGTCTGTGACGTCACCTGCCTCCTCCCCGCACGTATTTTCACTGATCACGTGACTTTAACAGGGGTAGCTAGGTGACTTGCGCAGACGTCTTATACAGAATTCAGTTACATTGCCGAACAGGATTGTCGGTCACTATTCTGGGATTAAGTCCCATTTATGAGTATTTTTAATATTTTGGTTATATATTGATCACAGCGATTTCACTTTTTTTTCACATTTATATGCAGGATTTATTCACCACAGTGCAACACATTGTCATATTATATATAAGCAGTCACATACGGAAGGAATTAGCAAGTAAAGGTTATAAAAAAAAAAAAAAGGTGCACACGGTTTTAGAGCAGTGTTCTGACTCTCTGGTGTGCTGCCAACAAGGGGGAAGCTTTTAAAACATACATTGTTAACAAAAAAAACTTTAAAAAAAAAAAAAAAAAGCCTGACTGCATAACAAGTAAAAATTGTGAAGCCTTACCTGGTTTTTACAAATAGTGCACGCATATGTGAAAACATGTTAACTTTTGCTTTATCCATGTGTTAATTACCTCTCCTCAGCATTAGTGGGAGGTGATAAAGGAGGTGAATTTGTCTAATGCCCTGTACACACGGTCGGATTTTCCGACGGAAAATGTGTGATAGGACCTTGTTGTCGGAAATTCCGACCGTGTGTAGGCTCCATCACACATTTTCCATCGGATTTTCCGACACACAAAGTTTGAGAGCAGGATATAAAATTTTCCGACAACAAAATCCGTTGTCGGAAATTCGGATCGTGTGTGAACAAATCCGACGGACAAAGTGCCACGCATGCTCAGAATAAATAAAGAGATGAAAGCTATTGGCTACTGCCCCGTTTATAGTCCCGACGTATGTGTTTTACGTCACCGCGTTCAGAATGATCGGATTTTCCGACAACTTTGTGTGACCGTGTGTATGCAAGACAAGTTTGAGCCAACATCCATCGGAAAAAATCCTAGGATTTTGTTGTCGGAATGTCCGATCAAAGTCCGACCGTGTGTACGGGGCATAAGTGAAGTGATGTAATAATTTGCTCACAGGAAGTTTCTGTAGGAACTGGGCATATATTAGAGCAGATTAATGCCAACCCCATTCTTCCCTCTCCCATGTTTTTTTTAAGCCACCGCGTTTCTTGTTTTAAAATGAAACCTGCAATGTAATAAGAAGACAGAAAACAGGGAAGACCTGTGAGGAGTCAAACTGTTCTGCGCACTGATATGCTCTGATCCTGAGCTGTGCAGCAATCAGATCAAGCCTACGGGTATCAGAATGCAAAATTCTACAACTATGTCAGCAAAACCACTACAAAAACTAACCAGAAAAGCACAAGAAGCTCAATGATGCAGGTATGCATGTGGGCACTATTTTTTTTGTGAAAGTGACAGTGGGTGTGGTAAAGAAGGACCCCCACCCGCTATCACAGAGTAAGGGGTGAGGGGCAGGTATTGGAACATGTTACATCCTCACTGGACAGCAAAGCAGCATCATCCCCTCTGTCAAGAGTACAGGTAGCCGACCCAATCCAGAAAGCATTATAGCAAATCAGGAAGTAACACTTTGATCTCACCAACTAGCAGATAAGTATGTATCACAAGAACGGCAGGTCAATATTACAAACCCTTTCACAGGTAAAACAGTAAACATATAGGCATTTACAACCATTTAGCCATTAGCCTGGAGTTCCAATGAAAAATAAAAAAAACTACTGAACTGATGTAGCCAAATTTTATAGCAGAATCTCATAGCTTTTGTCTTCCTAACAGTACTTACAGCTCAGAAATCCACCAAGCGCTCAACCAGCACAGGTTAATCAGTTTCCTTGATACTTCCAAGCATGTTCCTACACAACAGACATGCTTTCCATAGGCTGGAATGGTTAGCCTAGATGACTGTTCAGCATACATGCCATATACTCATGCTGCACCCCTAAGGCCTCAGGCACACTGGTTTCTTGTCAACACAGTTTACCCCAAAAGGAGAAAATCTGCGTTATAAAACGCACCTAAGCTGCATTTTTTTCAAAACAGTTTAGGTGAGTTTAGCAGAGTTTGGGTATTTATTTATTGCATTGGGCAGAATTTTAATTTATTCTGGCCAATAAATGAAGTGCTAAACATGCCTTGTGTTTATACTTTTAACAGCGTTCAGCATTTTTTATGGTCAAACTTGCTTCTCCTGAGTGCGATTTTAGGGCGTTCAGAAAACATCCTTTATACTCCTCTGCTAAAAACATCCGTGTGTGCATGGACACATAGGAGAACATCAGGGCATCCAGAGCAGAAAGAAAAAAAAAAGTGCCTAAACTTACAAAAACGTGAGTTTACCAGCAGCAGTGTGCATGGGGCCCAAGGATAGAGCATACTAACAAATAGAAAGCTGGGCCTATTAATGCAGCCAAACAAGCCTGGCATGTCTAAAAGCAGGGGCAGGATCAGAATGGGACCCTTGTCATCTGGCTAGCAGGCCAGGAATATATGGTCCGGGATTGACAAAAGCAATACCTGATGAAGAGCCTATGCCAGATCTTTTATATGAATTATTTGTGTTCCAGATCTAATTGGAGGCTATCCTGTAGATGCCGTAATGGAGATGACCAGTGAAATAATTTTCTAATTCACCAACACTCATACAGGCTGTGAATTAATATAATAGATTAAAATTAGTTCCGATAACAAACTGTATATTTCATCACAACTAGTTCAACAGGTCACAATTTTTTTGATGCTACCTGTAGCTCTGCAGTGTCACTGTCCCCTTTGCTACATGCTCCTGTAGACAGACACCATTCCATCCTTGAAGAAAGCCAGTGTGCTCTTTAAAATAGTCACCACACCAAATGTGAGCCAATGTTTTTGCTTTTCAATTTTCATATCTATGATCCCTTCACCATTTTAATGCCACACCAGATGAGCAATTTTCCTGACAGAAAACCAACCTCAGACACCACACATGTGAAATTTCTTATTTTGCAGTATTTAAGTTTTAAAGGCAGTCAGAACCTCCAGCTGCTGAAGTGAAACATTTAGAAGTGGTATTCTCACCATTACTAAATGTGACAGTACAGCTCAGGGCTGCAGGTTAGAGTGGTTGTAAACCCACATGGGGGAAAAAAAAAAAAGACCTGCAAGACAAAGGCATAATGAGCTAGTATGCATAGCATGCTAGCTCATTATGTAATGCTCACCTGAGATTGAAGCCCCCGCTGCAGTGCCCGTACACAGCAACTGCAGTTACATCCGCCAGTAACGTCACACACTCTGAAGCAAACGCCATTGCTTCAGTGTGCATGTTCTGAAGACGTCGGCAGATACAGGGGATATCTCCTAAACCGTGCAGGTTTAGGAGATATCCGGGGTAGCTACAGGTAATGCCATGTACACATGGGCGGACTTTTCCTACGGACTTTCGAACGAACGGACGTGCCTACACACGATCACACCAAAGTCCGATGGATTCGTACGTGATGACATACGACCGGACTAAAATAAGGAAGTTGATAGCCAGTAGCTGCCCTAGCCCTGGTTTTTGTCCGTCGAACTAGCATACAGACGAGCGGATTTTTCGACCGGACTCGAGTTCGTCAGAAAGATTTGAAACAAACATTTTTCAAATCTAAAGTCAGTCTGATTTTCACCCAAAAAAGTCTGCTGCAGGTCCGATGAAGCCCACACACGGTCAGATTGTCCGACGGATTTGTCCCATCGGACCAGTCCGGTCGAAAGGTCCGCCCGTGTGTACAAGGGTTTACAACCACTTTAAGGAGATGGCACTCACCATCGTCCTAACAACCATGACTCATCTCCCTTAAAATACAAGGGATGACAGTAAATTGTTATTTATTTTATTCGTAAATGGTGTGAGCGCCCCCCCCCCCCCCGATTCATCTCGGAGCATGCAGCTCAGCAGTCCAGGAAAGGGGGGGGGGGGGAAATAGAATACTGAACCACTGCACATTCTGGCTCAATTTTTAGCTCCACGATGATCAAACATTTTTCTGTGGCCATAAAGGACACATAAGGAAAAAAACATAGCAATGAAGAGCTGCTTGCAATTCCAGTGATTAATATAATCATTTTAACAGGTATATCTGAGCAAACGCCCCTGGTTGCAGCAGCAGCCACTCTGCAATTAAAGTGGTTGTAAACCTTTTTTGGTGATTTTTACCTATAGGTGAGCCTAGAATAAGGCTTACCTGTAGGTAGTGGAAAGATTTCCTAAACCTGCACCGTTTAGGAGATATTTCACTTGTAGTGTGCCGATGTCATCATCGGTGCATGCGATGTGAAGAAATGGACCACGTGCTGTTTCTTCCCCCAGAGTGTGCCGTGACTGACAGCTCCCGCGCGTGACGTCATGCGACTCCGGCCAGTCACTGTGCCGGAGTCTGTGGCCCCGAAGGAAGAGGGGCGAAGATGGATGTGGCCTGCTCAGGGGACAGCACGGTCTTCGTTTGCAGGTAAGCATCATATAATGGGCTAGTATGTGAGGCATAGCCTGTTATGCTTTTCATTTGCAGGCCTTGTGGGGAGCAAAAGAGGGAGTAAAACCTGTCAGGGTTTACTTCCTCTTTAAAGAATATGTAGGGAGAAGTTAGAACCGGTCAGGTTTTTATCTCTTAAATAATAAACTGATGGTAATTTGCACTCTCCCTCTTGGATGTAGCCTGCAAATACACTATCCCAAGTGTTACTTACAATCAAAAGAAAAGCCAGCGCTTCCCAAACTGCCAGAGTAGTAACTATTCAATAAACCTCTTCAATCCAATCTAGACTCTGTAGTGTCTTTACTTCTCCAAAGAAAATTAGCTCAGGATTGCAGCATGCTCCTGTTCTCCACTACAATATTAGGGATATATTATCACAATGCTTTTTCAACTTTACAGCTTCAAGATATAATCCACAAATAACTTTTCTCCTAATTTAGTACAAATACACATCTCCATCTATCCATAGTACATACAGAATATAGTATCATGGGATATGTAGTCCTTCGAAATTAAAAGTAAACAGGATTAGCTGTGAAGCATACAGGGAATCCAGGAAGTTGTGGAAAGAGATGTCCAATAGACAGGCAGAATTCACAACATGAATGGAGATTTTACAATTAAAGCGGTGTACACTAGGGCTGAAACAACGAATCGATTATAAAGTTAATCGATTACTATTTTCATAATCGATTAAATCAGCCAGTAACATAATGGCGTTTTAAAAAAAAAATTAAAAAAACTAAAATGAGCCCTTTATAGTACAAAAAGAGCAAATAATCGCTACTGTAAATATTACTTTCACAGTTCTACAGTAAAAAAAATAAACCCTTTACAGTAGAGATTATCTGCTTTTTTGTACTATAAAGGGCTAATTTATTATTATTATTATTATGTTACTAAACGTCTTAGACCTGGTTCAAATCGATGTGTTTTTTTTATGCTTTTTGCAGAAACGCACTACAGTTCATTTACATGGTTTCCTATTGGACACGTTCACATCTATGCTTTTTTCAACCGCTGCGTATTTGGAAAGGGTCAGGGCCTTTTTTTTTTTTTTTTTTTTTTAACATAAAACGGTGCTCTTTTGGTTCAATATACTTCGATGGAGAAGCTGTAATGTGTTTTTGCACCAATTTGTGTGTTTTTTAATCAGCCCAACAAATTGGCCAAAAAAAAATGCAAAAACGCAAATTGCAGCAAAATCACGTGCGCAAAAATCAAATTGCACAGCAAAAAGCACTGCAGAAACAGATCAAAAGCAAACTGCATAGGTGTGTACTGAGCCTTATGCTGGCCACACGGATCATTTTCAGACAAAATATCTTTGTACATTCGCTGAATGAAAGAATGTTGTTTGATTCATTTTAAAAACAAGTGAAAATTTCAATCTATTTTCTGAACGAAAACCAAAATACACTGTCTGAAAATTCCTTTGACCAAGAAGTTTTCTATTATTTCCAAATTTTCTCATCATTGTGGTTCAAAATGAACGTCGATTTGACCCCACTAACGATTAGAAAAATCAAACAACCGTTCTTAAAATTACATTTTTTTTTGAAGGAAGACATTGGTTGTTTAACAAAAAAAATTTGATCTCCGAGTCTGAAATTTACCAGATTCACCCTCTAATAGTATATACAGTATATCTCCTCTAATAGTATATACAGTGTATCTCTTTTGTCTGTTATTCTCAGAGTGGATTAGATATTTTGCTCCCTAACCATATAGTTGGTTATTTATATTTACCACTGCATAGAGATATTTAAGAATACATTTAAAAAAAAAAATTAAAACTTTACATATTAACTAAACTATACACCACAATTTTTTTTTTAAGGTTATTAACCAATCAAAACAATAAATCGGCCAACTAATCGATTATGAAAATAATCGTTAGTTGCAGCCCTAGTGTACACTCTCACATATATCCAGTGAAGTGACTGCTCTCAAGTGAAACACAGAGATGGAACAAATCCTCCTACACAAGTTGTACCTGTTTATCTGCAGCTGTCTTTCCCCTACATGCATTCAAAGATTAGAATTTCTCAAAAAGCAGGGAGCTGAAGTTACGTCAGCTCCGAGAGCTGATTGTATAGGAGAGACACTCCCCTCCACACAGCAACAAAGCCGAGCCTGTCAATCTTCTGGAGCTCTCTCCCATTTCACCTTTTTTCTCTTGGTGTCAAGAAAACTTGTCAGAAGTGACTCATACTGTTAGCAGAGGAACGAAGCAGCAGACAAATTACACCTGGTGCTCTGGATTGAGACAAGTACACATCATAGAGGGATATGCTTTGTTCATATTTCATGTCTGAGCTTTACAATCACTTTATTGGCTTCCCACCCAGCCACTGCACATTGAACGGCAAAGCTCAAACCTGGCCGTTTGAGTGGACGTACCCGTTCTTCCCTTCAAAGTATGTCCCTCGGACAAAGCACATCACAGATCAGGACATGGGCACTGTGATTGGCCCACGTGATGACTGTTTCCAATCACAGTCTTCACACAGTGTAAACAGAGACACATGCCTCTGTGTCAGCTCTCCCCACTGAGCAGATGAGACAGTTCTCTGTAACTGATAACTTTAGTGTTCACTTACAGAGATCACACAGATGGCAGCCATCCCACAGTACACCAAGCACCATTGTCCCTGTCCAAGTGTCCCATCAACATCTGTACCAGTGTCCCATCAACATCTTAGTGTACCAGTGCACAAAAACATCTGCAATAGTGTTGTGAACCTAGTGGATCATCAACAACTGTCAGTGGCTGCTGGTGAATGATCAACATCTGTCCCAGTGCACAAAAGCCCCACCAATATATAAAAAAATTTGAACGTTTTCGTTTATAGTGCAAAAAAAAAACCAGTGGTGATGAAACATACCACCAAAAGAAAGCTCCATTTGTGTAAAACAAAAAAAAAATAAAAATATAGATAAGTACAGTGTTGCATGACTGATTAATTATCATTCAATATGTGACAGCTCTGAAAGCTGAAAATTGGCCTGGGCAGGAAGGGGGTAAAATGCCCAGTGTTGAGGTGGTTAAGCTTATATTGGATTTTTAAAAATAACTATTGTATGTATTTCTATTACAATACTGAGGTTATACCATGAAAGTGTATGCTGTGCCATAGATTTCTGTTAAAGAGGAAGTAAACTTCCTCTGCTGACATGTACCTATAGGTCAGCCTATAATAAGGCTCATCTATAGGTAGTGAACATATCACCTAAACGTGCACTGTTTAGGAGATATTGACATTACATGCAGCCAGCGACATCACTGGCGCATGCGCTCTGAAGGAACGGCCACGGGCGCTGTTCCTTCAGAGCGTCATGAAGTGATGTCCTTGCGGTTCCGGCCAATCACATCGCCGTAGCCCGCGAAACCCGGAAGAAATGTCAGCCGTCTCCGTAGTGTGTGGGTAAAGCTGCAATAGCTTCATTCTAAGTTGAGTATATCATAATGAGCTAGTATGTGATGCTAGTGTTCATTATGCCTTTGTCTTGCAGGGTTTTATCTTTTGTTTTTTGTTTTTCCCCAGAGTTTACAACCTCTTTAAGGACCCATTCACAGCAAAAGCCTCGCTGAACGCACATTTACTGCTGTGTGTGATGTGGGGCAGTGCTGATCCTGGCACTTCATACCGTTTACCTTTTTCCACTCCATTTTATTGAAATGTCACAAACAACATTTCAATATAGATCTATTCACCGCAGTGGTGTTACAATATTGGTGGTTCCTGTTGGAACCAACTACACTGAAATAAGAAAATATTGCGAGAACTACTTTTTTCAGCAATCACACCAAAGAAACGCTGTGGTGTGAACTGTCACCGTCAGAAACAAATCATTTTGCTCTGTCTATCCATAGAAATATCTGGCAGCAAAGCCTAAACACAACTGGTGCGAACAGATCCTAACCGGGTAAACTGCGTTCACCACAGAGGAAAGCAAGTCCAGGGCTGGAATGTGCAGTCCCTCGCGTTCTGGTGATAGCCCATTCATTGGAAATGGACTGCAATAAGCACTAGGAACATGTTAAAAATGCCCTGCATTAACAATTAATTGGCACCCACACACGTCTTACAATCGCAGTGCGTTCAAGTGTGATGCAGGAAACGTGCACAAAATGTGTCTTTCCCAGACCAATGTTCTGCTGTGATCGTGCCCTAAGAGTAGGCTCTCATAAGTTTGAGCAGGAACATCAGTGGTACAGCAGCTCATCTATTTCAATTGGCTTCTGTACCCACAGGTAACGCTCCAGAACCTCTCAAAAGTCTGCCGCAGGGACCATACGGTGCTTCAGCATCATGTGGTTTCCCAATGCATTTTCAGATGCATTGGGGGGCACTAGGAATGAATAGTACCCCTGCGGGTCTACTAAAAAACAGCACATTTAGCCGTAGGGTCAAGGAAGCGTTATTTTGCACACATTCCTGACCCACACATATGTGATCCTAGCCTAAACTGCCATGTGCACTGCTCAAAAGGATCTTGACCTGCCTTTGTATGCAGCAAAACAAGGCAAGTACACAAGATCCCTCCTGAAATCTGGAGCTGCTGGATGGTTGTCATTGTCCTAGAGAGCACAAGATGAACATGACTTCTCTGCTGAGCTTCAGACTCAGCCATCATGTCCTACTAAAAGCAGAAGGACCCTTAGTCCCTACTGATCCCTACACACTGGAGCAAAAGACCCTTGGACGCTGTAAGCTCCATCTCATATCACGACCAACAGCTGTACCTAGAAGAACAGAACTGTGTAGAAGATGGATCGTCCGGCTGATCTCCTCATCCCACATTCTACACAAGTCACTGTCCATACAGGAGGATGAGTGCGAACCCCTCCGCCCTACTCACCCCCAGATAACATAATTGGTCTTGACGTTTTTAGGCCAGGAGAACTCCCCGAATATAACTTCATCGCCTTTCACGTTTATTTCTTTCTTCTGGATATTGTACTGACGCAGAACGCTCAGCACATCCGCCATGGTGGCCTCCTCCGGACTGCCTCGGCCACAGCAACGATCCTACCAGATGAGCTGCCTAGCGACGCACGGCACGTCACCCCGTGACGTTATCGCGTTACAATAAAAAACGTGGGTCGGCTAACGTGATGCCAGGTTGTGCGAGGACCTCGCTAAAGGGCTGTCCAAGATGGTGCCTGAGACATATGTTGTATAGTGTTCTGGCTAAACGCAAACCAGTGACGCACGGTACGTCATGCCGTGACGTTAACACGTTACAGGGTCTAAGAGCTGCGGAGTCAAGCTCCACGTTTGACAGGAAACATGTGGTCTCCACTCCACTTTCTTTTTTTGTGAACTTTAATATCACAGACATTCAACAGACACTAGACACAACTTGTGGAAGTGGAGCTTACATGTTTCCTGTCACATCTGTATTTCCCTAGCATTGGTGAACTACAAGTCCCATGAGGCATTGCAAGCTCTTGACAGTTACAAGCATCACTCCCAAAGGCAGGGGCATGATGGGAGTTGTAGTTCTGCAACAGCTGGCAGGCCACTGGTTGAGCACCCATAGCCCTGTGGCAGTGATAGCGAACCTTGGCACCCCAGATGTTTTGAAGCTACATTTCCCATGATGCTCCACTACACTGCAGAGTGCATGAGCATCATGGAAAGTGTAGTTCCAAAACATCTGGGGTGCCAAGGTTCTCCATCACTGCCCTAAGGTATCTGACTGCTGACAAGCTCCACTCTCCTCAGGAATCACATGACCTCCACAGTTTTGTTTATTTAATCAACTTTAACCCTTCCGCTGCCAGAGCTGTTTTTGTAGACATGTTTAACCACTCCAGGCCATTTTTTTCGATATGGCACTGCTTTACTTTACCTGACAATTACGCGGTCGTGCGAAGTTGTACCCAAACAAAACTGAGGTCCTTTTTTTTATTTTTTGCGCTATAAACAAACAAAAAAAAAAGTTTGAAAAAAAAAAAACGATATTTTTACTTTTTGCTATAATAAATATCCCCAAAAAAATAAAAAAATGACTTTAGACCAATATACATTCTCCTATATATTTTTGGTAAAAAAAAATTGCAATGAGCGTACATTGATTGGTTTGCGCAAAAGTTATAGCGTCTACAAAATAGGGGATAGATTTATGGCATATTTAGTATAATTTCTTTTTTACTAGTGATGGTGGTGATCTGAGATTTTTAGCAGACTACGACATTGCGGCAGACAGATCAAATACTTTTGACACTTTTTTGGAACCAGTGACACTTATACAGCGATCATAGCTAAAAATAGCCACTGATTACTGCATAAATGTTACTGGCTAGGAAGGGGTTAACACTAGGGAGCAATCAAGGGCTTAAGTGTTCCCCAGGGAGGTGTTTCTAACTGTGGGGGGATGGGACTGGCTGGAGCAGGAGAGAGATCGCTGTTCCTAATCACTAGAAACAGCAGATCTCTCTCTACTTCCCTGTCAGAACGGGGATCTGTCTGTTTGTTTATGTTGACAGATCCCCATTCTGTCTCTCTCAGGAGCGGACATCGCGGGCCACCAGCCACGCGCATCAGCTCTGGCGACGCCTGCTATAGCCATTAAAGGGGTCGCTGTACCGGTACAGCGATTTGCACAGCCGAGCCATCCTACTGCAGTGTAACTGCAACGGCTGGTTGGGAAGAAGTTAAACAATCTTTTTTGGCCTGAAGATTGCATAAACCCCCCAAATATGATATTGTTTTGAAAGACGAGCAACATTTTTTTTTTTTTGTATTGCTATACGAGCAGTAGTTTTACTGTAAAAACAAAAGGAATACACAATGTTAAGGAGTCCGGTGTTCATCCATGAAAAGCCACTGTGTATATGTACAGTAAAGCCGATGGTGTAGGGTATACAGTACAGCGCTGAATGTGGCCAGATGTTCGGGGGTGATGGTGGCTCCCAGCGCTTCCTGTGGCGCAGAAGTAACATGCGTTTGTAGCACCCGGAAGTGATCTCAACAGTTCCCGAGTGTCTCCGAGTTCTATAGGAAGCGCTGGGAGCCACCATCACCCCCGAACCTCTGGCCACATACAGCGCTGTATACTGTACACCAGCGGCTTTACTGTACATATACACAGCAGCTTTACATGGATGAACTCTAGACTCCTTAACATTGTGAGTGTAATTCTTTTTTTTTTTGCATTAAAACTGTGATTCTTTTTTTTTTTTCTTCATCACAGAGGTACCGTACAGTATTCCTATTACAGTAATGTACAGTATTAATATGAGCTTTTGCTCATATTTTTATCATTTGTATATGAAAAATTTAGGAGTTGTGGAGAGAGGTCAGCACCAAAGAAAAATCATAACATACAAACGTACCAACATCCCTGAAGATAGTGAGCAAGAAATTTGTTGAGAATGGGACATCAGAAGTACTTCATATTCAAGACAGAACAGGTGAATAATATAAAAATATAAATAATTTATTCAAAAAAACACAAAAAATGATAAAAATATGACTACAGTTACAATCACGGTCCTGGGTATGCACACCGAACCTAACCCTGACCACATAAGAGAACTGAAGTTACATATATGTTGTTCCTACGTTCTAAAGTTTCAACATGTTTCGCCGGGACGGCTTAATCAGGAAAAGGACAGAGGCATTCAATTAATAAATGTTAAAAGCAGCAAACTATGCACAACCTTAGGTGTATAAAGAAAAAACAAAAATGAATACATCACAATACAAAAAGAAAATTTTAACAAGGTATAACGCTGCACATACATAGTTCATATCGTCCACCAAGAGAAAAAAAAAAACAAACACCCCAAACGGAGCCCAATCCCCATACCTTAATGGTAGGTCCTGGAGTGAGCGCAGCTAGGAGGAACCAGGACAACACCGCTGCCTAAATCCAAGACCAGTCCATAGAGTGTCAGACTTCCTGTAGGGAGGGATGTGGTTTTAGTTTGATCGAGCAGAGAAAAGTGCAGCAGTATCTGCAATAGATTATGCATCTAAATGAAAATGAATCTTTTTAGGGGTGGAAAGAGCACCAGTTCATAAACAAAATATAAATGAACTGTACTCACCACACTCCTGTAACTCTGTGAGTATAATAGTATCTATAC
This sequence comes from Lithobates clamitans, assembly GCA_037952925.1. NCBI lineage: Eukaryota > Metazoa > Chordata > Amphibia > Anura > Ranidae > Lithobates > Lithobates clamitans. The sequence continues at coordinate 5,589,029 of JBBGZY010000471.1, forward strand.
CAGGAGCTCATGCGGACAGGAAAGCCAAAAAGGGCGTTAGTGTGTTCACTATATATATATATATATATATATATATATATATATATATATATATATCAATTGACGCCTTCTACAGAATCTAAAAAGACATACAGACCCCCATCAGACATTATACTGTAAGAAAGTCCTCAAGCTTATTTCTATGGTTTCAGAATACATAAATCAAAAAAACTTCTCACCTCAGAGCAACTAACTCTTGAATTATTCCAATCTTTCCCAGACACCAATACTGGAAAGATACATAGGGATGGCAGGGGATCAGGAAGCCAGATTTCCAAATGGAAAAGATGGCTAAAATCGATCTCTACAACATAAAAAATTTCCTCATCAATACAGAGTCCATTAGAGTCCCAAATGAAGATACAATCAATCTCAGTGCCAAAAATGGGTAATGGTTACCTTAAAATTCAATCTGTGTAAATTATGAGCTCCCGGGCAGGTTCAAAGGTATCTGCACTATGTGGGATTTAAATATCCCTCCCCGTGGCACCAAAAAAATGGCGTGTGACGTCACGCCGCAATGGTGCCCCGCGGACGCAAAGGGGGAGGTGCAAGCATCGTGGACTGACACCCGGAAACCGGAATTGATGACAACATCCAGTTTTAAGTCTAACAGGGCAAAGTGCAAGCCATGCAGACAGTGCAAGACAGCAAAGCTGTCCTGCAATGCTAAGAGATGTAATATGAAGCCGGAAGGCCGCAGAGGACTAAGCACCTCAAGGCGGGCATGCAGCGGGACAGCACTACCCATAAGGGCAGATTGCTAGTCCTAGTACACACCCTTGGGCGTCTGTACGGGAGTCTATTGACAGGGACCAAAGTGGATCCAGGTGGAGCACGTGTTTGTCTTGAAAAAAAAAAACCCAACCCACAAAAACACTCGGGGAACAAGCCAAATATGGTTATGCATGTGCATCACACTTATCAATTTGCGATCAGCATAAACAATAAGTTATCATCAGCTGACATCATCTCTCACTGCCAGCCTGCATCACTGCTCCTCCACCGACCCAGCGCGGCAGAACACCAATACACTGCTGGAGGTGAGGCAGGGAGATGAGATCATCTCTTAGTACCCACGCCCCCCCCCCCCCATTGCCGCTGTTCTCCCTCACTACCCACTACTCCAGGCTTGCCTCTAAACTAATGCGCGCACCTGTGCTGCCACCACTGCAGTGACAATCTTCCTGTTGTGGCAGGCGACGTGACAAATGACAAGCTGCATCTGATGGCAGGTGACGTTGCAAATGACAAGCTGCATCTGATGGCAGGTGACGTGGAAAAGGACAAGCTGCATCTGATGGCAGGTGACGTGGCAAAGGACAAGCTGCATCTGATGGCAGGTGACGTGGCAAGTGACAATCCAAATCTGGTGGCAGGTGACGTGGCAAGGGACAAAATGCATCTGGTGGCAGGCGACGTGGCAAGTGACAATCTGCATATGAAGGCAGGCGACGTGGCAAGCGACAATCCGCATCTGGTGGCAAGTGACGTGGCAAGGGATAAAATGCATCTGGTGACAAGCGACGTGGCAAGTGACTAGCTGCATCTGAAGGCAGGCGACGTGGAAAGTGACAACCTGCATCTGGTGGCAGGCGACGTGGCAAGTGACACTCTGGCACATTCTGCATTATGGTGAGTTGAACTATTTCATTATATATTACAATGTAATAATAGAAATAATGTGCTTCAATCATCCTGACATCATATCATTGATGGTGCCGGGATGATTGAAGCGCCAACACCAGCCATTGCCCCGATAAATTGCCTGCGAAAAGCCGCATACACCCCCCTCAGGGTCTTCGCACAATTTTCTTCAACAACGCCGGTCCCCGGTGCCAAAGAGGTTGGGCACCACTGCGATAGGGGGCTTTTGAAGCATTGCCTGTAGAAAATACAAGGTACAGAAGTTTGTCGCCATTTCACGGGCGCACGAAAATTTGAGGTTTGACATGTTGGGTTTCTTTTTACTCAGTGCAACCTCATCTTTTACATTTTACAAAAAATGTGGGTATTTTATTGCATTTGTTTTCCCTTTAATCCCTTTAAACGCACTTTAGTGTGTTTTTTAGTGTAATTTTACGCTTCCTAGACCTTTGCGGTAGTATCGTGTGACATAAAAAATTGGAACTACCACTATTTTATTCTCTAGGGTGTCTGCTTTCAGAAAATATATCATATTTGGGGGGGCGGGGGTTATGTAATCTTTAGGCCAAAAATGATTTTTGGTCTACAAAAACTGCAAAAACAGCTCTGGCAGCCAAAGGGTTAAGGTTGGTTAAGAAAAACAAAACTGTGGAGGACACATGATTCCTGTGGAAAGTGGAGCTCCAGTCAACTGCCAGGATAACCTTGGGGAAATGCAGATGTGACAGAAAACATATGGGCTCCACTTCTACGAGTTGTGTCTAGTCTAGTGTCTGTTGAATGTTTGTGACATTAAAGTAAATAAAAATAAAAAAAGATGGAGTGGAGGCCACATGTTTCCTGTCAAACGTGAAGCTCCTTTCTGCAGCCAGACCCTCTTGTGGAAAGAATCAAGGGGGTCTGGCTGCAGAGTGGAGCTCCACCGATGACAGGAAGCATGTGGCCTCCACTCCACTTCTTTTTTTTTTTTTTTTACTGAACTTTATTGTGAATCTCTGAAGCTGGAGTTCCACTGTCACAGGAAACATGTGGCCTCCACAAGCTCCACCTTTCACATTTTTAAATGAACTTTAATGTAACAAACAACAAATAGACAATACTACAGAAAGTGGAGCCTGGGATTTGCAGAAATACAAGATATTTTGGGGGGGGGTTTGTACTTTCTGTTAAAGTGCTCTCCTTAAGTTAACTTTGTAAACTGGATTTGTTTGTAAAAGTAATTGTTTAAACACTTCAGTCCTGATGACGGGCCATTTTTTTGTAATACGGCATTGCGTCGCTTTAACTGACAATTGTGCGGTCGTGCGACGCTGCACCCAAACAAAATTGATGTCCTTTTTTTCCCACAAATAGAGCTTTCTGTTGGAGGTATTTGATCACCTTGTGGTTTTTATTTTTTGCGCTATAAACAAAATAAGACCGACAATTTTGATTACTTTCTGCTATAAGACATACCCCCAAAAAAATGTAAAAAACCGAATTTATTCATCAGTTTAGGCCGATATGTATTCTTCTACATATTTTTGGTAAAAAAATTACAATAGGCATATATTGATTGGTTTGCGTAGTTTAGCGTCTACAAACTAAGGGATAGATTTAATGACTTTTATTTTTCTTATTGTTTTTACTGGTAATGGCGGTGATCTGCGATTTTTAGCGGGACTGCGACATTGCGGCGGACCAATCTGACCCCAACTTACTATTTTTGGGGACCAGTGACATTATTACATTGATCGGTGCTATAAAAATGCACTGATCAATGTATAAATGACACTGGCAGGGAAGGGGTTCACACTAGGGGGCGATCATGGGGTTAAATTTGTTCCCTCAGCGTGTTCTAACTGTAGGGGGGATGGGCTGCCAGGGACATGACAGAGATCACTGTTCCCGGTGACAGGGAACAGAAGATCTCTGTCATGTCACTAGGCAGAACGGGGAAATGCCTTGTTTACATCGAGTCCACAGGACCCGCAGACACGTTCCCATGGCACACGGCAGGTGGGTGCCCACTATCCTGCTTTTACAGACTTTTTCAGTTTGCGCAGGAGAGCTGATCTGCCGCAGTATAGCTGCATGAGCTGGTCAGCTAGTGGTTAACATTTCCCAAGTTCATGTTTATGTTGGAAGAAGAATACAATCCATGTCTCTAATCACAATGTCATTGTCCTTGTTTGCACCACCTTCATGCCAACTAACAGGGCCAAGATTTAGACATACATGGACCTCCACACAAAAAATGTTTTACGGTTCAATGGTATTTTGGCATTAAACCTCCATCTTCCTGAAAATCATATACAGTGGGGCAAAAAAGTATTTAGCCAGCCACCAATTGTGCAAGTTCTCCCACTTAAAAAGATGAGAGAGGCCTGTAATTGTCATCATAGGTATACCTCAACTATGAGAGACAAAATGTGGAAACAAATCCAGACAATTACATTGTCTGATTTTTGAAAGAATTTATTTGCAAATTATGGTGGAAAATAAGTATTTGGTCATCTACAAACAAGCAAGATTTCTGGCTCTCACAGACCTGTATCTTCTTCTTTAAGAGGCTCCTCTGTCCTCCACTCATTACCTGTATTAATGGCACCTGTTTGAACTTGTTATCAGTATAAAAAACACCTGTCCACAACCTCAAACAGTCACACTCCAAACTCCACTATAGTGAAGACCAAAGAGCTGTCGAAGGACACCAGAAACAAAATTGTAGACCTGCACCAGGCTGGGAAGACTGAATCTGCAATAGGCAAGCAGCTTGGTGTGAAGAAATCAACTGTGGGAGCAATAATTAGAAAATGGAAGACATACAAGACCACTGATAATTTCCCTCGATCTGGGGCTCCACGCAAGATCTCACCCTGTGGGGTCAAAATGATCACAAGAACGGTGAGCAAAAATCCCAGAACCACACGGGGTGACCTAGTGAATGACCTGCAGAGAGCTGGGACCAACATAACAAAGGCTACCATCAGTAACACACTACGCCGCCAGGGACTCTGGCGAGATCCTGCAGTGCCAGACGTCTCCCCCTGCTTAAGCCAGTACATGTCCGGGCCCGTCTGAGGTTTGTTAGAGAGCATTTGGATGATCCAGAAGAGGATTGGGAGAATGTCATATGGTCAGATGAAACCAAAGTAGAACCGTTTGGTAGAAACACAACTCGTCGTGTTTGGAGGAGAGAGAATGCTGCAACCAAAGAACACCATACCTACTGTGAAGCATGGGGGTGGCAACATTATGCTTTGGGGCTGTTTCTCTGCAAAGGGAACAGGATGAATGGGGCCATGTATCGTGAGATTTTGAGTGCAAACCTCCTTCCATCAGCAAGGGCCTTGAAGATGAAACGTGGCTGAGCCTTTCAGCATGACAATGATCCCAAACACACTGACCGGGCAACGAAGGAGTGGCTTCGTAAGAAGCATTTCAAGGTCCTGGAGTGGCCTAGCCAGTCTCCAGATCTCAACCCCATAGAAAATCTTTGGAGGGAGTTAAAAGTCCATGTTGCCCAGCGACAGCCCCAAAATATCACTGCTCTAGAGGAGATCTGCATGGAGGAATGTGCCAACATACCATCAACAGTGTGTGACAACCTTGTGAAGACTTACAGAAAATGTTTGACCTCTGTCATTGCCAACAAAGGATATATAACAAAGTATTGAGATGAACTTTTGATATTGACCAAATACTTATTTTCCACCATAAATTGCAAATGAATTCTTTCAAAAATCAGACAATGTGATTGTCTGGATTTGTTTCCACATTTTGTCTCTCATGGTTGAGGTATACCTATGATGACAATTACAGGCCTCTCTCATCTTTTTAAGTGGGAGAACTTGCACAATTGGTGGCTGACTAAATACTTTTTTGCCTCACTGTATGTTCTGGTGCAAATATTATCCACTTAGCGGTCGCCCGGCCGCATTGTACTGAGGACGGGGATGCTGTAGGCAAAGCGATGTGCTGGTATGTCGCTGCCTACTCCCAGGTTTAGGGCGCACATGTTACCCACCCGACTCCTGTGTGATTTTACACAGTTTCCCGACCAATGATTCACACCCGGGACCAGCTGATCGGCTGTATCCAATCACAATTCAGAGCTCTGTGTTGAAATTCCGCACAGCGTTGTGTACAGAGAGAATGATCCGTCAGAGATCATTAGTATAAAGCAGCACACTGTGCACACATTACACCTAGTTAAGGAACATGTTTAACCCATTCATCGCCCTAGATGTTAATCCTTTCCCAGCCAGTGTCATATTTTTAGCACTGATTTCTGTATTAGTGTCACTGGTGATGTCAGTGGTAATTAGTCAGTTCCCCCCAGCAGCAGTCAGTGTCAGATCGCACTGTCACAGTCCCACTCTAAGTCGTTTATCTCCGCCATTTATAGTATAAAACAAAAAATAAAAATTTCAGTATATATCCCATAGTTTGTAGATGCCATAACTTTCAAGCAAACCAATCATTATTCACTTATTAATTTTTTTTTTTTTGTATCAAAAACATGTAGCAGAATACATTTAGAAAAAAATTTATGAATCAAATTTTTTATTTATTTATTTATTTTTTATTACAGGGGATAGATTTTAAAATTTAAAGTGTAAGTTCACCTTTACAGGAAATTATATCCAGCAAGCAGCAGCTTCACAGCTGGATTTAGCAATCATCGGATAGATTTCTGTCACCAATCTAGCAGCCGATGCGATGCTCAGATACGGTCTCTGTCACAGACCTGACAATCTTAGATGCTTAGATACGGTCTCTGCCACAGACCTGACAATCTTAGATGCTCAGATACAGTCTCTGCCACAGACCTGACAATCTTAGATGCTCAGATACGGTCTCTGGTCTCTGCCACAGACCTGACAATCTTAGATGAATTGCTTACTGTACTTGATACGGTCTCTGCCACAGACCTGACAATCTTAGATGAATTGCTTACTGTACTTGATACGGTCTCTGCCACAGACCTGACAATCTTAGATGCATCTCCGACTGAGTTCCCAGGCTCTTCTCTTATGCTCGGTCCTCTCCCGAAGAGTTCCCCTGGTTGCTTCAGTCCCTTGCTTCTTCCCGCAGGCCAGACAGCAAAAAGACCATCCTATGGACCAATAGTCCACAAAGACCTTGGGCCTTCTTCTAGTAACAGGGTCTTGGGTCTGCCGACTCTAAGGCAGATTTTTAGGCAGCAGCAATTCCCCCAGGCCAGGAGGGCCATGAGGTCAGGAAGCTCCAACCCCAAAAAATGGTGTCTGTTCCTTAAAGCGGAGTTCCACCCAAAAGTGGAACTTCCGCTCATCTGATTCCTCCCCCCCTCCGGTGTCACAATTGGCACCTTTCAGGGGGGAGGAGGGTGCAGATACCTGTATAATATAGGTATTTGCACCCACTTCCGGCATAGATATCCGCAGAATCTGCGGGTATCTACGCCACTTCCCGCCCCCCCCCCCCCCGCTGTCTGCTGGGAAACACACGGATCCCAGAGACAGCAGGGACCATCCATATTGCGCTGCGCGACTCCCGCATGCGCAGTAGGGAATCGGGAAGTGAAGCCGCAAGCCTTCACTTCCCGATTCCCTTAACGAAGACGGTGGTGGCAGCACCCGAGGACCGAGAGACGGTTCGGCCTCGGGTGCCGACATTGCGGGCGCCCTGGACAGGTAAGTGTCCATGTTTTAAAAGTCAGCAGCTGCAGTATTTTTAGCTGCTGACTTTAAAAAAAAAACACTCCCACCGAACTTTTTTCTGAGCAAAGAGCATTCAATATGTCCAACCAGACTGTATTTACAACATCCACCAATGGTGACAGCACCACCCATGGTCAGATGGAAATCTGCACAGTCCAGCTAGACTGGTACAGAACCCATTAAGTTTAGGTGATAATAAGCTGAGCCAAACTGTAGCTTCAGCCAACTTAAATTTCAAAAGAATAGCTTCTGCTCTTCAGGAGCAGGGTGCTACATACGTATGAGTGCTGCCAGCATTGCTGCAGAGGTTGAAGGGACGGGGGGTCAGCCTGTCAGTGCTCAGACTATACACCACACACTGCATCAAATTGGTCTGCATGGCTATCGTCCCAGAAGGAAGCCTCTTCTAAACATAATGACCAAGAAAGCCCACAAACAGTTTGCTGAAGATAAGCAGACTAAGGTCATGGATTGCTGGAACCATGTCTTGTGGTCTGATGAGAACAAGATAAACTTATTTGGGTCAGATGGTATCAAGCATGTGTGGCAGCAACCAGGTGAGGAGTACAAAGACAAGTGTGTCTTGCCTACAATCAAGCATGGTGGTGGGAGTGTCATGGTCTGGGGCTGCATGAGTGCTGCTGGCACTAGGGAGCTACAGTTCATTGAGGGAACTATGAATGCCAACATGTACTGTGACATACTGAAGCAAAGCATGATCCCCTTCCTTCAGAAACTGGGCCGCAGGGCAGTATTCCACCATGATAATGACCCCAAACACACATCCAAGCCAACCACTGCTTTGCTAAAGAAGCTGAGGGTAAAGGTGATGGACTGGCCAAGCATGTCTTCAGACCTAAACCCTATTGAGCATCTGTGGGGAATCCTCAAATGGAAGGTGGAGAAGGTCTCTAGCATCCACCAACTCTGTGATGTTGTCATGGAGGAGTCGAAGAGGACTTTAGTGGCAACCTGTGAAGCTCTGGTGAACTCCATGCCCGAGAGGGTTAGGGCAGTGCTGGAAAATAATGGTGGCCACACAAAATATTGACACTTTGGGCCCAATTTGGACATTTTCACTTAGGGGTGTACTCACTTTTGTTGCCCGCAGTTTAGACATTAATGGCTGTGTGTTGAGGTATTTTGAGGGGACAGCAAATTTACACTGTTATACAAGCTGTATACATATATATACACACACACACTACAGTCTTTGGCATAAAAAAATAAATCACAAGTGTATATTAACCACAACCCATAGGCTGGGAGATCTATTGTTGCTGGGGGTATTTTCTTGTGGGGTGATCTATTGTTGCTTGGGAGATCTATTGTTAATGGGAGGGATTTATTGTTGCTGGGAGGGATCTATTGTTGCTGGTGAATCTATAGTTGCCGTGAGGGATCTATTGTTGCTGGGGAGATGTTTTGTTCTTGGGAGATCTAACAAATATATTTAAAGCAGTAAATACAATTCATGATATTAAAACATGACACTTATTTAAAAAAAATCCTACTTACTGTGCAGTTTTTAAAATTGCTTATTTGATTTAGAGATTTATTTAAAAGCTTTGTTTATGTTAAAAGATTATTTAATTAATAAGTTAAAAAAGTTATGTTTGTTTACATTGATTTTTTTTAATTAAAAATGTTTTAATACATTTTAAAATGTTTGTTAACATTTATTTATAAAAGTGTGTGTATGTATATATATATATATATATATATATATATACACACACACACACACACACACACACACACACACACACACACACACATACACACACACAGATGCACGTGTGTTTGAGCTTTGGTTTGAGGTGCACACCCTAATGCAATAGGCTGCGCACGCCTATGGTAACAACAGAAGGGATCAGTATGTGCTGCAGACTGCAGTCACTGGAGCTCCACTCTACACAGAAATCATGTGACCTCCACTTCCTGTAGTGGAGCTCCAGCTGCAGAGATTCACAATAAAGTTCAGTAAAAAAAAAAAAAAAAAAAAAAAGAGAAGAGGAGTGGAGGTCACGAGCTTCCTGTCATCAGTGGAGCGCCACTCTGCAGCCAGACCCCTCTCGAAAGAATTGCCAGACTGTGCAAGGTCCCCCCACTAGATGGGCTGTTCAAGAAACTGCCTGATGCATTTGTTGCAGGTTGGGGTTATGGTTGGCTGGCTGTTCATGTAAATAGTGATATGGCTGGAAGGATGTTGGTTTGTGGTTGCAAAGTACAAACATTTGCTAGAAACCAGCAGTGATAACTATAATAAACTATTAACCACGTCCCTCTGGAGCAACTTTGTCATTTTCACACATGCATTAAGCAAACTACAAAAAATATTGTATATCAAAAATGATATACAAACAACAAAAATTTCCTCAGAATCCAGCACTGGGGGATTTGTATGTGCAAACCACCCTGTGATGGTGTCAGAAACCATGAAATCAGACCGAGACAGAAGTACAGTTAAATCACACTTGTTTAACCACTTAACAACCGGCCCATAGCCAAATGACGGCTACAGGGCGATTGTTTAACTCTGGGAGGGCGTCCAGGGACGTCCTCCCAGAATTCTGCTCTCGCGCGCCCCCTATGACGGAGCGATCACATGTAAACAAACCGGCGTCATCTGATGACACCGGTTCCTCTCCTCCCCCTCTCCTCCCCTCCTGTTTACCGATCGGTACACAGTGAGCGGAGAGGCGGATGGATGGCTGCAGCATTGTGGGCTGCATCTGTAGTGCCCACAGCGCTGCACAGAGACATCCAGCCATCCATCCATCCATGCTCAGCCATCCCCACTACTCTGCATGCCCTGCAATGCTGTGCAATACTCTGCAATTCCCTCTGCAATGGCCCACAATACTCTGCCATACCCCGCAATACCCCTGCAATACTCTGCCATACCCTGGAATACCCCGCAATATTCTGCCATACCCTGCAATACTCTGCCATACCCTGAATACCCCGCAATACTCTGCCATACCCTGGAATACCCCGCAATACTCTGCCATACCCTGGAATACCCCGCAATACTCTGCCATACCCTGGAATACCCCGCAATACTCTGCCATACCCTGCAATACCCCGCAATACTCTGCCATACCCTGCAATACCCCGCAATACTCTGCCATACCCTGCAATATCCCGCAATACTCTGCCATACCCTGCAATACCCCGCAATACTCTGCCATACCCTGCAATACCCCGCAATACTCTGCCATACACTGCAATACCCCGCAATACTCTGCCATACCCTGCAATACTCTGCCATACCCCAAAATACCCCGCAATACTCTGCCATACCCCGCAATACCCTGAAATACCCCGCAATACTCTGCCATACCCCGCAATACTCTGCCATACCCCACAATACTCTGCCATACCCTGCAATACCCCGCAATACTCTGCCATACCCTGGAATACCCCGCAATACTCTGCCATACCCTGGAATACCCCGCAATACTCTGCCATACCCTGCAATACCCTGAAATACCCTGAAATATCCCGCAATACCCAGCCATACTCTGCAATACTCAGTGATACCCAGCCATACTCTGCCATACTCTGCCATACGCAGCCATGCTCTGCAATACCCCGCAAAAATCTGCAATACTCTGCCATAACCCGCAATACTCTGCCATACCCAGCCATACTCTGCAATACCCCGCAATACCCAGCCATACTCTGCAATACTCGGTGATACCCAGGCATACTCTGCCATACCCAGTCATACTCGGCGATACTCTGCAATACCCCGCCATGCTCAGCCATACCCAGCCATGCTCAGCCATACCCAGCCTCTGTATGTGGCCAGGCTGTGGAACTCTCACACATGTGGTATCGCCGTACTCAGGAGTAGGAGAATCTATTTTGGGGTGTCATTTTTGGTATATACGTGCTATGTGTTAGAAATATTGTATAAATGGACAACTTTGTGTTAAAAAAAAAAAGTGTTTTAACCACTTCCCGCCTTCCGTCATACGACGTCCTTGACTTTGTGCGGGGATATCTGAATGATGGGTGCAGCTACAGGCATCATTCAGATATCATCTTTTTCAGCTGGCGATTCCCTACACCATAAGAATGATCATAGCGGCTGTTACACTGCTTGATCGTTCTTACAGGAGGTGAGAGGGGACGCCCCCCCTCCCGCCGCCCTCCGGTGCTTCTACCGACTCACCGCTACGATCGAAGCCAGGATCTTTTTTTTTTTTTTATTTCAGGAACAGCCTAGAGGTGAGATGTGGGGTCTTATTGACCCCATATCTCACTGTAAAGAGGACCTGTCATGCCATATTCCTATTACAAGGGATGTTTACATTCCTTGTAATAGGAATAAAAGTGATCAAAAAAAATTTTTTGGGGAAAAAAGTGTCAAACTAAAATAAATAAAATAAAATGAACAATAAAAAAAAATAACATTTTTTTTAAAGCGCCCCTGTCCGTGTGCTCGCATGCAGAAGCGAACGCATACGTAAGTCCAGCCCACATATGAAAACGGTGTTCAAACCACACATGTGAGGTATCACTGCGATTGGTAGAGCGAGAACAATAATTTTGGCCCTAGACCTCCTCTGTAACTCAAAATTTGTAACCAGTAAAAAATTTTAAAGCGTCGCCTATGGGGATTTTTAAGTGGCGAAGTTTGGCGCCATTCCACAAGCGTGTGCAATTTTGAAAGGTGACATGTTAGGTATCTATTAACTCGGCGTAACTTCATCTTTCATATTATGCAAAAACATTGGGCTAACCTTACTGTTTTGTTTTTTTTTTAAGCAAAAAACATTTTTTTTTCCAAAAAAAACGCGTTCGAAAAATTGCTGCGCAAATATCGTGCGAGATAAAAAGTTGCAATGACCGCTATTGTATTCTCTAGGGTCTTTGCTAAAAAAAACATATATAATGTTTTGGGGTTCTATGTAATTTTTTAGCAAATAAATTATGATTTTTACATGTAGGAGAGAAATGTCAGAATTGGCCTGGGTGCTCCAGAACGCCTGAAGGTGCTCCCCTGCATGTTGGGCCTCTGTATGTAGCCACGCTGTGTAAAAGTCTCACACATGTGGTATCGCCATACTCGGGAGTTATAGCAGAATGTGTTTTGGGGTGTAATTTGTGGTATGCATATGCTGTGTGTGAGAAATAACCTGCTAATATGACAATTTCGTGAAAAAAGAAAAAGAAAAAAAAAAAAACTTGATTTTGCAAAGAATTGTGGGAAAAAATGACAACTTCAAAAAACTCATCAGGTATTTGTACTTCTCTGGCATGTTAGGGTCTCAAGAAATGAGATAGGCCGTCAGTACTTCAGGTGTGATCAATTTTCAGATATTGGTAACATAGCTTGTGGACGCTATAACTTTCACAAAGACCAAATAATATACACTAATTTGGGTTATTTTTACCAAAGATATGTAGCGGTATAAATTTTGGCCAAAATATATGAAGTAAAATTACTAATTTTCAAAATTTTTAACAGAAACAAAGAAAATTTTATTTTTTTACAGATTTTTCGGTCTTTTTTCTTTTATAGCGCAAAAAATAAAGAACCCAGCGGTGATTAAATACCACCAAAAGAAAGCTCTATTTGTGTGAAAAAAAGGACAAAAAATTCATATAGATACAGTGTTGCATGACTGAGTAATTGTCATTCAAAATGTGAGAGCACCAAAAGCTGAAAATTGGTCTGGTTATTAAGGGGGTTTAAGTGCCCAGTGGTCAAGTGGTTAATAATAAAAGTAAATAGAACAAACATAGTCAAAACATAGCCAAAGTTCGGTAACCGGAACGGATAGTCAGCCAAACCAGAAGGTCAGGGATCAGTGTAGTGGAACAGCACGCAAGATCTGGAGCCAGAAGGGATGTCAGCCAAGCAAGTCTTTAAACAGGAACGCAGGAGATAGTCTCTGTGATGTTGACCAAGGCGAAGGCAGAGATTCTCTGGGCTGGACGGCTTAAGTAGGCAGGACTGACGAGCAGGATATCATCAACAGGTGAGTAACTGTGGAGAGATAGGAGCTGGCAATTAGCCGACAGCTGAGCAGCCAGCTCAGAGAAGGAAGGGCTGAGCCCAGCCCTGACAACGGGAGTCACTTTGGGCTGGGGGGCCCGTGAAACCCAGCTTACCTTAGAGAGGTCGGGAAACTCCTTGTTCAGCTCCCCCGGCCCCTCTTATGTGTAAGTTACCCTGTTTCTATTACAGGCACAGGGTGACCGAGAAAATAATGGACAGCTACTTAATGGACGCTGAGAATATGGTTTGGATGACTTCAAATGGGACAGTAATATTTATCAACAATATTCCTCAAGAAATATATGAAGAGAAATTAATTCCACCTTTTCAGATTGAGAGACTCATAGCAGATGGTAATATAATCAGCAAGCCACCTGGTACTGGTGGTCCCCTGCTATTGTCTGTTTATTAACCACTTGCTTACTGGGCACTTAAACCCCCCTCCCAGACCAATTTTCAGCTTTCAGCTCTGTCACTCTTTAACCGTTTCATTACCGGGCCTATTCTGGCACTTCTCTCCTTCATGTAAAAATCATCATTTTTTTTCTAGAAAATTACTCAGAACCCCCAAACATTATATATGGGTTTTTTTAGCAGATACCCTAGGGAATAAAATGGGGGGACAGGGGCGTTTTAAATTTTTTTTTTATTATTTTTTTTTTTTTTTTACTTTTTTTTTTTTTTTTTACACTTTTTTAACATTTTTTTTTATTACTTTTATTCCTATTACAAGGAATGTAAACATCCCTTGTAATAGGAATCTATGTGACAAGTCCTTTTTATGGAGAGATGTGGGGTCAATAAGACCCCGCATCTCTCCTCCAGGCTGGAAAGCATGAGATCGGAAAAAAAGTTCACCAATCTCATGCTGACAGCCGCGAACGCGGCCTCGGTTATTTCCGGGGACCCGGGCGTGACATCATAACGACGCGCCCGGGCCTCCCACGGTCATAGAGATGACTGGTGACCATCTGATCACCAGTCAACTCTATCGTCAACATCTGGCACCGGCCGATTATTTCTCCGGGCCCCCGATGGCACGGGAGAGCCCGGAGAAGCACCGGATGGTGGCGGGAGGGGGGGACGTCCCCTCCCGTCGCCTATAAGAAAGATCAAGCGGCGGAACTGCCGCTATGATTGTTCTTATCGTGCACAGAATCGGTGGCTGAAAAGAATGATATCTGAATGATGCATCTAGCTGAAGGCATCATTCAGATATCACCCCACAAAGTAGAGGACGTCATTTTACTATAGGCGGGTATTGAAGTGGTTAAACGACAATTGCGCGGTCATACAGCACTGTACCCAAATTAAATTTTTATAATTTTGTTCCCAAAAATAGAGCTTTCTTTTGGTGGTATTTGATCACCTCTCTTAGAGGTGTCCTTGTTAAAAAAATTAATAAAGACCGAAAATTTTGAAAAAAAAAATACAAAACCGTTTTATATTTTGTTATAAAATTTTGCAAACAGGTAATTTTTTTCCTTCATTGATGTACGCTGATGAGGCTGCACTGATGGGCACCGATAGGCTGCATTGATGGGCACTGATAAGGCGGCACTGATAGGTGTCACTGGGGGGGTGCTGAGAGGTGGCACTGATGGGCAGCACTGAAGGGCATTGATAGGTGTCACTGAAGAGCACTAATAGGTGGCACTGATAGCTGGCAGTGATGGGTGGCAGTGATGGGCACTGGTAGGTGACACTAATAGGCAGCACTGCTAGGTGGCACTGATGTGGCATTGATTGGCACCACTGGTGGGCATTGATAGGTGGCACTAATATACACTGGTAGGCACAGATTGGTGGCACTAATATGCACTGTGGGCACTGGAAGGCGGCACTGGTGGGCACAGATGAAGTGGCTGTGCCTTCTCTTCGGGACCGATGTCCCTTACACAGAAGCCGGTGATCGGCTTTTTTTCTCCTCACGCTAGCGTGAGAAAAAAAAAAAAGATTACCGATCTTCTGTTTACATCACATGCTCAGCTGTCATTGGCTGACAGCTGTTCACGTGGTAAGGGATAGGGATCGGCCCCTTACTCCAATCTGTGATCACCCAAGTCTCATTGACTCGGTGATCAAAGCGCGTGCCCTGCAGGTGGCGCACGGGGAGCGTGCAAAGGGGAGGATGTCCATTGATGGCCTCCCGGGAATGTAGGTCCGCGCTGTAGCTGTCATTCGGCTATACCGCGGACGGGAAGTGGTCAAGGTATTATGTGTTTTCTGCTAAGCATGTCTGTCCCATGGTTAATTGTTAATTGGGTCACCTATTGTCTGATTAATCACAACATTGTCTGGGTGGGCACTGAGTCACCTAGAGTAATAACTCTATACAAAAAACAGTGCTTGCTAACTAAAAATAAATACAAAGTGACGTGCTAATGTGCTTAGAAATCCAATATCTTACGCAATCTAATCAAAAGGAACAATGACCAGGTAACTTACAGTATGTTACTGAATATAGTCTACAGTAACATTTGAGTACTGTCCATGATACTTTTTTTATTTACACTAACATCCAATTTTTAAGGACAAGCTTTTGGGGTGTGCCCCCTTCTTCAAGGTCTAAGCAGTACACCTCCTCAATCATGAATATAGTCTTGAATTTGAGAATATAAAAGGAATATTCCAAAGCTATTTTCCTATATTATATGGGGATCCTGTGTATTCTGGAATTTTTACGAATAGTGGTAAATCATTGTCCATTGTGCACTTGTAAAAGTTGGTAAAGAATTTTTGACTGCATCACTGGATAGGTCTTTCCTCAAAAAATATTTGAATAATTGTAACACACGTTATATTGTATATCTGATAACGTGTGAGGAACGCAATGTTCAGTATTTATATCACACTACCAGGTGATTAAGAGACAAGTTAAATAACCATTTGGGTAATGTAGGTATATTGACATATACAATTTGCATGTAACCTCTTTATAGGGTATAGAGAGGATTTCTGCTGATATGAACTTTAAATGGAATGTCACTCACTACTATGGATGAGATTATTCTCCCTGCACGGCTGAGATCCGAGGAGGTAGTAGGAGAGAAAAGGGAAAAAAATAAATATTTTTTAATGTTATAATGGTGTTTTTTTAGATATTTAGGTGAGGTTTCATAGATCCTTCTGAATCTTTAAAGAGCATGACTGCATTTATGGTGCTTGCTTGTATTTATTTGTAATCATTTTGACAAGTAAGAAATTATTTTGTTTAATATTGTAGCAGGCTGTATTTTAGCAGTTCTGCCACTAGATGGCGTGCTGTGAAACTGAGCAAATTGCATTGGTTGAAGACGAAGTAAACCCTGATGGGTTTTACTTCCTTTTTTCCCCCTGCAGAGTAAATGCATAATGTGCTAGTATGCATCGCATACTAGCACATTATGTGACACTTACCTGCAAATGAAGCCCGTGCTGTCCCCGCTGCAGACTGCATCCATCTTTGCCCCTCTTCCTTCCGGGGTCGCAGGCTCCGGCTCTGTGACTGGCCAGAGTCGCGTGATGTCGCCGGTCACGGCACTCGCTATTGAATAAATGACACTGGCGGCTGTTTGTTTACAGTGCATGCGCCGATGACATCGTCAGCGCAGAGTACAGCAGGGATGGTCTGGATGTTCGAGTCAAGCCGTTATATAGGCATAAGCGGGGCCACCCATTGACGTTACTGAGTCACCCCGCCCCTTCATGTGACGTCGGACAGGGGCGGGATTACCCGCTTACATCAGTGGGTGGCCCCGCCCTTGCCTATATAAGAGCTGTCAAAGGGAAAAGACAGCAGTCGGCGGGAGCCCTCCCATAGATGCGAAGTTTTTTTAATTTTATATTTCTATTTTTCGGGTCCGTCAGGCGGCGTAATTGATGATGGATGTACATCGGGGCGCGCTTTTTTTTTTTTTTAATAAAGGAATTGTCAAAAACTGTCTATTGTGGGTTTTACTTTTTGACACTTTTTTGGTGAACGGGTAGGGGTACAATTAGGGTTGCCACCTTTTCTTCAAGCCAAACCCAAACACATTAGCAGCGCATGGCAATTTTTTTTTTTTAGTAGTACATTAAATTCATTACCTCTGTACAATGCAAGGCAATTTTTATGTATTTATGTAGTATACACTATACATATATTTTGTGATTAAATAACATTTCTAATCATATAGAGTTAACCATAAGAGTCCCCCTTTACATCAGAGTCAACAAAGTTGACACTCTTGGCTTACAATTGCAGTGAGCAACCCTGCTGGTTAGCCACAGTCTGGGCCAGGGTTGGACTGATAACTCATGGGGCCTCCGGACAATTGAAGATCATGGGTCCCCCAGGTTTAAAGATGGCTGTCTCATGGGAGCCAACATTAATGTGGCAGGCCGAAGCTTAGAGGCACCGAGCTCTGCAACATGCAGAGTGGCAGAATGTCAGAAACCATGAATCAGACTGAGACAGAAATACAGTTAAATCACACTTGTTTATTAATAAAAATAAAAAGGTAAATAGAGTAAGCGTAGTCAAAGCATAGCCAGAGTTCAGTAACCAGATCGGGTAATCAGCCAAGCCAGAGTTCAGTAACCAGATCGGGTAATCAGCCAAGCCAGAGTTCAGTAACCAGATCTGGTAATCAGCCAGGCCAGAAGTCAGGGATCCAAGTAGTGAAACAGCAAGCAGGCAAAGGAGCCAGGAGGGATGTCAGCAAAGCCAGTCTTTAAACAGGAACGCAGGAGATGGTTTCTTGTGATGTGACCAAGGCGAAGGCAGAGATGAAGTGAGCCGGACAGCTTTAAGTAGGCAGGTCAGACGAACAGGATCAGGAACAGCTGAGTAACTGTGGAGAGAGATGAGAGCTTGCAATTAGCCGACAGCTGAGCGGCCAGCTCAGAGAAGGAAGGGCTGAGCCAGCCCTGACACAGAAGGAGTGTGGTGGGTATGATGGGGGCAGTATGTACAAGAGAGGAGTGTGGATGGTATGATGGGGGCAGTATGTACAAGAGAGGAGTGTGGATGGTATGATGGGGGCAGTATGTACAAGAGAGGAGTGTGGATGGTATGATGAGGGTAGTATGTATATAAGGGGAGTGCAGAGGGGATGGTGGGGGTAGTATGTATAGGAAAGGAGTCCGGAGGGGATGGTGGGGGTAGTATGTATAGGAGAGGAGTGAGGAGGGGATGATGGGGGTAGTATGTACAGGAGAGGAGTGCGGAGGGGATGGTGGGGGTAGTATGTACAGGAGGGAATGGTGGGGGTAGCATGAACAGGAGAGGAGTGCGGAGGGGATGGTGGGGGTAGCATGTACAGGAGAGGAGTGCGGAGGGGATGGTGGGGGTAGCATGTACAGGAGAGGAGTGCAGAGGGGATGGTGGGGGTAGCATGTACAGGAGAGGGGTGCGGAGGGGATGGTGGGGGTAGCATGTACAGGAGAGGAGTGCGGAGGGGATGGTGGGGGTAGCATGTACAGGAGAGGAGTGCGGAGGGCATGGTGGGGGTAGCATGTATAGGAGTGGAGTGCGGAGGGGATGATGGGAGTAGTATGTGCAGGAGAGGTGTGCGGTGGGGATGGTGGGGGTAGTATGTACAGGAGAGGAGTATGGAGGGGATGGTGGGGGTAGTATGTATAGGAGAGGAGTGCGGAGGGGATGATGGGGTAGTATGTATAGGAGAGGGGTGCGGAGGGGATGGTGGATGTATAGGAGAGGAGTGCTGTATATAAAAACAAAAGCTATTGTACTCATTTACTAATATTTACAGTACAATGAAAACGTCCGGCTTCTAACACTCTGTATGTACAGATGATGTGAAGGTAATGAATGACCATTCATATATCCCTGTGTTATCCAAGCTCTGTAAAATCAGAAGTTTACACTCTCCACATACATACAGGGTTAATCAATGGTCATAAATTACTGCACATTATCTGGACTGAAGATGGGGGATGTTTGTATAGTTAGAGGTGTGAGGCTTGGAAGATATCATTCAGACACACTTCAGACCAATCCTCTTGTCACCTTAAAGCGGAGCGCCACCCTAAAGTGGAACTTCCGCTCATCGGATTCCTCCCCCCCTCCGGGTGCCACAATTGGCACCTTTCAGGGGGAGGGTGGAACACACAGTTCCCACAACACAACGGGGACCAGTGAAGACGCGCAGCAAGACTCCCCGATTCCCTGACCGAGGATGGCGGCAGGGGCAGCCGAGAACCGAGCGATTGCTCGTCATCTGCTGCCGACATCGCGGGCACCCTGGACAGGTAAGTGTCTATTTATTAAAAGTCAGCAGCTGCAGTATTTGTAGCTGCTGGCTTTTAATTTTTTTTAAGGTGGACCTCCTCTTTAACCCTTCACAGCAACTCCTGCAAAACAAATCCTGTCAGCTTTCCACCCTAGGAGACTCAGACAAAAACTCTCAGCCAGAGGCGGCTCTTTAATTAGGCAAATTAGGTGGTCACCTTAGGCCTCGCCCTCAGAAGGGCCTCGCGCTCTCGGCCGCCTAATTTGCCTCAGGAGTGGAAGGAAATATTGGTCAGTGTGCCCAAGCAAGCTGGCGGGGTGAGCGGGCGGTGGGCATTGCACACAGAATGACGCCGCGGCCACCTGTCTGAGCTGAGCCACCGGGGCCGCGGACGAGGGAGAAGAACAACACACATCATCTCGGCTGCCGCTGTGTCCAATAGCAGGCTCCACTGCCACGGCGCCGTTCTCCTAGCCTTTTCCCCAAAGTCGGCGGCCCCAGTGCATGGCGGGAGTTGTAGTTCTCCACTCCAGACTTCAACTTGGCTCTCTAGTGCCTGTGCTCTGGAGAGACTACAACTCCCAGATTGCACTGCAGGGCACTCAGAGAAAATCACATGCTTCTCTTGGTGCCTTTAGTAGGGAACCGAGGTGAGGAGCAGGTAGGTACATCTTACTACATGCTGTCTGTACCCTGTCTGTCTATGGTCTCATCATGGGGCATAGTGGCAGAATTTGATGGGCACAGTGGTGGCATTTGATGGGGCACAGTGGCAGAATTTGATGGGGCACAGTGGCAGAATTTGATGGGGTACAGTGGCGGCGTTTGATGGGGCACAGTGGCGGCGTTTGATGGGGCACAGTGGCTGCGTTTGATTGGGCACAGTGGCGGCATTTGATGGGGCACAGTGGCAGTATTTCATGGGCACAGTGAGGCTGCATTTGATTGGCACAAAGAGGCTGCATTTGATTGGGCACAGTGGCTGTGTTTGATGGGCACAGTGGCTGTGTTTGATGGGCACAGTGAGGCTTCATTTGATTGGGCACAGTGAGGCTGCATTTGATTGGGCACAGTGAGGCTGCATTTGATTGGGCATAGTGGCTGTGTTTGATGGGCACAGTGGCTGTGTTTGATGGGCACAGTGAGGCTTCATTTGATTGGGCACAGTGAGGCTGCATTTGATTGGGCACAGTGAGGCTGCATTTGATTGGGCACAGTGAGGCTGCATTTGATAAGCACTGTGGCTGCGTTTGATGAGCACTGTGGCTGCGTTTGATGAGCACAGTGGCTGCGATTGATGGGCACAGTGGCTGCGATTGATAGGCACAGTGGCTGCGATTGATAGGCACAGTGGCTGCGATTGATGGGCACACTGAGGCTGCAATTGATGGGCACACTGAGGCTGCAATTGATTTTTTTTCCCAGAATTTTTCAGTTTGTTTGCGCCTCCCCCAAAAATTTTGAGCACCAGCCGCCACTGGATGGGATCATCATTGTGCCGCTTCTACTTACTTGTTGAATGACAGGCTGAGGGCATGTACATTCCAGTGTGGGCTTCAAGGAAGGCCGTTGAATGAGGCTGGCTGTCGTTCAAACTGGAGGGCTTATTTTATTTTTAATGGGCTTTTTTTTATTTATCTTGCTGCAGTTCTGCTTTCAAAATGAACGCCAGGCAAACAGCTATTCACACATATGTGAAATGTTTCACCTACCAAAAGATTTATAATTCTGTGCTGCGATTTTTGCGATTCATATTCCTCTGCCAGACAGTACAGCCAGAATGGTGCACCACCTTACATTTAAGTAATACAGCAGTGTTATTTACCTTCTCCCTAAACCTGTTAATAATGAAGAAGCATTACACTGATAAGTTATCAATTATGCTCATTCTGTTGTTATGGCCGCGCAGTCTCTGACCATCGCCTGTATCATTGTCCCCACACAGTCTCTGACCGTCTCCTGTATCATTGTCCGCACAGTCTCTGACCGTCTCCTGTATCATTGTCTGCACAGTCTCTGACCATCTCCTGTATCTTTGTCC
The DNA here is from genome assembly GCA_037952925.1 of Lithobates clamitans. Classification (NCBI taxonomy): domain Eukaryota; kingdom Metazoa; phylum Chordata; class Amphibia; order Anura; family Ranidae; genus Lithobates; species Lithobates clamitans. The sequence continues at coordinate 5,610,674 of JBBGZY010000471.1, forward strand.
GCACAGTCTCTGACCGCCTCCTGTATCATTGTCCGCACACTCTGACCGTCTCCTGCATCTTTGTGGCGTGATTGTCTGTCAGCACCCTGTCTGCGGCTTGATATCGTGTTAGCCAGGTTAGAGTTTGCTTGTCATTACCATAATAAAACCATCTCCTGTATCATTGTCCACACGCAGTCCGACCATCTCCTGTATCATTGTCCACACACACTCTCTGACCATCTCCTGTATCATTGTCTGCATAGTCTGACCGTCTCCTGTATCATTGTCTGCACAATCTCTGACCGTCTCCTGCATCTTTGTGGCGTGAGTGGGGCCTCATGTCTAAGTTTTGCCTAAGGCCTTACAAAGTCTAGGGCCGCCTCTGCTCACCTCTTCCCTGCATGTAGTGTGAGCAGCACCAGCCTGATATTATCTACTCCTCAGCTCCGCCTCCCGGGTTCTCTAGGCACACCGCACTAGTGATCGGATGGGGGGGGAAGAGTTAAGTCACTGATAAGAAAGACCCTACAGGAGCCTAGGGGGGGGGGGGAGACAGGAATGAGCTTTAGATTCTAACAAACACACCAGCACAGTGTATTTATGGAGAAGCAGTGACACTGCTGCTTTCTCCACAGTAACAAATATGCTAATGGAGCTACCCCTGCCTGAATGGTCTGTCCGGGTACAATGTACCTGATACCCATTCCCATAGGGGGGGTGGGATCTGGGGGTCCCCTTGTTAAAGGGGGTTTCCAGATTCCGATAAGCCCCCCGCCCGCAGACCCCCCGACAACCAATGGCCAGGGTTGTCAGGAAGAGGCTCTTGTCTTGACCCCAACGCATCCCCCTATGTTGAGGGCATGTGGCCTGGTATGGTTCAGGAAGGGGGGGTGCTCGCTCGTCCCCCACCCATCCTGACCTCCAGGCTGCATGCTCGGATAAGCGTCTGTTATGGATTTTGGGGGGGACCCCCATTCCAATTTTTTTTCAATTTTGGCATGGAGTTCCCCTTAAAATCCACAGCAGACCTGAAGGGACTGGGGGAACCGCACACTGTTTTTTTTCTTGATGTTTTATCTACATTGCCAGGAGCTGGAAAAATTTCATTTTGCTGCGGCACTGTTCTACACATCGCACAAATGCACCACTTTACAGGCAGACTAAGGGGACCCCCAGGCACGGTATTTAAAGGAATCTTTTTTTTTATTGTTTCACTTTAACCACTTTAGCCCTGGAAGAATTGGCTGCTCAATGACCAGGCCATTTTTGCGTGGTCGTACCCAAACAAAATTGACGTCCTTTTTTCCCACAAATAGAGCTTTCTTTTGGTGGTATTTGATCATCTCTGCGGTTTTTATTTCTTGCGCTATTAAAAAAAAAAAAAAAGAGCGACAATTTTGAAAAAAAAAAAACACAATATGTTGTACTTTTTGCTGTAATAAATAGCCCCAATTTTTTTTAAAAAAGCTAATTTTTTCCTCAGCTTAGGTATGTATATGTATTCTTCTACATCTTTTTGGTAATAAAAATCACAAAAGCATATATTGATTGGTTTGCGCAAAAGTTATAACGTCTACAAAATAAGCGATAGATTTATGGCATTTTTATTATTTTGGGTTTTTTTTTACTAGTAATGGCAGCGATCTGCGATTTTTATCGAGACTGCGACATTATGGCAGACAGATCAGACACTTTTGACACAGTTTTGGGTCGATTGACAATTATACAGCGATCAGTGCTATAAAAATGCACTAATTACTGTATAAATGTCACTGGCAGGGAAGGAGTTAACACTAGGGGTGATCAAGGGGTTAACTGTGTTCCCTATGTGTGTTCTAACTGTGGGGGATGGGACTGACTATAGGAGATGACAGATCGTGGTTTCCAGCTAGTAGGAACTCACGATCTCTCTCTCCTCACAGAACTGGGATGTGTGCGTTTACACACACACGTCCCTGTTCTGCCTCTCGTGCCCACAATCGCTCATTGCCGGCGGTCATTGTGACCGGTCGGTCACAAGCATCAGCACCCCGGCTGTGCAGCGGGCGCATGCACGCGCCTGCTATCCCGCTTCAAGGGACTGACGTATAGCTACGACGGTTCGCAGGATCGTGCTGACCTAGCTAATGACGGCAGCTGGTCGGCAAGTGGTAAGCATTATTAAAATCACTGTTCCCGAAAAAACAGTTGTTTTAAAAACATTTTTTTGCATTGATACATGTCCCCTGGGGCAGTACCCGGGTCCCCATACACTTTTTATGGCAATGACTTGCATATAAACCTTTAAAATTAGCACTTTTGATTTTTCATGTTGGTGTCTCATAGACTTTAATAGGGTTCGCATATTCGTTAGAACTTTTTGCCTGTTTGCATGTTCTGGTGCAAACCGAACCGGTGTTCAGCCCATCCCTAGTGTACAGCAAATACCTCCTAAATGGCACACGGAGATATTTACAGTTCCTATAGGTAAGCCTTATCATAGGCTTACCTATAGGAACAACTTACCAATGGAGGTTTACAACCTCTTTAAGTGTATTTCCTTTCTTGTATTGCTACATTTTTTTCTGCATTTATTTGATTTTTGTTTGTGATGTAGTAAAATATAGTAAAGCCTTGGATTGCGAGCATAATTAGTTCCGGAAACATGCATGTAATACAAAGCAGTCCCCATAAGAAATAATGGAAACTCAGATGATTTGTTCTACAACCATTTATTCATAGGTCCTTCCGTTTATAGTCCATATAAAAAGATTATAGCAATGTGATAGGTTGTGTAACCATAAAATGTCCATTCACAAATGAAAAAGTCTCCACAAGGGGATTAGAAGCAAACTCCGGCAGGAGCTACAAAGTATAAAAGAAGAGAGGCGCCTCTAATGCCGCGTCCACACGATCGTAATTTCGGCCCGCAAAAGACCAATGAGAGTTTTTCGTCGGATGTGTATGCTCCATCGGACTTTTGCTGGCCGAATTCCAGCCAGCAAAAGATTGAGAGTATGTTCTTAATCTTTCGGTCGGGAAAAGTTCCTATCCGAAAATGCGATCGTCTGTGGCAATTCCGACGCGCAAAATTCCTACGCATGCTCGTAAACAATTCAACGCATGCTTGGAAGCATTGAACTTCATTTTCTCGGCTCGTCGTAGTGTTGTACGTCACCGCATTCTTGACGGTCGTAAGTTCAGCAAACTTTTGCGTGACCGTGTGTATTCCGACAAGAAATCCAATCGTGTGTACGCGGCATTAGTGTAGCAATATGGTTACATTTAATATAGGTACAACATTTAGCAACTCACATGGTTGATGATTAAAAGAGGCACATCTAAGTATGCAGGCATCTGGGGTGAAGCTGTCCACATAGATCATCCCCTGCACTGCCGGCTCTCACCACTGTCAGTCTGCAATCGTGACCGGGAAGACTACCCTGCAGTAGAGCGATCTGAAAGCGAGACTTGAGCGGCTCGTGGGGCGCAGTGTGGAAAGGATGATGTTGATGGCGGTGAGGAGGAGGATTTATGTGGACAGCTTTTCCCCGGATGCCTGCATACTTAGATGTGCCTCTTTTAATTTCAATAGTTTTTTATTGGTTTGAAAACATTAAAGAAGTTACAGACACCTTTGTTATCATATAGTCAACATATACATACAATAATATACAATAAGTATAAGATATATGTGTAATAACCAAACAGTTGTTAGAGCTGGTGAACTGTTTAGCTACTATTTGTTCCGTATCAGATATTTTATTCAGGCGGTGCACAACTTAACGAAACTAGTGCTAGAACACATTGTCCTATCACTGGGTATGTTTACCTGTTTATTTTAAACATAATAGAATTATTTAAGTAACAATGACAACTGTGAGCTAAAGAAACTGAGCTCTAAAATAAATAACCAAATAAAGAAATAAAGAGACAAAGAATATGCAGCAGTGTGTCTTACTGTATAACCTGTATTGCATATAATCAGGATACAGAATTTCTATCTTTATGATTATGTGTGTACCATTCAGACCATTTAAGCCACTTGGATTTTGACTTTTGGTAGTTACCGTGAGCTGCAGCAAACATAAGCTGATATGTAGCATGGGTATTGGTCACTTCAACTATTTCTTTAAATGAGGGGGGTGTAGCGTCTTTCCATCTTCTTAATATAGTCAGTCTTGTACTCAATATGTGAGTGACTATGGTTCTGGTATTAGCTGGTATGTTTTCTATTCCTAATGAAAGAACTTCTATAGCTGCTTCTGGTGTAACTAATGAACCTGCGATTTCTGATATCAGGTTGAATACCTTTTGCCAAACCTTGTGGAGAACTGGGCAATCCCATAGTATGTGGTGTAATGTACCTCTATATCCGCAGGCTCTCCAGCACAAAGGAGAAGCCTGTTTCACAAATTTGGATATTCGGTGTGGAGTTAAGTACCATCTTAGCATTATTTTGTGAGTTGTCTCCCATAATTTAACGCATTTAGCTGCGACAAAAGTGTTGCGAAGAGCTTTTTGCCATTGCTCATCAGTGAATGACATACTTAAATCCTGTTCCCACGCCAATATATTATTAGACTTTTTGAACACTTGCTTGTTGTTAAGTATATTGTAGAAAAGTGAGATACCTTTTATGTTGGTGTTGGGATTCGTAAGATAAAGATACACCCTCCAAGGAACTTTGATAGATGTTGTGGGAGATTTATGGAAGAAATGTGCTATTTGTAGATATGTATAATGGTCATTGTCAGCTAGACCGTATTCTAAGTGTAGTGTCGCAAATGATTTGATTGTTGGGCCATCCATGAGATCTGCTAGTGTTAATATACCTTTGGATATCCAGTGTGATATATATAAGTTTGGGATGGTTAGTGGAAGCCTAGAAGTAGTGACCGGTATGGATTTAGCTATCTGATTAGGGAAGTCTGATACTGAAAAGGATCTCCAAGCTGTTAGCATGGCTACCATTGTAGGAGACATATGTGAATATGGTCGAGTAATGCAGGTCAATAGTATGTCAGCTAGGTTTCTTCCCGGTATTTGTGCTTCCTCCAATTCTACCCATCTGTGGGGCTGTCCGCGAGATAACCAGAATTTGGCTTTTGATAAAATTGCTGCTGTGTGGTAATCTTTTATTATGACATGTCCTATTCCTCCGGCATCCCTAGCTTTAGTTATTTTCTTAAAGGCACATCTAGCCTTTTTGCCCTGCCAGAGAAACCTATTTATCAAAGATTGGGCTTTGGAGAAAAATTAATTGGGGACAGGGATTGGCAGTGTCCTAAATAAGTAGAGTAACTGCGGTAGGATTATCATCTTAAACGCAGCCAGTCTACCTGTCCATGAAAGTTCCGTTTTGCCTATGTCCAGAAGTTTTTTATGTAATGTTCCCAGAAATGTGGTGTAGTTGGCTGCGACTAAGTTGCTTGTTGATGCTGTTAGTGTTATCCCCAGGTATAATATCCCTCATTTTCCCAGGTGTAGGGGAATCTTTCACTCAGTTTCACTCGAAGAGATGCTTCAATACCTATTCCCATGATATAGGATTTACTCTCATTAACTTTATAATAAGAGATCTTATTAAACATGTCTAGAGCCTCATGTACCGAAGCCAGGGAAGTTTCCACGTTGGTTAGAATCATAATTATGCCATCAGCGAATAAGCTGATCTTATGTATGGAGTTAGAGATAGGGAAGCCAGTGATATCGGGATGTGTTCGAATGTAAATAGCCATAGGTTCCATTAGCAGGTTGAAGATTAGAGGGGATAGAGGACAACCTTGTCTAGTTCCGTTCGTTATGTTGAATGGTTTGGATAATGTTCCAGATGTGAAAACCTGAGCAGAGGGCTTAGAATATAATGCTAAAATTGCAGAGAGTATAGTACCAGAAAAGCCAAACCTGCTCAATACCTGGGTAAGGTCTGTCAGTGGATGCGGTCAAAGGCCTTCTCTGCGTCCAAAGCTAGCAGCAGAGAAGGCCTTTTGTATACTCTCGCCAAGTGTATGATATTTGTCAGTCTTCGAGTAGCGTCAGATGTCTGACGACCCTTGGTGAATTCTGTTTGGTCAAGATGAATGAGAAGGGGGAGGAGATTTAGTAACCGGGATGCTTTGATTTTGGCATAAAACTTTCAGATATATATTAACCTTCACCTCTGCGGTTTTTACTTTTTGTTAAAAAAATGTAAAAAACTGAATTTTTTTTTAAAAAAGTTTTTTTTTTAAATATTTTGTTATAAAAAATTTAAAACGGGTAATTTTTCTCCTTCATTGATGTACGCTGATGAGGCGGCAGTGATGGGCACTGATAGGTGGCAGTGATGGGCACTGATGGGTGGCAATCATGGGCACTGATGGGTGGCAGTGATGGGCACTGATGGGTGGCAGTGATGGGCAGCACTGGCAGGTGGCACTGATTGGCACTACAGGTGGGCATTGATAGGTGGTACTTGTGGGCATTGATAGGTGGCACTTGTGGGCACTTTTAGGTGGCACTGTGGGCACTGTTAGGTGGCACTGTGGGCACTGTTAGGTGGCACTTTTATTGGGCACTGATGAGGCAGATGTGCCTCTTCCACTTCGGGACCGATGTCCCTTACATCTGAGCCGGTGATCGGCTTTTTTTTCTACTCGCGCTGTCAGCGTGAGTAAAAAAAAAAAAAACGATTACCGATGTTTTGTTTACATCATGTGATCAGCTGTCATTGGCTGACAGCTGATCACATGGTAAGGGGCCGGGACCGGCCCCTTACACGGATTGGTGATCAGCCGAGTCTCAGTGACTCGGTGATCACACCGCGCCCCGGCAGGGAGCGTGCACAGGGGAGGCCATCATATGACGGCCACCCGGGAATGCAGATCCGCGCTGTGGCCGTCATTCGGCCATAGCGCGGATGCCTAGTGGTTAAAGTCCCCGCAAAGTATCAGTCTCCCTTTTTGGTGGAGTTTAACTTTTTTTAATAGCTTGTTAAGGAAACGTACTTGGTGTTTATTGGGGGCATAGACGTTAACAATGGTATAGGTGATTGAATTGAGGTCGCATACTAATAGGAGATATGTTCCTCTTGTATCTTTAACTTCTTTGTGAAGTGTGAATGCCACAGAGTCTCTTATCGCTGTGAGGACTCCCTTCGTTTTATTGTGGGAGTTGGCGGAAAAGATGAAAGGGAAGCTCCTGTGTATACAAGAGGGTGCTGCTGCTGCAGAAAAGTGTATTTCCTGCACACAAACAATATCTGATTTGTGGGTAATAGCCTCCGACCACATGGATTTCCGCTTGGTGGGGTGGTTCAGACCTTTTGAGTTAATAAAGAGTATTTTTATACCCATGTTTGTGGGGATAGAATGCTAGAGAATTTTGTAGTGAAGGAACATTCTTGAGGTCTCGCTGCCCTCATGTGGTGTTTTCTGGTATAGCGGACAGAAACAGCTTTTAGTAAGATAGGACATAAGATGACCTCACGTATGGTGCCGAGATTGAGTTCATTTTGGAGTGGTAAGAAGATAGGGTTGTTTCATCTGTGGCCTTGTGTATCCAGCTGCTGCAACTTCAAAAGTGTTGGAAATAAAACAGAAAAAACAAAGTAAACAGTTAACGTTGTGAAATCAACTTTGGCATGAAAGATCAACTTCTGCATGAGTCAATCCTAACTGTGACAGGTTATAAACTTGTATACAGCAGTTTGCTGTTCAAGGTTATGTGGGGAAGAAAGTTCAGGCTTATGAGCTCCTGGTTAATTCGCTGGGAACTTGAAAAGTGTAAAGTTACCATCTGTGCTTAATTATGCGATTTTGCATTTTTTGTGGTGACTGTTTTCCACACAGGGTCTACAGGTCTTGGGGATCTATCATTTGCTGGTTCTTGAGCAGGTAAAATATTCCACTCTTCCAAAAGAGAAAGGCCCTTCTCTAAGGAATTCACCACGTGGGTGCGTCCATCTTTTGAAACAGACAGTTTGGTAGGATATCCCCATCTGTAAGTGATATTGTGATTTCTGTGCACCTTAGTTATGGTGTTCAAGTTCTTTTTTGTAGTGTGTACTGAGATAGGTCTGCATAAAACTGCAAGTGCTGGTATTGTGCAGGAATTTGTTCCTTCTTACGCATGATCAGCATCAATTGCTCCTTGGAGTGATAAAAATGTAATCGCAAGATTACATCTCTGGGGATGTGATCTGATAAGTAAGAGGGTTTAGGTAGGCGGTGAATTCTGTCGATCGTGATCTTAAGGTCAGAGAGGTCAGGAAGGAGAGATTTAAACAGAGAGGAGGCATAAGTGCGTAATTCAGCTTGTTGTACAGTTTCAGGGATCCCTCTAATCTTTAAATTATTTCTCCTGTTTCTGTCTTCAATGTCTGCGATTTTCTCCTTAATCCAGTCAGTATCTCTCTCTTCATGTGAATCTACCAGATCATTGATGGTGGTAGCATATTCCCCCATTTTTTGCTCTATGTGCTCAACCCTGGTTTCAACAGCCTGTAGATTGTTGTTGAATTTGTGCATGCATTTCATCAAGTCAGATTGCAGTGAGCTTCTCAAAGATAATAGCATGTCTTTTAAGACAGTATCAATCACAGGCTGGTGCGAGGTAGGAAAAGTTTCTATGGAGTCAGGAAGTTTACGTGTGTCATCCCCTGAATCATTAGCAGGGCTGGCTGTGCCAATGAATCCCTCACCATCTATCCTGAGTTTGGTCTTAGCCGGGCTGCCTGAGGGTGGAGAGGGAGAGTATTGCTGCGGGCTCTCAGGGGCGTTTGAATTGTTACTGTGCCTGCTCGTTTTGGGGAGATTGCAACGGGGTTTGTTTGCTGGGGTAGATGATGACCCAGCGCCATCTTGCCTACCGTCATGCTACTTCACTTCATAGAAGTCCGTCAGGCATTGTGGCTTCCTCTGGTCTTTTCTTTTCCTGGACATGGTACAAGGCTCTTCCCTGTAGTAATCTACTACCGTGGGTGTTGAAAACGAGACCCGATGGGTATGTCCCAGTTCTGTACCGGAGCTCCGGAGTTATGCTGCCATTCAGCTTGCTCGCAAGCCATGCCCCCAGATGTGCCTCTTTTAATCATCAACCATGTGAGTTGCTAAATGTTGTACCTTCATTAACCACTTACTTACTGGGCACTTAAACCCCCTTACTGCCCAGACCAATTTTCAGCTTTCAGTGCTCTCACACTTTGAATGACAATTGCGCGGTCATGCAATACCCAAATGACATTTTTATTATTTTTTTCACACAGATAGGGCTTTCTTTTGGTGGTATTTAATTGCTGCTGGGTTTTTTATTTTTTGCTAAATAAAACAAAAACAAAAAAAAAACTAAAATTTTGAAAAAACAAAACACAAAACTGTTTCATAGTTTGTTACAAAATTTTGAAAAACAGGTAATTTTTCTCCTTCACTGATGTGCCCTGATGAGGCTGCACTGAAAGGCTGCGCTGATGGGCACTGATAGGCTGCACTGAGAGGCGGCACTAATGGACACTGATGAGGCAGCACTGATGATCACTGATGGGTGACACTGATAGGCAGCACTGATCTGTGGCACTGATGAGACCCTGATGGGCATTGATTGGCAGCACTGGTGGGCATTGATGGGTGGCACTGGTAGGTGGCACGATGCACAGAAAATGCAGCCGCAGCTTTCTGTGTGAGGGATCGATGTCCCTCTGTCAGAAGCTGGTGATCGGCTTTTTTTTCCCCTCACGCTGACAGTGTGAGGAAAAAAAAATATACCGAGTACTGAGCTTCTGTTTACATCAGGTGATCAGCCGTCATTGGCTGACAGTTGATCACGTGGTAATGGGCTGAGATCAACCCCTTACTCGGATCTGTGATCAGCCAAGTCTCATAGACTTGGTGATTTCAGAGCACGCAGCATGCGATCCACAGGGACGCGCAGACAACGCTTCCTCGGGAAGATGTCCATGGACACCCTTCCGGCAATAAAGGCCCGCTCTGTAGCCGTCTTTCGGCTATAGCGGGTGGCAAGTAGTTAAATGTAACCATATTGCTACACTTAGAGGCACCTCTCTTCTCTTTTATACACCGTTGTGACATGACGCTACTTGTATATCAAGACATCGCTCACTTATCAAGTCAAAATTTATAAAGAAAAATTGCTTGTCTTGCAAAACACTCTCAGACCAAGGTTTTACTGTATACATTCCAGTGTAAATGCTGTGATATTTATTATGGTGTAATAATGTTTTTGAAAACATTTTTTGCATTACCCAATGGAATTGAATGGATTTACATAATGGAGGTGTTAATAATCATGTGGGATTAATTAATGTTTCTATATAACAGTGTATGGATAGTGGCTTTGTCATTCCTTGAGAAAGATCTGTGCCTAGTGCAAAACATGTCAGAATAGAATTTGTTCTTGCTCGCTATTTTAAGAACAGAAGACATTTTGCATCTTGGTGTGCGGTATTCCTGTTGCTAATGCAAGTGATTGATTTGGTGGAGAGGAGCCAAGCCAGCACCTGAGATGTGATTATGGCGTGTGGAGCCTGATCATGCTTGGAGCAGCATGTGAAATAATTGACAGAGTGCGTGGGTGGTTCAAGGAGGTGCTGGAAAGTTGGTGCCAAAGAGAAAAAAAGCCTTCTGCAGGTGAAACCTTTCTTGGGAGCACTCTTGAAAGTGAATGTCTATTTTTATGGCCAGGGTGATCAGTTCAACAAGAGTAATGGGGATTTTGTGTTCATGCAGCTCATGTTTAAAGTGATATAAAAAAAAAAAGCAAACAATTATTATATTGCAGCTTTCCCATTCTTAGATGTGATGGCCTCATTAGTTTTTCCTTTTTAGGCTTTGTTTCCACCTGGTGATCTGGCCAGCAAGTCTCAAAAGAAACTCTCTTCCAGATGTTTCAGTTACAGGCATGAGACTAACCATGTACCAGTGTCAGTGGTGCTTATAATGATCAGCCTTTATTTATGTAAAACCTTTATCCCAAGAGGGAAAAAAAAATGTTTCAATAACTGTTTAAAAAGTATTAGCTGGAGTTTGGCTTCAATTTGCTAGTGTATCTAAATCTGTTAATACATCTAATGCTCCCCTCCCCCCAGACTGACAGTGCTGCCATCCTAATATGCCCCTGTGCTCATTTATCCAAAGTGGGGGCGCTCTAATACAGGAGTTGTGTTACTGGCCAGATCCCAGGTGAAAGCATAGGCAAAAAAAGTGCAGCCACCCGTCTGATTGATAAGCTGAAATATATACATTTTTTGGGTTTAGTACCGCTGTAATATGCTAGGACAAACCCTGTCAGAAGGTGGCCATGAGGGCCTTATTACAGGCAAGTTCCACAGCAGGAGTTTGAAACTGAAGTGAATCATAGAAGTGGAGGGCACTTACCACAGAGGAGGCTTGAGCAGGCTTCCTCAAAGATTTTTTATTAGAGAACCAGAAAAGCAGTATGATGTTGCTCACAGGATCGTCTTTTTGCCAGAGCGGGAATGCCAAGGCCAAAGCTTCCCCAGAGTACAGGGAAATTACATAAACCACTTTAATGCAGTCCTTGTCTCCGAGCAAGAAGCTCTAGTGAGTGGGCGGCTGGGGCACATCAGACAAGTTCATGCTTTGAGAAAACTGTCATGAATTAGGGGTAGGTATCCACAAGGAAATAGCCTGTCCAGGGGATTACAGGAGTGTTCCAGAGTATACATGAACAGAAAGACAAATGGCAAAAAATGAGGATGGATATGCCTGGAGGTAGCCCATTTCTCCCTAAGGCTCCGTTTACACCTACACCTGAGCGAATTGTTTTCAGGCAGAAAGTCGCGCCACTTTGTACAGGTCAAAAGGTCACCAATGTAAAAAAATGAAAACCGCCTGCAATCTGCCAAAAAAGAAGCTTCAGTACCTTTTTGAGCGACAGACGTTTTGTTTTAGGTAACAGAATCCTCACATGTGAACAGGGGCTATTGAAATGAATGGGATTTGTCTTGTTGGGCGTTTTTAGAGCTGAGGCTTAGAGCAGAAAACGCCCAAAACGCCTAGGTGTGAACAGAGCCTTAAGGCTACAGTTGCCATTTTTGTTTGTGTGTTGAACTTGGCATGGGGACAGACTGGAACTCTTCATCAGCCATTGTGCTGTGCATGGCTTTTGGAATGCTGTGTTGGACAACCTCCAGGCATATCCATCCTAAATTTATCAAAGCCTAACTGTAGCTATAATAAAAAAAATAAATAAACATAAGGGGCCTATTTTATAGTCAGTAGGATGTATGTGCTGATCCATCTTCTGTTTAAAGAAATCTTCCTCCGTCCATGCCCACCCACCCCTACAATCTTCCAATGCGGCAGGGGGTTAATACAACTAAAAGGCTGGTACATGCCTTCATTAAGAGACTGAACTATGCCTACCCTTTCTGCCCAGCTTCTTCATCCATTGAATCCGTACTACAGCTTCTGTGAATGAAACGTGATCTAGAAATGTAGTGGGCGGACCTATTAATCATCCACCAGTCTTCCATTCATAGATCACCATTAGGGACCAACTGAACTGAGTTAGGCCTCATGCACTTAGATATTTGCAGGCATAAAATATGCTTAGCATAAAATTCCCAGCATTTTCCCCACAACATAAATGCCGCAGGTGGGGCTTACCGCAGGCCATAGAAGTGAATGGCTGCATGCCCCTGTACTTGTGTACTGTAAACGCAGATACTTCTGTCCATTTGATGTCTATACCCACGCATGCATGTACAATTTTATTTCTTGAATAAGGAAGTTTTGTGTTTGAGGAAAAACATTGTATAGAAGCATTGGCATTAACAAGCGTAAAATCATTCACTTCTCTGGCCGGCTGTTTGCTCCACCTTTACGCCGAGGATATTTATGCCTGCAAATGTCCATGTGCATGAGTCCTTATAGTGGACACACATGCTTTGATTTTATTATCCAATGTATGATTCAATCAAAAGATTTGGCATACAACTATATAGTCATAACTTCCCTTCCCTTTTTTTTTTGCTATTTTATAAAGGACTGTAGAGTCACTTTAAGCCACCTTATAAAAAAAAAATAAAAATAAAAAATAAACTGTGAATGTATAACTTAGTATACATAAAACAGAAATAAATCCTCTACGTAATTTTGCAATAGCCTGATGATCTGTAAATAATATTTATTAAAAGTCCCTGTAATTAATAAGTAGCAGAAGCCATAGTAATACTTCTGTTAAAAGAAGGGAAGAACCCAATAGATATGTCCTCATACAGGCCCATATCGCTTCTGTGCTCGGATGTGAAGATCCTTGCCAAAGTAATGGCTGCAAGGCTTAACAAAATAATCCCTAAACGAATACACCCGGATCAGTCTGGGTTTATCCCAAACAGATCCACAAGCACCAATATAAGGCGGGTATATCTCAATATGCAAATCCCCATAGAAAATAGCGGTAGGAGAGCAATTCTCTCACTAGACGCGGCCAAGGCCTTCGATTCCCTGGAATGGAATTACCTATGGAAGGTACTAGCGGAATATCAGCTTGGCCCCGGGTTTGCTCGGTGGCTAAGACTGCTGTATAGCGAGCCAAGGGCCAAGGTAAAAATCAACGGGCAATGCTCGGAGGGGTTTCAGCTGAGCAGGGGCACAAGACAGGGGTGTCCTTTGTCCCCCCTGCTCTTCGCACTGGCAATTGAACCCTTGGCAGTGGCTCTAAGGATGGCACAGGGCATACAGGGATTCAAGAGGAAGAGAGGGGTGGATAAAGTGGCCTTGTATGCCGATATTATTTTATTATTTTTGGCGGATACGCAGGAGTCACTGGAAACAGCTATGAGGATAGTGAGGGAGTTCGGAAATTTCTCTGGGCTGTTAATCAACTGGGAGAAATCAGTGATTTTGCCCATTGATACCCTGTGTGAGCCTCTCCCACATCAGGCATCCCAGGTCCAAGTGGTTAGGCATATGAAATATCTGGGGATTAATATTACCAGAGACCCAAGCCAGTATATATCTGGAAACCTAGTCCCACTGATGAAGAAACTTAAACAGAAGTGTCAAGTATGGAGACGTTTACCCCTCTCGGTCGCCGGGCGCTGCAATCTGATTAAAATGGTCTGGCTACCTCAAATTTTATATGTTATGCAGAATTCTCCTGTTTGGATCCCCAAGCACTGGTTCAAAAAACTGGACAGTATATTTAGAGAACTTATTTGGAAGGAAGGGGTGGCCAGGATTGGGCTGGAGACGCTACGGCGACCAGAGGAGAAAGGAGGTCTGGCGGTACCAGATCCACGAGGTTACTTCCTGGCAGCCCAACTGCAACAAATGGGAGGTAGTAATAGGCCAGGAGAAGCAGGAGTAGGGGGTAGCATCTTATTGAACGACACCAGACACGATACAGTGGCGGAGGGGTTAGAGGCGGACTCATTCTGTACCAAATGTCCTACTATCCGGTTGATGAGTAGAGTCTGGGCACAGGCTAAAAAAATTCTGGGATATGAGGGTTTTGCAGAATTCTCGCCACTCTGGGATAATAATAGCCTTAACGAGCTTAAGAAAATGGGGCGTGTAGAGGAATGGGATCATATGGGCATTCATTACCTTGTACAGGTATATAGGGCAGGGAGGTTAAAGTCCTTCCAGGAACTGGTAGAGTATGCGATCTCCAACAGGTCATTTTATAAATATTTGCAACTCAGGCACGCCCTGGAGGCACAATTTGGGAAGGAAATGCCAGTGTGGTGTGAAATGACCTTTTTGAGAAGGCTGATCGATGCGGGATCTACAAAGGGTCTGATCTCGGACATGTATGGGTGCTTGAAAGTGCAGCACAAGAAGGCCGGGTCGAAAATAAAAACAGGGCTAGATGGGAAAAAGATGTGGGCATAATATCTGATGATCAATGGAATCAGGCCTTGGCGCTGGGTCCCAGGGTCACTCTCTCTCCCTCACAAGTGATGTCTCATTTGTATTTGCTACATAGAGCATATTACACACCTCTGAAGCTATTCAAGTGGGGCAGGAGACCTGACGCGAAATGCCAGAGATGCAGAGGGGGGCATGGGGATTTGATCCACATGTTCTGGCGCTGCCCCAAGTTGCATAGATATTGGGAAGGGATAGTGGGGGAAATAAACTTAGTGTTTGGGACATTGCTGAGGGTGGAGGCGGGGGAGTGCCTGCTGGGCTTGAAGGGGGAGGGAGGGATCTCAAAGGATGTGCAGACGGCAAGAGACAGATGCTTGTTCCAGGGAAAAAAGCTTATCGCACGGCATTGGCAGAGGAAGGAGGCCCCAACATTGACAGAATGGGAAAATGCAGTAGGGGAGGTGGTTTGTAGGGAAAAATATATCTATAAGAAAAGGGGTAATTATAAGAAATTTGAGAAAATATGGAAAGCATGGCTGGATTGGGTGAGAGATGGATAAGTGGAGTAAGGAAGGCATAGGATGAGAGGGATGTAGAATATTTGTGAGGATGCATGAGGGGTGAGGGGAGGAAAGGGGGGGGGGAATAGGGGGAAATAAAGTAACGTTTTTCATGCTTCCCTTCCAGAGAGGTACAGCGTATAGATATTTTTGAATTGGTATATATCGGATGTAGAGAATTTTATGGGAATACCTGATCTTATTGTGCTGACGATTTCAGTGACAGTCCCTATTTATGTACCCCTTTTCTTCTGCTTTCTGTTCTTTTTTTTTTGTATGTGCTGTATTGGATAACTTTTTCAAATAAAAAGAGATTTATAAAAAAAAAAATAAGTAGCATATGCTGGCTGTGTCTTTTAAAAAAACAACAAATCTATATTAATAATAATTAGATATTATGTAGTTTTAGCTGTGCTCCGCTTCACCGCGCTCTGTGATGAAAGGGAAGCCCCCCCAACCTCAACCTGCGCTCAGGGATGCAGGGGTGGCAATATCCAGAGAAAGTTTTTCTGACCAGGTTAGTGTTATAACCGCTGCGGGTGTATACACTAACATTTTCCCTCTGGTCTGTCCTAGGAGTCTCTACTCCTCTTTCAGGACATGCTGCCTGAGCCTCCCTGGCTCTCCGGGCTGGTTCCTGTGGTGTCTCCCCTCTGGAGGAAACACAAATAACTGAGGAGCCAGCAGGGGAGGAGGAAATTTATAGAAGCTGGCGCAGGTGTTTCCAATCAGAGGGGAGGAGCCAAGCTCTCAGGTGGCTGTCCTGAAAGACGATTAGGGGAAAAAATCCCAAGCTTTAAACATCTCACGGAGCACTGTTCACTCCATCATCTGAAAATGGAAAAAGAGTATGGCACAACTGCAAACCTGCCAAGACATGGCTGTTCACCTAAACTGACAGGCTGGGCAAGGAGAGCATAATGCCGCGTACACACGAGCGGACTTTACGGCAGACTTTGCCCGGCGGACTGGATTTCGTCGGACAATTCGATCGTGTGTGGGCTCCAGCGGACTTTGTTTGCTCAAAAGTTGGACGGACTTAGATTTGAAACATGTTTTAAATTAATCCGTCGAAATCGAGTCCGGTCGAAAAGTCCGCCGTCTGTATGCTAGTTCGACGGACAAAAAGCCACGCTAGGGCAGCTATTGGCTACTGGCTATGAACTTCCTTGTTTTAGTCCGGTCGTACGTCATCACGACGGACTTTGGTGGATTGTGTGTAGGCAAGTCCGTTCATTCAGAAAGTCCGTTGTAAAGTACGTCGAAAAGTCCGCCGGGCAAAGTCCGTCGTAAAGTCCGCTCGTGTGTACGCGGCATTATTTAGAGAAGCAGCCAAGAGTCCCATGATAACTCTGGGGGAGCTGCAGAGATCCACAGCTCAGGTGGAAGAACCTGTCCACAGGACAACTATTAGTCGTGCACTCCACAAATCTGACCTTTATGGAAGAATGGCAAGAAGAAAGCCATTGTTGAAAGAAAGCCATAATAAGTCCCGTTTTCAGTTTGCTAGAAGCCATGTGGGGGACACAGCAAACATGTGGAAAAAGGTGCTCTGGTCAGATGAGACCACAATTGAACTTTTTGGCCTAAAAGCAAAAACACTATGTGTGGCGGAAAACTAGCACTGCACGTCACGCTGAACACACCATCCCCATCATGAAACATGGTGGTGGCAGCATCATGTTGTGGGGATGCTTTTCTTCAGCAGGGACAGGGAAGCTGGTCTGAGTTGATGGAAACATAGATGGAGCCAAATACAGGGCAATCTTAGAGGAAAACCTGTTAGAGTCTGCAAAAGACTTGAGGCTGGGGCAGAGGTTCACCTTCCAGCAGGACACCGACCCTAAACATACAGCCAGAGGTACAATAGAATGGTTAGATCAAAGCATATTAATGTGTTAGAATGGCCCAGTCAAAGTCCAGACCTAAATTTAATTGAGAATATGTGCCAAGACTTGAAAATTGCTGTTCACAGATGCTCTCAATCAAATCTGATAGAGCTTGAGCTATTTTGCAAAGAAGTATGGGCAAAAATATCACTCTCTAGATGTGCAAAGCTTGTAAAGACATACCCAAAAAGACTTGCAGATGTAATTGCAGAGAAAGATGGTTATACAAAGTATTGACTCGGGGGGGCTGAATACACACTTTTCAGATATTTATTTGTAACAAATTTTTAAAACCATTTATCATTTTTCTTCCACTTCACAATTATGTGCCACTTTGTGTTGGCCTGGACTGTACATGTGTGTTGCGTTTGTCAAAAACATATATATTTTTTTATATCAGAAATAAGATACATGGGACAATATTACAATAGTGAGTTGATCAGATACTGTCAGTTTTTTGGCTTGAGTAGATTTCTCAAACAAATGCTGTTTCATACAATGGTGTTAGATACCATTGTTGTATTCAATTGACAGTTTGAATAGGCTATTGTCTCTATAGCTACAGTAAACAAATAAGAGAGGGTCTCTCAAACTGAAAGAATGACTGTTAGTCGGTTGTTATGGAAACAAGTTTGTAACCATTATCTTTTGTCATCAAACTTGTAAAGATAAAAAGGGGTGAGTTGAGACTGGAAGACATAATCATCATGCTTTGAAGATCAGAAGCCACTCATGATACAAGAAAAGGTGCCTGGTGTCCAAGAAGCATAGTTGCCAATGGAGACCACGAACATACAGTAACAGAAGATAAGTAACTTTTTTTTTTTAATTCTCTATTTATAAATTTTTTGAATACAATAACAAAAGACAGCCACTGTTTAAAAATGTGTTTACAGCAATTGTCATAGACAAAATACAATAATCTCCTACTGAACTTATTAACCTCCCCCCTCCCAGTTCCCCACCCCCCATCCCTCTTCCTGCAGGTATTTACAGTTGAGCTGGCCGGAGCATGTATATCCTACCTTACTTTCCCTGGTCTCAAACTCATGAGGTTATTTTGTGATCTCAACTAGGTAACTCCAGGAACTTTTAAAGCTCCTCCACCCTGCCCATTTATCTATTCCGGCAACCTCCTCATCTGACTCGTCTCCCGGATAATCTTTATATTCAATATTATATATTTCGTTTATACCAAAGAGCCAGTCCCTGGGGTTGGGACTCTCGGGCTGTAACCATTTCCTTGATATCTGTTTTTTCGCTACGTCTAATAATATAGGGACGATAGATGATTGGTACTGCTTTATCGGCTTCGCAGTTCCATGGAATAAGCATATCCAGGGATCTTCTACTACAGTTTCCTTAGTTATTTCCTTAATCAATTGTATAATTTTCTTCCAGTATACTTTAATGTCCGGGCATTCCCACCAAATGTGGGCCATCGTTCCTAAATTTGAACACCCCCTCCAGCATCTATCCGTTTTATCTGGATAGAATTTACTAAGTCTGTCTGGCATGGCGTACCACCTTGCTAAACATTTAAAATTGGTCTCCGACCGCGTAGTATCAGGCGAAGAACCATGTACCATTTTCAGAATCCTCTCCACTGTGAATTCACTACATTGTGACCCCAACTCCCTTTCCCATTTCTTAATATATGGAGGTACAACCTGTTCTTCCTTCGTGGACAGGATTTTATAGAGATGGGAGATAGTGTTACCCGGTTATTTCTCTTGCATAACTGCTCTAACGGCCTATACTCATCCTCTCCTCTAATTGGTTTCGGAAGTTTCTCAATAAAGAGCGATAACTGCTTGTACCTCCACGCATTGACCACCAATCGGTCTGTCTCTGTCCAGATAGTTGCGTAGTTTCCCCCCCTTTAATAATATCTTTTAATTGCGTGCTACTGTTTTTTATCCAATTCCCTCCCACCTCCCTCATCCCTGGTTCAAAAAATGTATTGTCCTTGATGTATATCAAGGGCGAATTGTAACTCCACTTATTATGTGCATGTGCCTGATCCCACAATTTAAGCGTATTACGTTTAAGTGTCGCTGTCTGATTGCTAAGTGCCCTATATTTTGGGGGGTTCCAAACTATGTGACCTAAATCCGTGCTGCTTAAATTGTGTTCAATGTTCACCCACCTCCTATCTGGTACTTCCTTTGACCACTCTACCACCCATGAAAGCACTACAGAAGTGTAGTATTTGTTGAGGTCTGGTAAAGCCAGTCCTCCTTTTTTTTTTCCTCTAATCAAAACTGAGTGCGCTATACATGGTTTTTTGCCACGCCAGACAAACCTTAGCAATAATCCTCGTATGGCTCTTAATAAATAATGTGGAAGGGGAATTGGCAGCATCTGGAACTTGTACAATATTTTAGGTATAAGCTGCATTAATGCGTCCAAACCATGAGAGGGGCCGCAGTGACAAGCGTCTTATTTCCTGTCTGATTTCGTCTAGCAGGGGAATGTAAGTAGTCAGGAAAATGTTTTCCATTGTGTTACACAGTTTAATTCCTAAGTATTTAATTTCCTTCTTCCAAGGGAAGGGGAAGGCCGCAGACAGACTCTCTTCCTCTTGTTTACCCACATTTATGTTTAGGACCTCGGATTTGCTCAGGTTTATTTTGAAGTTTGAAATATCTCCATATCTCCTCAATACACTGAGCAGATTCGGGATTGTAATCCTAGGGTTTGTTATATAGAACATCACATCATTGGCAAATGCCACTAATTTGTGTTCCTCCTGCCCTATCATCACCAGTAATGGCTCCAGGGACAAAATAAATAGTAAAGGGGACAGGGGGCACCCCTGCCTCATCCCATTCTCCATCTTAAACGTCCTAGATAAGACTCCGTTTACCTTAACGGAGGCCAGGGGTTGATTGTATAATGTTTTCACCCAGGCAATAAACCTGGGGCCAAACCCCATCACTTCTAAAGTTTTAACCATGAACCCCCAGTCTACCCTGTCAAACGCTTTCTCTACGTCCATTGACAGGAATAGAGCTGGGGGCCCCCCTGATTTTATAGATTCAAGCAGGAGCAGAGTTCAAACCCTGTTGTCCCTGCCTTGTCTGCCCGAGACGAACCCAACCTGGTCTGGGTGCACCAGAAGTTTCATTTTATCTTTCAGTCTATTTGCCAGCACCTTCATGTACAGTTTCACGTCTGCATTTAACAACGCAATAGGTCGATAGCTGGAGCAAAGCGTGCCATCTTTCCCTTCTTTTACAGTCAACGATAGGGTTGCTAGTAGGGACTCTCCCCCCATGGAACAATTGGGGCCCAACTTGTTCCAAAAATGGCACAACTTAGGTACCAGAGTATGTCTGAATTTTTTCAAATAGAGGATGGTGAAACCGTCGGGGCCTGGGCTTTTCCCCTTGGGAGATTTATTTAGGGCGACGTGGATTTCTTCTTCTGTTATAGGACTATCTAAAGCTGATTTATCTTCTTCCGATAGCCCCGCTACCCCCACGCCTTTCAGGAATTCCTCCACCTTCATTCTGTCAATTTGGTCACCCCCTCCCTTTTGTCTAATGGCATACAAAGCTTCGTAAAACTTCCTGAACTCCTCCGCGATCCCTTTAGTGGCGGCCACCATTTCTCCATTTCTATTTTCTCGATGAAATTCCATTCTCTTTTCTTTTTTAAGACCCTCGCCAAATATTTACTAGATTTATTATTACCATAGTAGTATCTTTCTCTTGTAATTTTAGTAAATACCCTCTTTGCGTCTTGCTCCATACTATCCTTTACCTCCTCTCTTTTCGATACTAGAAGGCGGAAACTGTCTTGGTTTTGTCCCTTGATTTGTTTATGGTCCAGCTCTAGCAAGGCGATTTCATCCAGGAGTTTTTCCCTTTTTTCTTTTTTTTCTCCCCTGCCCCAATGGAGATCAAAAGCCCCCTGATATACGCTTTATGCGCTTCCCAAAGGATAGATGGAGAAACATCTCCTGTATCGTTGACTTTAAAGAAAAAATCAATTTCTTTCTGCACCTTGTCTGAGACTTGATTCATTTTAAGTAGACTTTCATTCAGCTTCCACGAAAATGG
Source organism: Lithobates clamitans (assembly GCA_037952925.1). Lineage (NCBI taxonomy): Eukaryota > Metazoa > Chordata > Amphibia > Anura > Ranidae > Lithobates > Lithobates clamitans. Next base: position 5,631,988 of record JBBGZY010000471.1, read on the forward strand.
TTGTTTTTGCAACTCAGGAAACTTAACCCTCATTGTGACAGGGGATTGATCTGATAACGTTGTAATCTCGATCTTGGAATCTACTACACAGTCCAGTAAACTGTGATCTATCATAATGTAATCCAGTCTTGAGCAAGTCCCGTGCACAGGGGAGAAGAAGGTGTAATCTTTTGCTTTAGCATGCTGCAACCGCCACACATCCATTAGCTGGCAATGATGCAGCTTTCTCCTGATTCTTCCCAATTGAACCTTACTTGTCCCCTGTGCCCGGGATGTACTATCTACAGTGGGTTCCAGACAGAAATTAAAGTTCCCAGCCAATATCACCTCCCCCTCAAACTCTGTCAATTTAACCAGAACCTGATTTAAAAAGGCAATTGGGTTCCTATTTGGGCAGTAGACATTAGCTAGAGTAAGCTTTTTATTCCCCACGTTGCCCTTGAGGAAAAGATAGCGCCCCTCAGGATCAGACATCCTGCTTGATATTGAAAATTTTGACATTTTAGAAAATCAGATTGCTACTCCCTTTGCTCTTCTAATGGGAGAGTCACTATAAAACCAGAAGGGTAATTTTGGGGAGTACAGCTTAATATTAGATTCTAGGGTCAGATGGGTCTCCTGGAGAAATATTATGTCTGCTTGATACCATTGTAGTTCCCTTAAGATTTTATGTCTTTTACTCGGCGAGTTCAAGCCCTTCACATTATAGGATAAAAACTTTAATTCTAACATTTAAACTCCGGAAACATTTAACCATACTCATCCCTCGTTCACTGCCCAGCTGTAACCCCCCCTGCAGGATTTACTCCCCCCCTCCCTTCACCCACCCCCCCCACCCCACCCAAAAGCTTCCCACCCCGCCCCCCACCCGGCCTCACCGGCCCTAAGCCTGCACGTAGAAATCCTACTAGATCCCATACCGCGTGCCTCTTTTCCAAGGGTGAGGCTCCGACGATGACCGCCGGTGTCCCCCGCTTTCGCCGAAAGGCGAGAGGGAAGGGGACAGGAAGGACCGAGGCGGGTCAACCAGCCAGGCATGGCCACCTCCCCCAGGCCCCCGAAGCTCATCAAACACTTTTATCCTTCATATGCCACTTTTCCCTCTCCCCCCTCCACAGTCCCACGAGTCCTATTGTTTTAAGACTCAATAAGCCCTCATCCTCTAGTCTCTCCCCAAAAAAAAGAAGGGAAGCACAAGAGGAAAAAAAAAAGTCCTCTTTTCTTCTCTTCTCCTCCAACCATTTAATATCGACCTTATCTTCTCAGCTGTCTGCCTCATTAAATGCATCTGGTGTAGGAATACCCAAGTTTTCACAAAAGTCCCGCATCTCCTCCAGAAACCTCATCCTGTACGTTCTGCCCTCTTGTTACCAGCAGGGATTTTGGAAACCCCCCACTGTATTTTAAGTTGGCCTTTCTCAGTTGATCTAATAAGGGCCTAAATTGCCTTCTTCGTGCCAATGTTCCCGCTGAAAGATCAAAGAAGATTTGTAGATCTCTATTATCAAAGCTTATTGGGGAACTGCCCCTGAGGTTGATCCAGATCTTCTCCTTATCCTCATATGAGTGGAACTTTACTATTACATCTCTCGGAATATCTTGTCTCATGTTTGGAGGTTTTCTAATCCTGTGGACCCTGTCAATCCTCAGCACCTCATCTTCCCTTCTTCCCAGGATTGGGTTAAAAATGTTCTGCATCTTGAGCCCTAAACCTTCGTTCTGTTGTTCAGGAAGCGCTCTAATGCGCAGATTTTGGCGATGATTTTGATTTTCTTGTTCTTCCATTTTATAGGCCAACATGCGATTTTCGTTCTGCATTTTTTTCATTTGCGCTTTTAGATCCAAGATCTCTTTCGCCTGGGTTCCTGTAGCCTCTTCCATTTCTTCAACTTTACATAATAGGTGTCCCATGTCTGTCCGCACATTTGATATTTCTGATTTAATAACATTTTCAAGTTTAGCGAACATTTCTTACATTTCTGTTTTATTAGGGATTAGTGCGATATTCCTTAACTCCTCCATATCGCTCATGGCGCATGCTCCCTCTGGCTCCGACTCTTCTCCGAACTTCTCCCCCTGTCCTCCCTTTTGTTTCAGCTGGGTTTTCTTGTCTTTCGTTCCTGCTTGTTTCATATCCACACCCGGGCTCTTGGCACTTACTTCTTTAAGATACTTCTGGATTGTACTCGTATTGAGACTTTCCCTAGGGGTCTTGGGATCCACTGTTCTTTGAGACCGACCTCTCATGCTTCTCCTCACCAATCCACAGATTCCCCCACTTGACGGTGTCAGCTAAGTGAGTTCAGTCCCGCCAAGCGCCACAGATGTCCCTCCACCCTGACCTTCCACCACAGCAATCACTATTTCTTCATGCCAACATGTCCTGATCTACATAAGGCTTACTGCTATTACTATTGGCTATTATTGGCTGTTATTATCTACCTCCAATCATTGTCCCTTTTTTGCCTGTACGGGGGCCAAGTGCTCTGTATCGTATCAGGGCCCTCCTAATTCTGTCCCCCTTTCAGCGGTCTCCCGACCTCCTGGGGGATAGGTATTTCTATAAAAAGTCCAAGTCCCCTTTGAGCAAACTCTTGTGCTAGGCTTTTTAAAGTAATTCCAAAGAAAAATAATCACCAGACCTATATCTTTAGCAGATTAATAGTTCAAAACGTTAGTTTTCATACCTGGGGAGAGATCTTCGTTACCTCTAACTATGCGTTCTGTTCTCTCTTCATGAGTATCCTGGGGCTCTGTGAGCTCACTGCTTCCCCAGCATGAGAGCCGCGTTGACTCCCGGAAGATGCAGGCAAAGTATCACAGGGGGGGGAGAGGGGGGAGAGATCCAGCCACTGGAGCGTCCGTGCTGCACCTCGGCATGTACTGCTCTGCTTCAGGGGAATGACGGGGTCGGCTCGCTGTTCACTCCCAGAGGCTCTCACCTCCGGGGCAGCCGCGCTCTCCTGTCCCTGCAGCCAGCTCCTGGGTTCCGTTCATCTGCCTCACCTCCCACAGCACTTAAGGAAGGGATGCGTTCACCACCGCTGGCGCTGTGTGTCTGAGGGACCCGGTGAGTCCTCTGGATATCCTCAAGATCGGAGCGGCAGCAGGCTCTCACCGCACTCCACGCTCCGTACACGGCAGCCCACGAGATTCAGCCTGCCTCCGACCCTCACTCCGATGCCGCCATCAGGCCCCTCCTCACCTGACGTCTCTCGTCCACATCCTGTGTGCTGCCAACAAGACCCAGAAGATATATAACTAGTGTATTTGTACAGTTATAGACCATAGGCTGCATTTGCTAGGCATTTTGCTTGTTACAGATATCTGTCAGTCTTGTATTGTATTCCTAAGATTGTAATAGTTTTGTATGTACAGCATCTTTGTGTAGTAAAAGCACATTTACACACTGCAGAAGTCTCAGCTTACTTGCTTATACCACAGAGTAAGATAGACGCAAGCAAAACATTTGGGGGCTCGTGCCGCGATCTGTGCTATAATTCAATTGAAGCAGACCTGTTTTTCTGTAGTGTGTTGTGTAGCTTGTGCTAGGTAAAATGCTGCGTAAGCTGTTTAGGAAAAGCAAGGCTACAGAGGGTTCTGGTGGCCAGAAGGAAGTGTGCAGCTTACCTATCTGGGCCAGAGACAATGAGTGGGAGCCTCTTGCTAAAGAATTTGTGAAGTATGCTTCTCCCTTGAAGCTGACTTGGGGTGATAAAGTCTCAGATCATTTTGTAGATTTTAGCCTTAAGGGGTTGGATTTAAGTAAAAATAGGATTTTTATAACCGCTCACCTGTAAAATTCTTTTCTTGGAGTACATCATGGGACACAGAGGCTCATCATAATTACTAAGTGGGTTATATGTCACCTTCAGGTGCTGGACACTGGTGTAATCAATTAGACAGGAAGTTTCCTCCCTACAGGGGGAGTACCTCAGTTTTTGTAGCAAAACAATTAGTGTCTCACAAGAGGGGCGGGAGCTCTGTGTCCTGTGATGTACTCCAAGAAAAGGATTTTACAGGTAAGCGGTTATAAAATCCTATTTTCTTTATCGTACATCACGGGACACAGAGGCTCATAATAATTACTAAGCGGGATGTTCTAAAACAATGCCTACTGAGGGGAGGGAGACACAAATAAACGCAGATCGCCATCAGACGTGAGGACCTATACTGCTGCCTGCAGTACACTGCGCCAAAAGCGGCATCCTCTTGCCATCCTACATTCACCTGATAGAAATTAGTGAACGTATGTATAGATGACCAAGTTGCGGCCTTGTAAATCTGAGTCATAAAGGCTTGGTAACGCACCGCCCATGAATCGCTTACTGCCCTGGTAAAGTGTACTCTAAGGAGAAAACCTTTTCTTCAAACTGCAAGCCTGAATAATTAACTTGATGAATCTGCATTAAAACAACAGTTGATTTAGATGCTATCTGCCCTACCCTGGGACCTCCAGGTAGCGTCACAAACATTAGTTTTCCGTATCTGAGCAGTCACTTCAGATAGGCCTTGACTGCTCTCACTACAACGAGAGAGTGCAACCATTTTAATAGCTGATTTGAACGCTGCCTGCCCATTCTTAGGGTCCTCTGGCAGCACAACAAACGTCAGATTCCTGTATCTTGAAACATTCAGATATACCTTTAACCACTCACTAGATTGAGAGGAATTAATAACTTTCCTTCCGCAGAACAAGGGTCTGGTAAAAAGGAAGGTAAGAAACGTGTTGATTCAAATGACAGCTAGATCCTTTTAGGAAAAAGGCTGGGCGAGGATTTAACATCAGCCTATCCTTAAAAATAAATAAGTATGGTACTATACAAAAGAAAGCTGCCAACACTGAAACTCTTGCGGAGGCTACCGCAACGGAGAACACCTATTCCTCCATTAGGAGGATCAAAAGGAATATGATGCATTGGCCCAAGGAGCTGTCCTTGTACGCCGACAAAACTAGACTCAACCCTACGGCACAAGTGCAACCTAACTGGCGGATTTATACGCGTCCCTTGTATAAAAGGCCCGGCTCAAAGAATGCGAAGCAAGCGGCCTTTGAAAAACAATGACAAAGGCTGAGATTTGACCCTTGATGGTATTCAAGGCTAGCTTAATTTTTACCCCCAACTGTAGGAAGGCAAGAATTCTACCTATGACATACCTCCGAGGATGCCATCTTTTGGTTTCACACCAGGAAACATAGGCCCTCCAGACCCTATAATAAATGGTCCTAGAGGCCCGCTTTCTTGCATTAATCAGGGCAGTTACTACTGAACCTGAAATCCCTGATTCTTTAACATGTGGGCTTTAGTAGACAGACCGTTAAATTTAGAGACTGTAAGGCGGGATGGAATACCAGCCCTTTGCGAAAGCAAGTCTGGACTAGATGGAAGAGTCCACGGTTTCCCTACCCCAATCTCTGTATACCAGGATCTTCTGGGCCATTCCGGGCTAGTAGTATTACTGGCTTCCCTTCCACTTTGATCCTTTGTAGAAGCTGTGGAAGCAGCTGAACTGGGGAGAACGTATAAAATCAGTGAAAAACTGATTCCACTGGGTCACTAATGCATCTGTCCCATATGCGAGTGGATCCCTAGCCCTTGACACAAAGCTGTCCAACTTCTTGTTGAACCTGGACGCCCAAAATTCTTATCTGGACAGAAAAAAAAGTCAGGGTGCAGAGGCCATTCTCCCGGGAACAATTGTTGACGGCTCCAGAGAGCCGCCTGTCAATTCTCCATTTCACGATATGAAGATTGTCGATAGGCAAGGTACAAGCTCCTCTGCCCAAACCAGAACATGGCCTTCCCTCTGGCTGCGTGACTTCTAGTGCCTCCTTGGTAACTGAAGTAAATTACTGATGTGCATTGTCAGATCGTACCTTGACAGAACAATCCTGTAATCTAAACACCCAGGCCATTAAGCCAGATGTGCCATTGGAAGCTCTAGAATGTTGACAGTCAAGGCTCTGAGCTTGACCACTTCCCCTGGGCAGTGGTCTCCTTCAGGACTGGTCTCCATCCCTAGAGGCCAGCCTTTGTAGCCACCACCTCCCAGGTAATCGGCATGAAGAATCTTCCTTTCTGCCATCTTGCTGAGGTTCTGGCGTATCCCTGGGACCAGACCCTTTGGAGAATGCCTAGGTTAGGATCTACTTGTTCCAGGCAGAAGGAATAATATTTATAGCAGCCTTGAAAGAAACTGAGCAAAGGGGAACCGCTTTGAATGAAGCCATCTTCCCTAGCACCTTAGCAAAGGTAAATGTAAGGAACTCTTCCTTGCCTTGACCCCTTTTTGGGCTGAGTCCCAAACACTCCAAGCTCCTTACCGACCGTAAGAAAGTACCTTTAGACTGGGATCCCAACCCAGGAGTTCCAGATACTTTACCACCTAGGTCCAGCCATGCTACTGACTGACCTTATCAGCAGCAGATTGGCTGACTAACTCGATGGCTAACTCGAAGGGCCAGACCACCAAAAGGAAGAGGTGCTGCTCCCCTGCGAAGCGCAGACAACCCCTGTAGCCCATGCAAATAAATACATATGCAAACGGCCCGTATGTGTATGAGGCAAGTATTAACGCCATATGCCTCTATGGAAGCGGGCGTTCATGGAAGCATGAATTCATACAAATATGTTTTAGGCAAGAACAAGAAAAGCGTGCGCTGTATACACGCATACATATAACACGTGTGCTATGGAACAAGCATCTTGCAAGCAAGCATGTGCTTTATGAACGTGTTATGCAACATTACACAACATGTATCCATGCAGACACAAATTCCTATGTGAACACAAGGAATCCTGTATATTTAAGGAAAACTTAAATTAACATGCCTTGTTATGCAACCATGCCAATCTAGGCGATCATGCAACTTTAGGCGATCATGCATCCTTATGTGATTCTGCATTTTTTATATGATCAAACGCTTTATGCATTATAAGCACTACTGTGCGGACAAGTACCCTTGTGACCAAGGACTCTTGTGTGATCAAGCACCCTTGTGCGATCAAGCATTTTTATGCTATTTTAGGCATTTCTGTGCAAACAAGCACTTTAATGTGACTCAGCGTCCTCATGTGACTATGTAAAACACATGTAAATCCATACCAACAGGAAACATATATCTTTATGTGATCAACAAGAACATGTTCTGTTACTTGTTTTACCTACATTATGTACATTCCAAACTCATGTATTTTATGCAAACATGTGGACTAGTAAAGAGGAAGTTATCCTCCGCCAACGTGCATTTCCGCAATCATGCAATTTAACTGTTTGTGCGCACCAGCAACTGTGCATACCAGCAGTTGTGCATTTGGCTAGCTTGTAAGCAAGCCCCTGCATGAGGATCCTGTGGAGGTTTTCTATCCTGATGATCAAGCATCTTTATGCGATCAAGCCTTTCTGCGTGACCATGCAACTAGGAGAAAAGAAAACAACGATGCATATCTATACAAACATAAACATGCATCTATAAGCGATCCTGTCACCTTATGCGATCACGTGTTCTTATGTGATCAAAAAATTAAGCATTTTTTGTGTTATATATATATATATATATTTTTTTTTTTTAACACAAACATGTCCAAACATGCATTTTGTACATACATGACCATGTATCTTTATGCAACCTATTTGTTTAAGCAGCACCTGTGCGTTTCATCAGCAACTGTGCAATCTGGCACTGTGCGATCCAGCCACTGTGTATTTCAGCATCTGTGCATTTTAAGCAACTGTGCGACCTTAGCGACTGTGCAATTCAGCCTCTGTGTATGTTAGCAACTGTGCAATTTCAGCAACTGTACATATCAGCATCTGTGCATACTAGCAACTGTGTGATTTTAGCAACTGTACATAGCATCTTTGCATTCTAGCAACAGTGCAATTTTAGCAACTGTGCATATCAGCATCTGTGCATATTAGCAACTGTGTGATTTTAGCAACTTAGCATATCAGCATCTGTGCGTATTAGCAACTTAGCATATCAGCATCTGTGTGCATTTAGCAACTGTGTGATTTTAGCAACTTAGCATATCAGCATCTGTGTGTATTTAGCAACTGTGCGATTTTAGCAAGCAAGCACCTGCTCAACTGCAGTTGGTCCTATACTTATGCCTGTAGGATACCAAGCACATATGCACTATGCTCAAACCTTTCAAACATGTAATATAACAACATGCATTTCAAAACTGCAAGCACATATATTATGCTGTTCATGCCCACAAGTAGGGATGAGCTTAGTGTTCGGGTTCGACTCGAACATTGGCTGTTCGGTCGTTCGCCGAATTGCGAAAGATATGGGCCGTTCGCGCCAAATTCGTGTGGCGCGTCACGGCCCATAATTCACTGCGGCATCGCAGTGCATTGCTTGCTGATGATTGGCCAAGCATGCACTATGACCCGCATGCTTGGCCAATCACAGCGCCGCCTTAACAGAGAGCCGTAATTGGCCAAAGCCAAGGAGGCTTTGGCCAATTATGGCTCAGGGGATTTAGTACACGCCCCACACTATATAAGGCCGCCTGCACGGCGGCCCTGTGCAGTGTGTTCCGGTGTGCTGAGAAATAGAGAGAGAGAGAGACAGTGTCATTTCATTTGAGTTAGCTAGATTAGGCAGGACAGTCAGTTAGCTGCACTTAAAGTGTATTGTGTATATATATATGCATCCCAGGTGTTGCATATATATATATATATATATATATATATATATATATATATACACTGTATTCAGTTTAGCTAGATCCGTTCCTGTTATCTTCTAGACTATTTACATTTAGTGCAGTGCGTCCTGCTCACAGTGTTCAGCTAGATCCGTTCCTGTTATCTTCCTACTGACAGGCAGGCTTGTCTTGTTGCAGTATTTTGAAAAAAATTACTGGTGTTCTTTTAGTACCACAGTCAGGCAGCTAGACTATTTACATTTAGTGCAGTGCGTCCTGCTCACAGTGTTCAGCTAGATCTGTTCCTGTTATCTTCCTTCCTACTCTGAACACAACCATGTTGTGTTTGGGCTTTTGCCCAGCAGCTTTGCCGCATGACATGGGTCTGTGTTTGCTATGTGGCTGGTTGTCATCTATGGCCGTTATTTGTTCACTATTGGGAGCTGCCATGCGCTCTGCGTGCCTTCCCCCCATTGTCCCTTCCTCCGCCCTCTCTGGGCGGGCGCCTGGATATCGGTGGGTTTTTCTTGGCGCACACAGTGCATCTGCGCCACGCCTCCCGCTTCACGCGCGGCGTCACTTGCGTGATGCGTGTGTCTTACCATCCTCGGTCTGGCAGTGGGGTTACGTGGGCGTTCCCCGCGGGCGGCGTGCGCCGCCTACGTCGGGATGCCATTCCCCCTTCTCTGCCAGATCTAGCGTGACGCTGGTGGCGGACGGTGTGCGCATGCCGTGGGCGGCTATAAACGGCCCCCCCAGTCACAGTCCAGACGCCATACTCTCTGCAAGGTCAGATTTCTGCTCCACACCTCTGCCAGAACCTTAGGACGCCACTCGCAGGTTAATATAGACTCTTACTCTGAGTACCCTGTACCGGCCTGGATTAACATTCCTGGCGGATTTGTTGTATGATACTATGACACTCAAAATATATATACATATTTTCTTCTAGATCCCTCGTGGCTACCCACTTCTGTGCTTTTTTTGGTCCTATCAAGAACTTCAGCTATCTGTGTCTGGTGTCTGTGTGTGGGGAGGTTCTGTATGTGCGCCCTGCTAGCGTGCGGCCCCAGGCCACCTCAGCTCCCATGATGGGCAAAGATTTGCGACCTTGGGTGTACACCTGTCACGTTTTTCTCGCAGTATCTTTATGTAAGTATGTAAAGGGGGCTCCATTTGCCCCACCATGAACTTAAGATATCGCACTATGACCAGACCCCTCAAGTTATTATTTTTTGTATTTTTTAGATGTCCCACCAGCACATGCCCCTGATAAGTGTTCCTATTACACGAAACGCGTCGGGCAACAGGGATAGAGATACACGTGTTAATTTTTTACTTTTCAACTTCAACTTTATCCATCATGGTCTTTATGGTTTTAGATATTTTATTGCTGCAATGCTGTTCAGATTTTTCATGTATATATATTAATTTATTGGATGCCATGACCTCTTTATTCAGACCACTATGTGGCGCTTTTCTGGTATGCACTGCTGTACCCTTGATGCCTGTATTGTAAGCGCGCATATTTATGTGCGGGTCAATATTTTGAGAATCACATTTATTATAATGTCTTTCCTGTATGTGGTTACTGTTTTTTAGATGTATCATGGACTCATGATTAATAAAGTTGTACTTTTATTTAACACACCTTCACAATGTTGACTGCCTCATTCAAAGTCCCAACTTCCCTCTTTTTTTCAAAGTCTTCCTACTGACAGGCAGGCTTGTCTTGTTACAGTATATAAAGCTACCTGAAGAAAATTACTGGTGTTCTTTTGATCCTATTAGTACCACAGTCAGGCAGCTAGACTATTTACATTTAGTGCAGTGCGTCCTGCTCACAGTGTTCAGCTAGATCCGTTCCTGTTATCTTCCTACTGACAGGCAGGCTTGTCTTGTTACAGTATATAAAGCTACCTGAAGAAAATTACTGGTGTTCTTTTGATCCTATTAGTACCACAGTCAGGCAGCTAGACTATTTACATTTAGTGCAGTGCGTCCTGCTCACAGTGTTCAGCTAAACCTACAAGTTAGTGGGGTGCGTCCTGCTCACAGTGTTCAGCTAAACCTACAAGTTAGCGGGGTGCGTCCACCTCACAGTGTTTAGCTAAACCTACAAGCTAGTGGGGTGCGTCCTGCTCACAGTGTTCAGCTAGATCCGTTTCTGTTATCTTCTTACTGACAGGCAGGCTTGTCTTGTTACAGTAAATACAGCTACCTGAAGAAAATTGCTGGTGTTCTTTTGATCCTATTAGTACCACAGTCAGGCAGCTAGACTATTTACAGTTAGTGCAGTGCGTCCTGCTCACAGTGTTCAGCTAAACCTACAAGTTAGTGGGGTGCGTCCTACTCACAGTGTTCAGCTAAAGCTACCTGTAGAAGGTTGGTGGTGTTCTCATACTACAGGCAGGCAGTTGATTTTGCTAGCTGCAGTATCAGTACATATATATATATATATATATATATATATATATATATATATATCCCAGCTTAGTGCAGCTACAGGCCATTAGTATGTCTGGAAGGCCAAGAAGGAGAGGCAGACAGTCACAAGCCAATAAGAGAGGGCAAGCAGGCTCTGTGTCTAGTGCTGGTCGTGGAGACGGTGCATCCTCATCAGCACTTGGCCATGGGACACGCTTGGCCTTTTTTTCGGCAGCTGGCCATGTTGAGCCGCAACATGCGGAAGACTTGGTCGAGTGGATGACCAAGCCATCCTCATCCTCCTCATCCTCTCTCACCCATGCCCAGGGTACTTTGTCTGGCAAAGCAGAGGCCTCTTCCCTCGGCTCAATGTCATCAGTGACTCCTTCCCTAGCCCCACCATGTCCTCCTGAGGAGTCCCTCGAACTGTTTGACCACAGTGTTGGGTACATGCTCCAGGAGGATGCCCAGCGTTTGGAAGGCTCTGATGATGATACTGAGCTCGATGAAGGCAGTAACATGAGCACGGAGAGAGGGGGTGCCCAAGAAGGACAGCAATCTGGCAGTCATGCTCCCCCTGCTGCAGCATACTGCCAGGTTTGCTCCAGTGATGAGGAGGGAGGGGATGATGAGGTCACTGACTCAACGTGGGTGCCTGATAGGAGAGAGGAGGAGGAGGAGGAGGAAGCGGCACATCACCAACGAGGCAGGATGCCCTCCAGGGGCCAGCCTAAGGGCAGCACATTGACTGCATCACACCCCAAAGCTCCACATGTGCAGGGCGCTGCAGTCTCTGCGCGTTATTCAAAAAGTTCTTTGGTGTGGGCCTTTTTTGAGACGAGTGCATCAGATCGCACCGCTGCTATTTGCAACATATGTCTCAAGCGTATCTCACGTGGCCAAAACATCTCCCGCTTGGGTACCACATGCTTGACCAGACATATGTTGACCTGCCATGCAGTTCGTTGGCAAGCGTATCTAAAAGACCCACACCAAAGAACAAAGAGGACCTCTCCTTGCTCCTCATCAGCTGAGATTTCCAACCCCACTAGACCTTCAGTCCTCTCTGAGACCTGCACTGAGAGGAATGAAGGTGTAGAATTAGGTGTGTCACAGCCAAGTACTTGTGGGCAATCTGCTTTTGGTACACCGACGTCAGATTGTACCAGGCAAATTTCCCTGCCCCAGCTGCTGCACCGCCGAAAGAAGTTTGCTCCCAGCCATCCACATGCCCAGCGGTTGAATGCTAGCTTGGCAAAATTGCTAGCACTTCAACTGCTGCCTTTTCAGTTGGTAGACTCTGCCCCCTTCCGTGAGTTTGTGGAATGTGCGGTTCCTCAGTGGCAGGTACCCAAACGCCACTTTTTCTCACGGAAGGCGATTCCGGCTCTCTACCAGCATGTGGAAGGCAATGTCCATGCCTCGCTGGACAGGGCGGTCAGCGGTAAGGTGCATATTACCGCTGACTCATGGTCCAGCAGGCATGGACAGGGATGTTACCTAAGTTTCACGGTGCATTGGGTGACTCTGCTGGCAGCTGGGAAGGATGCAGGACAAGGTCCAGTAGTGTTGGAGGTTGTTCCGCCACCATGCCTCCAAAATGCTAATGATTGTGATACACCTCTCTCCTCCACCCCCTCCTCTTCTTCTTCCTCCATGGCCTCTTCCTCGGAACCAGCGGTGCTCCGTAGTCGTTCAAGGGGCTACACAAGTACGCAGGCCAAAAGATGCCATGCGGTGCTTGAGCTGGTGTTCTTGGGGGACAGGAGCCACACTGGGGCAGAGGTTCTGTCAGCTCTGCAGGGGCAGGTTCAGAGGTGATTGACGCCACGCCAACTTAAGGCAGGAATGGTGGTTTGCGACAATGGCACCAACCTCCTCTCTGCCCTCCGACAGGGACAAATGACCCATGTGCCCTGTTTGGCTCACGTCCTTAACTTGGTGGTGCAGCGGTTCTTGGGCAGGTACCCGGGCTTACAGGATGTCCTGAGGCAGGCCAGGAAAGTCTGTGTGCATTTCCGCCGGTCATATAATGCCAGTGCTCGGCTGACGGATCTCCAAAAGGAGTTTAACCTGCCCAAGAACCGCCTAATCTGTGACATGCCCACCAGGTGGAACTCAACGTTGGCCATGCTGCAGCGGCTGCACACGCAGCAAAGGGCCATCAATGAGTACCTGTGCGACTATGGCACCAGGACAGGGTCAGGGGAGCTTGGTTTTTTTTTCCCCACGCCAGTGGGCCATGATCAGGAATGCATGCACTGTCCTGTCACCATTTGAGGAGGCCACAAGGATGGTGAGCAGTGACAGTGCATGCATCAGTGACACTGTCCCCCTTGTACACCTGTTGGAGCACACGTTGCGTGGAATAATGGACAGGGCACTTGAGGCAGAACAGAGGCAGGAAGAGGAGGACTTCCTTAGCTCTCAAGGCCCCCTTTATCCAGACAGTGTTCCTGCGTGCCCGCCGATCACACAGGAAGAGGACGAGGAGGAGGAGGAGGAGGAGGAGGAAGATTGTGTCAGTATGGAGGTGGAGCCTGGCACTCAGCATCAGCAGCAGTCTTTAAGGGATCAGTCCCAAGAAACACATGGACTTGTACGTGGCTGGGAGGAGGTGGCTGCGGACCATGTCATCCTTAGTGACCCAGAGGACTCCGGACCGAATGCCTCAGCAAACCTACGCTGCATGGCCTCCCTGATCCTGCAAAGCCTGCGTAAGGATCCTCGTATTCGTGGTATCAAGGAGAAGGACCAATACTGGCTGGCAACCCTCCTTGATCCACGTTACAAGGGTAAGGTTGCGGACCTTATCTTGCCATCGCAGAGGGAGCAGAGGATGAAACATCTTCGGGAGGCCTTGCAGAAAGGTCTGTGCAACGCGTTCCCAGAGACTGGGAGGTTACAAACTCCTGTTTCTGGACAACGTGTTGCTGAGGCTTCGGTCAGTCAAAGAAGGAGCGGTGGAGAAGGTGGCCGTCTGAGCGATGCGTTCAGACAATTTTTTGGTCCGCAGCCCCAAGATATGATCGGTTCCAGCAACCATCGTCAGCGTCTGTTTTACATGGTGCAGGAATACCTAGGGGCAAGATCAGACTTGGACACCTTTCCCACCGAAAATCCTCTGGGTTACTGGGTCTTGAGGATGGATCACTTGGCCAGAGCTTGCACAGTATGCAATTGAGCTACTGGCCTGTCCTGCATCCAGCGTTCTTTCGGAACGCACATTCAGTGCTGCTGGAGGCGTGGTAACCGATCACAGGGTGCGTCTGTCCACTGACTCGGTCGATCGACTGACCTTCATAAAAATGAATCAGTCTTGGATCACCACCAGCTACCAAGCACCTGATGCTGATGTAACCGAATAATTTTTTTTGAAATCTCAGATCCCTTCAAAGACTGCCTATGTTGATGCTGAGTGACTATCCCTGAGTAATTATCCTCTTCCTCCTCAATCATCACGCTGATAGCTTGTAAGAACATTTTTGGTTCTGGGCGCCACCACCAGTGCCTAAGGCACAATTTTTCAGCCCCTGTTTAACAGGGGCGTGTAATTACAATTTTTGATGTAATACTTTGCAGCAGGGCTCGTTCCTGCGTTCCAACTAGAGTGTCTGTGAGGGGTTGCAGTGTTGTGGCACCAGCACCAGTGCCTAAGGCCTAATTTTTCAGCTCCTGTTCAACAGGGGCATGTAATTACAATTCTTGATCTAATACTTCACAGCAGGGCCCTGTGAGGGCTTACAGTGCTGTGGCCACAGCAACACCTAAGGCCCAAATTTCTGCTGAGTATATAGGGCAGGACCCTACTTTCAAACAACTAACTTACAAACGACTCCTACTTGCAAACGGAAGGAGACAACAGGAAGTGAGATGAAATCTACCCCTAGGAAGGGAAATTCTCTCCTGTAAGAGTTAATATGGGAAAAACATTTCTCCTTTCCACTGATGCTTTCCAATCCTTGTTCCACAAAAAAAAACAAATTTTCAAAAAACATTTTTCATTGGGACAAAAAGTGAGGTGAAATCTTATGAAGAGGAGGAAAGACAGCAAAACAAATGTCACAGGGGTGATAACCCTTCCCTATGTTTTCCAAAAAGCTTAAAAAAGATTCATGCGAAATGGACCTCTGTCTACATTCCTTCAGAGAAGCCATTCTGTCTCAAGCAGTACAGACTTCCTGGAGGCCACAAAGAAATTGGGGAGACTATTCAAGAACTGTTGAGAGTAGGGATCCTTAGACCTGCTGTAAGTCCTTTCTCGTCTCCGGTGTTCCCAGTAAAGAAACCTTATGGGACATATAGCATGACTATGGATTACAGAGGTCTAAACAAAGTGGCACCTCCATTGAAGTCTGCTGTACCAGATATGATCTCAATTGTTGAGAAAATTGCTAAAGATGCAGGAGAATATCATGCTGTGATAGACCTGGCTAATGCTTTCTTTTCAATTTTGATAGACCCCGAGTGTCAAGACCAGTTTGCTATGGTGTGGGACGGCCGCCAGTACACTTTCACCGTGCTTCCTGAAGACTATGTTCATTCTCCAACGATTTGTCATGGACTGATTGCCCGAGATTTAAGTACACGGAGTTTGAAAGTCGCTGTGTTTCACTACATTGATGACATCATGAACTCTGGAACAAAAGAAGATGTAACTGAAGCACTGCACCTGCTGATACATCACATGGAAAACAGAGGGTGGGCTATCGACAAAGACAAAGTCCAAGGACCTGCCACAGAAGTCAAATTCCTGGGAATGATGTGGACTGGGCCGCAGAGGAAAATTCCAGAGACAGTTATGCAAACTATCCAGGCTCCGTCGCCCCCTACTACCAAAGAGGAGGCACAGAAGTTCATTGAAGTTGTGGGGTTCTGGAGATCGTTCATCCCACATCTTGGACTGATTCTGAGGCCTATATATAATGTCACCAGAAAAAGACTGAGTTCTCATGGGGTTCAGAGCAGCGGACTGCATTCCTGGCTGCTAAAGAAGCTATTTTGCAGCATCAGAGATTAGGATCCGTGAGACAAGGAGTACCATTTCAGCTGGATGTAGTGGAGCAAAATGGTACCATATCTTGGAGTCTGTGGCAGCCAAATGAAAAGAAAGGATTGAGAGCAATACTCATTGGATTTTGGTCCAAACAACTGACAGGGGCACAGAAGAGATACACTCCCCTAGAGAAGTACCTGTTTGGGGCCCACACAGCACTTCAGCATGTAGAGACCATTACAGGAAAGGACACAGTCACCATCCATACTGCATTGCCAATAGCAGGATGGGTGAGAGATAATGGACTGACCACTAGGGCAGCTGTAGCCCAGAACCAGACACTGATGAAAAGGAAGTGGTACCTTCAAGAAAGAGGGGGTATTGCAGCTGGGGATGTTAGAGACATTTCAAAACAGTTGGCAGGGCTTGTTACTTTTACCAGCACCCGACCAGAAGAAAATCCTGTGCTGCAGTCATCCCCTATTCAAGAGGCACCACCCTTTGAGTTTCTGTCAGAAGACACGAAGGAGTCAGCGTAGTTCACTGATGGTTCAGCCATAGTCACCTTGTCTGGGCATAAATGGACAGCAGCAGCCTACAACCCAAGTACCGACACAGTCCTGCAGGAGACCGGAATTGGAGGGTCCAGTCAGTATGCAGAGTTGAAAGCTGTAGTGATGACTCTTCAGGAGGATCCTTCTTTTCATGTCACTATCTACACTGACAGCTGGGCGCTTTTTAAAGGACTGACAACTTGGATGCCCACGTGGAAGTCCAATGAATGGATGATTCATGGAAAGGTGTTGTGGGGAGGCAAGGAAGTCTGGGACGGGGGCGTGGCTTGACCTCGTAGAGAATGGCTGCTTAACTTCAGAGCTCTGCTGACAGGGATAGAAATCTGAATTTTAAAGACGGTCAACGGCCTCCCAAACACCCGAAAAGCGATGGGTACATCCTCTAGAACTTCGTCGACCTCCCGGTCCCGTTCTCCCCGTGAAATACCGGCAAGATCCAGTCAGAACATCCCGGAGATGTTCCGGGCACAGATGGGAACTTCGGCGCCGGCTCCCACCTCACGGAGCCAGCATCAGCATCCTCCTCACTCTAATGCTGCTGCCTCTCCATCTCACGCTGAACTCAATGACAGGGGAATTCTCCTCACTCCTCATCAGCATCCGAGCCTGAGCGATCTCAGATCCGTAGCTGAGGACATTAAGGACACCCTGACAGCAGCAATCTCAGATTTAAAAATTGAAATCCAAGCTATTACAGGCAGAGTTCAGGCGGTGGAACAAACGACTGCCCTTCATTCATCCAAGATCCGTCACCAGCATCTGGCAATTGACACACATACACGGCAATTAAGAGATGTCAATCGCCACTTGGAAGATTTAGACAATCGCGGCAGACGCCATAACCTCAGGCTGAGAGGTTTGCCTGAAACCGTGGATGCGGATCATCTTCAAAGTGAAGTTATCCATATCTTTAATAACATACTCGGCAGACCCAGAGAGGTTCCTATTGCGATGGAAAGAATCCACCGTGCCCTGCGACCGAAGGGAAAAGACTCTGACCCGCCTAGGGATGTGGTATGCTGCATTATTGACTACCGTTTGAAGGAAGACATTCTGAGGGCTGCACGTTCCCTGACCCCTTTACTACATAACGGCACAGAACTTCGTCTATTCCAGGATTTATCAAACATAACCTTGCAGCGCAGAAGGGAACTGCAACCCCTTCTGACAGTACTCCGGGCTAAAGGTATAATTTACCGCTGGAAGTTCCCTTTTGGTTTGGCGGCAACAGTACAAGGACGCTCAGCTCTCCTCAGAGTCCCTGAGGATCTACATTCCTTCTGTGATACGCTCGGAATCCCTCTCATGGAGGTCCCAGATTGGTACGCGGAATTTCGTACCCCTACAGCATCTAAAGCACCTTCCAGGAGTGAAGCAATGGAGACCCAACATACAAGCTACAGAAGACACCGTTCGCCATCGGAACCGAGAATTCATCAACCCGACCCGCAGTCTCCTTCCATCTACAGCCCGACGAAACCTCTACGCTCCAGAAGAGCTAGAAGAGATCGGTGAACACAGATGGCATCTGCAACATAGACTGAAAGATTTCCTCTGACTGTTCATGTGCCGTTTTTAGAATATTGAAAGTTCATTCCCCGGCTGGTAATATGCTCCTAAAGTATTTCAATATGTTAAGTTTAGTTTATGTAGATCATAGTTCATACACACAGGCATATCTATATCCCCCTTAACGCTGATTATCAAAGCAGCGCTGTGTCTGCATGGTTTATTCTGTTACACCTTACTCTCTAATACAGCCCTACACTAGCAGTTCCACCCTTCATTAGAGCTTTATTATAATTAAATTCTTATGTGGCTGTATTTTCCAATCTAGTGAGGTATAGTGTCATCAGAGATCTCCAATCTACTTTATCTCTCCCTCCTCTAGCTGATCGGTACACTGACAGTTTAACAGGGTTTCATCCCGCTTCGATTACACGGATTGATAATTATAACTGCAAATATGCCCTTCTTTTACACACAACAGGCTGCTAGTAATATTCATTGACACCCCTATTTTGATCCTGTATTAACTCTCTGTTCCTCTTAGATAGCAACTACATTAGTAGATAACTACTAGAACTACCACACAATCTTATTGCCATGACAACCAGCTGTTCATCGCTCTATTGGTTGCTGTCTTTCGGCGCAAATTCATGAGAGGAGCCAAGGTCTGAGGTAAAAAGTTCTCCCCCACCATGACTCATGCAGTCGCTCATTGGCTCTCACAAGGTTAGAGACCTGACTTGTTACCATGGTGACACACTGCAGACCTCTCTCCCCTGCCTCCACACACGCACCTCCCATAGGAGGATGCCTGTATCATCCCAGCCCGAGATAGTTGTGACACATGATTCATCTCCTTAGTAGTCCTAACATCACCTTATCTGTCATGAATTACGCAAAGATTAGGGCACTCACTACCCTGTATGGTTATATAGAACTTATCCTTGCGAGTGCCTTTCCCTGACTAGACAGCTGTCTACACACCAAAAACGGAACTGACAGGCTTCCCAGATAAAGGCACTTTAAGGGACTTTCACAGATACTGATCTTTCTCATATATTCGTCCCCTCCTATCCAATGAGATATGCTCCTAAATAGCATAACGATCTACATGGATACTTCGTTTTATTAATTATTTTGACAAGCTTCTTCATAGCCTTCAGGGGTAGTTCATTATTAATTAGTTCAGGCACGGTTTATCTATCTTAAGAGATAATACTTTCTACCTATGTTGAATACTCTGATCTGCAAACTGTTCAAGTTTTCTGGCTGACTGTTTAACTGAATTATTACATAGACTTTTGCGTTATGAATATCTGCGCCTCACCAGATGTTTATTTTATGTGCTACTCATGGGGATTTTTATTTCTTTTATTTCTTTTATTTTTCTGTTTCTTTTTGGTTTTTTTTCTCATTCTTTCCTTGACTTAACGATCACCAGGGGAACGATCTCACAAAATATGTCATTAACTTAATGTTTCATCTGACCATACACCTAATTCTTTATCTGCTTTTCGCAAATCTGACCCATGCTGTTTCTCCAAATCCACTGAGAAAGTTAATAGGCGGCATTCACAGCAATCTAAATGCAACCATTTCACACATGGACCGTCTTCAGTCCATGCCTTCTTCCTACATCTATCCCATATGTCAGCGGCTCTTGTCCCTTATTGACAGGTTTTACTTTTCTCTACGTTACCGTTTGGTCACCTTCCCAAACAGTGGTTTCAATTGATTACCTGATTTCTTCACTCAACCCTCCTTTAAACCACCACTGACCCATTCCGGTACCATATATCACGAGTGTATACTCGTACATAGCCTAGCGAGCAGGCATCGCTAGTCCCCGGATTACTTTCCACTACCTATAACCCCTAACAACACTACACAGTGGTCTTCACAGTTTCCTCTCCCCCGCATACCCAATATCCCTCACATCACTCTCTACTCCTGAACAATCTACTTTCATCCTGAATAGAATCTCATCACTCCCCTAGAACGCGCCTTCCACACATAAGAGCATAAGGCACAAGTCCAACTACTGTTCTTTTTCTGCCACACATACACCTGCACCGCGGACTATCTTCAGTAAACACCACTCCAGTCTAACTCACAACACCTCCCAAATTACAGAATGACACCGGTCTCACACAATTCTACACCAATATCTCACCACAAAGCCACTACTAAACTAGTCTCGCTCAACGCACGGGGACTAAATGTCCCTGAGAAACGTACACAAGTTCTCCTTTCTATGCATAAACTCAAGGCAGACATTATATACATCCAGGAAACGCATTTCAAAACGGACTCTATCCCCAAATTCTCCGACTTACGTTATCCAACAGCTTTTCATGCTACCAACAAACAATCAAAAACAAAAGGAGTTTCTATCCTTATCTCAAAACATTGTCCACTCATAATCAAAGACACTCTAGCGGATGAAGATGGAAGATTTCTTTTTGTCAAAGGTTCACTTTTCGGTAAACCTTTAACCTTAGCAAACATATACGCCCCCAACATTAAACAAGTCCCGTTCTTCCGACACACACTGCAATTGCTCGCATCGTTTCAAGAGGGTATACTATTAACTGGAGGAGATTTTAATGTTCCCTTAAACCCAATACAGGATACATCTTCGGGTGCATCCAAATTACCCTTCTCAGCGTTACGAGCAATTAAACAATGTTTTCAAGAATTGACATTACATGACGCATGGCGTACTTTAAACCCCTCAACTAAAGATTACACTTTTTTCTCCAACCCACATGGCAGCTACTCCAGACTTGACTATTTCTTTATTTCACAAAACGATCTCCCCATGCTCAAGCACACCTCCATCGAACCAATGTACATATCAGATCACCACCCGATAACCATGTCCTTGGAATTTCCATCCAAACATACTCGCTCACAAATATGGCGTCTTGATCCCTCACTGCTGACAGACATTTCAATTGTTTCTACTATACACGACAATCTAAAACTTTATTTCCAGGATAACGACTCCTTGGACATATCCCCAATGATAAAATGGGAAGCCCACAAATGCACCATACGGGGAAAATTAATAGCTATCGCTTCCAAGAGAAGACGAGAAAGACAAGCGCATATTTCTATCCTTTCCAAACGCATACAGAATTTAGAAAAAATACATAAGAAAACTCGAGCGCTCTCCGCGCTTGAGGAACTTACTCAGGTGAGGACAGAGTTGAAAGAAGTGTTACATAAACAAATAAAACGCAAATACATATTATCACAAAAAATATTCTACGAACATGGCAACAAATCCGGTAAAATTCTAGCCAGAGCCCTCCGTGCAAAACGATCATCTACAACACTTCATTCCATTAATGACCCTTCGGGTTCTAAAGTAACGTCTAATACACTGATAGCAGACCAATTTGTGAATTATTTCTCGCAGCTCTATAATATCAATCCTCATCAACCCACGATAAACAATGATCGTAGAACACACTTGATTAAAGAGTTCCTAGCCCAACATGGTCCCAAACCCAATTCTGATGCAGAAGCTTCGCATCTAGAACGTCCCATCTCTAAGGACGAACTAGAGACTGTGCTCAAACAACTCAAAACAGGCAAAAGTCCAGGTCCAGATGGCCTAACAGCAGGATACTATAAGGAATTCATAGCTACGCTTTATCCTCACTTCTTAAATGCTTTCAACTCCCTTTCATCCGAGAACCCCCCTCCCAGAGATCTTCTCACAGCTCACATAGTGGTTATTCCAAAACCTGATAAAGATCCAAATTTAGTTCACAATTACAGACCAATATCTCTACTAAATGTTGACCTGAAAATATCTGCAAAAATTTTGGCTAATAGACTTTTACCCCTTCTCCCTGGCCTCATCTCCTTGGACCAAGTTGGTTTTGTCCCAGGTAGAGAGGCAAGGGACAACACCCTAAAGGCAATTAGTATTCACAATTGGCTGACTTCAAAGAAACAACCGGGATTCCTTCTCTCCCTTGATGCGGAGAAGGCATTCGACAGGGTAGCCTGGGACTACCTAAAAGAGGTCCTAACACACATTGGCATACGAGATCGCATGCTACAATTTATTCTTGCTCTATACTCCACCCCAACTGCCAAAGTCCGGATAAATGGACACCTGTCGAATGCCTTCTCCATATCTAACGGTACAAGACAAGGATGCCCACTCTCTCCGCTTATTTTTGTCTTGGCACTGGAACCATGTCTAACGCATCTAAAAAACAATCCAAACGTTAAAGGAATAACCATCGCAAAATCTACCTATAAATTAGCGGCATTTGCGGATGACATCCTACTATTCCTGAAAGAGCCACACATTACGCTACCCAATCTCCTCAAAGATCTTACTCTCTTTGAAAATCTCACATATCTTAAAATTAACTTCCCTAAATCAGAGGCCCTAAATATCACTCTACCACCAGATATAGTGAAACAATGTCAAACTAATTTCCCTTTCATATGGAAACCGAGCGCCATTAAATACCTTGGGGTCTACATTCCAACCTCGCTATCGGACTTATACAGCAAAAACTATACTCCCATTATCCAAAATATTCAAAAAGACCTCAACACTTGGTCAACGGGTTTGTTCTCATGGTTTGGCAGAGTCTCCATTATAAAAATGACTATAATGCCAAAATTACTATACCTGCTCCAAACAATCCCAGTGTCTCTACCACAAACTTTTTTTAATGCGTACCGCAAATCCTGTATGAAATTCATCTGGAATGATAAGCGACCTAGAATGAGTTTCAACAGAATGACCGTACCCAAAATGAAAGGTGGATTAGGCCTACTGGATCTTCGAAAATACTATTGGGCCTGTCAACTCTCTCGAATAGTGGACTGGAATGTTCACCCTAAAACTAAAGCGTGGATCGCAATTGAACAAGCCTTCTCACAAATCCCGATCCATAACCTACCCTGGATTCACCCTCGCCACATCTCTCCACATTGCAAACAACATCCCCTTATCGATACGACACTGAATTCCTTTAAAAAGACATGTAAAAATTTGCACATTTCCTCCTCTCCAGGCCCTCTCACGCCAATCAAACATAACCCAGACTTTCCACCAGGCAATGATGATTCGTTCCTTCATCACATAGGATCCCAGACAAGGATGACAGCGGGAGATTTCTTCGCTAAGGGGAATATTAAACCGCTGTCCTCATTGAACTCCCAAGAAACGAATCATCAGATCCCTTTCTGGTCTTATATGCAACTCAGACATTTTCTTCTTGATCCCCAAACTAGGGCTGCATACTCAAGAAACCAATCACACTTTGAATCCCTTTGCTCTGCCACTGAACCCCAAAGACACCTGATATCCACCATATACTTGAACCTCTTTCTCGAGCATACTCCTAAAACAAATATAGCTAGTGCAAAATGGGAAAAAGATCTTTCCATCCACCTCTCTGATAAGGAATGGGAAAAGATATACTCTAACATACACAAAGGCTCCATTAATGTAACAACTCAAGAAAACGGATACAAGCTTTTCTCCAGATGGTACAAAACGCCTCTCAAGTTACACACCATTAATCCAGAGATCCCATCTAATTGTTGGAGATGTAATGACAAAAACGGATCACTCCTTCACATATGGTGGGACTGCCCTGCGATTTCTGCCTTCTGGACTAAAGTTTTTCACCTCTCCTCCCAAATCACTACACTTCAGCTAGAATTCTCTCCAGCACAAGCCCTCTTACACCACTCCTCCCTACCGATGAAAACTTATCACAAATCCCTAGCACTACATCTAATCAATGCTGCCAAACTCTGTATCCCAGTTCTCTGGAGATCTCCCAACCCACCCACAATCGCAGACTGGTTCAAAAGAGTAAACAAAATAGCTGAAATGGAGGAACTTGTACATCAAGCACAGGATTCCTATACTAAATACAGGAACACTTGGGCCTGTTGGCTACATTTCCGCACAACATCTGAATATATCCAATTAATCAATTAGGAACCCTCCTCCAGCACACCATTAGACACATCATACATCCCATCCCAACTGTCTATAGTCCTCCCTATAGTCGTGCATGAAACAAAATTCAGGAGGTAACTATATCATTACGCATACAGAATCCACTTCAAAAGCTCTATTATGCTTTTCTTCCTGGGACTTGGTCCTTCTGTAAAGATATTTCCCGTTAGACCCATGGCTGAGCCAGGGACGGGAAATAACTTTCCCCTACCTTCCCTTTGTATTTCTCACTATATTTTGACCACCATTTAATCGAAACTTTGCTATGTTAGATATCCATGGTTGTATGCTATGATTATATCTCTATCTACAGACATTACCCGACTTATGGACACCACGCACCAGGATCAATTTCACACTCTCACACAGACATAGTAATTAACGATTATTCCAAACACAATCCAACAAAAATCTCAGACTCATATACTAAGGCTATCATAGGCAATCTATTATAATACGGTTTTTACTCCTCTCTCCCTTTTTAATCTTTTTCGCCCTCAAAAATCAACATGTTTAAAAAATGTTTTACCTGCTTTACTATATGTTCTTTATATTTTCTGCCCACACTACTCTGTAATCCCATTTATCCACACACCAGATGTAATGTGTTTTTCAACAAATCCACAGTCGTAGATTTGAATACTTGTTAAAATACAACGTTGTACTCTCTGGACTGTTCCCTCTGTATAACACTATTGTCATTTTATCTCAAACCTTGCTTTTATGTACTACTTTTCTGTATGGATTTAACTTAATAAAGCTTTATTTGGAAAAAAAGGAAGTCTGGGACTACATCTGGAAGGAAGCTCACTCCCGCACCATAAAAGTGGGGCATGTTGATGCACATGTGCCCCTAGTCCCAGACTTTGACAACTATAACAGAGTTGCAGATGAAATCGCCAAAGTGAAGGCAGTTGTGCCAATTGATCCTGTTTTGATGAACTTGGCCAATTGGGCCCACAAGCAATCTGGACATTTGGGGGAAGAAAGCAACATATGAATGGGCACAGCAGAGAGGATTGTCTATATCTATGGACATGATAAAGACTGTAATAGGGAACTGTACAGTGTGTGGAGAAGTGCGACAATGGCCATTGCAAAAGTACTCCACCGGGTCAATTGAGAGGGGTGAGAGGCCTGCAGAGATCTGGCAGATTGACTTCATTGGTCCCCTGCCCCGGGGAGATATTGTTGCACTGCAGTGGACACCTATTCAGGACTTATGCTTGTTCATCCTTGCAACCGTGCAGATTAAGCCACAACGCTTCAACTGCTCCAGAAACTTTTCACTGCTTATGGTTGTCCCAAACAAGTCCAAAGTGATAACTGCTCACACTTCACCGGATCAACAGTACAGCAGTGGGCCAAAGATTCTGGAGTGTACTGGTTGTGCCACATCCCATACCATCCACAGGCAGCTGGTTTGATTGAAAGATACAACGGGCTATTGAAGGACCAGATGCGCAAATTTACACCCACATATACACCCACACATTTACACCCACACACATGTTGTTAAATTCTAGGCCACTAGCCAAAAGCACACCAAATGAGAGGATGGTAGGGGCTGGGGCACAGATTCCACAGCTGGAGTGCAGAGTTCAGTATTTATGTAAGGTTCCTGAAAGAACAGGGCTTAACAGATACCATGTTACTGCTTCCCATGACATAGAAACCAAGAGTGACGTATCTGAAGCTGACGCCTATCTAGGAATGAGAGGGAATCTGGCAGGAAGGTTTGAAGTTATGTTTGCATTGGCAGATGAGCTTGAAGACAGTGGCTGGGACTCTGACTGGTTAGTGGATACTTCTCAGCAATAGTGGAAAGGGATCTACATAACATCAAACCTTCCAAAATAAACAGCAGTGATCTTCTGGGAAATATCAGTATATTTCCTCTCCTCCCTATTGATGTTCTTTGGGAGGGTCAGAAGTGGGTAGAGACAGGGGGGCAAAGTGTTAGTCACATATATCCAGGCAAGAAGCCATTTAGAGGAGAGATTGTAGCTGAAGGGCTTGGATCTACTGTTTATGTATTATTAGAAGGAACAGATAATCCGCTTTGTTTTCCACTCCACAGGCTGTCTCCGATTTGATCCATAGGACATGATGGAAAGAATGACGGAAGAACGCAAGAGCTGTGGAGAGCAAGGCCTTTGATGTATTACAAGCCTGGACTTGTTTCTAAAGAACTTTAGAATGGACTTTCTAATGAACTTTTTAGTTAAAGACTGAAACATCTTCTCAATGACAGAAATATGGGAGGTGTTGCATTCAAGGAAAATTAATGTTTAGAATGAATTTTCTTAGTAATATAGTGATTTTCTGTATGGAGTCTGAAAGAAAAAAAAAATCTAGGGCGGAATGTGTTTTGTTTGTTAAAAATATGATTTTTTTAATATTAATCAGACATAAGATACATGGGACAATATTACAATAGTGAGTTGGTCAGATTACTGTCAGTTTTTTGGCTTGAGTAGATTTCTCAAACAAATGCTGTTTCATACAATGGGGTTAGATACCATTGTTGTATTCAATTGACAGTTTGAATAGGCTATTGTCTCTATAGCTACAGTAAACAAGTAAGAGAGAGTCTCTCAAACTGAAAGAATGACTGTTAGCCGGTTGTTATGGAAACAAATTTGTAACCATTAACTTTTGTCAACAAACTTGTACAAATAAAAAGGGGCGAGTAGAGACTGGGAGACATCATCATCATGCTTTGAAGATCAGAAGCCACTCATGATACAAGAAAAGGTGCCTGGTGTCCAAGAAGCATCGTTGCCAATGGAGATCACGAACATACAGTACTAGGAGATAAGTAACTTTTAAGTGTATTTGTACTGTTATAGACCATAGGCTGCATTTGCTAGGCATTTTGCTTGTTATAGATATCTGTCAGTCTTGTATTGTATTCCTAAGATTGTAATAATTTTGTATGTACAGTATCTTTGTATAGTAAAAGCACATTTACACAGTGCAGAAGTCTCAGCTTCCTTGCTTATACCACAGAGTAACCTTTCTAGATAGACGCGAGCAAAACAACATGCAATCTCAGTCCTTTTCCATCATGGATTTTTCCAGAGGTCTCCTCCTCTTAATGTATTTTTCTTTACACTCATGTGCATAACTTTACGTTTTCTCAATATTGAACCTCATCTGCCATGTAGCTGCCCAACCCCCTATTTTGTCAAGGGGGACTGTAATAATGCTACATCCTGTGCCAACGTTATTTCCCTACATCATCAACAAACACTGAACTTAAGCTTTTAATTCCAACCTCTATATCATTAAAAAACACATTGAACATTTTTTGGGCCCAAGGTAGAACCCTGGGGCACACCACTCACAACTTTAGATCATTCAGAGAATGTGAGAGAAAAAAAACTTAAAGTGTATAACCATAGAGTGAATATTACAGCATCTCAAAGGGTATATACAGATAAGTGATAGCAGTAAATGCTTAAGTGTGTAAAGGGGTGAAATGCTTAGGAGCAGACCATGGGTTGATCAGAAAACAATGATGCATAAAATACCATATTCAAAAGATATTCAAAGAAATCGTTATAAAGTGTCCCAATATATTGAGTGTGTAGCTCTATGTAGGACGTATTGTCCGTATATATAGATACTGAAAGGGGAAATGTCCAAAACCCTAAAAAAGGTGAACATATAAAAGCATAAGAAGTCTATTATTGAAGAGGTGCGGTACTTCAAACGGACCCCACAGCCATCTGGATATAGGCCATCTTCATATGCAATGGTTAAAGGGTAGCCTTAAAAATCCTTCAATAAAGGTGGATTCTTCACTCATAAAGAGAGAAAAACAAAAGGATGCCCTTACCAGAGAAGGTGGCCCTTGGCGGTGAGTCAAACAGGCTTGTACCGTCAAGCGGTATAGGGTGGCACTCTGTGAGAAGACTTTATGTAGAATCCCATCAGGAGTCTTCAAATATTATGCCAGTATGGGGACAGGAACGTCCAAGGATCAACTTCAATCGTCGGTTGGTCGTTTCCTCAGGGGTCCATCCCAAGTCCATCCTATTTTTTACTTACTTTGTTTCTACTAGCGCCACACTTTATTATTATTTTTACACTTGCAACGGTCAGATTGTTGTGTTGGCTGCTCTATTTTTGTTTATTCTGGGAGTTGGCGCAATTTCTACACCTTCTTTTTACACATTCAGAGAATGGGTCATTTATCACTACACTCTGGACCCGTTCTTGTAACAAGTTTTCTATCTGCTTAGATACAATTCCATCAACTCCATTTTATAGCTCATTTATGAGGTACATCAGGGATGTCCAAACTACGGCCCTCCAGCTGTTGCGGAACTGCACTTCCCATGAGGCATTGTAAAACTCTGACATTCACAGACATGACTAGGCATGATGGGAGTTGTAGTTCCTTAACAACTGGAGGGCCATAGTTTGGACACCACTGAGGTACATTAACAAATGCAGGTAAACTACATCCACTGGACATCCATCATCTGATTTCTCACTTACTTCATCGTAGAAAGAGAACAGGTTGTTTTGACAAGAACAGCCTTTCATAATACCATGCTATTTGTCACTAATATCTTTATTGCAGACAGATTTCCCTTACCATTCCCTCAAATACCTTACATACTGTTGATATTAGGCTGACTGATTTGCAGTTTCCTGACATACATTCTGATCCTTTTTTGTATATTGGAACCACATTTGCACTATGCCAATCAGTTGGCACCATTCCAATCAGTAAGGTGTCTTTAAAAATTAGCGGCTAAACAACATTAAGGAAAGTAGTAGGGCTGCAACTAACGATTATTTTCATAATTGGTTAGTTGGCCGATTATTGTTTCGATTAATCGGTTAATAACCTTAAAAAAAATTGTGGTGTATAATTTAGTTATTATGTAAAGTTTTTTTTAAAAAAAGGCAATTTATTCTTAAATATCTCTATGCAGTGGTAAATATAGATAACCAACTATATGGTTAGGGAGCAAAATATCTAATCCACTCTGAGAATAACAGACATAAGAGATACACTGTATATACTATTAGAAGAGATATACTGTATATACTATTAAAGGGTGAATCTGTTTAATATCATCAGTCTCAGAGATCTAATTTTTTTATTTAAAAAAACAAACAATGTCTTCCTTCAAACAAAAGTTGTCATTTTAAGAACGTTCGTTTGATTTTCTAATAGTTAGTGGGGTCAAATTGACGTTCATTTTAAACCACAGTGATGAGAAAATTTGGAAATAACAAAACTTCTTGGTCAAAAGAATTTTCAGACAGTGTATGTGGTTTTCGTTCAGAAATTACATTCATTTTAAAAACAGAATGTTAAAAACAAGTGAAAATATCAAACAACATTCTTTCATTAGGCCAATGTACAAAGATTTTTCGTCTGAATATTCTCGTCTGTAAATTGATCTGTGTGGCCAGCATGGAGGCTTGTCAGGCTCGGTACAAGGCTCAAGGCTCGGTACACACCTATGCAGTTTGCTTTTGAACGGTTTCTGCAGTGCTCTTTGCTGTGCGTTTTGGTTTTTGCACACGTGATTTTGCTGCGATTTGCGTTTTTGCATTTTTTTGGCCAATTTGTTGTTGGGCAGATTAAAAAACACAAATTGCTGCAAAAATACATTACATGTGTATCGGCCTGCCCCTGTTGATCAGGCGCTTGCATGTAAATTTAGGGGGTTATCTGTTCTATACACAGTTCAGATTTAATCTGTGGCTAAATTAGCTTCTGTTCCAGCATTGGCTGTGTTGCATGCAGTTCCACACTGTTGTCTGTAGGTGTCACTGTCACCACAGGCCAGTGTTGGAAGAGCAACAGGCTGAAGTGTATTGAGTGCTCTTCTTTCTTGCAAACAGCCCAGTGGGGGTGGTCTACCGCTGTGCATTCTGGGAGAGGGTACTTAAGGGGCAGATGCCATTTTCTTTGGCTCTTGCCTCCTGGCCCTCCTGGCCTAAGGGATATAGTGACTCTTCTCCTGCCTTGGGGCCACGTTGCCTGAGGCTATGTGACTACAAGTAGGCCCCCGAAGCCTGTCTGGGGCCTACCTCCGCAGAGGTGGTCTTTAGGCTGTCTTGCCTGTTAGGGAGAAGCCAAACCAAGCTGAGGAGATCAAGGGGAGGACCCTTGCTGGAGAGAGCCAGGATGAAGGCTGGTCTCTCAGGAGGGCATGGTAACTTACTTGGAGGACGCACCTATACTTAACTAACCTGCCTCACAGTACCGCCGGGTCGGCTTAAAGATTCTGGTACTGTGTAATCGTGAAACTAATACTAAATCCTGTGGCAGAGGATCGTGCAACTAATACTAAATCCTGTGGCAGAGGATCATGCAACTAATACTAAATCCTGTGGCAGAGGATCGTGCAACTAATACTAAATCCTGTGGCAGAGGATTGTTCAATCATTTTGTTTTTCTCAAGTCTCTGGCAGAGACTTTTCGTCCCTGCACCATTCCGGCTGCTAGGTCAGTGAGAAAGGCCTATCCGGGTGGGCAAGATCTGGTGACTGAAGGTGTGTTTGTCTTCAGGATCTCAAATTCCTCAGTGATCTGCATAAGGTATCTGAACCCTCCTGCAACTTCTCCTCTACCTCTTTACTGCTACTCCTTTAAAAGTTTTGCAATAAAGCATTGGAAACAGAACTAAGTGACTGGTGCATACATTGGTGGGCGTAAGGCCTAATACAGACTCTGAGTCCCGTATATGGTGGAAATACAGGTAAGAGGGTGATGGCAAAGACCCAAATTAAATCAGCAGCTCCTTCGAGGGTAAGCGCTACACATGCATTTCTGCAGCTTCTCCATTGAAGTCTATTGAACCAAAAAAGCACCATTTTGCGTAAAAAAAAAACTGTCCCTGACCCTTTCCAAAAAAGCATAGATGTAAATGTGTCCCATAGGAAACCATGTAAATGAACTGTAGTGCGTTTCTGCAAAAAGCACCAAAAAACACATAGATGTGAACCAGGTCTACTATAAGACGCTTAGTAACATAATAGGGTTAAAAAAAAAACAAAAAATAGCCCTTTATAGTACAAAAAAGTAAATAATCACTACTGTAAGGGGTTCATTTTTTTACTGTAGAACTGTGAAAGTAATATTTACAGTAGCGATTATTTGCTCTTTTTGTACTATAAAGGTTTTTTTAACCCCATTATGTTACTGGCCGATTGATTATGAAAATATTAATCGATTAATTTCATAATTGATTAGTTGTCGATTAATGGATTAGTTGTTTCAGCCCTAGAAAGTAGTAAGACAGGCGGTCCCCAGGTTACAAACAAGATGGGGGTCTGTAGGTTTGTACTTAAGTTGAATCTGCTTGTAAGTCGGAACAGGTACGTTTTTTAAGTGTAGCTCCAGCCAAAAAAATTATTTTTAAGCTTTTTGGATAGCATAGGGAAGGGTTAACACCCCTGTAACATTTGTTTTGCTGTCTGTGTCCCTGTTCAGAAGTTTTCACCTCACTTTCTGTCCCAATGACAATTGGATTTTGAAAATTTTGGGTTGTTGTGGAAGCAAGCCTTGGTGATAAAGCATCAGCGGAGGTACCTTTTTTCCTCTTCTTCTCTTACAGGAGTGAATTTCCCTTCCTAGGGGTATATTTCCTCTCACTTTCTGTTGTCTCCCTCCGTTTGTAAGTAGGAGTCGTTTGTAAGTCGGATGTTTGTAACTAGGGGGCCGCCTGTATTCCTTTTGCACCTTTGTATAAAAACAGGATGGGTTTCCAACTTGCACAAGAGGACCCTAATATCTGAAAAACCGTGCACAATATTCTCTAAAACACTGTCTTTTCTGGCCCTGCAGCATGGAAGGGAATTCTAAATATTTTTGTTACAGATCCTCAAAAAATTTGCATACTGAGGGTGAAACCCTGCCATCATATTAACATATATTTGGACATTAGATTTATAGAAAAGAGTTAACTTTTTTTATTCAATTTTTTTTACCCCCCTTAAAGCTTATGACCCAAGCAAAAAATTATATTTTTACTCACTCAGTTGCATACCAAAAATGACCCATGGCTGATAGCTTGAGCATGGAGAAACGGGATCTCTAGAGTGCAGGGGAAAGAGTAGTATGTATTCTGCAATCATGCACACCTGCACACATGAGTGACTAAAAGTCAACCTAATACTTAGGCTGTAAACAAGCCCCGGTAAAGTCATTTAAAGCAAAACAATTCAGTTTAACCATGCATACTAGTATAATAATAATAATGATGTACATCTTTGTGGTCAACTCTGCGTAGATGTGAGGTTACATTGTTGGACAA
This sequence comes from Lithobates clamitans, assembly GCA_037952925.1. NCBI lineage: Eukaryota > Metazoa > Chordata > Amphibia > Anura > Ranidae > Lithobates > Lithobates clamitans. The sequence continues at coordinate 5,664,456 of JBBGZY010000471.1, forward strand.
GTTGAAGTAGCTTTCCCTCTTGATTTAGTTTCTTGGTTTCAGTCCCGCCTCCTATACAGATTCCATTGACAAAAACCCTTGGTACCTACAGACAGAAAGAGGGCTTGTAATTTAAGTATATTTTTAACAACTGAGACCAAGCCCAAGCATGCTTTGGATCTAATATTGCATTCAAATAAAGCAAAACGTATCTATACAGCTGAAAAGCATAGAAGGAAGAGAGGCTAACATTTATAAACTGCAAAGTGAGCATAGCCTCTCAGGTTGAGTTATGAAAACTGGAGCAAATTAAAAAATAAGCTTGGCAGGACTGAAACTAGAAACAACTGAAGGGGATGATCAAAGGCAGCATCAATATTTCTCCCATTTCATTAGAACCGTTACCCCGTTAATCCCTTTGGGATTAATAAAGTATTCTGTATGTATTAACAGAAATGAGAGTATTCAAAGCAATTACACTTAACCACTTCCCAACCGCCACATGTACATATATGTCGGCAGGTTGGCTCTCCTGCGCAAAATGACGTACAGGTACGTCAGCTCCTTTAAGAGCCTTAGCAGGCGCATGTGCACCCACTGCAAGGCGAGGGGCCCGATGTGCATGGCCAGTGGTTGTGATGACCGCCGGCCACCCGCGATCACAGGTACGAGAGACAGAACCGGGATCCGTGTGTGTAAACACACAAATCCCAGTTCTGTCAGGAGACAGAGACAGATCTGTGTTCCTATTAGTTAGGAACAGAGATATGTCTCCTCCTCTAGTCACTCCCACCCCCCCACAGTTAGAACACACACTGAGGGAACACATTTAGAATACACGCAGTTAGAACACACACTGAGGGAACATATTTAACCCCTTGATCACTCCCTAGTGTTAACCCCTTCCTTGCCAGTGACATTTATACAGTAATCAGTGGCTATTTTTAGCTCTGATCACTGTGTAAATGTCAATGGTCCCAAAAAAGTGTCAAAAGTGTCCGATCTGCCAGCTGCAATGTCGCAGTCCTGGTAAAAATTGCTGATTGCCGCCATTACTAGTAAAAAAAATAATTTAAAAAATGCCATAAATCTATCCCATCTTTTGTAGATGCCATTACTAGTAAAAAAAATAATTAAAAAAATGCCATTAATCTATCCCCTCTTTTGTAGACGCTACAACTTTTGCGCAAACCAATCAATATACGCTTATTGCGATTTTTTTTTGCCAAAAATATATAGAAGAATATATACCGGCCTAAACAGATGAATATTTTTTTTTTTTTAAATTGGGGGATATGTATTATAGCAAAAACTTAAGAAAAATATTAAACAAAGGTCTGAGGGCTGATTCCTAACATGATACACCTCCATCCCTAAATAACAGAAAAAACCAACGTCGCCCCTGGGACTTTAAATGAGATGTCCATGGTGATCAAAGGGTAAACCAGTGTAGAGGTCAGAATGGACGGAGACAGCTGGGGAGAAATTACTCCCCATTTGTGCATCGCAGCTCCCGGAGGGTGAAACAAACCACCCACCCCACAACAAGGGAGCAACACAAAAAAGCCAGGTCAGCAAGTGCATGATTTAAAATAAATCAGCATGTCATTGTAGATAATTATGACCAAAAATATAGGCGGTAAAAATCTAGGCTCAGCATCAGACAAGGGCATTAGGGTGTCTACCACCCGGGTACAAATTAAACAAAGGTCTGAGGGCTGACTCCTAACATGAAACACCTCCATCCCTAAATAACAGAAAAAACGAACGTCGCCCCTGGGACTTTAAATGAGATGTCCATGGTGATCAAAGGGTAAACCAGTGTAGAGGTCAGACAGCAGATATGCACATCAGCCCCTGATGAAGCGAGGAAAGCTCGCGAAACGCGTCGGGTTAGAGATGTACCATGCATATCTGTATCACATGTATACTAATATTTTATTATGGCTATGTTCCTTTTTGGGACCACAATTGCAATGTTGCTGTTTTTATGAATTTGTCTACCCATGCTTATGTCTGCGATTATATGATGCTGTTTATTTTCAATAAACCATTCTGACCTCTACACTGGTTTACCCTTTGATCACCATGGACATCTCATTTAAAGTCCCAGGGGCGACGTTCGGTTTTTCTGTTATTTAGGGATGGAGGTGTTTCATGTTAGGAGTCAGCCCTCAGACCTTTGTTTAATTTGTACCCGGGTGGTAGACACCCTAATGCCCTTGTCTGATGCTGAGCCTAGATTTTTACCGCCTATATTTTTGGTCATAATTATCTACAATGACATGCTGATTTATTTTAAATCATGCACTTGCTGACCTGGCTTTTTTGTGTTGCTCCCTTGTTGTGGGGTGGGTGGTTTGTTTCACCCTCCGGGAGCTGCGATGCACAAATGGGGAGTAATTTCTCCCCAGCTGTCTCCGTCCCTCTGGTTTTTCCTGATGGGCGGAGCCACCCGTGCATCGGCGTCATGCTCCACGCCCTTTTGGGGATGTCCGCACTCCAGCGGTATCCCCCACCTTATTGGGCGCGGTGTACCATCCAGGCGGGGGGTGAGGATTGCGAGTGCATGCCACTGTGCGGCAGGTGCGGTGCGGTCCTCCTCCATTCCACCTGACGCATGACGTTAGGGGCGGGGAATGTCGGCGGATGTCCGGGTATTTAGGCTGGGGGTGTTGGCGTGGCATGTCCTCTCCCTTCCATGCTCTTTCAACACACAGGCGGGACGCTCAACAAACATTGGTAGGCACTTTGATACATCCTCAACTCTATACTCTGCACCCCACTGTGCACTTACCTGCACATGCACATCCTGTCACTTTCACTTTACATTCCAACTCACTTTGTTTTGTCACTCTTCCCTTCACTATCCACTTGTTGTCACACTCTTCACTTATCGTTCCTATACACTTTGTTTCACCCCGTTTCATCTCCTCACTTCCGCTTCTTTTCCCCCTCCTCTTTTTTCTCCTTTCTTTCTTCCCTTCTTTCTTTCTTTTCTTTTTCCTTCCATCCCACTCCTTTATCTGCTCTCTCTTTTTTTCATTTCCATACCCTCTCCATACTCGCCTTCCTCCCCAACACTCTGCAGGGTACTGTTGCATACTTTGCATTCAGTACACACCCTATACTCTTTGTCAGTGCTTATGCAATTACTTTAGAATCCCCTTGCTGGACACTCTTGTACCTTGTGCAATGATGCATATTACTCCATACTTTTAGACATCCATCTTATACATACCTCATATTTATATATCCCATACAGTGAGTATGCCCTGCATTAAACATGGGAGTACTGTGGGTTCATGCTTTCTTTCTCCTCCGACATTGCCATGCTGACCCCCATGTCTGACCTCGGTCCTCCTTTGCTGGGTTCTCCGTCTCTTTAGCTCCCGGGGGAGATGTCTTCTGCCGACCCCCACCTGGGTTCAGTCTCTGAAGCCTTGTCTGACAAGTAAGTATGGGTATGATGGGTTCAGGCTCCTTGCGTTTGCCCAATCATAACCGATACTCTAATATATACTCTATCTGTTTTTTTACAGACAGCAGATATGCACATCAGCCCCTGATGAAGCGAGGAAAGCTCGCGAAACGCGTCGGGTTAGAGATGTACCATGCATATCTGTATCACATGTATACTAATATTTTATTATGGCTATGTTCCTTTTTGGGACCACAATTGCAATGTTGCTGTTTTTATGAATTTGTCTACCCATGCTTATGTCTGCGATTATATGATGCTGTTTATTTTCAATAAACCATTCTGACCTCTACACTGGTTTACCCTTTGATCACCATGGACATCTCATTTAAAGTCCCAGGGGCGACGTTCGTTTTTTCCTTAAGAAAAATATATTTTTTAAATTGGCGCTCTTTTTTTCTTTAAAAAACTTGCAGAGGTGATCAAATACCACCAAAAGAAAGCTATTTTTGTGGGGAAAAAAAGGACATCAATTTTAATTGGGTATCACATCGCACGACCACGCTATTGTCAGTTAAAGCGACACAGTGCTGTATCACAAAAAATGGCCTGGTCAGGAAGGGGGCAAATGTTTCCGAGGCTGAAGTGGTTAAGCAACAAAGCCCATGTCCTAGTAGTGCTTTGGGCAATTAAAGAGGAGCTTCAGTCATCTTTGTGTTTTGTGAAAGTCAGCAGCTACAAAAACTGTAGCTACTGACTTATTAAACAGATACTCTCCTGTCCCAGGATCCAGCAATGTGCTCACCCGAGCTGTTCCTTCTTCGGTATCCTGTCCCTAGCATCTCAACCCTGGGCACCAGGCTGTGATAGCTTGCAGCTTCTGGGCAGGTTATTTAGGAGACAAAACGATTTACTTCACTCCAGAAAATGAGGAACAACTAATTTATTGGTATAAAAACATCAAACATGAAAAACGATATTGGTCACAGCATCATGACAGCACTGAGGGGAGCTTGGTTGACGCGTTTCACAAATTTCTTTGCTTAGTCATAACCCATAAACACCAGGAGCAACATGTCTTAAATAGTAGTAACACAGCTGAATGACATAAAGGTGCTTAATTAGCTCTACTCCAAACAATTACAGAAAAAAAATCCACAAATAAAACCAAAAATGAGAGAAAGTATATATACATATAATCAAAAAATGTACAAATAAAAATAAAAAGTGAAACTAAAAATAAAAAAGCATGAATAACTCATATGTTTATCTAAAAAATGCATATATTTGCTCTCAATTCCATTTGAGGTATATATGTATATATATTTTATTATAAGGGAGGTGGTATAGATTATCAATAAAATGAATATAAAAAAAAAAACACATCCACATAACGAGAAAAATACTTTAAGGAACTAACAGAGAACAGATAAAGCAAAAAGTTGCATGAAAAGATGCATGATATATATTATTAACAAAAAGAGGGGGGGAAGAGAAAAGAAGAAGAGACAGGAAATTGTATTTGTTTACAAGATGCAAATAACACATAATAATATCCATATAAAGTGTCCAAACGAACAATGCATTCGTAAAAAAGTATATATACATTGCTCGCAAAAACAAAACATATTGCACCAAGTATAAATGTTAATATATATAAATAATAATAATCGGGTATCCTCAATAGGGCGCCCTTCCAACAAATAGACACCCCCACCGCGCCAATGTCTCTGAAGTCTAAATAAAAAGTTGTGCTGACCAGTGTTAAATAGTGAACACAAATACCTAATAAAACGAATAAAGTTGACCAGTGTTAGATGGTGAACACAAAATATAGTGAAAACGTGAAAAAAATTGCAAAACTGAAAACAGCTGCCCCTTTAAATTATAAATCATACATACAAAATATTTGATCCTACATGCCATGTAGGATCAAATATTTTGTATGTATAATACATATAAATAGTTCTTTGCATAGCTGTAATAATAAAAATATTTGATATATATAGAAATTCATCCAACTAGCCCAAACTATTCATAGTAATGAGTAACATCCCATTCAAAGTTTTTTCCATTGGGTATTCTACTTTGCAATTTAAAAATCCAGAATACCTCTCTTTTACATAAGAGGTGGAAAATATTCCGTCACCTTAGTGGTGTTATTTTCTCTATGATTTGGACCTTGACTAGGAACAAACCTCCATCATGTAACTTGTTAAAATGTCATGCAACATTTGTGGATTTGTTCCACCTAATGTCTCCCAGATGTCTTCCCACATATTGTTTAGAGCAAGCAGTACATGTAATAACATAGATTACATATGAAGTATTAAAATTATAAAATTTGTTTCGAAATTTCTGCCATTGCTTGAAACATCCTGACCTGGTAGCATGTGACAACAGAGACATTCTGAAGAGCCACATCTAAAATTCCCTTTGAAATGTAGCCAAGTAAGTGATTGGGTATTTACACTATAAGATAAAAATAGACTAGGGGCCAAATAGTTGCCCAGGAACTTTGCCTTTCTGGCTACAAAATCAATGCCCTGATCTAATATTCGGGCACATATCGGATCATTAGATAATAACAGTGAAAATTTCTGTATTATGTGCTTAATCTGTCCAAACTCCAGGTTGTATGAAAGCACTATTGAAGGTGTTTTATGGACACTCATTCTATTGGTCTTTTTTTGTGTGTTCCTATTATATAATAACTCATGTCTATTCGTATTAGGAGCAATAGAATAAGCCCTATCTAGGGACCACCTGGGGTATCCCCTTTTCAAGAACCTTTGATACATCAAAGAGGTCTCTCTTTCAAAATACAACTAAGAAATTGTCCCACTGGAATACCTATTATGGTGTGGATGGCTTGATCCAGCAACAAGAGACTATTTCCTGCTAGTGGTTTCCTATACAATTGAGTGGAGACCTTGTGAATATCACCACTCAAAAGTACATCCAAAAATGGAACAGCTCTGGAATCACTGATACTTGTGAATCCCAGATTACACTGATTGTCATTCAAGTATAGCAGGAAGGATGTAAGATCAACATCCTTCCTACAAATAAAAATAAGATTGTCTATGTAACAAAAGTACAAAACAATAAGAATCCTAAAGAGGTTTCCATCTCCAAAGATGTGGGACCGCTCCCACCAACCCATGAACAGGTTGGCAAGTGAGGGTGAAAACTTCGCCCCCATCGTGGCCTCACACCTCTGGAGATAGTGAACCCCATCAAAAACAAAATAATTATAAATCAACAAAAAATCTAACACCTCTAGAATAAAAGGCACAAAGTTCCGAACAAAATCAGTGCAATGTTGGAGAAAAACGAAATGGCAATATTTGCCAATATATGTGGTATAGAGGAATAGAGGCTAGATACGTCACATGTAATCCAAATATAATCTTCACACCAAATGAAATGATCAATGACAGATAATAAATGATTTGTGTCCATCAGCTAGCTGGGCAAGCCATGGACCAATGGCTGGAGTTCATCCATCCACTGTCCCAAATGCTCACTCAGGGACCAATACCAGAAACTTTTGGTCTGCCACACAAAGGATCAAGACCCTTGTGAACTTTGGGGAGGTGATGAAAAATAGGTACAATAGGACATTCTGGAACTAACATCTGTGCTTCTTTGGAAGTGAACGCCCCTAAGCTAGCCCCTTTCTTGATTAAATTTATTAAAACTGCTTTATATTCATTTGTGGGGATAATTTTAAGTGAAACATACGTGTCAGTATTTTTCAACTGTCTAAGAGCCTCATCCCTATATGCAACAGTATACAGAACAACCACTGATCCCCCTTTGTCCGCATTGCGGATCATGATACTTTTATCCTCCATAAGTTATTTTAGGGCTGACCTCTTGGTGCATGAAAGACTGTCCCCTTTCATTTTAGATGTGAATGATATGTGTGTAGCTAAATCAAATAAATCCCTCTCTACCAATCTCTGGAACTTATCCATATCAGGACTGCGGGACTGTATGGGATAAAAATCTGATGGCACACGGAAAGGAACTCCCTGGGCGCCACCATCAGTCTCGCGTCCAGACAGGAATGACTGTTCAATTAACAAATTCTCCATAAACAACTGCACAATTCTCCTTGAAAGAAAAAACATTAGTATCAAACGAGTGAACATAAATATCTTTGTCACTCATCTGTGTATCATCATGTTCATTAAAATAATGTCGATAAACAGTTAAATTAAGAATAAATTTGTTACTGTCCAAAATGGCATTGAAAGGGTTTGTTTGGAGTAGAGCTAATTAAGCACATTTATGTCATTCAGCTGTATTACTACTATTTAAGACATGTGGCTGCTGGTGTTTATGGGTTATGACTGTCAGTACTAGGATCCCTTTACGACCCAGCATAACTCACCTGACATAGCCTTTGCCTGGGAAACAACAATGATTGGCCAGCTCACCTTTAAATCATTTGTATCAGCATTCAATCAGTGCTTGTGTTAGAGTTTACCTTGTGTTTGATCCAGTTGATATCTGCTCTGTGTATTTCGTGTATGACCCGGCTCGTTTGACCCTGTTTGCTTGCTTCTGATTCGGTACCGTTTGGACTCTGATCTTCCTGTGTATGACCCAGCTTGCCTAGACTACGCTTTGCCTGATTCTACTGTAGTACCTTCATCTGCAGCGGTGAACTACAAGCACCAGACATCTATCCTCGCCTGCAGCGGTGAACTACAAGCACCAGACACCATCTATCCTCATCTGCAGTGGTGAACTACAAGGTCCAGCAAACATCTACCTACATCTACAGCGGTGAACTACAAGTCCCAGCTGACCTGCTCTGCTCAGACCTGCTCATGGTATGTGCTCTTGTTCTTTGAACTCTTTGTATAATCAGAACACCTGAACTGTTTACCTGTTATATGCTCCTAGCCTGACATTACCACGAGCCATACTGTCAGGGTACCATTGGCGCCGGACCTGGGCGTTGGCATGCGCCTATACACCGGCGCGCTCCGTTACGCACATTTCAGCAAGTTCCTGTTGTTCCCGGGCGTCAGCGCTAGGGCGCGCGCGTGTGCACGTGCGTGCGTACGGGCGTGCGCGTGTTCGCAATAGCGCCGGTTTGGCGCCAAAGTGCATATAAAAGTTTCCCTGTGCCTCTGGCACATTGCTGCTTCGTCTCAGCTTCGTGATTCTTGTTAACCTGAACCTGATTGTTTGTTACCCATCTGACCCGGCTTGTCTAACCATCCGTCCCGCTCCAATCCAACCCGGCCTGCCTGACTACTCTTCTACTGCCTGCCTGATACCGTTGCCGATCTCTGCCTGCCTACCGTTTTGCCTGTCTCATATCCCTGCTGACCCGGACCATCTGACCCTGCTTGTGCCTGCTGTTGTCCTTGCTGTTGCACCTTCAGCTTCAGCTCCAGTGATCTCTGCATCTCCAAGTGTTCCAGCTTGCTGCCTCCAAGTCTCCACCTGATCTGCAGTCCAGCCATCCCTGTGGGATCTCTCATCACTTCAGCATCAGAGACTCTGCTTACAGGCACTCCTACCCCACTGTGCTCAGGAGACCACTGTCCCCACTCCAGTGGCTCCTGAACCAGCGTTGTATGAGAGGTCTTCTCCTACAAGTCAGGCTCTACTACCAGGTACCTAACAGTACGAAGCAGCCATGTCTGAGCCTGCAGGAGATACCTCTCCAATGAAGGAGATATGCACACACCTGGCGGCCCTCACTCAAGCAGTGCAAGCCCTTCAGGATAATTATAACAGACTGGAGGGACAAGTTCAGAATCTTGCAGGGTCTAACCCTTCAGCCTCCTCTTCAGCTGCTGCCCCATCACAGACTGTTCCAGGGCCTTCAGTTGTAATGCTTCCGCCTAAACCACGGGTCCCCATTCCTGAAAGGTTCTCCTGTGACCTGGATAAGTTTCGGGCCTTCCGCAATGCTTGCCAGCTCTTCTTTGCCTTACAGCCCAGAACCTTTTCACTGGAAGCCACTAAAGTTGGATTTGTAATTTCCCTCCTACAAGGGGAACCACAGACCTGGGCACATCGTTTACTTGAAGGGAACTTTGCTTTAACTCAATCCTTATCCGCTTTCTTCGAAGCCATGGCACAATTATATGAGGATCCTCAACAGACTGCCACAGCCGAATCTGCTCTGTTCGCGCTCCAACAAGGCCGCAGACCTGCGGAGAACTATGTTACCGAATTCAGACGTTGGAGCGCGGACACACAATGGAATGACGCGGCTCTGCGTCACCAGTTCCGCATTGGACTGTCTGAAGGTTTAAAGGATGAACTTGCTCGAGTAGGTATTCCAAATACCTTGGAGGCCTTAATCACCCTAACCATTCAGATCGATCGTCGCCTCCGAGAATGCCGATCTGAACGATCAGTTTAACCAAACCGCCCGACCTGGATGACAGCACGAGCTCCGATTCCTGCAGCACGCTACTTACCTGCACCCAGTTCAAATTCAGTCAATACCACACCAGATACCTCCGAACCAATGCAGTTAGGTCTGATGCGACCTGCCCTGTCTTCCGAAGAACGTGCCCGACGTCGGCAATTAAATCTGTGTCTTTACTGTGGAGGAACCGGGCATTATGTCCATAATTGCCCAGTCAGAATAAGTAAGTGTCCATCTCCTATATTTACCAATCTCTCTGCTTTATCTACAAATTCTACCCATCTTGCCATTCCTCTCTCGTTACAGCTTCAAGAAAGGACACTCCAAGTCAACGCAATTATTGACTCCGGGGCATGCAGCTGCTTTATAGACTTAAACTTTGCCAATCTGCACAACTTCCCTCTATGGACTAAAGCTCATGGACTTTCTGTCTTTCTAGCCGATGGCTCTCGTATCAGATCCGGACAAGTGACACAAGAGACCCTGCCATTATCCACTACAATTTATTCTCAACACAAGGAATTGCTGATCCTTGACGCCATCACCTCCCCTATGTTTCCCATTATCCTGGGCATTCTCTAGCTACAGGCCCACAATCCACACATCCGTTGGGCTTCAGGAGAAGTAAAATTTCCGTCATCCTACTGTCAGGAACACTGTTTGGCGAAAGATTTGGATTCCCAAGCTACCCTGCTTTGCCTGGACTCCGACCAGAAAAATTGTCAGGTCATTCCCAAACATTATCATGACTACATTGATGTCTTTAGCAAAAAGGGGGCAGATGCTCTTCCACCTCATCGTCCCTACGATTGCCCCATCGATTTGATGCCAGGATTCGAAATTCCCTTCGGACGCATCTTTCCCCTATCTGAGAAAGAACAAGAAGTGCTGAAAACATAGATGAAAACTTGGCCAAAGGATTCATTCGCCATTCTACTTCTCCAGCAGGTGCGGGAATATTCTTTGTTGCTAAAAAAGACAAATCTCTCCGCCCGTGTATTGACTACCGAGAACTGAATAAAATCACAGTCAAAAATCGGTATCCCCTACCTTTGATACCCGAACTGTTCCAGAAATTAAGGACTGCCGTCATTTTTACTAAGCTTGATCTAAGAGGGGCCTATAATCTGACCAGCATTCGGGCTGGGCATGAGTGGAAAACAGCTTTTCGGACCCGATTCGGGCATTATGAATATTTAGTCATGCCTTTTGGACTCTGCAATGCCCCTGCGACCTTTCAACACCTAATTAATGATGTGCTTAGAGACTTCCTAGACCAGTTTGTGATCGCATATCTAGACGATATTTTGATCTTTTCAGAATCCCTGGATCTCCATCGAAAACATGTTTGCCAAGTGTTGGGTCGTCTCCGCTTACACAGACTTTATGCAAAAGCGGAGAAATGCGAGTTTGAACAACAAAGCATTCAATTCCTGGGCTTGATAATCTCCTCAACTGGCATTAGGATGGACCCACAGAAGGTTTCTGCTGTTCTGGACTGGTCGGTACCCCTGGACAAGAAGGGGGTTCAACGATTCATCGGGTTCGCAAACTTTTACAGGAAGTTTATCAGGGGTTTTTCTGCAATAATCGCACCAATCACACAACTGACCAAACAGAATACTCGTTTTTCCTGGAATCACCTAGCCCAAGAGGCTTTTGAGAAACTCAAGAGACTATTCACCTCAGCACCTATCCTCAGTCACCCTGAACCATCCTTGCCATTCATTTTAGAAGTGGACGCTTCAGCGATAGCGGTCGGTGCGATACTCTCGCAACGAAAGGGCAGTAAAGGCGCTATGCATCCTGTGGGGTTCTTCTCCCGAAAACTCTCCTCTGCGGAGAGGAACTATGATGTTGGTGATCGGGAGCTTCTTGCCATCAAGACTGCATTAGAGGAGTGGAGGTACCTGTTGGAGGGGGCTGTGCATCCAGTACTAATTTATACTGATCACAAAAATTTAGAATATTTACGATCTGCTAAAAGACTAAAACCCCGACAAGCCCGCTGGGCGCTGTTTTTCTCACGTTTTTCCTTCCACATTACTTATCGGCCAGGTTCAAGAAATGTCAAACCAGACAAATTATCACGAATGCATGACAACCCAAAAGACTTATCTGCTCCGGACACCATTTTACCTGCAAACAATTTTCTGCTCATACAAACTGATCTTCTCTCTCAGATTAAGGAAGCATCCTCTGAATCAGCCAGACCCACAGGGATTACCTTAAGCAACAAGGACGGACTGTTCTGGAGAGGGAGTCAAATTTTTGTTCCTGAGGAGGTTCGGGTCAAGGTCTTGGCACTCCTTCACGATCACCCGCTGGCAGGTCACTTTGGGATTCGTAAAACCCTGGAATTGGTACAGCGTACCTTCTGGTGGCCCAATTTAAAGGAATTTTGCGAGAAGTATGTCAGCTCCTGCCCTATCTGTACCCAGAATAAAACTTCCAGGAGTCGAGCTTGGGGCCTGTTGAAACCTTTACCGGTACCCGATAGGCCCTGGAAAATGATATCCATGGACTTTATTGTAGAGCTTCCATGTTCTGAGGGGTGTTCTGCTATCTTTGTGGTAGTAGACCATTTTACCAAGATGGCCCATTTTCTTCCATTAAGAGGAACTCCGTCAGCTATTGAAACGGCTCACATCTTCATTAAGGAAATCATTAGACTTCACGGAATTCCTGTAAACATAACCTCTGACAGAGGGGTACAATTTACCTCACGTTTCTGGAGAGCCCTGTGTGAATCTTTAAAAATCAAACTGGCCTTGTCTTCGGCCTATCACCCTCAGAGCAATGGTCAGACGGAGAGGACCAGACTCTTAAACAGTATATCAGATGTTTTACTTCCTTCTCACAGGATGATTGGGTATCCTTGCTGCCTTTGGCAGAATTTGCCTACAACAATGCCAAACATTCAGCCACCGGTCAATCTCCCTTTTTCGCTAATTATGGTTTCCATCTAACCTTTTTACCCGATTTCCTTCCAGAGTCCTCAGTCCCGGCAGTACAGAGTACGGTAGACTTCATCAATCATAACAACCAGATGTTGCAGGAAGCAGTATCCAAGGCTCAGGCAGACAGCAAGAGGATCTTTGACCGGAAGAGAAGAGGGGAACTGAAGCTTCAGCTTGGCGATCAGGTATGGCTTTCTACAAGTAATATCAAACTAGCATGTCCTTCTAAGAAGTTGGCACCTAGATTTATGGGACCTTTTCCGGTTAAAAGAAAGATCAATGAAGTTTCGTATGAACTGACTTTGCCTGACTCTCTTAAGATACACCCCGTGTTTCATGTGTCATTGCTCAAACCTGCTGTACCTGATCCCTTTCCCGGTAGAGGAACTAGACCTCCTGAACCTATTGTGATTGATGGTAATGAGGAATTTGAGGTTGAGGCTATCCTTGATTGCAGGAAAAGACAAGGGCAGATCCAGTTCCTAATCAAGTGGAAGGGCTACGGCCCAGAAAGTAATTCATGGGAACCAGATAGTAATGTGCATGCTAGGCGTTTAGTTCGAGCCTATTTTTCTAATCATCCTGAAAAGAAAAGGCTTTTGGGCACCCGGAGGTTGCCCCTTGGGGGGGGGGCAATGTCAGGGTACCATTGGCGCTCCGTTACGCACATTTCAGCAAGTTCCTGTTGTTCACGGGTGTCAGCGCGGCGCTAGGGCGCGCGCGGGTACACGGCGCTTAGGCGCGCGCGCGTCTGCAACACAACTATGGGAGGAAGCCCTCTGCCCCCGTCCATTCCATTCATTACACTTGTGCATATTATGATAAATTTTCCCTTCCTTTTTTACATTGTCCCCCTCCAACCTTCCCATTGTAACCAATAGCTTTTAGTTTCTATTTATTTTCCCCTTTTTTTTCACATCAGCACACTACATCCCCTCATATCGTCCTTCTCCTCGATTCCCTCCTCTGCTGACACTTCCACACATCAGATTCCAGGTCCATCCCCCTTTCCGCCCCCATTCCGCCCCCTTCCCCTTCAGTATTTTCTATTTAAATTCCTCTTCAGCTCCCAGCCAATCAGCTTGACAAAGGAGCGCCGCCGTCACACCATTCACGGTGAGCCAGCTCAGGAAACGCGTCGCATATCGAGTGACGTCATCATCCCTCGCCTGATCGGATGCCATCCAAGCCTCTCTCTGGAGCCTGTCTCTGCTGTTCGGCCGGAAAAACATCCAGCGTTTACAGACTGCCCAGTATCTCTGTCATCCATCAGCCGGGATTAGATGACCCCACGGATCCCCTTGATTGCTTTGGGACAGTCCTTTGCCTACTTTTTTCTACTAAATGTGAGTGCATCACCAGCTGTTGCTATATCTTTTTAATAAATTGTTTTAAACGTCTGCACCCAGAGGCGCCTCTTTCTCCTTGTTTTATAGTGCTACTGGGATATGGCTTTCACTCCCATTAGAAGGCTGCCCTGAATGTGGATTTTACACCCTATTCCTGCTTCCTTCATCTGCAGTGTCACTACATGGACTTATATTTTTCTCATGTTTAATTTAATTGTTATGGAATTTCTTTTCCTTATTGTTTATGCGCATCATTATAAATTAGGATTTGTTTGTCTCTTTTGCGCCATTTACTTGCTGCACTGTCCCCACTCCAGTGGCTCCTGAACCAGCGTTGTATGAGAGGTCTTCTCCTACAAGTCAGGCTTTACTACCAGGTACCTAACACATACATAATAAAGGAAACCTATCATGGATCCTGAGCAGGCTCAGTTGTTTGCACAGTAACTTTGCCGCTTATCCCATCAAGTTCAGGAAATGGCCACAGAGCTCACCAAGGTGCAATCTCCTTCTATTACCACCGCTAGAAAAAACTCCATCTGAACCAAAAATTCCTTTGCCTGACCGGTTTTCTGGTGACCGTAAAGGGTTTTGCAACTTTAAAAACAGCTGCAAATTATATTTCAAGTTAAGGCCATCCTCGTCTGGCCCTGAAACTCAGAGTGTTCAAATCATTATCTCTCTACTACAGGGTGACCCCCAGGCTTGGGCTTTTAACCTGGAACCAAACCATCCAGCCTTGCTAACAGTAGATGCCTTCTTTGAAGCCCTAGGGTTGCTTTATGATGATCCAGATCGTGCTGCTACTGCAGAATCAACCCTGTGTAACTTAAAGCAAGGAACTACCACAGCTGAAATGTATTGCTCAGAGTTTCGCAGGTGGGCCCCGGAATCTGGCTGGAATGATGCAGCACTCCGCAGCCAGTTTAGAATGGGCCTTTCAGATGCAATTAAGGCTGTGGCAAACTATATACCTCCCTTGCCGCCTGACTATTCCACCTCCAGTGCCAAATCTGAGGAAGAACCTATGCAATTAGGCTCCACCCGGTTATCTGCCCAGGAACACACGCGCCAGCGTAACATGGGACTCTGCTTGTATTGTGGCCTCAAGGGTCATATGCTCCGTTCCTGCCCTACACGTCCGGGAAACTCCAGGACCTAGGTAATTGCGGGGAGGTTACCTTAGGTCTGCTCTCATCTCCCCAGGGGGGCAATCGTATTCTTTTACCCGCTGTCATTCACTTTGGGACAGGGGCTCACAAACTGCTGGCCTTGGTAGATCCTGGAGCTGCTGAGAATTTTATTGATAAGACTCTGATTACCTCTTTGTCCCTGGAAACTCATGCTCTAGATTGCCCAGTCCGCCTGATTTCCGTGGATAATCGGCCTCTCTCACAAGATCTAGTGCTCCAAGCCACCAACCCTTTCCAGTTACAATTGGGGGCTTTGCATTGGGAGAAGATTTCATGTCTTGTCATTGACTCGCCATCCACTCCTTTGATCCTAGGCCTTCCTTGGCTTCAGAAGCACAATCCTGTAATTGACTGGCGAACAGGAAATATTCTGGCTTGGTCCAATCAGTGTAAAAAGAACTGCATCCAGCACCCTGTTCGACTTGCTACCTGTCAAGTGGGAATGGAACAGATTCCACTTTGTTATAAGGACTTTTGGGATGTGTTTTCCAAAGGGATTGCTGACACTTTACCACCTCATCGCAGTTATGATTGTCCCATTGACCTCTTGCCTGACACTACACCTCCTCGAGGGAGAGTCTTTCCACTGTCTGAGCCAGAGAATCTTGCCTTGCAAGAATACATCCAGGAAAACCTAGCTAAGGGTTTCATCCGTCCCTCCACTTCTCCCGCAGGAGCAGGATGCTTCTTTGTCCCAAAGAAGGATGGGGGACTGAGACTTTGTGTTGATTACAGAGGTCTAAATAAAATAACTGTTCCCAATCCCTTTCCTTTCATCACAGAATTGTTCTCTCAAATCCAGGGAGCCAAAATCTTCTCCAAACTGGACTTAAGGGGAGCCTATAATCTGGTGCGCATATGTGCAGGCGACGAGTGGAGGACAGCCTTTAACACCAAGGATGGTCATTACGAATGTCTTGTCATGCCTTTCGGTCTCAGAAATGCACCAGCTGTCTTTCAAAACTTTATGAATGACATTTTCCGTGACATGTTGGGTTGCTTCATGCTTGTATATTTAGACAACATTTTGATATATTCTCCCAATCTTGAAACACATCAGAAACATGTCTGCTTAGTATTGGCCCGATTAAAGACTCACCTTTTTGTAAAGCCTGAAAAATGTTCATTCCATGTTAAACAAGTACCTTTCCTAGGCTACCTAATTTCTGACACAGGCCTCACCATGGATCCAGCCAAGATTCAAGCCATTTTAGACTGGGCACCACCTTCAGACCTGAAGGCAGTTCAGCGCTTCCTGGGCTTTGCAAATTTCTATCTAAAATTCATTAAGAACTTTGCCACCATTGCACATCCCATCACCTCTCTCACCAGGAAGACTCAGACTACCTTTAAATGGACTACTGAAGCCAAGGCAGCCTTCACTCAGCTAAAGAAAGCCTTTACCTCTGCACCAATCCTACGCCATCCTGTTCCTGAGCTACCTTTTATTGTGGAGGTAGATGCATCTGAAGTAGGGGTGGGGGCGCTTTTTTCACAAAAGGATCCTGTAAATGCTGCCATCCACCCCTGTGCCTTCTTGTCTCGTAAATATTCCCCAGCAGAGCGCAATTATGATATAGGCAACAGAGAACTTCTAACCATAAAGCTCGCTTTGGAGGAATGGAGACATTGGCTGGAGGGAGCTCGCTATCCATTCATAGTTCTGACTGACCACAAAAACCGTGAATACATCCGTTCTGCTAAAAGGCTGAACTCACGTCAAGCCAGGTGGTCATTGTTCTTCTCCAGATTTGACTTCACAATTTCATATTTACCAGGACCAAAAAACATTAAGGCTGACGCCTTGTCTCGCAGCTTTTTTATCAGAGTCTCCTTCTCCACTTCCTCCACAACCCATTATCTCTGAGGATAGGATTTGGGCTTTCACCCAGACTGACATCTCTGAGGCCTTGTTACCTGCACAGGCTGAAGCCCCTCCCTCCACTCCCTCCGGTATGCTTTTTGTGCCCCTGGCTCTTCGTTTGCAGGTATTGCAGCAGGTACATGCATCAAAACCTGCAGCACATCCGGGGTTTAGACAAACTTTTGAGATTATCTCTCGCAACCTCTGGTGGCCATCGATTAGGCAGGATGTGTTAGCCTTCGTCCAGGCCTGTGAAGTTTGTGCCAGAAGCAAGAGCAGTACCTCTAAGCCGCCCGGTCTCCTACATCCTCTATCAATACCTACCTGTCCCTGGACCAATTTATCTATTGACTTTATCACTGACTTGCCTCCGTCTCAGGTATGTTCCACGATCTGGGTGGTGGTAGACAGGTTCAGTAAAATGGCCCACTTTGTTCCGCTTCCGAAACTTCCATCTGCTAAAGAACTGGCATCTTTATTCATTAAACATGTTTTCAGGCTCCATGGGGCACCAATTAACATTGTCTCAGACCGTGGCTCTCAGTTTATAGCCCAGTTTTGGAAGGCCCTTTGCTCTCAGCTGGGGATTAAGTTATCATATTCTTCAGCATATCATCCTGAGACAAACGGCCAAACAGAAAGGACTAATCAGACTCTAGAGAAGATGGTACGTTGTTTGATGGCCAATGATAAGGTGGAGTGGGTCAACGTCCTGCCATGGGCAGAGTTTGCCTTTAATAATTGTGCCAGCACATCTACAGGGACCTCTTCTTTCTTCTGTGTTTACGGGTTGCATCCTCATGTGTGTTCCTTTGATCTTCCACCCTCTGATGTGCCAGATGCCAACACCACAATTGAAAATTTCTCCAAAATCTGGTCCGATGTTAATCGTGCTATTTCTCGCTCTGTGCAGGCTTTTAAGAAAATGGCTGACAAGAGGCGCTCAAAGGCACCAGGATATAAAGTTGGTGACAAAGTGTGGCTATCATCTAGGAATCTGTCCCTGCATGTTCCATCTAAAAAAACTTAATAGGAGTCAAGAAAAAAGGGGGAAGGGGGAAGTGGGACTTTAAATGAGGCACCGGAGGTGCCTCCATCCCTGTATGGAGTAATAGGAGTTGGGACTTTAAATGAGGTCATGGAAGAAATGCAGGTACCAGGGGTAACAATGCAATTTTATTGGTCAAGTAACATGCATAAAAACAATTCAAAACAGGACCACATCATGTAAAGAAAGACATTGTGATAAATATCATTCCAAAATCACAGCACATGTATTTGTGCATAAGCGATCGGCATCAAGGATACAATCAACTTGGCGCCACATGGTGATCTCGTTGAGCGATTTAATACATGTACAAAGAATGCATAAAATATACAAATAACGATACCACAGCACAACAAGAAAAACAAATATGTAAAAACCATGTTGATTGTTCCTGAGATGTTGCAATGTAAACATATGTTGGTGTCCCAAATGCCCGACGCGTTTCGTGTGGAATACACTCATCAGGGGCCAGATGGTCAGGGATTTCTACAAAAGTGATGCAACAAAAAGTGAGTTTAAATGGTAGCGCATACTCACTGCGAAAAAGGGGTTGATTCACCCTAAAACACTTACATGTGAGTAATGCGGTAGGACATGACAAGTACAGAGCCAAGACCAACAGGCATCTCTCCCGGGAGCTGAGGTGCAGCGGCATGCGCGCTGGCGAGCCGGATACACAGAGTTCCCCCCGTAGAAACAGCGCGGGACCCCCAGAACCGACATGGATAAGATATCAAAGAGGAGTGCCGGTATAGTCTGCCTGGGGAGAAATTGTGTATGGCGAGCCGGATACACAGCGCTCATGCCGCTGCACCTCAGCTCCCGGGAGAGATGCCTGTTGGTCTTGGCTCGGGCATGAGCGCTGTGTATCCGGCTCGCCATACACAATTTCTCCCCAGGCAGACTATACTGGCACTCCTCTTTGATATCTTATCCATGTCGGTTCTGGGGGTCCCGCGCTGTTTCTACGGGGGGAACTCTGTGTATCCGGCTCGCCAGCGCGCATGCCGCTGCACCTCAGCTCCCGGGAGAGATGCCTGTTGGTCTTGGCTCTGTACTTGTCATGTCCTACCGCATTACTCACATGTAAGTGTTTTAGGGTGAATCAACCCCTTTTTCGCAGTGAGTATGCGCTCCATTTAAACTCACTTTTTGTTGCATCACTTTTGTAGAAATCCCTGACCATCTGGCCCTTGATGAGTGTATTCCACACGAAACGCGTCGGGCATTTGGGACACCAACATATGTTTACATTGCAACATCTCAGGAACAATCAACATGGTTTTTACATATTTGTTTTTCTTGTTGTGCTGTGGTATCGTTATTTGTATATTTTATGCATTCTTTGTACATGTATTAAATCGCTCAACGAGATCACCATGTGGCGCCAAGTTGATTGTATCCTTGATGCCGATCGCTTATGCACAAATACATGTGCTGTGATTTTGGAATGATATTTATCACAATGTCTTTCTTTACATGATGTGGTCCTGTTTTGAATTGTTTTTATGCATGTTACTTGACCAATAAAATTGCATTGTTACCCCTGGTACCTGCATTTCTTCCATGACCTCATTTAAAGTCCCAACTCCTATTAATTTTCGCATACAGGGATGGAGGCACCTCCGGTGCCTCATTTAAAGTCCCACTTCCCCCTTCCCCCTTTTTTCTTGACTCCTATTAGGGATGGAGGTTTTTGGATAGGTTCCGGCAGTGTTCCCCTGCCGCCCACATGTTAGGTATCCTCGCACCTGAATGGCTAATCTCCATATTCAGGTTCTGCTGATCCTTGACACCCTCAGGTGTCCATGAGATCAGGCAGCACAGCTGTTTGACATGTCATCCCTTTCAGGGATGAGACGTGACCATATTACATCCATTACTGACTCTGTATCCAATACTCGGGAGCTGCGATGTGCCCTGTGTGTCCCCCCTGCCCCCCCTCCCCCCGCTCAGTTTCGTGTGCGGGAGGGAGTGCACTCCGTTGCCTCTAGGGGGATTGGGCGGGCGCCCACGGCGCATCGGCGTCAACCCCCCCTGCCCCACGTCGGATGCCATATTGGCGTCACGGCGTGATGCTTGAGTTCCTCCAGTTAGCCAGTCAGATGGGGAATGTGGACACTGTTCACTGACGCAGTCTGTCGTCAGGACCAGAGCCCCTCCCCTTTCTCTGCCGTGCTCGGGTGACGCTGGTGTACGCGGCTAGCGTGCACGTGGTGTTCGGCGGGTATATCTGGTCTCCCCCGACACAGCGTGGGTGCCTCTGCTCCGAGATGGTTCATCATTATTACTTTTTATCCACAGTGCCTTCCCTCCTGCCTGGGATACATGTAAGCCCATATATTGTCACTTTTTACCATCCTTGTGGCTGGTTGAAATTGGTCTTGCCTTTGCTGGTTGTTTTAAATTTTCTTTTTTTGTATTATATAGCACAGTCCACAATGGTTGGATGCAGATACTTGTGACACCTTTATTACATTTATTTATTTCTTTTGACATAGACTCCCTTATTTCACCATGCTCTTTAGAGAGACAGTATTGGTCCTTTTACCCACATCAAATCTGACACATTGCTTCTATTAATTTCTCCCCAGGCAGACTATACCGGCACTCCTCTTTGATATCTTATCCATGTCGGTTCTGGGGGTCCCGCGCTGTTTCTACGGGGGGAACTCTGTGTATCCGGCTCGCCAGCGCGCATGCCGCTGCACCTCAGCTCCCGGGAGAGATGCCTGTTGGTCTTGGCTCTGTACTTGTCATGTCCTACCGCATTACTCACATGTAAGTGTTTTAGGGTGAATCAACCCCTTTTTCGCAGTGAGTATGCGCTACCATTTAAACTCACTTTTTGTTGCATCACTTTTGTAGAAATCCCTGACCATCTGGCCCCTGATGAGTGTATTCCACACGAAACGCGTCGGGCATTTGGGACACCAACATATGTTTACATTGCAACATCTCAGGAACAATCAACATGGTTTTTACATATTTGTTTTTCTTGTTGTGCTGTGGTATCGTTATTTGTATATTTTATGCATTCTTTGTACATGTATTAAATCGCTCAACGAGATCACCATGTGGCGCCAAGTTGATTGTATCCTTGATGCCGATCGCTTATGCACAAATACATGTGCTGTGATTTTGGAATGATATTTATCACAATGTCTTTCTTTACATGATGTGGTCCTGTTTTGAATTGTTTTTATGCATGTTACTTGACCAATAAAATTGCATTGTTACCCCTGGTACCTGCATTTCTTCCATGACCTCATTTAAAGTCCCAACTCCTATTAATTTTCATCTAAAAAACTTGGCCCAAAATTCATCGGGTCCTATGAAATTTCGGAGATTGTTAATCCTGTATCCTATAGATTAAAACTCCCCCCATCCATGCGCATTCCAAATGTCTTTCATGTTTCATTGTTGAAACCTGTTCATTCCAGCCTCCAAGTAAATGAACCAGAACCTGTGGATGTGTTGGACAGTCAGGAATATGAAGTGACATTTATTCTTGATTCCAGACGAGTGCGCAATTCCTTACAATATCTCGTTCATTGGAAAGGTTTCGGCCCAGAGGATCGATCTTGGGTCCCAGCTCCTGATCTTCATGCTGGCCGACTTAAGAAGAAGTTCCATCTTCGTTATCCAAGTAAGCCTGGGGGTGCAGGAGCAACCCCTCGAGAAAGGGGGGGTACTGTCAGTACTAGGTTCCCTTTAGGACCCAGCACAACTCACCTGACAGAGCCTTTGCCTGGGAAACAACAATGATTGGCCAGCTCACCTTTAAATCACTTGTATTAGCATTCAATCAGTGCTCGTGTTAGAGTTTACCTTGTGTTTGATCCAGTTGATATCTGCTCTGTGTATTTCGTGTATGACCCGGCTCGTTTGACCCTGTTTGCTTGCTTCTGATTCGGTACCGTTTGGACTCTGATCTTCCTGTGTATGACCCAGCTTGCCTAGACTACGCTTTGCCTGATTCTACTGTAGTACCTTCATCTGCAGTGGTGAACTACAAGCACCAGACATCTATCCTCACCTGCAGCGGTGAACTACAAGCACCAGACACCATCTATCCTCATCTGCAGTGGCGAACTACAAGGTCCAGCAAACATCTACCTACATCTACAGCGGTGAACTACAAGTCCCAGCTGACCTGCTCTGCTCAGACCTGCTCATGGTATGTGCTCTTGTTCTTTGAACTCTTTGCATAATCAGAACACCTGAACTGTTTACCTGTTATATGCTCCTAGCCTGACAATGACTAAGCAAAGAAATTTGTGAAACGCATCAACCACGCTCCCCTCTGTGCTGTCATGATGCTGTGACCAATATTGATTTTCATGTTGGATGTTTTTATACCAATAAAATAGTTTTTCCTAATTTTTTGGAGTGCGGTCAATCATTTTGTCTCCTGAATCACTTGCCCAGATCACGGACCGGACCCTGCACCTGATTGCCGAGGAAGGTATTGCCATCACCTGGAGCGGTGTTGCCCTTTGTTTGTTAATAGCTTGCAGCTTCACAGCTATGTGCCCCCCGCGAATGCGAGCTGCGCATTGTAAATAGTCCTGCAGTCCTCTGGGACCAGTAACATGTTCCAGAAGACTGAGGGGTGGGAAGGGGGGAGGAGAAGTACCACTCAGATTGCCTAGGCTCCCCCCTCCAGAAAAAGTGTAATTTGGTGAAGAAGGGGGGGGGGGCTTTAAAGCAGAACTTCTCTTTTTGGGTGGAGCTCCACTTTACGCATGTCTATCTAGACACATCAATTACAGAGCCCCATTATATCTTATATATTAAAGAAAACAGAAAAAAAAAGGCGCTTGAACTCAGTGTTGCTACACAATTTGTTTCAGACAAATGGTCACTATTCGACCGGGTACTCATACCCTGAATTTAACTAGAACCCAGCACTATGCGTTTGATGATTTAAATGAAAGTGCTCAGTGTGCATTCTGTTTTCATGCTTACTTTGGCACTCATGTACTAAGCCAATTAGGGTTTGGTATCATTTTATGGCCCAATAACCACACACAATGCTTGAAATACTCCTTGGTGGAAACATTTGAAAATATAAGGCCAGACTAGCAGACTTGGTAAACTTAACTCAACAAGTTAAGGGAGGGAATATAGCAATAAGCAGACTGGTCTAGGAACACACGTCTTGCTATGTGATATAGCAACACTAACACGGGTTTTGAACAGTTCTAAAATTGTGTAAAAAGTTGTGTAAGTCTGCATCTCAAAAAATATCATGGAAACATAAAAATATGATAGGAAAGAGGAAACTAATAGTTTCTCTAAAGTGAATGAAACATCAGTGAGTATTTTTTTTTTTTATTTGTACATTAACAAAATATGGTGTTCCCAATTTATGAACTAATCAGCCACTGAAAGAGCTAAGAACTTTGAAAAAAGTTCCCATTTGATATGCTAGAGGTAAAATTATTGTGTTTGACCCTGACTGGTCACTTTGGTACTGTTCACACTGCTGTGTATCATATATATTCCATCATCCAGTGGCATCACTTCTCCACCCTGACGACTGGACTGTGAAATGGCATAGGCGGCAGAATGATTAGGTCATCTCTGCTCCTTCTTATCAACCTGTTCCTTTTCAAAAATATTTGCATGTAGCACACCTATTTCCGGTATCACTGACGTCACTTCCGGTTCACTTCCAGTCCTGTGGAACGCACTCCAGGAATGGCGTTTTTACACCCACAGCTCCATTTTGAGGCTTGTTTTTTTCATACTTGTTGTAAGTACCCACTCCCTTTCTTAATAAAACCATTTTAATGGTACTTCACTATCAGTTTCCTTCTATTTTTACTTCTGGGTACCTGCTGTGTTCTGGCTGGGAAACTCTTTAAAGGATTTCCGGACCTAAAAGGCATATCATCTTATCCGCCATCCCAGGATTCCTTACCAAGCTTTAAATGACCCACCAGACTGAAAAGCTGGTGGTCGTTGTGATCTGGTGAGTGGGGATGATGCACACCTGAATTTCTCTGAAGCACTTTATATTTACTTCACTGTGGATTGGAGCACCTTTAGTCAATTTATTTGGACTTATTGTATTTTGGACTTTTGGTCAACAAATTTTCACTTTTTGTTGTTTGCGAGCACTATATTTATTTCTATATGCTTTTTCAAGTGATTAGCACTTCGTGTATAGCAGCTGCAATTTTTCATAATTTTTTATTGTTTTTTGTTGTTTGATACACCAGTAGAGTGAGCGTATATATTTAGTATATATATTTTCACATATAGCACACCTGATTGGCTCCAAATGCTACTAATGGCCCTCCCTCTCACAGTGAGATTACAAGGGTCTGATAGCAAGTCAGTTACAGGTACTTATATACTACTAGCTGAAGTTTAAAAACCTACATTTATTGCTGACTTTTTTTTTGGGGGGGGGGGGATACAACACCAAACACATTAGGTATGTGTAAGGGTGTGTATCCCATTATGTGCAGGTGGCTGCTTATGCTAAAAATCATCCTTGCAATGTCTCCTTCACAGCCTCAGGATACTGCCCTGAGTGTCTGTCACCTGGCACTGCGAGGGGTAACAGCAGCTGCTACTGCAGAGATGAGTTTCTCGTCCGTTTCTGCCCCTTCTGCCATTCTTATTACACTCCCACAATGCATTGCATTCTGTGAATGGACAGGGGCGATACTGTCATTCAACTGCTCCTCCTCCATTTATAGGACGTGATGCACTGTGGGACAACAATAGAAGAGGGCAATAAATAATGGCGAGGGAAAAGGGGGCAGGCGAGTGGTGCGACCTTTCACAGTAGCAGAATCAAGGAAAGAAGGATCCGCTGCTCCAGGTGTATATAATACCTCAATTATTTGATAGGAGGGCTCTCCTCCATAGGATAATTGAAGAAAAGAAGAATGGCTGCAGATCCAGATTCCAAAATGCCTTTATTAGATTGATTACACACAAGTTGTTTGTGTGAAACACATCTAAATGACTGCTTTTTTGGTGTCCTTGGTGTTATTACAGTGATCAGTGTTGCCAACCGCCCGTAGATTTACGGACAGCCTGTAAAAACAGGGCATTTTTCTCCTGCCAGTAAATGTCCATAGCAGCAGATATGTGCCAGTAAAAAATAGTAGTGACCGGCGGGTCAGAACTGCGCATGCGCAATGATGATGTCAGCCACACCTCCGCGCCGCCCGCCAGGCTTAAAAAAAGCAGGAGCTGAGGGCGGATGGACAGAGGAGCTGAGTGTTGGAGTCAGTGGACAGAGCAGCAGACAGCAGCTGAGAGTGCAGCGGAGTGAGACCCCTGCCGGCTGACGTGGGCCTGTAACCTGCCCAGCCAGTACACTAAAGACACAGAGTGCCCTGGTCGGTGTCGGAAGGTGAGTGGCTGTGCAGATTGCACAAAGAAGTCAGGCATCGGGGAGACTCAGGAGGACTCCGACAGTCACAGTGCTCTCCTCTGCTGCTCAGTGTATTCACTCGAGTCGGGGAGGGCGGGGGGGATAGACAGAATGACTCTGTGTCAGTATCAGGGAGTGTCAGACAGGAGCCAGGGCCTGGCCCGGGGGAGTATATGAGAGTGAGTTATTCAGTCTCAGAGACAGTCAGTCAGGCAGGTCCCAGCCAACAATCCCTTCCCAGAGCAGGCTGACGGTGGAGGTGGACTGCATGGTACACTGCAGCAGCACAGTGAAAGGGGCACAGGAGGAAGGACACTGATGTAGAGAAGTATGGTAACATGAAGGGGGACAGAGAAGGAAACTACCATGTCAACAGTCTCTGACCATCTCCTGTATACTGTCCGCAGCCTCTGACCATCTCCTGTATAATGTCTGCAGCCTCTGACCATCTCCTGTATCATGTCCGCACCCTCTGACCATCTCCTGTATCATGTCCGCAGCCTCGGACCATCTCCTGTATCATGGCTGCAGCCTCTAACCATCTCCTGTAAGGGGATGTAAGGGGCACTGATATAAAGGTCCCCCCCTATATTAGTGACCTCCCGTTACCTTAGTTAATTTACTCTAGGGAAGGTGGTCTCTGGTCATCAGAGTGCCCCCCACATCAGAGTTTCTGGCGTTCCCCTTTACATCAGAGTCTGCAGGATTCCCCCTTACAGTGCAAGGGGGAACTCAGTCTGCAGACCCTGATGTAAGTGGGAACTCTGATGTAAAGAGAAAGTAGAGGACTCTGATATAAGGTGGTCTCTGGTCATCAGAGTTCTCCCTTAGATCATGATCTGCAGCATTCCCCTTTCATTGTAAGGGGGATCTTCCAGACTTTGATGTAAGGGGGAACTCTGTGCTGGCTGGGTTAAAGTAACCTGACCTAAATGTCAATGTAGAAATATGTTGTTTTACTTTTGTTTTAACTTAAACACATTGCTAATAGTACTAGCTATATGTTTATAGTTTAAATATTGATATTTGCACTGCTTGGCACTGAAAATGGTAATTTTAGGTATTTTTTTGCAGTGTCAGGGAAAAATGAGCTTCTGTCAGTAAATTTCATGTTCTTTTGCCAGTAAAAAAAAAAAAAGGGTGCCGTTTGTAAATTTTGGCATCCTGCCAGTAAATTTAAATTCGGGGGGTTGGCAACACTGACAGTGATTTCAAATAAAGGCATTTTGGAACCTGGATGTGCAGCCGTTCTTCAATTCTACAATTTCTCAGTAGCAGCTGCTGCTGATAATCTTCACAGAGCTGGAAGGCAGCCACTCAGGGCAATATCTGGAAGCTGTGAAAGAGACGCTGCTGGGATGATTTTTTTTTTCCCAAAAAGCAGCTGCAGGTAGTGGGATACACACTATTACACATACGTCATATTTTTGGTGCTGTATGCCAAAGAAATACTAAACTTCAGCTTTAATGATGTATATGAAAAATACGTTCAGTAGATGCATTGATTTTCCTTTACTAATCCTGTAGTCATGATCTTTTTATGCAGTAATAATTACTTTGCCGCAACCTTTATGTTTCCACTGTATAAAACACAACACTTTGTAGCCTACAGTTTAACATGCTGAGGAGTTGATGTGAATGCAGTACTTACTGTTCTGGCTCCAGTCATCTCATGAAGTGCTGATTGTAGATGACTTCCATTCTCTAGTTGATCTAATTCAATTACCTTATAGTTAATATTTATATTATCAAATGTCTCCTTTGCCATTGTGCAATATGGACAGGAAGTCTTAGAGAAAATTACAACACAGTTATTGGAGATGGACTCCTGAAATTAAAAAAAGAACAGTCTTTTCATATCATTATGTTACTAAGCAGGCTGAGGAATATATATACATGCACACACACACAAATATATATATATATATACACGCACACAATAAATACAAATAAATACAGGGATCTCTACAATCCTTACCTCTATTAACTTCACAGCATTGCCATTTTGCTGATTTGTGGAATTTGAGATATAGTTTCCCATTCTGGAAAATAATTGTTTACCATTGTTAACTGTTTAGTTTGAAAATTAAATATTTTTGCTACATATTTGCCACTTTTCAATTTGAATTCATTGTTTGAACTGTAAATGTCTTCTCTTCCATGCTACTCAATTCCAACAGCTTATTATTGTAAAGTGACTAGACAATTTTAAGGAAAAAACTGTATTTTCACCAGGATTTAATAAAAACATTTGCTGAATGCATTCACCAGTCTCTTTAATAGGAGATCACTTGCTAAAAAATTAAATCTATTGTGATTCAATAGGGTTGATTTACTAAAGGCACATAGACTGTGCAGTTGCACTCATTTTCCTTAGTAAATGTAATGTGTAACGCATCACTTTGTAAAGAATACCAAATCGGGTGAAAGAAAAATTAAAAAAAAGCATTTTCGCTTGCACATGTATGGATGATGGAAACCAGCAGAGCTTTACCACATAGTTACATACTTCCATAGTAGGTAAGGTTGAAAAAAGTCCATCAAGTCCAACCTATGTGTGTGTGATTATATGTCAGTATTACATTGTATATCCCTGTATGTTGCGGTCATTCAGGTGCTTATTTAATATTTTTTTTAAACTATCAATGCTCCCCGCTGAGACCACCGCCTGTGGAAGGGAATTCCACATCCTTGCCACCCTTACAGTAATGAACCCTCTACGTAGTTTGAGGTTAAACCTCCTTTCTTCTAATTTTAATGAGTGGCCACGTGTCTTGTTAACCACTTGCTGACCAGCCGCCGCAGTTGTACTGCGGCAGAATGGCACGGCTGGGCGAATCAACGTTATGTTACCTCGCTTCGCCCTGTGGACACTAAGGGCACGCGCGCCTGCTGCTCGCCCCTGGAGTGGGTGCCCGGCAGTCACGATCACCACCGGGCTTCCGCGATCACGGCTGACACACAAGCGGGATCTGTGTGTGTAAACACACCGTTTCCGGTTCTCTGAGGGGAGAACAGACATGAACAGCGATCTGTCATCTACACAGTCCCCTCCCCCCTCAGTTAGAATCACCTCCCAGGGAACACAATTAACCCCTTGATCCCCCCTAGTGTTAACCCCTTCCCTGTCAGTGGCACAGATCGCCGCCATTACTAGTAAAAAAAAAAACTTAATAATAAAAATGCCATAAAAATATCCCCTATTTTGTAGACGCTAGACGATAACTTTTGCACAAACCAATCAATATACGCTTATTGCAATTTTTTTTTAACCAAAAATATGTAGAAGAAAACATATCGGCCTAAACTGAGGAAAAAAATATTTTTTTTTATATATTTTTGGGGGATATTTATTATAGCAAAAAGTAAAAAATATTGCGTTTTTTTCAAAATTGTCGCCCTTTTTTTGTTTATAACACAAAAAATAAAAACCGCAGAGGTGATCAAATACCACCAAAAGAAAGCTCTATTTGTGGAAAAAAAAAGGTCGTCAATTTTGTTTGGGTGCAACGTCGCAGGACTGCACAATTGTCAGTTGAAGCGACGCAGTGCCGAATTGCAAAAAGTGCTCTGGTCAGGAAGGGGGTAAAATCTTCCAGGTCTGAAGCGGTTAAACTCCCTTCCACGAAAAAGTTTTATCCCTATTGTGGGGTCACCAGTATGGTATTTGTGAATTGAAATCATATCCCCTCTCAAGCATCTCTTCTCCAGAGAGAATAAGTTCAGTGCTCGTAAGCTTTCCTCATAACTAATATCCTCCAGACCCTTTATTAGCTTTGTTGCCCTTCTTTGTACTCGCTCCATTTCCAGTACATTCTTCCTGAGGACTGGTGCCCAGAACTGGACAGCATACTCTAGGTGTGGCCAGACCAGAGTCTTGTAGAGCAGGAGAATTATCGTTCTATCCCTTTTTAATGCATGCCAATATTCCGTTTGCTTTGTTAGCAGCAGCTTGGCTGAGCCTATCATCTACTAGGACCCCCAGGTCCTTTTCCATCCTAGATTCCCCCAGAGGTTCTCCCCCCAGTGTATAGATTGCATTCATATTTTTGCCACCCAAATGCATTATTTTAAATTTTTCTACATTAAACCTCATTTGCCATGTAGTTGCCCACCCCATTAATTTGCTCAGATCTTTTTGCAAGGTTTCCACATCCTGCAGAGAAGTTATTGCCCTGCTTAGCTTAGTATTGTCCGCAAATACAGAGACTGAACTGTTTACCCCATCCTCCAGGTCGTTTATGAGCAAATTAAATAGGATTGGTCCCAGAACAGAACCTTGTGGGACCCCACTACCCACCCCTGACCATTCCAAGTACTCCCCATTTATCACCACCCTCTGAACTCGCCCTTGTAGCCAGTTTTTAATCCATGTACTCACCCTATGGTCCATGCCAACGGACCTTATTTTGTACAGTAAACGTTTATGGGGAACTGTGTCAAATGCTTTTGCAAAATCCAGATGCACCACTTCTACGGGTCTTCCTTTATCTAAATGGCAACTCACCTCCTTATAGAAGGTTAAAAGATTGGTTTGGCAATAACGATTCTTCAGAGCTCAGCCCCCTGCTGCCGCCATCCAGTACAGAGCTTTCCTTTGTAGAGGAGTACTCACAATGTCTGTGCAAGTTGCCAGTGAGGAGGGGCTGTGTGGATGCCTCATCCTCTTCCTCCTCTCCTGGGTTTCCTCCAGTCCTGGGGTGATGCAGGGTCAGAGTGCCGGGGCCCGCGTAGCAGCACACTAACATGCAGGACTCAGAAGAAGCGGAGGCAGAAATCCTGTTGTGTTTGGAGTGTAATGGAGAGGATGCCTCGCCTGCCCTCCTCCTTCCCCCAGCCCCCTCTCCGCACCCAGTATGGTCACTCCAATCCCTGGGATCATGGATAGTCCTTCACTTCAGTCAGTCACTGGTGTCACCGCTGGAGCCTAAGCCGGGCCCGGGACTCCGCAACAACAGGTCTTCTACCTCTTAGCGAAGAGCTCTCGCTCTCTCCTAAGATGCACAGCGCAGGAGATGAGCTGCCGGTAATCTGCTCCCCTCTAAATGTTGGGCCTGGGGTAACAGTCCCCCTGCCCCCCACACACTACGCCACTGCTTAAAAAGGATCTCTGTGATAAAAAGGCAAAAGTGAAGCATATGGGATTCATCTACAGGGACTGGAGTTTGCAAACTTTATGGACACTGAAGGCAAAAAGCTTAGGATTTGGGCTTAATGGCATGCAAGCTTCTCCTTTCAAGTGATCCAGTCACAATTCTCTCCTGGCAATTAAAATTTCTTTTAAATGTTAGAGGGTAACATACTGTACATTAGTTTAAAAACTACTGTGGATCAGTGGACTATCATCGTACGGTTTGTCCTAAAGTCCTCGATTTGCACAAGAGTGCAAGAGACAAATTTCAACATCCTGACCCGGAGGTACCATACCCCATCTCTTTTACATCAGTACTTTCTGAATACTGATGCTGGAGATGCCAGGAGGAACGGGGAACACTGTTTCATATCTTTTAGTCTTGTTCCAAGCTCACGGATTTCTGGAAAGAGGTCCGAAACATTACCCAAAAAATTTCTGATTATGTTGTTCCTGAAGATCCGGCCTTCTTCCTCTTAAGAAGAAGGCCGGATTCAATCTTAGTGATTGTAAAGGAAATTTTAAAAAATAAAGAAATAACAAACATGTCTATACTTACCTGCTCTGTGCAATGGAATTGCACAGAGTCTCTGCAAACTTCCTCTATTAGAGTCCCCCGCCGATGCTCCTGGCCCATCCCCTCTGTCCAGTGCCCCCATGGGACTCCGCTTCCCATGGGGGCACTCGTGCATGCTCGCACCCGAGCTTGGCTGCTGGGTCTATTGACACAGACAGCGGGACTTGCCCCCCCCCCCTCGTCACTTGCTTTGATTGACAGCACTTGGAGCCAATGGCTCCTGGTGCCCCAGCGAGACACGGAAGTGAGGAAAGAGAAGAGCTGCAGACGTGCAGGGCGCTGGATCGAATGAGGGCTCAGGTAAGTAAAAGGAGGGGGGTTATGGAGGATGCGGATACCTAAACATTTTTTGCCTTATTGCAATAAAAGTTTTCAATACACCTGCAAAAGTTTATAAGAAATCTGTACTCTGCCATCTCCTCACGCTGCTAAATCATACATTCTTATTACTCGGAAGAAGATGCAGGCACTGTCCATTGGGCTATGGCTCAAGAAGGTTGAGGAATTGAACCTGATTGAAGATGTGGTATTGACTACGCAGCATAAATGAGAGGTGTACTTGAAAACTTGGACTTTATGGACCATATTTGTCTACCCTGAGGAAGGTAGGGCTCTCTTCGATGTGGATTCTGCTGGTTGACGGAGATCATTCTACCCACCCTCCTGAGACATGCCAACATTACTTTCCCCCCCTTTTTTTAATTTACCTCTCCTGCTCCCCTTCCTTTCTTTAGCCTTTTTTCATCCCCTTATGTCTTCTCTTCTTGTAAACATAAAAAGTTTGGCAGCTTTCTTATGTTCAGTAGATATATACCAGGTGTGTTCTTTGGGCAACAGCCCTATGTTAGGATTGCTAGCTAGGGTGATTTTATAGCCTATGGGCTTACTGTTTGACTATTTATTATGCCCCTTTCCCCTTTTTGGTATATAATGGAATCAATGTTAGCTGTAAGCATGTTGTGCTCCTTGTCTAGTCTATATTAATACTTTCATTTCACTGACTTGTCTCACAGTTATGCATATCAGAAACTGCTGAAAGCATTTTGTACCTATAGTTACAATTTCTTTTAAGCTGGAGTTCAGCTTTCTTTTATTAAAGTCCACCTAAATCTGCCAGTGTGTCTAACAACCTCTCCCCAGGATGACAATGCTGCTGCTGTCCAAAAGGTGTCTCTGTTGCTCCTCTATTCAGAGTGGAGACAGCCTAAGACAAAAAGTGTTACCAGCCGGATCACAAGGGGAAAATAAAGGGAAAAAAAGCCTAAAACAGAAATCTAATGTAGCCACAACATCTAAGAACGTGTACATAGACGCACACTGTCCATAAGGGCAATGTTTACATCACCTTGTTAAAAAATAAGCTGTTGATCTCTTTTGCGGATAATGAAATGAGGCCTCCCTTGATTTCAGCAAGCAGATTTTCCTAAAAAAAAAAAGACTGAATTAGATACTAGAAAATGTGTAAATGTGCTCAGTATAAATATAGAGTGGTTTCTATTAAAATTAAATTGTTAAGGATATGAAGCTTTATAAACAGCAATGGTGATACCATATGTACTATCACGTAGCCCAAAACAAATGAGATTGGAAATATAATTGTACACATTGCTATTAAATCAGCTGAATAAGACAGCACAGTTTGTAAATTATATTCTAACTCAGTGAAACCTAATCTGTGGCCCTTTGGTACTTGCCTTACAGCTCTAAGAACCCAAACAGTCAGTAGTGAGAGTGGACTGTAAAGACAGTGATTTCTAGCAGTCTCATGTAACATATCTTCCATCTCTCATGCAGTGTGTTCCCAGCTTCCAACCACACCTGACCATCTCCTGTAGCATGTCTACCCTTTTTGACCATCCCATGCAATCTGATTCCTGTACCATTTGTCAGTTTACACTGCGATCTGCAAACCGATCTGGAGGTGTCATTAACTTTCTACTGACACCCGCAGCGATTTGCAGAGGGCAGTGTGACCTTTAAAGGTCCTTTAAAGGAGCTGCAATGTATCTAAAAAGGTTGATCAGTTAATGCTATAAAAGTCTTAGGCTGGGTTCACACATATGCGATGCAGGAACCAGCGCGATTCCTGTGCAGGTTCCGGAATCGAATGTCACTTGTGGGCAGGTCACACTGCCCTCTGTGAATCACTGCGGGTGTCAGTAGAAAGTTAATGACACCCCCAGATCCAGACTCCCAAAGTCATGATGACACAGTACCTGGACTGATATTGGTGATGTCAACAGAGAGCAGACTTCAGCCCGCTCTCTGCTGACAACAGGTCACAGGAGTGCAAAACGAATTGCACTCCTGTGACCCATAGGAGAAGCCCAGCCAAACAAGCTTAGACTGGACTTTTCCTTTACCCTGAAGCATTCCAGTGCTTCTATATTTGGTCTTGGCATCTCATTGTCAACTTTCTATAGTCATAAAGGGGTTAAAAGTGCGTGAGCAGGTTATTTTTCCCTCTCATTTAAGCCTAAAGGCAAAATTTCGATCCACGTATGGGCTAGCTGGTTGTACACAAGTCCATCTATTGATGGACTTGTGTACAATTGTATTCTGCTGGTGAGGGTAGGCTCTCCACTGTCAGAATACAATAGCTCAGTGGGAAGGATTCCCCCATCAACATTGAATGTGTGGATGGGGGAATTGACACATTTTTTTTTTCTCGTTCAACCCACCGGTTGAATGAAAAAGATGAATCATGTATGGCCAGCTGTAGATGGATCGAATCTCATTCGGTTCAGCAGGGACCGGACAAGATTTGATCCATCTATTGGGCAGGCTTGTTGTACTTAAGTCGATCCAGCTGCAGCTGCCAGCAGTGATTATTGTATTCTGATGGCTGGGAAGGATCCCTGCTGGGAGAACACAATAGCTATGCGGGAGGGACTGTGTTATTGGAGGAATCGAGCATTTTTCTTTCCTTTCACCCGTGGTGGAAGGAAAGAAAAATGTATCTATGGCTTGCCATAAACTAAAAACCTTTTGTCCACTAAACATACAGGAGTATTTTCTTGTTTTAAACTATGCAACTGAACAGTAAAATCACAGTAATGCAGAAAATCCCCAAACTGTATTTGCAATATTAAAAAAAGCCAAGAATTGAATATCTAAAGAGCTTTTCTACTTAAATCTGGAAAGTGGACCATTGCTAGAAAAGATCACCGCAGAGGGCTCTGGGAACATGGGAACAAAAATGGTGGTCCTAGGTATAGTGGCTTATCATTACAGATATCAAATATACTGTAAAAATACTATTTTTTTTGCTGGAGATAATGTAATGTGCTTAAAAAATCTGCAATATGAACCTATTTGAACTTTTTATATCTAAGAAATCTAAAGATTTTTAAACCCTACCATAAATCTGTAGACTGCACCCTAGTAATGTAACCTGTTTAGTTATAGTTTAATAATATATTTCAACACTACTAATTAGGTTTAAAAAATGACATTAAACAGGCTGAACCAGTATTCCTACTGCTTGGGAATGAATCCACATTGAATTGAAACTCAAATTAAACTGAGAACCATGCATGGTGTACTTCAACTTTTTGTTTGGACTTAAAAATGGTTTTAAAGGCTTAAGGTTTTTTACCTGAATGCACCCTCTGCATTAAGATAAACAAAAAAAAAAAACTTCTGTGCGACAGGATCCCCCCCCCCCCCCTATTATACTTATAGTACCTGAGCCCGATAACGATCTATCGCTGTGCACAAGAGCAGCATCTCTCTCGGATCTAACCCTCCTCACAGGGCAGATTGATAGAAGTGGCTGCCAATTGGCTCCTGCTGCTGTCATTCAAACCCTGTGAGAAGGAAGGGTGGGACTGAGCCCCGCTGTCTGTGTCTATAGATGCGGGCAGTGCAGCTCGGGATTAGGCTGTATGAGTGCCCTCTTGGGAAGACACACCAAAGAGGTGGAGCCAGGAGCGCCGGCTGGAGACCCTAGAAAAGGAGGCAAGTATGACATGTATATTATTTAAAAAATAAGGTTTGGAATCTAATATTCACGTCATCATGAGCAACATTTTGACAAAAATCATGAATGTGTAACTGACCTATTACCCACTGCTACACTGCTGGACGAAAGACAAATGACAAAATATGACATACAAACAGACAGTTGTGACTTTTTATTGTGAGCAACACAGACAGTTCTTATTTAATCACTTAAAAGGAAAGGAGGGCAAAGGACTAGTCACCAATAGCGCCTGCAGAGGCCCTATCCCCAGAGGTATACCTAGTGTAGTTGACACCTGTGGCAGATTATTTTTAACAACCCCTCACCCTCCTTTGTCAACTTCTTTTAAGTAACAATTATGAAATAAAATAAATACTAATAAAATTAACTGGCGACTGTACCTGTCCTAGTCCACACCCCTTCATTCGGCACACTAAGCTGTATGTTCCCAGCACACAGAATAACATGATGAGGAATAGGAAACTTACAGGGAGACCTGCAGAATGACATATTGTAGATTATTGAACATGCAGTGTAGCGTGTAAAATGATCTGGTGTGGAATATAGATTATACAGCGTGGCATGCAGAATGATGCAGTGTGGTATAGCATAGTTCAGTGTAGCGCTCAGAATGTCATGATGTTTTAATTTGGTTTATGATCTTGATTTATACACAGTTTTAGATTGTTAGCACTGGTTATTATAGAGAAAGTAGTGCAATATTTGCTTTTTGTAGCTTGAGCCTAGAATCACACTGGTGTGGTGCGGGGAACTGCATGTGATTCAGAGAGGAATCGCACCGCATTCCTGTTCAAATCACATACGATTAATTGTAGTGCGGTTTCAGCACATTCATTTTGTATGGCTCAAATCGCACCCCACCCACACGAAAAAGGTGCATGCACATTTTTTTATTTTTTTTTGCCACACTGGAATCGGATCACATGGGTGTTTAGTTTAATAGACTTCAATAGAGAAGCTGCAGAAAAGCCTGTAGTGCGTTTTTTTATTGTGATTTAGCTTTTTTAATCTGCCCAGCAACAATTTGGGCAAAAAAAAAAAAACGCTGGAAAAAACGCATGTGTAAAAATGCAAAATGCAATGCAAAAAAACACTGTAGAAACAGATCCAGAGCAAACTGCATAGGTGTGAACCAGGCCTTACCTTCCTTTTTTTCCTCACCCATGTCTGTGTGGAAGCAGCCATAATGACAAAGACTTTGCTTTGTCATGTCAGAACAATAAGTAGCCTAGTAGTGAAATCACAATATCTTACTCCAAATCTCATGAGACTAGCACTGCAGATATATGACTAAGAGGATGTAGGCACAAGCACACTCACATACTGAGAAGCAGTGTTGCCAACCTACCAAACTGAAATTTACTGGCACAGCCAAGTTTTTACTTGCATTTCCAAAAGTTACATAATTACAGTTTTAAGTGAAAATTTCATATAATATGTATAATATGCAATAAGCAATGTGTTTTAGGGTAGATATTAGGGCAAAAAAACTGATCTCACAGTGACATGGACAGCAATGTGCAGCAGCACAGATGATGATGACACCTCACCGACATGACACGTCCCCTCCTGAATCACAATGACAGTCTCTCCCAAATTCAAAATGTATTTGCCCCCCCAAAATTGATGTCTAATACATTAGCATATACCACAAAAGCTAAAAGGTATGAGGTGTAGTGCATTTCTTAAATCCTCGAAACAGTGGCGTCACTACAGTTGGTGTCACTCGGTGCAGTAAAACATGGTGTCACCCCCCCTCCCCCTCCACCAACTTTAGTCGCCCCTCAATACAGACCCCCCCTCCTTCAGTACAGACTCCCTTCCAAGTA
Organism: Lithobates clamitans; assembly: GCA_037952925.1. NCBI lineage: Eukaryota > Metazoa > Chordata > Amphibia > Anura > Ranidae > Lithobates > Lithobates clamitans. Next base: position 5,701,603 of record JBBGZY010000471.1, read on the forward strand.
TAGTCTCCCCCTCAGTATAGACCCCCCCATTTAGTACAGACCCCCATACTTAGTATAGACCCCCCACTAAGTATAAACCCCTCCATCAGTACAGACTCCCCTCAGTACAAAGCACCCCCCCTCCTCCATTAGTACAGACCCCTCCACCCTGGACAAAGCAACCCCCTATTAGTGCAGACATCTCCCCCCTGGACACAGCACCCCCCTTCATTAGTACAGACCCCTCCCCCAGGCCAAAGCACCCCCCTCCATTAGTACAGACCCCTCCCCCAGGCCAAAGCACCCCCCTCCATTAGTACAGACCCCTCCCCCAGGCCAAAGCACCCCCCTCCATTAGTACAGACCCCTCCCCCAGGCCAAAGCACCCCCCCTCCATTAGTACAGACCCCTCCCCCCAGGAAAAAGCACCCCCTTCCATTAGTACAGACCCCCCAGGATAAACTACCACCTTTATCAGTAGTACAGCCCCCCACCCCACCTGTCACAACACCGTGGAGGACATCCCCCCTCATCGCAAGACGACACCACCCTCCCCCGCTCGTTAAAGCGTTAGGCGGCTCAGATACATGGATACATGGGTGGAGAATGGATCATGACAGGCAGCAGCGCTATAGTGAGAGACAGAGGAGAAGGAGAACACCAGCGGCCGTGTCGCTGGAGGTGGGTTTCCAGCTGAAAGAAAAAAAAATTCCAAAGTCAGCCAGGGCTTTCCTCAGCCTCGGGATGGTGTCACCCCTGTAGCGGGTGGGTGGCACCCGGGTGTGGACCGCACCCCCCGCAGCAACGCCACTGCCTCGAAATAAAGAAAAATTTTAGGACTCCTAGGGGGTACAGGGAGCAAAAAGGCTCTGAGATGCAAATGGTATTCCCGAGCATACTATGTATATAGAAGCATGCAATTATTATATGGATTCACCAGTCAAACTACCTTACCAAATATTTTGAATGTACATACATACTCCAGGATCTCTAACATCTCCTGGGAATTCTAAAGTTACAACTTACCTGTACTGTTCTTTTTTTAAGCAGTAGTAAGGCTCTTTCTTTCCAGTGTTCTCACCTGAAAAGATTACAGTACAGCGCTGGCAGAATCCACATCTCATGCAATCATAGTCTCAGCTGTTTTCTGTTTATCCTGTGATGACACAATGACACGCATTCTGTTAAGACACACAGTCTAAAAAAAGATTCAATAAAAATGATATAATGATTACATAAACATATTGTCCTTGTGCTGAAACGTAGTTTCATCTTGCTTACAGGAAGCTGTCATCTTTCTTAAAGGACAACTGTACTTTGATTTCTATAATAGAGAATACCTATGTAAATGCACAGTCAGTGTGTCTCGGACCTAATAATTCACTACCCAAAGTCTTCAATATACCTTGTATGTCTGACAGCAGAGACATGCTCCAGGAAATGCTTTGTCCTGTAGAAAAGGATTTTTTTCCCCTCTGACCTCATGATTACCAGCTGCAGTGACTTGCTTCCTGTTGTATGAGACTACATTTCCCATGACACTTGAGACTGGCTAGGCATGCATGTGAAATGAAGGGGAAGGAGTGTTCAGTCCACGCTGTATTACAGATGCCAATAGCTGCAGTCTGTGTTTGTGCTTCATGCAGCTTCTGCCATGAAGCACAATGTAATCTGCTTGATAAATGCAGCTGATGTGCTTTATATTATGGCGCTCCAAATTTGACATCTGTGTTATCATTTTATACATCTTTATAAATTATAACAATTCCATATTGTTTATACTGCATGTATTGCATTTCTGCATTTTTCCATAGCACACTGGATGGAACTGCATGTTACCATGCCATGTGTAAAAAATACTTGTGCGATGCTATGTATATAGTAAACACTTACTAGAAAAAAAACTAATTTACAAACTGCTGCAACCATTCATTAGTGATCTCACACTACAAAAAAAAATTGTTTTACTGATAAATTATTAGTGCACCTTCTGTTCTCAAGCTTCTGTGAATGAACCAACCAATTATGACACACCAAAAACAATCAAATGAGGTATAGCGATCATACCTCACTCAACATCCATATCTTAATACCTGCCAGGATACAGTGTGGCACGATAACACAGCAAATTGATATATAAAACAAACCTAAATTGATTAAAAGTTAGAATTCATCAAAAATAAAGAGTGACACAGTAGCGCAAAAGTACTTCTTACACATACTTTATTTAATTTCTCTATTCCCACTTGAGCTGCAGCTATGGATATTTTTAAAGCAGAGTTCCACCCAAAAATGGAAGCTCCACTTATCTGCTCCCCCCCCCATCCCCCCCCCCCCCCCCCCCCGGTGCCACATTTGGCACCTTACTGGGGAAGGGGGGAGCAGATACCTGTCATAAACAGGTACCCACTTCCATCTAAGGGCGCCGCGGTGACCTATGTCGTTTGTCATCCCCCCGCTGCCTTCTGGGAGACACACACAGGTCCCAGAAGACAGCGGGACCATTCAGAAAGCCAATGCAGCACCAATATTTAAAAAGGGCCCAAAATACATCCCTGGGGATTGCAGACCAGTTAGCCTATCATCAATATATATACAAGTTTTTAGTAATGAAAACTGTATCATTAGCAGTAATCAGCATGGATTCATGAAGAATCGTTCTTCAGTTGCCATCTAGATAAAGGAAGGCCCATAGACGTGGTGTATCTGGATTTTCCAAAAGCATTTGACACAGTTCCCCACAAACGTTTACTGTACAAAATAAGGTCCGTTGGCATGGACCATAGGGTGAGTACATGGATTGAAATCTGGCTACAAGGGTGAGTTCAGAGGGTGGTGATAAATGGGGAGTACTCGGAATGGTCAGGGGTGGGTAGTGGGGTCCCACAGGGTTCTGTGCTGGGACCAATCCTATTTAATTTATTCATAAACGTCCTGGAGAATGGGGTAAACAGTTCAATCTCTGTATTTGCAGACGATACTAAGCTAAGCAGGGCAATAACTTCTCCGCAGGATGTGGAAACCTTGCAAGAAGATCTGAACAAATTAATGGGGTGGGCGACTACATGGCAAATGAGGTTCAATGTAGAAAAATGTAAAATAATGCATTTGGGTGGCAAAAATATGAAGGCAATCTATACACTGGGGGGAGAACCTCTGGGGTAATCTAGGATGGAAAAGGACCCGGGGGTCCTAGTAGATGATAGGCTCAGCAATGGCATGCAATGCCAAGCTGCTGCTAACAAAGCAAACAGAATATTGGCATGTATTAAAAAAGGGATTAACTCCAGGGATAAAGCGATAATTCTCCCACTCTACAAGACTTTGGTCCGGCCGCACTTAGAGTATGTTGTCCATTTCTGGGCACCAGTCCTCAGGAAGGATGTACTGGAAATGGAGCGAGTACAAAGAAGGGCAACAAAGATAATAAAGAGTCTGGAGGATATTAGTTATGAAGAAAGGTTGCGAGCACTGAACTTATTCTCTCTGGAGAAGAGATGTTTAAGAGGAGATATGATTTCAATTTACAAATACCGTACTGGTGACCCCATAATAGGGATAAAACTTTTTCACGGAAGGGAGTTTAACAAGACATGTGGCCACTCATTAAAATTAGAAGAAAAGAGGTTTAACCATAAACTACGTAGAGACTTCTTTACTGTAAGAGTGGCCAGGATGTAGAATTCCCTTCCACGGGTGGTGGTCTAAGTAGGGGGCATCGACAGTTTCAAAAAAGTTTAGATAAGCACCTGAACGACCAAAACATAAAGAGATATACAAGGTAATACCAACTTATAGTCACACACATAGGTTGGACTTGATGGACTTTTGTGTCTTTTTTCAATCTCACCTACTATGTAACTATGTAACTATGCAACGCGACTCGTGCATGCTCAGTAGAAAACAGGCTGTGAAGCCATAAGGCTTCACTTCCGGTTTCCCTTAGTAAGGATGTCGGTGCCTGCACCTGAAGCCGGTGGACAGGTCGGCTTCGGGTGCCAACATCGCGGGCTCCCTGGACAGGTAAGTGTCCTTATATTAAAAGTCAGCAGCTACAGTATTTGTAGCTGCTGACTTTTATTTTTATTTTTTTACAGGCTGGACCTCCTCTTTAAGTTTATGGAGAATCGCACTATTAATTAAAATTATGTTTTCACTCAGAAAGATAACACTGATATAGGGGATCTAGATAGCACGTTTAGAAAATGTGGGCACCTGATGGAGAAAAATGTCAGCTTATGGTGGGACCTTGCCACACATGAACAATATATTAAAGAAAATTTAGTACCAAGGAGACTGAGATGGGATGTTCCCATTATTGATGGTCTGCTTGACAAAGATTCTATAGAAGAATGGTATAAGTTTTTTATTTTTAATCCACATTGACATACCATATATACTCGTGAATTAGTGAACGTAACTTTATCATAAACAAACACACAATGATAGTCCTTAGGGTGAAAAAATGAGAATATAAAAGTGCTAAAAAAATACAGTCCCAAAAAAACAAAAAAACTTGATTTTCCAATTCCAGAAAATTATTGCAAGGTGATCTTAATTTCTAAGCTTGATAGTGAGCAATCCTTCACCACATAAATATCAACACCCAACGTGAGCAAATAAAAAGGCTGCTTACCAGATGTATTTGACTTCTTTACTTAAAAAGAAAGTCAAATATCACTTTTGCAGGATTATGCCTGCTCATATATATGTATGACTTGGAGATGTACAAGGAACCCTCTTCCTCACAGTTTAATGCAGGATATGCAAAACAATTGAAAAACATCCATAGCGTGATACTGTTTATTAGAAAAAGTACTGTAAAAAGAAAAGCCAAGTGGCTCCTTACATTAAAAAGTGCCTACCCGGCACTGGGGCTGCTGGCTTGTCACGAATGGCTAAGGCTGGATCTGTACCGTGTCCACCTCCGTGGATGGCGTGCATTCCACAGGCCACAGGAGACAACCAGAGGACCAGATATGGCGTAGAGCGGCGTGACCAGGTACCGCCTCGACATACGTTACGTGATTACGTCTTCAGGAGGCGTACCTGGTCACTGAAGGTCACGTTATTTATGCTATTCAACCTAATTGTTAAAAACGTTTTAGATGCGTGCGCAGCCGCAGTGCCGGTTTACATTTACACCCATCTAGACATCATATAAATAGATAGATACGGCACATTTGGTGGAGCACATGGAGATATAAAACAATAGTAAAACTAGTAACATGATCGCAAAGTTGGACTCAAAAAACTAAAAAGTAAAAAAAAGTTAATTAAAAGTAAATTAAAAGCAAAAAACACAAAGACGCAAAGACACCTAAATAGTAATAAAGGGGTTGTTTTTGTTTTTTGTGAAGAACCCCCGCAGCCTTTTTTAGACCAATGGAGGCATGAAAGATCCCCACCGTGACAAGAAAGGAGGGGGGGGGGCCAAAGAAGAAGTCCAAATCCAAGAGGGGATGCAGAGCAGGATACAAGGTCCAAAAAAAAAAAAAGATAACATTAGGTGAAGGAATGTTCAATCTAAGTGGTGTGGAACTAAATAGAAATTAAATTAAAGTACTGGATAACGGATTGAAATTTGCCCCAAACGTAATCTTAATCAATTTGACACATATATTTCTGAATATTTAATTTTCTTGTGTACCTCTGTATGTCAATATATGATGAATAAGCCAGAATTAACCAGTAGGTACAATCATTGTGGTTTTTCTCTAGCTGTTTTCGCTGCAAAGGGCAAAAAGGTCAATATTTTACAATATAATAACTAACAAAGAAGACATAGAGACACATATGCATATGTATGTATTAGGGATGAGCCGAACACCCCCCGGTTCGGTTCGCACCAGAACCCGCGAACGGACCGCAAGTTCGCACGAACGTTAGAACCCCATTGACGTCTATGGGACTCGAACGTTCGAAATCAAAAGTGCTCATTTTAAAGGCTAATTTGCATGGTATTGTCCTAAAAAGGGTTTGGGGACCCGGGTCCTACCCCAGGGGACATGTATCAATGCAAAAAAAACTTTTAAAAACGGCCGTTTTTTCGGGAGCAGTGATTTTAATGATGCTTAAAGTAAAAAAAAAAAAGTGAAATATTCCTTTAAATATCGTACCTGGGGGGTGTCTATAGTATGCCTGTAAAGTGACGCGTGTTTCCCATGTTTAGAACAGTCCCTGCACCAAATGTCATTTTTAAAGGAAAAAATCTCATTTAAAACTGCTTGCGGGTTTAATGTCATGTCGGGTCATGGCAATATGGATGAAAATCAGTGAGACAAACGGCATGGGTACCCCCCAGTCCATTACCAGGCCCTTTGGGTCTTGTATGGATATTAAGGGGAACCCCGCACCCAAATTAAAATAAGGAAAGGTCCCTATATACTCTGAACAGCAGTATACAGGCGGTGCAAACAAGACAGGGACTGTAGGTTTGTTGTTAAGTAGAATCTGTTTGTAATTTTGAACATTTTTAATGTGTTTAGCTCCAGCCAAAAAATCTTTTCTAAGCTTTTTGGAAAACATAGGGAAGGGTTATCACCCCTGTGACATTTGTTTTGCGTCTTTCCTCCTCTTCAGAAGATTTCACCTCACTTTTTTGTCCCAATGAAAAATGTTTTTTGAAAATTTGTGTTTTTTTGTGGAACAAGGATTGGAAAGCATCAGTGGAAAGGAAAAATTGTTTTCCCATATTAACTCTTACAGGAGAGAATTTCCCTTCCTTAGGGGTAGATTTCATCTCACTTCCTGTTGTCTCCTTCCGTTTGCAAGTAGGAGTCGTTTGTAAGTTAGATGTTTGAAAGTAGGGTCCTACCCTATATACTCAGCAGAAATTTGGGCCTTAGGTGTTGCTGTGGCCAAAACACTGTAAGCCCTCACAGGGCCCTGCTGTGAAATATTAGATCAAGAATTGTAATTACATGCTCCTGTTGAACAGGAGCTGAAAAATTAGGCCTTAGGCACTGGTGCTGGTGCCACAACACTGCAACCCCTCACAGACACTCTAGTTGGAACGCAGGAACGAGCCCTGCTGCAAAGTATTGCATCAAAAATTGTAATTACACGCCCCTGTTAGACAGGGGCTGAAAAATTGGGTCTTAGGCACTGGTGCTGGTGCCACAACACTGCAACCCCTCACAGACACTCTAGTTGAAACGCAGGAACAAGCCCTGCTGCAAAGTATTGCATCAAAAATTGTAATTACACGCCCCTGTTAGACAGGGGCAGAAAAATTGGGTCTTAGGCACTGGTGCTGGTGCCACAACACTGCAACCCCTCACAGACACTCTAGTTGGAATGCAGGAACAAGCCCTGCTGCAAAGTATTGCATCAAAAATTGTAATTACACGCCCCTGTTAGACAGGGGCAGAAAAATTGGGTCTTAGGCACTGGTGCTGGTGCCACAACACTGCAACCCCTCACAGACACTCTAGTTGGAATGCAGGAACAAGCCCTGCTGCAAAGTATTGCATCAAAAATTGTAATTACACGCCCCTGTTAGACAGGGGCTGAAAAATTGGGTCTTAGGCACTGGTGCTGGTGCCACAACACTGCAACCCCTCACAGACACTCTAGTTGGAATGCAGGAACGAGCCCTGCTGCAAAGTATTACATCAAAAATTGTAATTACACGCCCCTGTTAAACAGGGGCTGAAAAATTGTGCCTTAGGCACTGGTGGTGGCGCCCAGAACCAAAAATGTTCTTACAAGCTATCAGCGTGATGATTGAGGAGGAAGAGGATAATTACTCAGGGATAGTCACTCAGCATCAGCATAGGCAGTCTTTGAAGGGATCTGAGATTTCAAAAAAAATTATTCGGTTACATCTGCATCAGGTGCTTGGTAGCTGGTGGTGATCCAAGACTGATTCATTTTTATGAAGGTCAGCCGATCGACCGAGTCGGTGGACAGACGCACCCTGTGATCGGTTACCACGCCTCCAGCAGCACTGAATGTGCGTTCCGAAAGAACGCTGGATGCAGGACAGGCCAGTAGCTCAATTGCATACTGTGCAAGCTCTGGCCAGTGATCCATCCTCAAGACCCAGTAACCCAGAGGATTTTCGGTGGGAAAGGTGTCCAAGTCTGATCTTGCCCCTAGATATTCCTGCACCATGTAAAACAGACGCTGGCGATGGTTGCTGGAACCGATCATACCTTGGGGCTGCGGACCAAAAAATTGTCTGAACGCATCGGTCAGACGGCCACCTTCTCCACCGCTCCTTCTTTGACTGACCGAAGCCTCAGCAACACGTTGTCCAGAAACAGGAGTTTGTAACCTCCCAGTCTCTGGGAACGCGTTGCACAGACCTTTCTGCAAGGCCTCCCGAAGATGTTTCATCCTCTGCTCCCTCTGCGATGGCAAGATAAGGTCCGCAACCTTACCCTTGTAACGTGGATCAAGGAGGGTTGCCAGCCAGTATTGGTCCTTCTCCTTGATACCACGAATACGAGGATCCTTACGCAGGCTTTGCAGGATCAGGGAGGCCATGCAGCGTAGGTTTGCTGAGGCATTCGGTCCGGAGTCCTCTGGGTCACTAAGGACAACAACGTCCGCAGCCACCTCCTCCCAGCCACGTACAAGTCCATGTGTTCCTTGGGACTGATCCCTTAAAGACTGCTGATGCTGAGTGCCAGGCTCCACCTCCATACTGACACAATCTTCCTCCTCCTCCTCCTCCTCCTCCTCCTCCTCGTCCTCTTCCTGTGTGATCGGCGGGCACGCAGGAACACTGTCTGGATAAAGGGGGCCTTGAGAGCTAAGGAAGTCCTCCTCTTCCTGCCTCTGTTCTGCCTCAAGTGCCCTGTCCATTATCCCACGCAGCGTGTGCTCCAACAGGTGGACAAGGGGGACAGTGTCACTGATGCATGCACTGTCAGTGCTCACCATCCTCGTGGCCTCCTCGAATGGTGACAGGACAGTGCATGCATCCCTGATCATGGCCCACTGGCGTGGGGAAAAAAAACCAAGGTCCCCTGACCCTGTCCTGGTGCCATAGTCGCACAGGTACTCATTGATGGCCCTCTGCTGCATGTGCAGCCGCTGCAGCATGGCCAACGTCGAGTTCCACCTGGTGGGCATGTCACAGATTAGGCGGTTCTTGGGCAGGTTAAACTCCTTTTGGAGGTCCGTCAGCCGAGCACTGGCATTATATGACCGGCGGAAATGCACAGAGACTTTCCTGGCCTGCCTCAGGACATCCTGTAAGCCCGGGTACCTGCCCAAGAACCGCTGCACCACCAAGTTAAGGACGTGAGCCAAACAGGGCACATGGGTCAGTTGTCCCTGTCGGAGGGCAGAGAGGAGGTTGGTGCCATTGTCGCAAACCACCATTCCTGCCTTAAGTTGGCGTGGCGTCAACCACCTCTGAACCTGCCCCTGCAGAGCTGACAGAACCTCTGCCCCAGTGTGGCTCCTGTCCCCCAAGCACACCAGCTCAAGCACCGCATGGCATCTTTTGGCCTGCGTACTTGCGTAGCCCCTTGAACGCCTACGGAGCACCGCTGGTTCCGAGGAAGAGGCCATGGAGGAAGAAGAAGAGGAGGGGGTGGAGGAGAGAGGTGTGTCACAATCAGCATTTTGGAGGCGTGGTGGCGGAACAACCTCCAACACTACTGCACCTTGTCCTGCATCCTTCCCAGCTGCCAGCAGAGTCACCCAATGCGCCGTGAAACTTAAGTAACGTCCCTGTCCATGCCTGCTGGACCATGAGTCAGCGGTAATATGCACCTTACCGCTGACCGCCCTGTCCAGCGAGGCATGGACATTGCCTTCCACATGCCGGTAGAGAGCCGGAATCGCCTTCCGTGAGAAAAAGTGGCGTTTGGGTACCTGCCACTGAGGAACCGCACATTCCACAAACTCACGGAAGGGGGCAGAGTCTACCAACTGAAAAGGCAGCAGTTGAAGTGCTAGCAATTTTGCCAAGCTAGCATTCAACCGCTGGGCATGTGGATGGCTGGGAGCAAACTTCTTTCGGCGGTGCAGCAGCTGGGGCAGGGAAATTTGCCTGGTACAATCTGACGTCGGTGTACCCAAAGCAGATTGCCCATAAGTACTTGGCTGTGACACACCTAATTCTACACCTTCATTCCTCTCACTGCAGGTCGCAGAGAGGACTGAAGGTCTAGTGGGGTTGGAAATCTCAGCTGATGAGGAGCAAGGAGAGATCGTCTTTGTTCTTTGGTGTGGGTCTTTTAGATACGCTTGCCAACGAACTGCATGGCAGGTCAACATATGTCTGGTCAAGCATGTGGTACCCAAGCGGGAGATGTTTTGGCCACGCGAGATACGCTTGAGACATATATTGCAAATAGCAGCGGTGCGATCTGATGCACTCGTCTCAAAAAAGGCCCACACCAAAGAACTTTTTGAATAACGCGCAGAGACTGCAGCGCCCTGCACATGTGGAGCTTTGGGGTGTGATGCAGTCAATGTGCTGCCCTTAGGCTGGCCCCTGGAGGGCATCCTGCCTAGTTGGTGATGTGCCACCTCCTCCTCCTCCTCCTCCTCCTCCTCTCTCCTATCAGGCACCCACGTTGAGTCAGTGACCTCATCATCCCCTCCCTCCTCATCACTGGAGCAAACCTGGCAGTATGCTGCAGCAGGGGGAGCATGACTGCCAGATTGCTGTCCTTCTTGGGCACCCCCTCTGTCCGTGCTCATGTTACTGCCTTCATTGAGCTCAGTATCATCATCAGAGCCTTCCAAACGCTGGGCATCCTCCTGGAGCATGTACCCAACACTGTGGTCAAACAGTTCGAGGGAATCCTCAGGAGGACATGGTGGGGCTAGGGAAGGAGTCACTGATGACATTGAGCTGAGGGAAGAGGCCGCTGCTTTGCCAGACAAAGCACCCTGGGCATGGGTGAGAGAGGATGAGGAGGATGAGGACGGCTTGGTCATCCACTCGACCAAGTCTTCCGCATGTTGCGGCTCAACACGGCCAGCTGCCGAAAAAAAGGCCAAGCGTGTCCCATGGCCACGTGCTGATGAGGATGCACCGTCTCCACGACCAGCACTAGACACAGAGCCTGCTTGCCCTCTCTTATTGGCTTGTGACTGTCTGCCTCTCCTTCTTGGCCTTCCAGACATACTAATGGCCTGTAGCTGCACTAAGCTGGGATAGAACACCTGTAATTTTCTTCAGGTAGCTTTATATACTGTAACCAGACAAGCCTGCCTGTCAGTAGGAAGATAACAGGAACGGATCTAGCTGAACACTGTGAGCAGGACGCACTGCACTGAATGTAAATAGCAGGAACGGATCTAGCTAAACACTGTGAGCAGGACGCACTGCACTGAATGTAAATAGCAGGAACGGATCTAGCTGAACACTGTGAGCAGGACGCACTGCACTGAATGTAAATAGCAGGAACGGATCTAGCTGAACACTGTGAGCAGCACGCACTGCACTGAATGTAAATAGCAGGAACGGATCTAGCTGAACACTGTGAGCAGGACGCACTGCACTGAATGTAAATAACAGGAACGGATCTAGCTGAACACTGTGAGCAGGACGCACTGCACTGAATGTAAATAACAGGAACGGATCTAGCTGAACACTGTGAGCAGGACACACTGTACTAAATGTAAATAGTCTAGCTGCCTGACCGTGGTACTAATAGGATCAAAAAGAACACCTGTAATTTTCTTCAGGTAGCTTTATATACTGTAACCAGACAAGCCTGCCTGTCAGTAGGAAGATAACAGGAACGGATCTAGCTGAACACTGTGAGCAGGACGTACTGCACTAAATGTATATAGCAGGAACGGATCTAGCTGAACACTGTGAGCAGGACGCACTGCACTGAATGTAAATAGCAGGAACGGATCTAGCTGAACACTGTGAGCAGGACACACTGTACTAAATGTAAATAGTCTAGCTGCCTGACCGTGGTACTAATAGGATCAAAAAGAACACCTGTAATTTTCTTCAGGTAGCTTTATATACTGTAACCAGACAAGCCTGCCTGTCAGTAGGAAGATAACAGGAACGGATCTAGCTGAACACTGTGAGCAGGACGCACTGCACTGAATGTAAATAGCAGGAACGGATCTAGCTGAACACTGTGAGCAGGACGCACTGCACTGAATGTAAATAGCAGGAACGGATCTAGCTAAACACTGTGAGCAGGACGCACTGCACTGAATGTAAATAGCAGGAACGGATCTAGCTGAACACTGTGAGCAGGACGCACTGCACTGAATGTAAATAGCAGGAACGGATCTAGCTGAACACTGTGAGCAGGACGCACTGCACTGAATGTAAATAGCAGGAACGGATCTAGCTGAACACTGTGAGCAGCACGCACTGCACTGAATGTAAATAGCAGGAACGGATCTAGCTGAACACTGTGAGCAGGACGCACTGCACTGAATGTAATTAGCAGGAACGGATCTAGCTGAACACTGTGAGCAGGACGCACTGCACTGAATGTAAATAGCAGGAACGGATCTAGCTGAACACTGTGAGCAGCACGCACTGCACTGAATGTAAATAGCAGGAACGGATCTAGCTGAACACTGTGAGCAGGACGTACTGCACTAAATGTATATAGCAGGAACGGATCTAGCTGAACACTGTGAGCAGGACACACTGTACTAAATGTAAATAGTCTAGCTGCCTGACCGTGGTACTAATAGGATCAAAAAGAACACCTGTAATTTTCTTCAGGTAGCTTTATATACTGTAACCAGACAAGCCTGCCTGTCAGTAGGAAGATAACAGGAACGGATCTAGCTGAACACTGTGAGCAGGACGCACTGCACTGAATGTAAATAGCAGGAACGGATCTAGCTGAACACTGTGAGCAGGACGCACTGCACTGAATGTAAATAGCAGGAACGGATCTAGCTAAACACTGTGAGCAGGACGCACTGCACTGAATGTAAATAGCAGGAACGGATCTAGCTGAACACTGTGAGCAGGACGCACTGCACTGAATGTAAATAGCAGGAACGGATCTAGCTGAACACTGTGAGCAGGACGCACTGCACTGAATGTAAATAGCAGGAACGGATCTAGCTGAACACTGTGAGCAGCACGCACTGCACTGAATGTAAATAGCAGGAACGGATCTAGCTGAACACTGTGAGCAGGACGCACTGCACTGAATGTAAATAGCAGGAACGGATCTAGCTGAACACTGTGAGCAGGACGCACTGCACTGAATGTAAATAGCAGGAACGGATCTAGCTGAACACTGTGAGCAGCACGCACTGCACTGAATGTAAATAGCAGGAACGGATCTAGCTGAACACTGTGAGCAGGACGTACTGCACTAAATGTATATAGCAGGAACGGATCTAGCTGAACACTGTGAGCAGGACACACTGTACTAAATGTAAATAGTCTAGCTGCCTGACCGTGGTACTAATAGGATCAAAAAGAACACCTGTAATTTTCTTCAGGTAGCTTTATATACTGTAACCAGACAAGCCTGCCTGTCAGTAGGAAGATAACAGGAACGGATCTAGCTGAACACTGTGAGCAGGACGTACTGCACTAAATGTATATAGCAGGAACGGATCTAGCTGAACACTGTGAGCAGGACGCACTGCACTGAATGTAAATAGCAGGAACGGATCTAGCTAAACACTGTGAGCAGGACGCACTGCACTGAATGTAAATAGCAGGAACGGATCTAGCTGAACACTGTGAGCAGGACGCACTGCACTGAATGTAAACAGCAGGAACGGATGTAGCTAAACACTGTGAGCAGCACGCACTGCACTGAATGTAAATAGCAGGAACGGATCTAGCTGAACACTGTGAGCAGCACGCACTGCACTGAATGTAAATAGCAGGAACGGATCTAGCTGAACACTGTGAGCAGCACGCACTGCACTGAATGTAAATAGCAGGAACGGATCTAGCTGAACACTGTGAGCAGGACGCACTGCACTGAATGTAAATAGCAGGAACGGATCTAGCTGAACACTGTGAGCAGCACGCACTGCACTGAATGTAAATAGCAGGAACGGATCTAGCTGAACACTGTGAGCAGGAAGCACTGTACTGAATGTAAATAGCAGGAACGGATCTAGCTGAACACTGTGAGCAGGACACACTGCACTGAATGTAAATAGTCTAGATAGAAGATAACAGGAACGGATCTAGCTAAACTGAATACAGTGTATATATATATATGCAACACCTGGGATGCATATATATACACAATACACTGTAAGTGCAGCTAACTGACTGACTGTTCTGCCTAATCTATCTAACTCAAATCAAATGACACTGTCTCTCTCTCTCTCTATCGCTCAGCACACCGGAACACACACTACACAGGGCCGCCGTGCAGGCGGCCTTATATAGTGTGGGGTGTGTACTAAATCCCCTGAGCCATAATTGGCCAAAGCCACCCTGGCTTTGGCCAATTACAGCTCTCTCTACTGACGGCGCTGTGATTGGCCAAGCATGCGGGTCATAGTGCATGCTTGGCCAATCATCAGCCAGCAATGCACTGCGATGCCGCAGTGAATTATGGGCCGTGACGCGCCACACGAATTTGGCGCGAACGGCCCATATCGTTCGCAATTCGACGGACGGTCGAACAGCCGATGTTCGAGTCGAACATGGGTTCGACTCGAACACGAAGCTCATCCCTAGTATGTATGTATGTATGTATGTATGTATGTATGTATATGTAGCGGTCACTACCTAAAGGTAGGTGATCTAGAAGTACTAGTGGTGGCTAGTAGAGTTTTAGGATGGGGGCGCCAGGCCCTTCCTTTTTGACCCCTCCCACTTGGTGAAAATGGGCGTGATTTCAGCAAAATAGTGGGCGTGGCTCTAAGGTGGTGTGGTTAGCATCTGAGATGAACGAGGGATGGAGGGAGAAAGGGATGGAGCGACAGCAGGCTCAGATCCTACACAACAATAGAAATATGTGTATTCTAGAAAGTTTAACAATCAGCAGATAAAGATATTCCAAACACCTGGTGTTAGCACTTCAATCATCCCGGCACCATGGTTGTTATGTTGTCAGGATAATTGAAGTGCATTATTTCTATTATTACATTGTAATATAAAATGAAATCATTCAACTCACCATAATGCAGAATCAGTGGGAGCCCTGAGCAAGTCACTAGCCACGTCGCCTGCCACCAGATGTCATCAGGTGTCCCCAGCAAAGTCTGTTCTTACATGCAGCCTGTGTCCCATAAAATGCAGCCTGTGTCACACAAAATGCATCCTGTGTCCCACCAAATACAGCCAGCCTGTGTCCCCCAAATGCAGTCTGTGTCTTACCAAATGCAGCCTGTGTCCCACCAAAGGTAGCCTGTGTCCCACCCAATGCAGCCTGTGTCCCACCAAATGCAGCCTGTGTCCCACCAAATGCAGCCTGTGTCCCACCAAATGCAGCCTGTGTCCACCAAATGCAGTCTGTGTCCACCAAATGCAGCCTGTGTCCACCAAATGCAGCCTGTGTCTCACCAAATACAGCCTGTGTCTCTCCAAATGCAGTCTGTGTCATACCAAATGCAGCCTGTGTGCCACCAAATGCAGCCTGTGTGCCACCAAATGCAGCCTGTGTGCCACCAAATGCAGCCTGTGTCCACCAAATGCAGTCTGTGTCCACCAAATGCAGCCTGTGTCCACCAAATGCAGCCTGTGTCTCACCAAATACAGCCTGTGTCTCTCCAAATGCAGCCTGTGTCCCCCAAATGCAGCCTGTGTCCACCAAATGCAGACTTGCCTGTGTCTCACCAAATGCAGCCTTGCCTGTGTCCCCCAAATGCAGCCTTACCTGTGTCCCCCAAATGCAGCCTTGCCTGTGTCCCCCAAATGCAGCCTGTGTCCCACCAAATGCAGCCTGTGTTCACCAAATGCAGCCTGTGTCCACCAAATGCAGCCTGTGCCCACCAAATGCAGCCTGTGTTTCACCAAATGCAGCCTATGTCCCCCAAATGCAGCCTGTGTCCCCCAAATGCAGACTTGCCTGTGTCTCACCAAATGCAGCCTTGCCTGTGTCCCACCAAATGCAGCCTTGCCTGTGTCCCCCAAATGCAGCCTTGCCTGTGTCCCCCAAATGCAGCCTGTGTCTTACCAAATGCAGCCTGTGTTCACCAAATGCAGCCTGTGTCCACCAAATGCAGCCTGTGTCCCACCAAATACAGCCAGTCTGTGTCCCCCAAATGCAGTCTGTGTCTTACCAAATGCAGCCTGTGTGCCACTAAATGCAGCCTGTGTGCCACCAAATGCAGCCTATGTCCACCAAATGCAGCCTGTGTCCCCCAAATGCAGTCTGTGTCTTACCAAATGCAGCCTGTGTCCCACCAAATGCAGCCTGTGTCCCACCAAATGCAGCCTGTGTCTCACCAAATACAGCCTGTGTCTCACCAAATGCAGCCTGTGTCCCCCAAATGCAGCCTGTGTCCACCAAATGCAGACTTGCCTGTGTCTCACCAAATGCAGCCTTGCCTGTGTCCCACCAAATGCAGCCTTGCCTGTGTCCCCCAAATGCAGCCTTGCCTGTGTCCCTCAAATGCAGTCTGTGTCTTACCAAATGCAGCCTGTGTCCCACCAAATGCAGCCTGTGTCCCACCAAATGCAGCCTGTGTCCACCAAATGCAGCCTGTGTCTCACCAAATGCAGCCTGTGTCTCACCAAATGCAGCCTGTGTCTCACCAAATGCAGCCTGTGTCCCCCAAATGCAGCCTGTGTCCACCAAATGCAGCCTTACCTGTGTCCCCCAAATGCAGCATTGCCTACGTCCCCCAATGCAGCCTTGCCTGTGTCACATGAAATGCAGCCTGACCTGTGTCCACCAAATGCAGCCTTGCCTGTGTCCACCAAATGCAGCCTTGCCTGTGTCCCCCAAATGCAGCCTTGCCTGTGTCCCCCAAATTCAGCCTTGCCTGTGTCCCTCAAATGCAGCCTTGCCTGTGTCCCCCAATGCAGCCTTGCCTGTGTCCACCAATGCAACCTTGCCTGTGTCCCCCAAATGCAGCCTTGCCTGTGTCCACCAAATGCAGCCTTACCTGTGTCCCCCAAATGCAGCATTGCCTACGTCCCCCAATGCAGCCTTGCCTGTGTCACATGAAATGCAGCCTGACCTGTGTCCACCAAATGCAGCCTTGCCTGTGTCCACCAAATGCAGCCTTGCCTGTGTCCCCCAAATGCAGCCTTGCCTGTGTCCCCCAAATTCAGCCTTGCCTGTGTCCCTCAAATGCAGCCTTGCCTGTGTCCCCCAATGCAGCCTTGCCTGTGTCCACCAATGCAACCTTGCCTGTGTCCCCCAAATGCAGCCTTGCCTGTGTCCCGCAAATGCAGCCTTGCCTGTGTCCCCCAAATGCAGCCTTGCCTGTGTCCCGCAAATGCAGCCTTGCCTGTGTCCCCCAAATGCAGTCTTGCCTGTGTCCCCCAAATGCAGTCTTGCCTGTGTCCCCCAAATGCAGTCTTGCCTGTGTCCCCCAAATGCAACCTTGCCTGTGTCCCGAAATGCAACCTTGCCTGTGTCCCCCAATGCAGCATTGCCTGTGTCCCCCAATGCAGTCTTGCCTGTGTCCCCCAATGCAGCCTTGCCTGTGTCCCCCAAATGCAGCCTTGCCTGTGTCCCCCAAATGCAGCCTTGCCTGTGTCCCTCAAATGCAGCCTTGCCTGTGTCCCCCAATGCAGCCTTGCCTGTGTCCACCAATGCAACCTTGCCTGTGTCCCCCAAATGCAGCCTTGCCTGTGTCCCCCAATGCAGCCTTGCCTGTGTCCCCCAATGCAGCCTGTGACACATCAAACCCCCCCCCCCCGTTCTCTGCGGGAGCACAGCAGTAGTGTACTACTTACCTTGCTGTTGTCCTCTCCAGCGGTGTCTTCTTCATACTTCCTGTTTCCTCTCTCCCGGGCGCAATGGGAGAATGAAAACAGGAAGTGATTTAATTATTTTAATTAATTATTTAGTATTTAATTTTTTATTTTTTTTTTACCTTTTTTTTTGGTGACTGCCTGGGGGGGAGGGGATGGGGGTCGACGCCCATGCGCCCCCTTCGCCGCCACTGGTTCTAGTGACAGAATCCAGTTTCAGGAAAATTTAGCCAGGCCTGTGTTCCTATTCTAGGCCTGTTTGTTTTGATCTGAGAGTGGGAGTGTTAGTATAGCGGGGGGGGGGGGGCGTGTGACCACCTGCATTCTGGCTCAGAGATTCTCTCCTGTTCGTGATCTGGGGTCCCTAATACTAGTAACACAAGGAGACATGTTGTCTGTAGAACTACAAGAGCCAGCATTCACTGGGGTACTTGGTATGTTAATATGATTGCAGCATTTAAAGATAACAAGGCTGAAGAACTACAAGAGCCAGGATGGGTTGTTTGCTATATAATGACATTGCACCATTCAGCATATGTGATCTGTAGAACTACAAGAGCCAGCATGCCTTGTTTACATAATGGCATTGCATCATCCAGCATGGTCGTACCCCACAGCAAGCTGCCTCTTGTAGTTCTACAGACCACTTATCTTCTGCTGTCACTTAGGGCTGGGAGATTTTCTCAAAAAAAAAAAAAATCACAATTCGAATCAGGTCTTTTTTTTTTTTGGACACTGCGCCGGTCCTGAGGAGCTGCGGGCAGGAGTTTTTAGGCGAGGCCGCGGCTTCAGCTCGTTCCATGGCGTCCGGCCTCGTGGACTAGGCCGAGCCCTCACGTAAAAACTCCTGCCTGCAGCTCCTCACAACCGGCGCAGTGTCAGCACCGGTCCTGGTGGGGGGGGGGGGGGGGGGAATTAAAAAAAAACGATTTGCTGAAATTTTGAATCAATTTGACCTCATAACTTGATTTAAGATTAAAATCGATTTTTTTCCCCAGCCCTACTGTCACTCACCAAGGACCCTAGACCACGTTGTGTGATGCAATATTAGTGTATAACAAGCAGCGCGGGCTGGCTCTTGTAGTTCTATAGCCAACGTATCTGTAAATGCTGTAACTTGCATTAGGTACCTCAGTGATTGCTGGTTCTTCTTATTCTGTTGATTGTTTATCACATGCCACCACTTCTCCCAGGTACCCCAGTGCATGCTGGCTCTTGCAGTTCTTTATCCCATTTATCTCCTGCTGTCACCAGGGACCATAGACCATGCTGGGTAATACAATGTCATTATATAGCAAACATGCATGCTGGCTCTTGTAGTTCTTCACCCTAGTTTGTACCAAGTACTCCAGTGCATGCTGGATCTTGTAGTTCTACAGACCACTAATTTCCTGGTGTCACTAATATCAGGGACCCCAGACCATGCTGAGTGATGCAATGTCATTATATAGCAAACAAGGCGTGTTGGCTCTTGCAGTTCTTCAGCCTAGTTATCTGTAAATGCTCTAATTATACCAAGTACCCTAATGCATTCTGGCTCTTGTAGTTGTAAAGACTAGTTTTCTTTGGATGTTGTCTCTTATACCAAGAACCCTAGATCATGCTGGCTCTTGTAGTTCTACAGACAACGTGTCTCCTGGTGTTACTAGTATCAGGGACCCCAGACCATGCTGGATGATGCAATGCCATTATGTAGCAAACAAGGCATGCTGACTTTTGTAGTTCTACAGATCAGTCCTATGCCTACATACTTTTGCTAGTAGGTGTCCCTCTTTCCCACATAATGTCACATAATTTGTAATAAAAATATCTTTGCCATTCTGAAGCTTCCCTCCAACTACTTTGCATATTATTTTATATAGACTGTGATACTGTACTTACCAAATATGCTGCAAAAATCTCCCTCCACTGAGTCTGGCCGCAACCGTTTTAATACTTGCCAACAGTCCTGATATTCCCAGGACAATCCAGATTTTTGGACCCGTGTCCCGATTTAAGCTTGTCCTAATTATTTTCTCGGGATTTTGCTTTTGTCCCGGGAAGATCTTCTGGACATGGCTGCTACACTTGACCTCCAGACTGGGTTTCCATCCTCCCCAGCATGTTGCTGGTGCCCTTCCATGTAGCGCAGTGGTTAGTGTAGTGGGTATTGTAGTAATTAATGTAGTGTAGTGGGTGTTGTAGTAATCAGCGTAGTGTAGTGGGTGTTGTAATAATCGGTGTAGTGTAGTGGGTATTGTAGTGTAGTGGGTGTTGTAGTAATCAGTGTAGTGGGTGGTGTAGTGTAGTGGGTGTTGTAGTGTAGTGGATGTTGTAGTAATTGGTGTAGTGTAGTGGGTGGTGTAGTGGGTGTTCGTAGTGTAGTGGGTGTTGTAGTAATTAGCGTAGTGTAGTGGGTGTTGTAGTGTAGTGGGTGGTGTAGTGGTAATCAGTGTAGTGTAGTATAGTGGGTATTGTAGTGTAGTGGACAGGTTGGTCAATATACTGGTCAGTATAGGAATCAGGTAGGTCAGTGTAGTGGACAGATAGGTGGGTGTAATGGTCAGTCTAGGAATCATGTAGGTCAGTGTAGGAATCATGCTGGTAAGTACTATTGTAGGAAGGGAAGGTACTCAGGCAGTGCTAAAAGTCTGTAGGTTAAGGGGCGCAAATTTCTTGCCTTGCACCGGGCGCTGACAACCCATGCTACGCCACTGCTGCTGGGGGCACCTGATGCAAAGAGGGACTCTGCTGGGGGCACCTGATGCAAAGAGGGACTCTGCTGGGGGCACCTGATGCAAAGAGGGACTCTGCTGGGGGCACCTGATGCAAGGAGGGACTCTGCTGGGGGCATCTGATGCAAGGAGGGACTCTGCTGGGGGCACCTGATGCAAAGAGGGACTCTGCTGGAGGCACCTGATGCAAGGAGGGACTTCTGCTGGGTGCACCTTATGGCATCTGGTGGCAGGTGACGTGGCAGGTGACACGCTCAGGGGTCCCACTGATTCTGCATTATGGTGAGCTGAATGATTGAATTTTATATTACAATGTAATAATAGAAATAATGCGCTTCAATCATCCTGACACCATAACAACCATGGTGCCGAGTTGATTGAAGCGCTAAC